>CM045764.1:77142964-77742964 GCA_025200525.1 Camellia lanceoleosa
AATGGGTCTGTATTTAAAATTAAATTGATTCAACTTATTACTTTCACTTAAGCTATTTGGACCCTTAATTTCAAATTTCAAAATAAATCATTATTAAAATCAAATACGAGTCAGACTCCAAAATTCTCATAAATCCCAAAGTACATTAGAGTAACAACCAATTAGAATTCAAATCTCCTTAAATCAATTTAACATAAAATCTTATACATGATGTGGTTAGCTTAATCTAAGTTTTATGCTAATTAAACTCGATTAATTCATTATGAATCGAAATTTTGCCAAATTTCACCGCAGGCTCTAAAAATCATGCTAAACATAAACGTAAAGTCGGTTTTGGTTTCTGGAGCCTCTAAAACTATAAATTCTCAGTTCAAAGGCCAAATTGCAATAGATTTTTCTATACTTAACAGATATAAATTCATAATCACATAAATCACATAATTAAACATACAAATTCATAACAAACACATAACCATATGTATAATTAAAGTATATTACGGGTTGGGTCGTCATAGTCTTTCCCCCTTTAGGAAGTTTGGTCCTCCAAACTCAAGTCACTTGTACTGCAAATAAAACATACAGCTTTGTCTCATTCCGCTCTTATTTTATTTTATTTTTCTTTTTTGTTCTCAAGCAACTTCCTTACCACTAAAATCTCGTTACAGGAGTTCAACTCATTATCATTTACTTATATATTAATAACCCAAATTGGCTTAGTCACCAAAGATTATTATGTAATATAATGGTGTGTCTGGAAGTCAATTTCATAACATCAAAACATAAAACACATCATCCATAAAACTTATATATTTTGTTTAGCTATTCACATATCTCCAAATGATTCACATATTTCCCAAATAATCAAGGCTTAATCTCAAATGATATTCATGATTATGAATCAAAATATTCTATCATTGACGTCCACATAAAGCCTTCAAAATAGGTTAAGTATCTGATACAATCTTAATAACAAATTCAAATCTTGGTCCACAATAATCTAAATATTCATTTTCATACAATTCATGTGCTTTATTGACAAATGGGGATTCACTCCATTAGTTCCACAAAATGAATCATTCATATTCAGAAGCCAAAAATAATTTGCTTTTCACACTGTGGACGCCCCCTCGGGCCCCCGTGCTCTTCCACAGTTCGGACTCGTTTTGTGTCAGTTCTTAATCTGATCTCACGATGTGCAATGTGAGATTGAGAAATCACCAAAGAGTCCAAATCCAACAAATCGTTTTGGAAAACAGATTTTTGTAAAGAAGTGCCAAACATGGACTGTTTTTCCAGATACAGAGTCACCACCTAAATATTTTTTATGAGGGAATTTAAGAGACCTTGACTCGTTGCCTAAGGCCACGTGTCCGTCATCACCAAAGTTGTCTCGGCTCGGGAACTTGGGTACAATTGGGAAAGGTTAGCTATGAGCACCCTCGCTCGTCCGATCAAAGATCGGCCTCTACTAACCATGATATCTAGTTTTGAAAACATTATGCATTCTTATTCCGGTTAATTAGCTAATCTTACTATGTGATGCGCACAACACAAAAGTATAGACTAGATCTCCTAATTTGGAACAAAGCATTGCATATCTGCTCATTTGAAAGACAGTTTGAATTTTGCTACTTGCAAGTAGGCTAAAATACGGATTTCAACGAGTTGTTCCAACTCAAGCAATCCAACTTTCATCCACAGGCATTCAGGCAATAAATCAACTACATAGTTAGCCTCATGGTGAGCATGCTTTCATGTTAACATTCACACTCATGCGAGATGCTAAAGCATAAACACTCACCTAGTACTCCAAGCCAAAACAGGGAACATGTTAGCAATCAGATGTATGATCCAAGTCCATGTTAAGATGGCTAATGCATCGCAGACAAAATGTAGCTAAAATAGGCTCGGCTAATCTATGGATGGCATGTGAAATGCAGCAGGTAACATATATTCAAGTTAGATTTGAAATGCTATGCAATTAGTATGATGCGCTGAGCCCGGTGCATGCAATACAAATGAATGGATGCACGCATGCATAGTCAAAACATGTCCTAATACTAACCATCAAAAGCAGGTAAGTAAAAGGGAGAAAGAAGTGGGGGTTGGAAGACATGCATCACACACACGCACGCTTATTACACAATTCGCCCTCTCTCAGAGGGACTAAAAGAATAATACAAATTTAACTAACTAACAAGCTAATTAAATAGTTACAGACCACTTAACTAGTAAAGCAAATCAACTAAGCTAATAAAGCGGTAAAACAGCCTCGGGAAGAGGGTCCAATGCATGCGTGCCCGGCTCCGCTCGGAAATTCACCACCATGCACAAGCTGCCTCTGTTTGCCCTGCTCTGCATCTCTGAAGGCTGCACAAGTCCTAAGGATGCTTCAAAATCACTCCCTAATCATTGTGGGATGTCACCGGCTAAGAGGAATGGTCACCGGCCATGGAAAAGTGGTCATCGACCAGTTGTGAGGCTCTCGGCCATCCATTGTTGGTCGATCGGCATTAAGAATGGTCGGTCGACCATCTCTTCCTGCAGAACCCTATTTTGACAGCAGCAGAGGGCAGACATGACATGGCAATGCATTTCAAGCAAATGTTAGCACAACCATCCTTCCTATCATGTTATGAACTTAAGGGAGTATGGTACTCGACCCTCGGGCCACCAATCACGCATTTCAATGCATGATGGCCCAAGAAGTCAAGTTGTGCATCTTGATATCCAATGAGATGCACACCAAACAAACAAAAGGCCTCCAACCTCTATCATAATCAATTCAAGAGGCAAGAGATGCATGCTTAATGCTATGCAACCTAGGCATGGAAGCTAGGCATGCACTATGAGCATGCGAACAAGTATGCAAGCTAACAAGCATGCAAAGTGTAATTTAACCATGCAAGATGCAACATGGACAACATGTTACGTAACTAAAAGAGAGAATGCATGCCAAATGCATTACAACCTAAGCATGCAACAACATGTCATGGATTAAGTACACAACGAGGCACAATTGAACTAGCATGCTACAACATGTAATTCACTAAATATGCATCAAGTATGTGACAACATACAAGGTTAGCATGCAACAAAAGCATGGAATAGATATGCAAACATGAGTGCACAAAGGCCTATCATCTAAGGCATAAAAGAGACAACTCTTAAACACATTTAAAAGAGACTAATATGGACAAATGATAAGCATACTAAGCTCTGAAATCACATGAAAGATGATCCCAAATCAACTAATCAAGCCAAACATTGCATGTTAATGAACTTAAAGCTCAAAACTAGCCGAAGGACTTACACCATGGCCATGTCAACCAAGCCCCAAAGAGCCAAAATGACCAAAATAGTCCCAAAGGACACCAAAACAAGGCTGGAACATGCATTGGAACAAGGCAAAAACATGCTAAGAAATGGGCCCGAAACAAAGGGCATTCAAAGCTACAAAAGGGAGGATTGCTCTACCCCTATCACAACCAAACATGGCATGGATTATTCAATGCAAAATAGAATCATATCATGCCAAAATAAGCCCCAAAACCCACTTAGATGGCATCTAAATGGCCTAAGTCTAAAGGCATGCACAATGACCCAAACATGGAGCATAAGACATCAACCTTTTAAAGCACTAAAGGAGCATCAAATGCAAGCATACGAGCATGAAACAAGGACTGAAATATCATAACTAATGGTGCCAAACCACTGAAATGATGCACATAGAGCATGGTAGAGGAGCCAACACTCAAAGCATACAAGCTAGATTGCATGGTAGCTATACAAAGCAAGTCATGGAGGACCCAAACAACCAAAATCATACCTAAAGCATGCCAAAATATGCGTAAAAGTTTCATGGAGTCAAGCCAAAATCATGCTAGAAACAAAGCTCAAAGCACACAGCATATTAGGGCAATTTCATGGCATTACAAGACAAGTATGCAAAGCATGCATGGTGTGTCTAAACCAACTTAAAACAGTGCTATAACATGGCAAAATAACCACAAATAACAACTAAGACATGGCCAACATGAACTTAATCAAGGTGCTCACTCATGAGGCTAAAATGACAAGTTTTGAAGACAACAAGGACAGAGGATGGCCCTCTCCTTCTTAGGACCTCAAAACACCATCCCCACCACTAAAATCCCTCTGGATTTCAGTGGTGAGGAGGCCAATACAAGGTGGTCCCAGAGCTCACCAAAAATAGCACAAAAATGAGGCCAAACAAGGCCTAAGAGGGGGTAAACAACCCTAAACCTCAAAACAACCTTAAACAAAGTTCAAAAGAAAGTAAAATCAGAACTTTTTTCAGTTATACACAAAGCTTAAAAACAGATGCAAGGTAGGTTAAAAGCTAGTGCAAGAATGAGGAATATAAAGCAATAGTGCTCACCCTTGAAGGACACTTCAAGAACCAAAACTCCAGCCCCCTTTTCTGATCAAAACCAACTCAAAAGCTCCATGAACAACCTCTCAACACTTCAATAACCAAGGTATGGTGTAACACTAGGTGTCTTAGTGCAAAACTAAGAACAAAACTCACTTTTGGACACTCTAACACACACAAATGTAGAGAGAGAGGGAGATATAGAGAGAGAGTGATATATATATCATATATATCTCTGATTTGCTGAACCTCTTCAAAGGAGAAGAGAGGCCTCCTTTTATAGAGCAAGAAGAGGGCCCAAGCTTCTTAGAGAAGCTAAACAAAAGGGGTCAAGGGGGTCAAGCTTCTTGAGGAAGCTAAGACAAAGGTCCAAGCTTCCTCAAGAGCAAAGGGTGCAAGCTTCTTCAAGAAGCTTAGAACAAAAGGGTGCAAAGGGTGCAAATCCTTCATACACGTGTATAGAGGGGGTGCATTGCGGATGCCAGCTATCGCAGCTGGCATAAAATATCTGCCAAAAGTAGATGCACAGTGGTCGGCCAGCCAAAAATGGCAAATTGACCAAATCAATGGTCGACCGACCAGAAAGAGTGCCGACGGTAGCAACAAAACAGGGCCGGTGGCCTCAAGCCATGGCCGGTGAGGTGTAAGGATGGCTAACAAGCCTTCCTCTACCCTTAGAAGCAAAACAACAAGTGTTTGGTGCAAAACCAAGCACAGAACAGTCAAGTCGAGAGGTCTCAAGGCAAGGCGCGTGGTCGAGACCTCCAAGAACTCAGGACGAACACGATCATGGATGATCACCGAGTGTTCAGACGGTGACGTCCAAGTCTTGAGGAAAGTCAAAAATGGGGTGTCTACAGTTGCCCCTCTTTGACAGAACTTGAAAGTCATAACAATGACAAGAGTGAGTGTCAAAGCCCAGAGACGACCCATTTTTGACAAGGCCGAAGACTTAGACAAAGCATACAAGCTATAAACAAAGATATGCGCCCGAGGGCAGGGGTAAAATGCAAGACAATGTACAAAGCCGAGCATAACTTATGATCATGCAAAGAAAGCTGTAACGAAGCAAATAATGCAACAGTTTTAAGCAATCAAACACAAATTCAACTACATTACAATGCAGAAAGAATGTAAGAGAATTATGTAATTCTCGCTACGTCTCACACGGAGAATACAATACCTGTCCGGTTCATTTGGTTGCGCCAGCTTCAAATGAACTGTACATACAATATCGTGCCTGAAAAAGAAAGAAACTTAACAGGTACAATATCGTTAGCAACATGCATAACAATGCAATCTAAAACTGTGTGACAACGCGAGTGAAGTTGTGCATGACAATGCAACCTATGCGTGGCGCATAACAATGCAGAATGGGTGCATGATAATGCAATATTTACAAAACTATGTATAAACAATGCAAATGATATGCAATGCATTTGAGATGATCAAACCATAAGCAGTACAAAACCCCACAAATATCATAAAGATGATGGAGATGCAAAATCCGCCTACCATAGAAAAGGTGCCGACACCCTCAAACCACAATCTCATCAGTGGAATAGGCGCGTACACATGCAGAACTATGTGTGTGTAGACGGAACACAAAATACAAGTAATTGGGTGGGATGATATAAGTGAGGCATGCTCTGCTCAGAAAAGACCATGATCTTAAATGCTGGATGTAACAAACTACATTACAATGCCATGAATGCAGTGGATAAGGCGCGTGGCCAAATCGTATCTTGCCTAGGAAAGGCATCGACACATACAAACCACGTTTAACACGAAGACGGTGCTGTCACCCACAACACTAGGTGCATACACATAATATATCATAACCGTGCTTCAACGTAAAAAGTACGGGCACATGCCAGACCAAGCTCAACATGGAAAGGCGCAAATGATAGATGGATGATGCTGCAAATGCATGCAAACTACAATGTGATATATATTCTATATGCAATAGATGGAATTGATAAGGCATGCAGCCAAACCGTATCTTGCCTAGGAAAGGCATGGACATATACAAACCGCGTTTAACACGGAAACGGTGCCGTCACCCACAACACTAGATGCGTACACATAATATCATAACCGTGCTTCAACGTGAAAAGTATGGGCACATACCAGACCAAGTTCAACAAGGAAAGGCGCAAGCGATAAATGGATGATGCAACAAATGCATGCAAACTACAATGCGATATATATTCTATATGCAATAGATGGAATGGATAAGGCATGCAGCCAAACCGTATCTTGCCTAGGAAAGGCATGGACACATACAAACTGCGTTTAACACAGAAACGGTGCCGTCACCCACAATACTAGGTGCGTACACATAATATCATAACCGTGCTTCAATGTGAAAAGTATGGGCACATACCAGACCAAGCTCAACAAGGAAAGGCGCAAACGATAGATGGAGGATGCAGCAAATGCATGCAATCTACAATGCAATATATTCTATATGCAATGGAATGTAAACTATGTACAATGCAATATATACAATGCATGCTATGTACAATGCAATATTTACAATGCTATGTACAATGCAAAGTAAGGAAAGATGTATGATATGCATGACAATGCGTGTAAGGTGCGCATAACTATGCGTGGTAAGAAGATGCATGACAATGCATGTTTGTTTGTTATATTTTTTGTTGTTTTTGTTTTTTTTTTTTTTGAAATGCATGACAATGCAAATAACTCAAATGCGCGACGACGCACGTCTTTTGAGATGTATAACAATGCAAATGAACTTGAATGCACGACAAAGCACGTCTTTTGAGATGCATAACAATGCAAATGGACAGTGTATAACAATGCAAGTTGTACGTGTTACAACGCGTGTAGACATGCATAACAATGCAACCTATGCATGCTAATTGTTAACAAGGTAAAACATTGTAATACAACGCATTCAAAGTAGTTATTGAATCTCGCAAGATGCCAAAGGATACGAAAAAGGATACACCTCGTACGTATTCAAGGATCGCACATGGAAAACGCGGTCTGAGGTCAAAACGGAGACCGGTTAAGCTTAAAAAATGCAATTCCTTGCACTGTCTTGAGCAAATAAGGTCCCAAACCTCAGCAATGACCCAAACAGGGTGTAGGAGGTTCACCGACCACCATAGGAGGTCACCGGCCATCCATCGGCCACAAAACAAGGCCATCGGCCAACAATTTAGCCGACTGGCTAACAATGTGGCCGATCGGCCAAAAATGCCTGTATCGGGGCAGTTTTGTCCTTTTGGCCACGGGTCTTTAAATATAGGGCTTAAACCCTTATTTCTTCACTTCCCACAAACTCGAAAACCTCTCCCCCTTCTCTCTAGGTGTTTTTTCCATCTTCGATCCTCGTTTTTCTTGTGTTTTCAACACTTTTTCGTCGTTCGATTCGCGAACACCTCCACGTTTCACACATTTTGAACCGAACAAATCTTGGTTTCGGTGCGTTTTTCTCAATTTCCACCACTCAGGGTTTGTTTCCCTCGAGTTCACCTTGATCTTTGTGCCCTTTCCGGACCTCGACCTTTTCGGCCATTTTTCACCCTCTCGGGGTTGACTTTTCACATTCTCACCCGGTTTTCACACTTCCGGCCATTTTCACACTCTTTCTGAGATGACAGACGATATTCCACAAGGCGGGACTCCCCCGGAGCAGGATATGGACCCCGAGGCCGAGCTCTTGCCTTTGAGCATTCGATCGTTCGACCCGGCGACCTACAGGCCGGCAATTCACGTGTTGCCTCCCGACGGACTTCACTAGTTCAGGAGTTTTGCCAGGGGTGTGCCACCAGAGCTTCTACTACGCGAGCTAGAGTCACATCTGTCTTATGGCGCTTCCGAGGTATACTCTCCCTCTGTTTTATTTCCCGCAATGTAGAACATAACTGCAATAGTCGATCCTGTTCTTTAGCTGCTTGGCCTGGACACACCGATACACCACATACTGTAGTTTACTGTGAACACATCCGCACCCAATATCTGTTTGAATCTGAACACGTGTACACACGCTGTATTGATACATTATATGTTGTAGTTCATTGTGAGCACACCGGCACTTGGTATCTGTTTGAATCTGAACATGCGCACACACGCTGTATTTTCATCACATGCTGGAGTTCACTGCGAGCACACCCGCGCTCGATATCTGTTTGACTGGAACACGTGCACATACGTTGTATTTTCATCAATTCTAAGTGCATTCAACACTGTATTTGTAACATTGCTTCGCAATTGTTTGTTTTGACCACAGGGAGATTCTCATGCCTTCTGGGGGTATGGAAACATTGCCGCCTGTGGATGGTACATGGAGCTACCTGACGTGGTCCGCCACATCATCGATCAGGCTGGCTTCGGCACTTTCTGCAGGGGACTCTTGCGCCTTACTGCGAGCAGGCCTCTTCTTGCTGCCTTGGTGGAGAGGTGGTGGGACACCACTGACTCCTTCCACTTTTCGGACATGGAAGACATGACGATGACTCCCTTCGACTTCTCGATGCTTACCGACATCGGGGTAGGGGGTGATCCGATCCCCTTTGATACGGATATGGATGAGTGGGAGGCCACTCAGATGTACCTGCTTAGCGCCCTACCACCTCTTGCTCGAGTAGGATTTGTACGATACTCATGGTTCGAGGACCACTTCAGGATCTAGCCATCCTTGGCTTAGGAGGCACAGATGGCTCAGGAGGAGGCGAAGCAGTATGCACGCGGCTTCCTCATGTTCCTACTGGGGACCACTCTCTTTGCCGACCGGGCGAACACTGTGTCCCTTTGTCTGCTAAGTGCACTGGTTGACGTGACCAGGATCCGCCTTTATGACTGGGGTGGTGTCGGCTTGGCCACTCTCTACGGCTATATGAGTTCATTCTCCCGCTGCAGCGGACAGTTGCTTGGGGGCTACTGGCGAGCTTGGGAGGTACATCTTCTTCTCTGTTTTACATTTCTGCTTTACATTATCTGTACTCTGTACTCTTCACACACTACGGCCTACTTCACACTGGTCATATACTGCACACATGGCACACATATAATCTGCTTTACACACTGCACACATTTGCACAATACTTCATATACTGCACAATCTGCTGCCAACTGACTGTACACTGCACACACTGCAAACATGCAATCTGCTTTACACTGACTGTATACTGCACGTACTGTACACTCCGCACTATGCACTGCACAATACACGGTTCTGCGATTTCTGCTTTATTCTGCATTCTGCTTTATCTGATAAGCATACTGATATTTGCTCTGTTACACTTCTGTAGTTGTGGGTATATTCCTACTTCCCGAGGCTTGCCTCAGTGCCAGACGAGGAGGTCCCCCTCGGCATTCCATTCTCTCGCCGCTTCGACGTGAGGTGTGAGCGGAGACCACGGGAGTCCCTCATATTCTTCCGCCGATACTTTGACACCATCACCGCTGTAGAGGTATTTTAGAACTTGCAGTTCATTTAAGCTTCACTTTACATTGTTTTTTCGATAACAGTAGATAAACAACTGTGTATCATTTGCAGATTACCTGGCAACCCTAGGCTCCATTGCCAGCCGCAGTTCGGGAGTGGTATGCTGGTGCTGAGGAGACTGCCCGATTCAGGATTCTGCTGGAGTGCCCAGTGTGTCGGGCTTGGTACCTGGGTGAGTGCTTCCTGCGCCAGACCTTAGGTTTACTAGAGTAGATAGCCCCGGGTCCACCTCCTACTCACATGAGGGATACTGAGGGGTTCTCCCTCGAGCCCATGGCCGATTACATGATCGGATGGGATACGGAGCATTTTAGAGGCGAGGGCGACTACGCGGAGTACGTTTGGACCTATATCATGCGGCCTATGAGTAGTGGCGATCGAGTTGGGAGGGAGAGGCCAGCGGCTCCGACAGCTAGAGCAAGAGCAGGAGCAGGAGCAGGAGCGTCGAGGATGGTTCAGGCCCGTGGTAGGAGTGGGTCCCGGAGAGGGTAGGGGGCTGGGTGGCCAATGCTGCCTACGATGATGACATGCAGAGGGCAGGGTGGAGAGACTTATCAGATCCCCATCGCTCTCCCTCCGGCTGATCACGAGCTAGTCGGGTTCTACGACTTGCCCCCGGTATGTACTACTACATTTTGCATTCTGCACAGTCATTTCATTTCATTTTTCTTGATATTCCGTAGAATACTGATACTTCTAACACTTTTGCAGGCTTCCTCCGAGTATACTTGCCAGTCTCTGGAGTTGACCGCCTCCGTGATGGGGATGCTTTAGCGGAGCCTCGACCTACTGGCCATTTACAGTATCCCGATAGGTTTTTCTGACCACAGTCTCAAACTTTACATAAACTGTTTCACATAATCTGATGCATCGCACTATCAACACAGTACTTGATACACGGCCCTCACGGCATTTGATACATCAGAACTCCGCAGATCGCTTCACAAGATTGCTCACGATCAGACTGCATTTTGTATTCATACGCTGCTCACAGTATTCATAATCTGTACTCATACACTGCATTCTGTATTCATACACTGCTCACAGTATCCGTAATCTGCTTTGCGTAGTGTACTGATGCGTTTACCATTTGTCCTTTTCAGGCCCCATTTCAGATTCCGACTACAGGAGGTGCTCCAGCTGGACCTTCTGTTCCTATTCAAGGAGGAGGGCGAGGAGGCACAGTATATCCCCACACCAAAGCAGGGTGCACTCATGTTGGAAGCAACTTTCGAGCACCGGTTCCTGACGATGATGAGTCCGAGACGGAGGCAGAGGCAGAGTCATCTAAGGAGGAGACCGGAGATAGGAATGGCAACGGGACGGGACGGGACGGGGCCAGGGACTGCCCCTCTGTCCCCGTCCCCGTCCCCGACGGGGACCCCTATCCCGGCCCCATCCCCGCCCCCGATCGGGGATCGGGGATCCCCGACCCCGGATAATCCCCGATTTTTTTTTTATAATGTTAAAATCTGTAAATTTTGGAATTTATCAGTTGGAATATAAACCCTAATAGCTTCATTTTTTTAATTAATTAGAACTGTAACAACATCCATAAATCTGTAGCAACATCCATCAGTTGGAATATCATTTTTTAATTAATTAGATCAATAAATATCAATAAACATCCATCTAAAAAACATCATCTGTACCAACATCCATAAATGAAGCTATCATCAATAAATCTGTAGCAACATCCATTTAAATCAATAAATATAAATAAACATCTTATAGCAAAACATCAATAAACATTAATTCAACAGCCCATACATACACAACCCACACACAAAGCATCCTGTAGCAACAAAATAACACAACCAAAACATGTGTCCAGCAGCACACAAGAAAATTCAACAAGTAGCAAAGAGAATAATTAATCCGAGGCACAACCCTCAAGGGATAGGTTACCCAAAAATTGAAATTAAAAAAAAAAAAATATATCCATTACAACATAAAAAAGCAAATCCATTGTTTCTTCAAACCCATACAAACCACACAACTTCCATCATCTCCTTCAACTTGAACTCCTATTAAATAACAAAAGGAAAAAAAATAAATAATTAATACTAATAATAAAATGTAAAAAAATGTTAATTACAACAAAAAAGATGACAACTAACACAAAAGTGGCACATGACTTATCCGACTCGATCTCATCATCATCATATATAGTTGCATAGCCCATCGATTCCAATGTTGAATTTCCTAAAAAGTAAAGAATATAAATTCAATAGTGAAATTATTCCATGGTAATATAAATAATAAAAAGTGAAATAATAATATGTAAATTGGATGAAATAATACCTTTCATCTCTTCACCCCACAACCAACTTTGTGCACACATTAATGCTTCTAATGTGTTTTGATGAAGTCTACTACAACTCACCAACCTTCCACTAGTACTAAATGATGACTCAGAAGCAACAGTGGATACAGGAATAGCTAAAATGTCCCTAGCTATTGCCTGTAAAGTCGGATACTTTGGTCCACTAGCTTTCCACCAATTCAAAACATCAAAACCTGAAGTTCTTGGCAAAACATCATATTCTAGATAATGGTCCAACTTTGATCTTACATTCTTCATTTTTTTACTTCTCTTTCTACTAATAAACAAATCAAATTCTGAAAGGGTCTCTGTAACAATTTCTGGATGAGCAGAAGAGTCACTAACAACATTGGTTTCCATACCAACTCGGTGTTGATACTCTTGCAACAAATCATAACAAATATGACGAACCCTATCAACTTCATCTTCAGCATTGTCTCCATAAAGTTTTTCAAAATAAAACTGCAATACACTTATCTTATACCTAGGATCAAGTACAACTGCAACCCCAATAACACCATGTATCACTAACCAATATTTATCAAATTTCTCCACCATTTTTGATGCCATTGTTCTGATCACTTTAATTTCACAAGAGAGCCATTGAGACAGTGTCATCCTAATCTCACATAAAGCTAGGAAACAAACATTGGCTGTGGGATACTTTGTACCAGAAAACAACTCAGTGATAGAAAAAAAAAATCTTAAACCTCCCACTAATCTCTTTAGCAAACTCCCATTCTTGCTCAGTTGGCACAGTCTTATATTGGGGCTCTCTAATTTTCATCCTAGAAAAGACATTCTTATACAATAAGGCTGTCTGAAGCATCAAGTAGGTCGAATTCCACCTAGTTTCACAATCAAGTCCTAATTTCTTAGTATGTGGAATACGCAATTGGTTGACTGTTTCTTCAAATTTTTCTACTCTTTTTGGTGTTGCTGTCCAATAAGCTACACTCTCTCGAATTTTCTCCACACCAACTCGTATGACATCCAATCCATCTTTCACTATCAAATTCAAAATATGCGCACAACAACGCATATGAAACAAAGTACCACCCAACAAAAGCGGTGAACTACTTAACTTATCCATCAACATGGTAATCATGGCATCATTTGTGGAGCAATTATCAACAGTAACAGTCGAGATTTTTCTATCAATATTCCAATCTATCATACACTCAAGCAAAGTATCACAAAGAACTTCTTTTGTGTGTGGACATGGAACATAAATAAACCTAAAATATGATGTTCATAAACAAGTATTAATAACATGCAAATTGAACTGAATAAGATAGAATTTTTAAATGATTTGCAAATTTACAAAAATATACCTCAAAATGCGACTTTGCAATGTCCATGAATCATCAATAAAGTGTGCGGTGACAGCCATGAATCCTTTCTTTTGATTGGTAGCAGTCCACATATCAGTTGTGATTGCCACCCTACTTTTATTATGCTCCACCAAACTCAATGTCTTTACCCTCTCATAATCATAAATCTTTAAAATATCACTCTTTATCGTATTTCGAGAAGGCACTTTAAACAATGGTTGAAGTGCTGCTGAATATCGTTTAAAACCAACATGGTCTACGATAGAGAGGGGATATTCATGCAAGATTATGGCATGTGACAACTCTTTCCTAGCAAAATCTTGATCCAAGATATAAGAATTCATTTTTGGAATCTCTCTACTAAAGTTGTTAGTTAGAACTTTTTGCCTCATTTCCATCACTTTTTTCCTAGTACAACTCTTATGGTGAGCATGCAAATGCCTAGTTCCATTTTTTGAATCACCTCCAAGATGCTTATTACAATAATTACATATTGCCTTCCACACCCCATTGACTTGTCGTTTTTTAAAATGTTCCCACACAACACTTGGTTTTCTTTTAGTTCCTCCACAAGTAGTCTTAGACTCTTCTAAATCAATAACATGTTGATTAGAGAGGGGAGACGGTGAGTTCATAGGTGCGTTGGTAGCTGGCGATGAATGTTGTGACGTGTTACTCTCAAATGGTACTTGAGAGTTAACGGGTGCTTCAGAGTTAACTGGTGCTTCAGAGTTAACATCTGACATTTTTAACCTTTATAAAAATAATATGAATTGAATTAATATAAATAAATTAAGTACAATATAAATTAAAGAGGCAAAGAAACCAGATTAAGAAATTAAGAAAAATAAATGAATGTTCTATGCCCTTGAAAGAGAAATACATAATTTGTGATCTACATAATTTACATTAGATAAATTACATTTCTGGAGACTAAGATTTGAATTAGATAAATTTTTCTTAAACTCTGCAATCAATCAGTGCTATTTCATGGATAAGTGAAATTGAATGAAATCTGGTTTCATGAACATGTGCAGGAGAATAAAACAAGGCTAGTAGTACAAGTCAAGAACAATTCTAATTGACCAAATAATTTGATAATCAGAATAAGGGCCCATCTTTTCCATGAAAGCATACCTGTACACAACCCCTGTGAAGAGCACCACCTCCAAGATACTTGTTAGCAAAATCCACTTCAAGAGCTTCACAAGATTGATCTTCTATCAAGCCAGACCTGTAAACCTACAACAACAACAAAGATGAAAAACATCATATCCTTGTAGTAAACCATTGAAAGTTGGGTTACTAAACCAACAAAAATGTACACACAAATTAAACAAGTATATATGTTCCTTTGTTACCTTGAAACAACAGAGAGGAATAGAAGATGTGCTCCAAAAATTAGCCTTTGGATAAGAAACACAAGGAAAGCTATTTTCCAAAGGAAGTACTTTACGCTCAAAGGAGACAACACCCACAGGCATACAGGAGCGTATCCTCTCAAAATAGTGTGATGCATTTTATTTTACTCTCTTGCATTTCATTATGGCTGTCATAGAGACTCCTGTAGACACATGAATATGAAATGAACCTATTTTCCTGATACGAGAAGAAAGAAATTGATCGATTCATATATGATAGCACAAAACTCATATATGAATCAACAAAGCCAAATAAATACTGCACCTTTCTTAGTTTATATAGATGACCAATGCATGTTCTTAATAAAATTTTAAACATTCAGGTAAAACATCATCATTTAACAATATTGCGAACATCTACTCTCTTTTTTTTTTCTTCAAAAAATAAGTATAACCTTCTTCCCTATCAAACTATACAAAATAGCCAAAAACAACACTTAAGCCTATATAGAGATTGCTTTACTCCAATCTTAATACCAAAAACAACACTTAATACCAAATAATTTCCAAAATAAGCTCCATAAATGTAAATCTACAGATTAGCTAACCAATCTTTGTTCCATATCATGATCAAGATCAAAATTCAAAGCAGCCAGAAGATTAGAGAGACTCCTAATCCAACTGATTATCAATATAAAATAGATTCAAAGACAAAAAAAACAGATTCAAAGACTCCTAATCCAGCTGAAGAAGGTTCAATATAAAATAGATTAAAAAAAAAAAAAAAACAGATCTATATATATATCCAGGGACAGATCTATAAAATAGATTAAAAAAAAATAGATCTATAAAATAGATTAAAAAAAAACACAAATCCAGCTGAGAGAGAGAGAGAGAGAGAGAGAGAGATACCTAAACAGAGATGAGAGGCGCGGTGGTGACGGAGGGAGGATCGTCGGTGACAGAGGGAGGATCACCGGTGATGGAGGGAGACGCGGCGGTGACGGAGGGAAGAGAGAGGGACAGACCAGTGGCGAGAGAGAGAGAGAGACGAGCGGCGTGAGTGTGAGAGGCAGAGGTAGTGTGTGTGTCTGTGAAACCCTAACAAAGACAAGCATATGCATATATCTATCCAGGGACAAAAGGGTCATTTTACCTCGGGGACCATGCGGGGTGGGTCCGGGGCCGGGGGGCGGGGCCGATGCCGGGCCGGGTCCGGTTCTGAAACACATATCCCCGTCCCCGGCCCGGATATCATCGGGGATGAATTTTTAAATACCTTTCCTAGACCGTAGGGGATATTTTTCAGTGAATAACCGCTGAATTCGGGGTCGGGGGGTTGGGTCACCGTCGGGCCGGTTTCAGATTGCCATCCCTAATCGGAGATGACTCGGGCTCAGACTATGGAGCCGGCGATGATGCTCCTGGACCTTCGTCCAGGAAAAGGATGAGGACAGACCCTCAGGCCTGAGGCCAGTTGACATTGATCTAGACTTTTGCTGCTTTTCTTCTTTTTGTTTTACTTTTCTTTTTGCTGGTAGCTTGAACATATTGTACTGCCACAGGTAGGTTTTGTTTTCTTCAAAGCTATGTACTTGAAAAGATGATGAAATGAAACAAGCTTTTTGTTTGAAAAAGAAAGTGTTACATTTGTACATCACATCGCATCGCATTGCATCACATTACACAATAATGTAAGTGAGATTGATCTGCTGTTTGAAAATTGGAACACTTGCATCGTAATAACCAGGTAATGAACTGGCCAACGACAAAACAACTCATACAACCCACTGCTCATTCTGAACACACAGCTCATAACACAGCGCTTGGTTTACCCGGCACACAGCTCATACACACAGCTCATTCTGAACACTGCTCATTCTGAACTCATAGCCCATAACACAGTATTCTGTTCATTTGCACACGGCGGATGGAAGGGCGGAATTTGCAGGAGTCATAATAGACTCTAATGTTCCGAACTTTCCTTATTTTTCTTCTGCTTCGTAATCCGGAACCCAAAAAAGCTTCAAATAGGTCCAGGTTTTACTATTCTGACATGACCTGGGTCAAACCCTGCGGTCGTTGAAAGAACCAAATCATGTTTTGCACAAATGTGGAGAATGGCACAGCACTCTGAGCACAAAACGATTTTTTGAAAATGAGAAAAGAGTTCTCAACCAGGTATTGAGTCTACAACTGAACACAACATACTACGACTCAACAATAGGTACACGACCTAAAAACATCGAGTAACACTCGAAAAAGAATCAAAACAAAAGTTGAGGTAAACAAAACAAAAGACACGACACACAAACGTGTTACAAAGACAAGAGACCTCTCAGTTCGCGAGGAGCCAGTTTCTCCAGGTATTATTCCCACCCTTTCTTATTTGTGATCCTCACATCACTCGGTCCTCAGGCTCTGTTTTTCTAAAAAAGCCCTTTTCTCATTTTTTTCCTCATCGCACATCTCTCTATTCTTCAATCTCTCTTCTTTTTGCCCCTCCTCTGGGTAATTGATGGATAAACAGAAAGTTGTGGGTTCATGTCCAACACTGTTAGCTCGCAACTATTTCTTCTGGTGGCGTCTAGCCGATGCCCCAGATGAGGAAGTGGAGTATCTTGACCCATTCCAATTCGTGCTTCGCACTTGGTTTGATACCTTGTTGCTCGGAGGGTGAGAGAGCTTTCAGCCCTTTACAGACAGCTCCAGTTGTGCCCTCTTCTGGCAAGTATGCTGGCGATGGGGGAAAGACAGGAAGCTTGACTCAACTGTGCCCCTAGTTCATCATTTTGACCATTTTTTTTGGTTTTCTACTAAAGCAATTTTGACCAAAATGAGAGTTAGAGATTAGCATGCTTGTTCAATTTTCTGATTCAAAATCATGCAAGTCAGGCTATGAGCACTGAAAATTTTCCTTTTTTGGGTCCAAGAAATGGTTCAGTTTTTGGAAAAGATGGAATAATTTTCAAGAAATTAGTCAACCTCAGTAAAAATTCTCAAAAACCGTTTTGGCAAACAGCCAATGCTCAACGAGCATGGAACCTACTCTCGAGATGTGCAGCCTCGAATCCGAAGGAAAATTGCCCCTTGTTTGAAGAGAGCTGCATGGCAACGGAAAGTTGCCCCTTGTTTGAATGGCGACTCATGGCAACGGAAAGTTGCCCCTTGTTTGGATAACGCCACAGCATACTGTGAACAGTTCTCATTAGTGATGATCGCCACCAAACTCTCAGATACAGAGAAGACGAAGATGGTCAAAACCAATATATGGACACAGTCACTTTGAAAGTGTTGGTGGCTGGATTTCAGGATGAAGTTGCCTACATATCCCAAACATGGGAATCAAGCCTTACGTAGTTCCGGTCAAGGTACACTCGTGTACTGCTATGGGTTCCCTTCTAATATTATCCTTTAGATTAAAGCTTGTATGACTAGCCCAACATATTCTATATGTATTAATGGGAGTCTTCATGGCTATTTTAGGGGGGAGAGAGGTCTTAGGCAAGGTGACCCCATGTCGCCTTACCTTTTTGTTCTTGTCATGGAGATCCTTTCTAGAATTTTGGCTATGAAAGCTTCTCACCCTGAATTCAAATTCCATTGGAGATGTGATAAAACAAAACTTGTTAATCTTTGTTTTGCAGATGATCTGATGATTTTCTGTAAAGGGGATGTGTTTACTGTCCAGTCCATCAAAAATGGTTTAGAGGAGTTTAGACATCTGTATGGTTTGTCTCCGAGCCCTAATAAGAGTAACATCTTTTTTTCTGGGTGTGAACAGAATTTAAGAGATGAGATTCTTCGGGTCTGTAATTTCAGTGAAGGCACATTGCCTGTGAGGTACCTAGGGGTTCCCTTAGTCTCTACTAAACTTAGAGCGGTGGACTGTGATCAGCTTGTGGAGAGAATATCTAAGAGGATTAAAAGCTGGACTAATAAATGCCTTACCTATGCGGGTAGGGCTCAACTGATACAATCTGTGCTGTTCTCTATGCAAGTGTACTGGACCTCTTTGTTTATTCTTCCAAAGAAGGTCATCCGTTCTATCGAGAGTCTGTTTCGTGCTTTCTTATGGTCTGGGTGTGAGATGAAGAAGTATGGGGCTAAGGTGTCTTGGGAGAGATTGTGCTCCCCTAAAAATGAAGGGGCTTTGGGGTTTAAGTCTCTTAGTGTGTGGAACCAGGCTGCTATTGCCAAACATATCTGGTTCCTTATCTCTGGGGGTGAGCAATCCATGTGGTGCCTGTGGATTAAGTCTTATATTCTTAAAGGTAGAAGTTTTTGGAGAGTTAGAATGCCAAATGACCCCTCTTGGGTTTGGAGGAAAATTCTCTCACTTAGACCTATCATCTACCCTTTAATCAAATATAGGATGGGGGATGGGTCTAGTGTTTTTCTTTGGTTTGATAACTGGAATCCTCTGGGTTCTATTTGGGATAAATATGGGGCTAGAATTGTTTATGACTCTGCTTTGAGTTTAGACGCAAAGGTTGGTGAGATTGTGGAGGGTAATAATTGGAGGTGGCCTTTCCCTTCTTCTTGGGAGATTATGGACCTCATTTCTAGCACCCCCTCCACTTTTCTGCCTACGGGTGGGTTAGATGATGTTAGTTGGAGGCCTGCTCCCAATGGTAAGTTCACTATTCAATCCACTTGGCACTCCTTAAGGTAACATTTTGATCATGTGAACTGGTCCAAAATTATTTGGGGGCCACATAACATCCCTAAGGTGAGTTTTGTGGTGTGGATGGCTATCCTTGGCAGATTAAACACTGGAGATAGATTAAAACTTTTCGGTGTGACCCTTTCTTCAGAGTGTATTTTCTGCCAACACCCCTGTGAAGACCATAATCACCTTTTCTTTTATTGTCCATTTTCTGAAAAAATTTGGGCTTGTATTAAGGGGAAAATAAATGTTGATTGGCCATCAATTCCTTGGAATGATTTGGTCCAGCTCATTGCTAACTCTGTGAGAGGGAAGTCTTTGGGGACTATTATTACTAAGCTTGCCTTTGCTTATACGGTGTACCAGCTATGGATTGCTAGGAATAATAGGATCTTTACCAAGGAAGTGGTCCCTGAAGTGGTGATTATTAAGAGCATTGTGGACATGGTTAGATTCAGGGTAATGCATATTACCAACCTGACTTCTCACCATACTGACAGTTGGTACATGAGCTCATGGAGGCTTCCTCACACCATTATGAAGGAAGCTAGATCTGTTGTGAGAGATGTGAGTTCACAATTTGTGGGTTGAGTGAGGGTGAGCAGATACATTGTGGGGTTTCCGAATGTTTGTTCTTGTTATAGGTATGCGAATCACAGGGAAGGGGAAGCTTGAGTGTTTGCTATTCTTTTTGTGGGTTGAGTATAGTGTGAGAGATATACAAATTCCTTACCCAACATCACTAGCCATATTGAGAGGGACTAACATGTTTTTATATATTGCCTGTATCTGTTATTTTTGCAGGTTTATGGAACATTATTTTTTGAGTGATGTGAGTTTAAATATATGTGGGTCGAGGGCAGTGAGCATATATATGTGTGGGTGTCTAAGTTACTTGCCAATTTACTTTTGGGCTATGGTTTTGCTAATTCTGTTCTGGTATCTGCTGCTAATAGGGTATACTATCTGGTTTAAGTTCTGTTCGGGATTCATGGGGTGGCAGTACATCGTTGTTGGTGCTGTTAGCTTCGGGATTCAGCTTTGGTATTATCTTCTCTGGGATCTGAATGTATTCGCTTGGATGGCTGCTGGTAGCGCCTCATTGTGTGAAGATGGATTTTATTTTATGCTTCTGTGTCTTTTTTATTATTATATGGCCTACCCGTGCGGGCTGTGCATGGGAGACACAAAACAGGTTTTGTTCTCTTTACGATTAGCTGCCTAGTTGGTATGGGTGTGTTCATGATCCTCATCAAACTTGCATGCGGCCCATGAACACATTCCTTTTTGGGTTTTTCTACAGTGACTGTGTTTCTTTTATACTTTTGCTAGATATGTTTTGTTAGTTTTTCAGCCATTGCTGGTTTGGTCATGGCCTTTCCAGTTATGCTGATTTTGTTTTCATGTTTCTGTCCATTGTATAGTGTTTTCGTAGGGCCTGGGGTATGCCCCTTGTAGTGGTGTAAGTTCTTTGTTTTTTATTTTATGACTTATCCACCCAAAAAAAAAAGGTACACTCATGTGTTAACCCTCACCTTCTACGCTCTAACTTTTGCCAAGGCCGCCCTTCTAGGTTTTCAACCTTGCGAGCTTTGTTTTTCTTTTCTTTCAATTCTATTTTTTTTTCATTTCTTTTCTTTTTTTTCTTTTTTCCAATTCTTTTTTATTTTTCTTTGTATCTTTTTTTTCTCTCTTTTTTTTTTTTGTTCTTTTTTTTCTTTTTCTTGCTCTAACTTTTGCCTGGGTCGCCCTTCCGGGTTTTCAACCCAGCGAGCCTCTCAAGGGTAAAAGTGTAGCTTTGTCCATGCCAAATGGTTTTTGAGATCCTGAAGTCATCTGAACCCAAGAGAACGGCTGCTGTTCGCTGATTATGCAGGGGTCCATCCAATATGGGGGCTGAATTTGCCCCTAGTGTTGTGGATCGGAACTCAATTGTCCTTCAGCGATACCTTCTTCTTTCTTCCCTTCTGGGATTTGGCATTCTTGTCGATCTTCGTCGTGGACTTTTCGAGTAAATTTTCTGACGTCTTTTGCCCTTTGTTCGAGGGGTGCTTCTGATCTGGCCATACAAGCCTCACATTGCGGTTGGTTGTTGAACAGTTTGAATTCACGTTCAAGGTTTTGAGAGCAAGGGGTTGAATCTTAAGGCTGAGAGCGATCCTAGGCTGCACAATCTCAAGAGCGATTCCACACAGGTCTTCGTAGGATTGCGCAAAACATTTTTTGAAAACTTTTAAGAAAGCGACTAATCGCTCGCGCCGAAGACAATGTGGGGCCTATCTAGATCAAGCCAGGATCCTTCTCAGTACTCACATTAACAAACATGATCTCATTCATTAAGGGCTTAGCATGCCTCTCTTTCTCTCAATTGGTCAAATTTTGCAAAACCCGAGGAATTCCTTTCTCTTCGTTTTCATCACCACAGTGTTAAAAAAAGTTTTGAAAAACTTAAGTCAATGTAATGAGTTCGAGGTGCAGAAGAGTAAGTGAGATGCTCTGCCGTTTCATTCAAATCCTTTGGTACAACTAGCTCAAAGTAGCAATAAGCACGGAAACGTGATAGCCGCAGCTGTTTCATTCAGATTTCCTGGTTGCAACTGGCTCCACAACAGAGACAGACTCAAAAGAAAGCAAAAGGATAATTACAAAACAAAATAATGATATCCGAGGCAACAACCCTGGAATCACTTGATTTCTATACAATGGGACTGACTCGATACAACAAGACAGACCCTTAAGCAAAAAGACTAACTTAAAACAAAGAGACAGACTCAAAAACAGAACCAAAGAACTGACTCAACACCCAGGCCAGAAATTACAAAAACCAGCATTCGCAAATGCTCAAAACAGTGCGTGCCAGACGCCACATCTGAAATACACTGAGCGCCGCCCGCAGGTGGTCCAACCCCTGATCACATACTTGTAGTATCCTCGAAGTCCAACAGCTCAGTGGTGACAGACTTTGCTGAGGTAGGTGGGAGGATGACCTCATTATCGATCAAGTCCTGTATTTCATGGCGAAGACGGAAGCAGTTATCGGTGCTATGACTGGTTTGCTGGTGGTACGCGCAGTACACGGTAGCATCATGGCCTGTTGGAAGATGACTAGGGAGAGGCCGAGGCTCAAGAGGTTTGAGATGACCTTTTTCTGCCAGGATTTGAAGTGCTTTAGACAAAGGCATGTAGAGGGCGTGAAAGACTTTGCGCCCTCGGGGCAGATACTTCGAAGTCTGTGGACCTTTACCGGATGTACTCGAAAAAGGATTGGTAGGTGCTGCCTTGGCTCTCTGATCTTTTCCCGGTGCAGGGTTGGGATTGGAGGGAACTGTTCTGGCATGACAGGGCCTATCCTGGTTTTCCTCCTGGCAGGAACTCCCCTCGGTTGGAGTAGGGAAAGCATCATCCACAGTTTTAGCCACGACTGCGAGTACTTGCTGTTTATTGAACCCTCCAGCTTTCAAAGCCTCGACCGCCCACAGCAGTTGTTCAACGGGATTAGCATCTGTTCCCACTTTGTTCTTACCTCTAGCCTCAGCTTGATCGAGGGTTTGGGTTGTTATATCAGAGCAAAACCCGGTTGTTGTTGACATGTCATTACTATAGCTTAGGAGTTCATGATTGATATTCTCACTGCGATGGGCTTTCCCCATAATATGATCACTTGGATTAAAGCATGTATGACTAGTCCCTCATTTTCCATCTTTATTAATGGTAGTCTTCATCGCTACTTTAAAGGGGCTAGAGGTCTTAGGCAAGGAGATCCTATGTCTCCTTACCTTTTTGTTCTGGCTATGGAGGTTCTTGCTAGGATTTTGGATGAGAAGTCCAAGCATCCTCTCTTCAAATTTCATTGGAGATGTGAGAAAACTAGAATTGTTAATCTTTGTTTTGCTGATGATCTTATGATCTTCTGCAAAGGTGATGTTAACACTGTCCGTATGATTATGGATGGTTTGAATGAGTTTAGCTCTCTTTCTGGCCTTATCCCCAATCCTAGTAAGAGCAATATATACTTTTCTGGCTGCAACAAGGATTTGAGGGAGGAAATCCTTCAAATTGCCACTTTTATTGAGGGGACTTTACCTGCCAAATACCTTGGTGTGCCCCTTATCACTACTAAATTAAGAGCCACTGATTGCAAACAACTGGTTGATAGGATAACTAAAAGGATAAGTAGTTGGACCAATAAACTTCTCTCGTATACTGGTAGGGCCCAACTTATCCAGACCATCTTGTTCTCCATGCAAGTTTATTGGTCATCATTGTTCATTCTTCCTAAGAAGGTTATTAAGGAGATTGAGAGTCTTCTTAGAGCCTTTCTCTGGTCTGGTTGTCGTGATCCGAACTCGCCCCCATGGGCTAAGGACATAATCGGCCAGTAATCCTGAGATTACCTACGGCCTCAAACCAAACCAGACGTAACTCATCAGAGTAAAGGGGCCAAACGGAAGCAGAATTTGAAACTTTGTCCATAGAGTTGTGCTTACATGGCACATCATAACAATCTATACGTATACATGTTAATAACTCACAACAGGAAATACAGTAACATAGAGTTCTGTACAGACAGGATCATTCACATCTAGGTCAGCCAATCAAAATCATATACAAGTGTATCCAAAGTCTTCGCCAACATGAAAAATTAAAAGTGAATAGCAAAAGGGCGAAGATGAGTCTCGTGCGTGAAACGTAAGGGCCAACTCTTCAAAAACCTTGGTTGTTACACACAAACTTCACTGAGGCTGGGTTTGGACCTCTCTTGGCTCACCTACAAACACATGAATGAGTGTGAGCGAAAGCCCAGTGAGTAATATCTTAATAAAGATATCTGAAATATGTTGTTTGTCCAATTGCTTACTTCTATGTAAGTCTTATAAGTCCGTTAATTTGAAGGGTGGACAATGTTTGCTATGCCAGATGAATGGGCCAGAGGCCAGTTGGACATGAATAATAGAATGAATAGGCCAGAGGCCATCTGACATGAATAATAGAATGAATGGGCCGAGTTGATGTAAATTGGGACATGCATGTGATTAATTTCTGAAATTGAGCTTCATAATGTAATAAATTTGGTGTTGGATCATGTTAATACATGTATATGTGAAGTTTGAGCCATAATGTGCAAGATATGTTGTTTTGAATGCAAATTTAAAGCTCAAAAACAATTCTGGAAAACCGAGAATTCATGATGTCCGCTTGAGCGGGGGAACCGCCGCTCGAGCGTAAAATACGAGCTCCCAGAATATTTTGTAGACATGACGTCCACTCGAGCGGGGAGCCAAGTGGTGAGGCTTTTAGCTCAAGCGCCCGACTTCACGCTCGAGCGTAAAAATGATGTAACCAGTACTTTTGCAGACCTCATGGGTCCACTCGAGCGGGGAAGTCCACGCTCGAGCGGGGACCCCTGTTTCTGAAATTTTGAAAATGCGTTCTGTGTTTCATTTTCCGTTCTCTTTCACTCCTAAGTACTCTTAGGCATGCATTAAGCATTGTAAATGAGTTAAAGGGATAAGAATGAAGCCTAAAGAGGAATATGTGAATTAAGAATGGATTGAATTGTTTGTGACCCATTGTATTCATGGAATGTGTAAGGTCGAGCTCCAGGGCAAATCATCCAACCGATCACTGTGAGTAATATCTTAATAAAGATATCTAAAATATGTTGTTTGTCCAATTGCTTACTTCTATGTAAGTCTTATAAGTCCATTAATTTGAAGGGTGGACAATGTCTGCTATGCCAGATGAATGGGCCAGAGGCCAGTTGGACATGAATAATAGAATGAATGGGCTAGAGGCCAGTCTGACATGAATAATAGAACGAATGGGCCAGAGGCCAGTCTGACATGAATGAATGAATGGGCCAAAGACTAGTTTGACAAAGAATGAATGAATGGGCCAGAGGCCAGTTGGACATGAATAATAGAATGAATGGGCCAGAGGCCAGTCTGACATGAATAATAGAACGAATGGGCCAAAGGCCAGTCTAACATGAATGAATGAATGGGCCAAAGGCCAGTTTGACAAAGAATGAATGAATGCACCAAAGGCCAGTTTGACGCGAAAGAGTGAATGGGCCAGAGGCCAGTTTGACATGAAAGAATGAATGGGCTAGAGGCCAGTTTGACATGAAATGATGAATGGGCCAGAGGCCAGTTTGACATGAAAGGATAAATGGGCCAAATGCTAGTTTGACATGAATGGATTGGGCCCGAGGCCGTCCGAGGTGTTGGGACTGTAGTCACTTGATCAATATATGTATATATGTTCGATAGAACTATGAGTTGGGCCCAAGGCCGTCTGATGTATATTGTTCTAATGTATCTTCTTTATTTGATATTATTCACTGGGCTTTCGCTCACGCTCATTCATGTGTTTGTAGGTGAGCCAAGATAGGTCCAAACCCAGCCTCAGTGAAGTTTGTGTGGAACAACCAAGGTTTTTGAAGAGTCGGCCCTTACATCTCATGCACGAGACTCGTCTTCACCCTTTTGCTAGTCACTTTTATTTTGTCATGTTGGTGAAGACTTTGGATACACTTGTATATGATTTTGATTGGCTGACCTACATGTGAATGATCCTGTCTGTACAGAACTCTATGTTACTGTATTTCCTGTTGTGAGTTATTAACATGTATACGTATGGATTGTTATGATGTGTCATGTAAGCACAGCTCTATGGGCAAAGTTTCAAATTCTGCTTCCGTTTGGCCCCTTTACTCTGATGAGTTACATCTGGTTTGGTTTGAGGCCGTAGGTAATCTTAGGATTACTGGCCGGTTATGTCCTTAATCTATGGGGGCGGGTTCGGGTCATGACAGAGTGGTATCAGAGCACGAGTTAATAACTCACACACTTGTCCAAATGAGCAATAAGCGTCTAGAAAAGATCTAGGATGCATTCATGTGATAAGTATAAATCCGAAAGCATCAAGAATACGCTTAAATGTTTAATGTGTCTGTAACAAAAAAAATGTTTAATGTGAACAATTATGTGCTATAAGTTTGTGATTTGCTTACATTGCAAATTATTTGAATATGTATGCTCTTTAGTATATGCATATCTTTTGTATGAAGTATAATGCAAGTTTAATCAGATGGTGAGAAGAAGAGGTGATGAGACAGAGGAGTTTAAGAGTGGCAAAGACATTGAGGCAAGACTCTGCCAGAATGGATAGAATGGAAAGACTGATCCAGGAAATGGCAGAGACATTGAGGTAACAACAAGAGTGGCAACAACAGTGGAAGCAACCACATCCTCTGCCTCCACCTTCGGCACCACCCGTGCTAGATAATCAGAATGATGACCGAATAATAGCTCTCACCAAAGAGTTTAAGAAGATGAAACCACCGCAGTTCCATGGTGACTTAGATCTGTTGAAGGCCGAAGCATGGGTCCTCGGCATCAAAAAGCTATTTGAAGTGTTCCCTTGTTCGGAGACACAGAAAGTGCTTCTGGCCACCTTTATGGTGGAAGATGAGGTAAGAAGATGGTGGATGTTAATGCATGAAAATCATAAAAATGTTGACTGGGTGAAGTTTTTGGAAATTTCCTATGATAAGTACTTCCCGCAATGTGTTTGGGACCGGAAAGTATCGGAGTTTTTTTGGGTGGATAAGTCATAAAATAAAAGACAAAAAACTTACACCACTACAAGGGGCATACCCCAGGCCCTAACCAAACACTATACAAGAAACAAGTATAAACCAAAAGAACATAGTCAACCCAGTATAACCCAAAATAAGCTGCTTAATAAAACATATCTGAACAGACTAAATAAAGAAAAGAAATAGAGCACAATACTAAGCTAGAAATCCCAAGCATACTAGCAAGTAACCAAAATGTGTTCATGGGCCACATGCAAATTTGATGAGGAACATGAACACACCCAATAGCTAAGTAGCAAAAGTCAGACGGAAACATAAAACCATGTTCCCCCGTGCACGACCCACACAGGTAAGCCAAACTACCAAAACATGCCAAACAAATCAAACATAAAATAAAGTCAATCTTCACACAAGAGGCGCATTTAGCAGCCATCAACACGAACATATCCAGCTTCAAGCTTCGAGTAAACCCGAACTGTAAACCAAACCAGGCAGCACCATCCAACGAGATACATTGCTGCCATCCCATGCAACCCGAACAGATTTTAGACATTATAATAGACCCTGTCATCTAGCAAATACCAAACAAGATTAAAACCTCAGCAACAAGATAACATCCAAGAATCAATGACAATTTACATTTTACACCACACATATAGATGCTCACTACACTCAACCCACAATTATATATGCTCACATCACTCGGAAAACAATGCTCCATACACCTGCAAAAGAAAGAGATACAGAGGATATATAATAACATGTCAATGTGGCTAGTGATTTGGAGGTAAGTGATTGTTTATTCCTCACACTATACTCAACACTCATATTGTAAGGCACACACTCAGCATTCGGCTTCACAGTGATCCAAGTACCTATATCAATAACAAACATTAGGAAACCCCACAATGTATATGCTAACCACCACTCAACCCATAATTTATGAACTCTCATTCCTCACATCAGCAGTAGCAAGCTTCAACATAGTATGCGGTAGTCTCCAAGAACTGAGATACCATCTGTCAGTTTGGTGAGACTTCAAATTGGTAATATGCATTACCCTGAATCTTACCATATCCACAATACACTTTATAACCACCTCTTCAGGGACCATATCCTTGCTAAAGATTCTATTATTCCTAGCAATCCACAACTGGTACACAGTACAAGTAAATGCAAGCTTGGTAATAATAGTCCCTAAGGATTTCCCTTTCACAGATTTAGCAATGAGCTGGATCAAGCCATCCTAGTGGAGAGATGGCCAATCAACATTTATTTTACCTTTAATGCAAGACCACACCCTTTCAGAGAATGGACACTCAAAAAAAAGGTGGTTGTGGTCTTCACAAGGATGCTGACAGAGAGCACACTCAGCAGATTGGGTCACACCAAAGATTTGCAATTTGTCCCCAGTGTTCAACCTGCCAAGAATAGCCATCCACACCACAAAGCTCACTTTGGGACATTATGGGGACCCCAAATTAAATTAGACCAATTCACAGGGTCAAAGTGTTTTCTTAAAGTATTCCAAGTGGATTGAATAGTTTGCCATTAGTAGCAGGGCACCAAATAACATCATCAGACCCACCAGTAGGGAGAAAATTGGAAGGGGTGCTATCAATGAGGTCCATAAGCTCCCATGAAGATGGAAAAAGCCATCTCCAAGTAGTACCCTCCACAATCTCACTAACCTTAGCATCTATACCAAGTGCAAAATCATACACAATTCTAACCCCAAATTTATCCCAAACAGACCCCATAGGGTGCCGATTATCAAACCATAAGAAAACTTTAGAACCATCCCCCACCCTATGTTTGATTAAAGGGTAAATGATAGGCCTAAGAGAGAGAATTTTCCAGGAGGGGTCAGTTGGCACCCTAACTCTCCAAAAACTTCTACCTTTGAGGAGATAAGACTTCACCCAAATGCACCACATAGACTGCTCACCCCCAGAGAAGAGGAACCAGACATGCTTAGCAATGGCAGTCTTATTCCACATAGTGAGAGACTTAAAACTCAATCCCCCTTCCTTCTTAGGAGAACATATCCTGTCCCAAGACACCTTAGCTCCATAATTTTTTAACTCACAGCCAGACCAGAAGAAAGCTCTAAACAGACTCTCTATGGAGTGGATGACCTTCTTTGGAAGAATAAACAAAGAGGTCCAGTATACTTGCATAAAGAATAGAACAGATTGGATCAGCTGAGCTCTGCCAACATAAGTGAGACACTTATTTGTCCAGCTTTTAATCCTTTTTGTTATTCTCTCCACAAGTTGATCATAATCAGTGGCCTTAAGATTTGTAGAAACTAAAGGAACCCCTAAGTATCTCACAGGTAAAATGCCTTCACTGAATTTGCACACCCCAAGGAACTCATCTCTTAACTTCTTATCACAACCAGAAAAGAAAATATGACTCTTATTTGGGCTAGGTGACAGCCCAGACAAGTTCTTAAATTCTTCTAAACCCATCTCGATAGACTGGACAGTGAACACATCCCTCTTACAGAAGATCATCAAATCATCTGCTAAGCAAAGATTAACAATCTTAGTTTTATCACATCTCTAATGGAATTTGAATTCAGGATGAGAAGCCTTCTCAGCCAAAATTCTAGAAAGAATTTCCATGAACAAAGAGAAAAAAAAGTATCAGAGTTCATGGAACTTAGGCAAGACAGTATGACTGTAGCCGAGTATGAGGCCAAATTCACTAAATTGGCCAGGTTTGCACCACATGTGATTGATACTGATTATATAAGAAAGTGAGGCATTTTGAAGGCGGGCTTCGAAGCGACATTTTAGAAAGGGTGAATGTCTTGAAGCTAGAAACCTACAATGGGGTACTAGACAGGGCCATAATATCAGAGGCTAACATAGCCAGACAGGCTAAGCCAACAACTGACTGGAAAGGCAACAAAAGGCAAGGCTTCTTTTCAAAGAAGAAATTTTCAAAAAAGCAAAATACGGGCTCCTCAAGTACTTTGAATTCTTCCCGAGATACATCTTCTATGTGCAATATTTATAGTAAAAGGCATTGTGGGGTTTGTTACCGTGTGTCAGGAGCCTGGTTTTTGGACCATGCCTTGTTGCCTTGGTCTAGAGGGACATAGAGGTCTTGTAGACCACCTTTTGTGGCTGTAGACCAGTTTTCCCTCCCGTAGACCACTTTTGGTGCCCGTAGACTAGTTTTCAAGGCTTCCAGCTGCGCACCTTGTCCCGCAGACTTTCGTCTTTCATCCTTTTTGGTTTGTTTTTGGCACAAACCTTGTTTTTCTTGCTTGGACAGAATAAGGGTTGTAGACTAGTTTCTCTCCCTTAAAACCACTTTTCTTCCCCGCCAGCCAGTTTTCTGGTCAGCCAACTGGTCTTTGTGGCCTGTGGACCACCAAAAGTGGTCAGTAGCCATGCCACCACCTTGCTTTCTTGGTGCAGACCACCTCTCCCCCCTTGCCGACCATAAATGAGGTGCTTAAGTTAAACTAGTTTTGTTAAGCTAAAATTACTCAGAAAATTCTGTTTCTTAGAGATTAAGCAAGGTTAGATTGAGTAAAAACAATTACTGGCCTAAGCTAATTATTTCCAAGGACAAAATTGAGAAGGATGGAGAAAGACGAAGAAAGTTAGAGACAAACATTCTTCTAGAGAACTAGAAGTGAACATTAGAGAAAAGAAAGAGAAATAGGCAGAAAATCAAAGGAAATTCATATTCAGCCTTTTGGACTTGAGAATGGAACATACAGGTGATTTGGAAAACCATAAATAAAGAGAAACATGAAGAAAATCAAAGGAATTCAAATTCATCCTTTCGGACTTGAGAATTGAACCCTTAGCTGATTTAGAAAACCTTAAATGAGGTGCATAAATTAAACAAAAATTGTTAAGCTACAATTAATAAGAAAATTCTCTTTTTTAGATGCTAAGCAAGGTTAGTTTGAGTTAAATTTGGCCACTTAAGCTAATGAAACAATTAGTGGCCTAAGCTAATTAGTTGCTAGAACAAAATAGAGAAGGATGGAGAAGTATATAGAAAGTTAGAGATGAACTTTCTTCTTGATAGGTAGAAGAGAAAGTTAGAGGAAAGAAAGGGAAATAGGAAGAAAATCAAAGGGAATTTAAATTCATCTATTTGGACTTGAGAATTGAATACACAGGCGATTTAGAAAACCATAAATGAGGTGCTTAAGTTAAACTAATATCTACAATTACTCTAAAAATTCTCTTTCTTAGAGGCTAAGCAAGGTTAGTTTGAGTTAAACTTGGCCATTTAGGCTAATGAAACAATTAGCGGCCTTAGCTACTTAGTTCCTAGAACAAAATAGAGAAGGATGGAGAAGGACGGACAAAGTTAGAGAAAAGCTTCATTCTAGAGAGGTTTTTTTTTTTTTTTTTTTTTGGGTGAATAAGTCATAAAAAAACAAAAGATTTACAGGATTACAAGGGACATACCCCAGGACCTACAGCAGCTATACACAATCGAGAAAAAGCAAAACACACAAACGGAACAGCCATAAAAAAAGGAAGGAAAACCATAAAAAAAAAAAAAAAATTTGTTCAAAAACCATATACCAAGTAAGGGATAGGGCGGTTGAACAAAATCAAAACCTAAATGATCCAACCAAGGAAGCCACAGCAAAAAGAAAAAGCCGAACCAGCAGGGTCCCAGCCAAAAGAATAAAGTCCACCTACACAACCCGTAGGGATAGGGAAACAAACCTAATTACTACAATTTATATTAAAAGTCCCATTACTAAACACAATATAGTCAACGTAGAGATAGACTGTTACAAAAAGAAGAAGAAAGACAAAGTATTTTCTATGTGAAGATGTTCCACTAAGATTGGCGCAGCAGTGTAGCGTGGTCCTGGTGCACCGCTCTTGAGCTAAAGCTATAATGTGGACATCACAGTGCTCACTCCACCACTGACTAGCGAAACCTGGGAACACCAGCCGCACAGATATAAAACAAAGTATACAACAATACCCATAACACTATATATCACAAAGCTGACAAGATATTGGGTCTAAATCACTCAGCTCACAATGAACATGCATCTTAACAAAAAATAATAGTGATATCAAACATAATATCAAAATATAGTGAAAGACTACTGCAAGAATTTATAGCTCACAACACTCAACCCTTAACAATAACATCCCCTACCAAGAACCAGCCAATGACCAAGACCAACAATTAGACAAACAAATAGTAAACAAATCAGCACTCTGTATTTGCTAACATCACTCAACCCACATATGGTGAACTCACAACACTCAGTGAATAGCTTCTTCAAACTATGCCTTTTTTGGGTGAAGATCTTCAAACTATGCCTGCATATAGAAAAACACAATAGAGAGTTTAAATTAAAACAAAACCTCACTATAGTAACTCACCACACTCAATCCTCAATATGTAGCTCCCAGTCACTCAACCCTCAGTTGGTAACACTCCCCTCAATTTTGAGGATGGTTAGAGGCAACCTCCACTGTTGCAAATACCAGTAATCAGTTAGAGACTGCTTGATATGGTTGAGAGAGAGACAGCTCTGTGTCTAACCATGCAAATAATGGCCTTTAAAATGATCTCCTCAGGTTTCCTCTCATTGCTAAAAATTCTATTATTCCTCTAGCCAAACTTGGTACACAGTGCATTTTGAGCCATCTCCGCCAAGAGTGATTGAGGGGTCACTGCTATGGGGTATAGTGGTTCAATGACTAGCCGAGTTAGAGACTGGGAGATGAGTGGTTTATGTGGCCCAGTTTATCTCAAAATAACCTGGCCTAGCGTCAAAGAAAGAGAATTTTCTGAGTACTTGTTGCTTAATGATATTAAGCACCTTATTTATGGTTTTCTAAATCACCTATGTGTTCAATTCTCAAATCCAAAAGGATGAATTCGAATTCCCTTTGATTTTCTTCCTAAATCTCTTTCTTTTGCTAACTTTCTCTTCTAGCCTTATAGAGGAAAGTTTTTCCCTAATTATTTCTTACGCCACTAATTATTTTGTTAGCTTAAGAGGCCAAGTTTAACTCAAACAAGCCTTGCATAGCCTCTAACAAAGAGTATTTTCTAAGTAACTGTGGCTTAATGATTTTAGTTTAACTTAAGCTCGTCATTTAAGGTTTTCTAAATCACCTACGTATTCAATTCTCAAGTCCAAAGGGATGAATATGAATTCCCCTTGATTTTCTTCCTATTTATCTTTGTTTTCTTTGACTTCCTCTGCTAGCTCTCTAGAAGAAAGTTTCTATCTAACTTTGTCCGTCCGTCTCCATCCTTCTCTATTTTGTTATAGGAACTACTTAGCTTAGGCCACTAATTGTTTCATTAGCTTAAGTGGCCAACTTTAACTCAAACTAACCTTGCTTAGCCTCCTAGAAAGAGAATTTTCAGAGTAATTGTGGCTTAATGACATTAGTTTAACCTAAACACCTCATTTATGGTTTTCTAAATCACCTATGTGTTCAATTCTCAAGTTCAAATGGATGAATTTCAATTCTGTTTGATTTTCTTCTTATTTATTTTTGTTCTCTCTAACTTTCTCTTCTAGCTCTCTAGATTAAAGTTTTTCTCTAACTTTGTCCGTCCTTCTCCAACCTTCTCTATTTTGTTCTAGGAACAAATTAGCTTAGGCCACTAATTGTTTCATTAGCTTAAGTGGCCAAGTTTAACTCAAACTAACCTTGCTTAGCCTCGTAGAAAGACAATTTTCAGAGTAATTGTAGCTTAAAGACATTAGTTTAACTTAAACGCCACATTTATGATTTTATAAATCACCTATGTGTTCAATTCTTAAGTCCAAATGGATGAATTTGAATTATGTTTGATTTTCTTCCTATTTTCCTTTGTTTTCTCTAACTTTTTCTTCTAGCTCTCTAGTATAAAGTTTCTCTCCAACTTTATCCATCCTTCTCCATTTTGTTCGAGGAACCACTTAGCTTGGGACACTAATTGTTTCATTAGCTTAGGTGGCCAAGTTAAACACAAACTAACCTTGCTCGGCCTCTAAGAAGGAGAATTTTCTGAGTAATTGTAGCTGAACAATATTAGTTTAAGTTAAGCACCTCATTAATGGTTTTCCAAATCACCTATGTGGTCAATTCTCAAGTCCAAATGGGTGAATTTGAATTACCTTTGATTTTCTTCTGATTTCTCTTTGTTTTCTCTAACTTTCTCTTTTACCTCTCTAGAATAAAGTTTTTCCCTAACTTTGTCCGTCCTTCTCGATTTTTTTCTAGAAACTAATTAGCTTAGGCTACTAATTGTTGCATTAGCTCAAGTGGCCAAGTTTAACTCAAACTAACCATGCTTAGCCTATAAGAAAGAGAATTTTCTGTGTAAGGCCACTAATTGTTTCATTAGCTCAAGCGGCCAAGTTTAACTCAGACTAACCATGCTTAGCCTATAAGAAAGAGAATTATCTGCGTAATTGTAGCCTAACGATTTCCGTTTAACTTAAGCACCTCATTTAAGTTTTTCTAAATCACATAAGTGTTCAATTCTCATGTCCAAAAGGATGAATTTGAATTCCCTTTGATTTTCTTGCTATTTCTCTTTCCTTCTCTAACATTCTCTTTCACCTCCCAAGAAGAAAGTTTCTCCCCAACTTTCTCTTTCTAGAAACTAATTAGCTTGAGAATTGAAGACTTAGGGAATTCAAATTCATCCTTTTGGACTTGAGAATTGAAGACTTAGGTGATTTCGAAAACCTTAAATGAGTTGCTTAAGTTAAGGTAATATCGTCAAGCTAATGTTACTTAGAAAATTCTCTTTCTTACAGGCTAAACAAGGTGAGTTTGATTTAAACTTGGCCACTTAAGCTAATGAAAGAATTGGTCGCCTAAGCTAATTTGTTCCTAGAACAAAGTACTGAGAGATGGAGAAGGACGGAGAATGTTAGAGTTAAACTTTCATCTTGAGAGCTAAAATAGAATGTTCGGGAAAGAAAGTGAAATAGGAAGAAAATTAAAGGTAATTCAGATTCATCCTTTTGGACTGGAGAATTGAACACTCAGGCGATTTAGAAAACCTTAAATTAGGTGCTTAATATAAACTAATATCGTTGAGCTACAACTACTCAGAAAATTATGTTTTCTTAGAGGCTAAGCGAGGTTAGTTTGAGTTAAACACTTGAGCTAATGAAACAAAAAGTGGCCTAAGCTAATTAGTTCGTAGAACAAAATAGAGAAGGATATGGACAAGGACGGAGAAAGTTAGAGAGAAACTTTCTTCTCAAGAGGTAGAAGAGAAAAAAGTTAGAGAAAAGAAAGAGAAATAGCAAGAAAATCAAAGGGAATTCTAATTCATCCTTTTGGACTTGAGAATTGAACACTTAGGTAATTTAGAAAACCTTAAATGAGGTGCTTAAGTAAAACTATTATCGTTAAGCTACAGTTATTCAAAAAAATTCTATTTTTTAGAGGCTAAGCAAGGTTGGTTTGAGTTAAACATGGCCACTGAAGCAAATGAAACAATTTGTGGCCTAAGCTAATTAGTTCCTAGAATGAAATAGAGAAGGATTGAGAAAGATAAAGACAAACATTCTTCTTGAGGGCTAGGAGAGAAAGTTAGAGAAAAGAAAGTGAAATAGGAGACAATCAAATGGAATTCAAATTCATGCATGAGAATTGAACACATAGGTGATTTAGAAAACCATAAATGAGGTGCTTAAGTTAAACGAATGTCGTTAAGCTGCAAATACTCAACAAATTCTCTTTCTTAGAGGCGAAGCAAGGTCAGTCTGAGTTAAACTTGGCCGCTTGAGCTAATGAAACAATTAGTGGCCTTACACAGAAAATTCTCTTTCTTATAGGCTTAGCATGGTTAGTTTGAGTTAAACTTGGCCGCTTGAGCTAGTGAAACAATTAGTGGCCTAAGCTAATTAGTTTCTAGAAAAAAATCGAGAAGGACGGACAAAGTTAGGGAAAAACTTTATTCTAGAGAGCTAAAAGAGAAAGTAAGAGAAAACAAAGAGAAATCGGAAGAAAATCAAAGGTAATTCAAATTCACCCATTTGGACTTGAGAATTGACCACATAGGTGATTTAGAAAACCATTAATGAGGTGCTTAAGTTAAACTAATATTGTTCAGCTACAATTACTTAGAAAATTCTCCTTCTTAGAGGCCAAGCAAGGTTAGTTTGTGTTTAACTTGGCCACCTAAGCTAATGAAACAATTAGTGTCCTAAGCTAAGTAGTTCCTCGAACAAAATGGAGAAGGACGGATAAAGTTGGAGAGAAACTTTATTCTGGAGAGCTAGAAGGGAAAGTTAGAGAAAACAAAGGGAAATAGGAAGAAAATCAAATGGAATTCAAATTCATCCATTTGGACTTGAGAATTGCACACATCGGTGATTTAGAAAACCATAAATAAGGTGTTTAAGTTAAACTAATGTCATTAAGCTACAATTACTCTGAAAATTCTCTTTCTAGGAGGCTAAGCAAGGTTAGTTTGAGTTAAACTTGGCCACTTAAGCTAATGAACAATTAGTGGCCTAAGCTAATTTGTTCCTGGAACAAAATAGAGAAGGTTGGAGAAGGACGGACAAAGTTAGAGAAAAACTTTAATCTAGAGAGCTAGAAGAGAAAGTTAGAGAGAACAAAAAGAAATAAGAAGAAAATCAAACAGAATTGAAATTCATCCATTTGAACTTGAGAATTGAACACATAGGTGATTTAGAAAACCATAAATGAGGTGTTTAAGTTAAACTAATGTCATTAAGCCACAATTACTCTAAAAATTCTCTTTCTAGGAGGCTAAGCAAGGTTTGTTTGAGTTCAACTTGGCCACTTAAGCTAATGAAACAATTAGTGGCCTAAACTAATTAGTTCCTAGAACAAAATAGAGAAGGATGGAGACGGACGGACAAAGTTAGATAGAAACTTTCTTCTAGAGAGCTAGCAGAGAAAGTCAAAGAAAACAAAGATAAATAGGAAGAAAATCAAGGGGAATTCATATTCATCCCTTTGGACTTGAGAATTGAATACGTAGGTGATTTAGAAAACCTTAAATGACGAGCTTAAGTTAAACTAAAATCATTAAGCCACAGTTAGTTAGAAAATACTCTTTGTTAGAGGCTATGCAAGGCTTGTTTGAGTTAAACTTGGCCTCTTAAGCTAACGAAATAATTAGTGGCGTAAGAAATAATTAGGGAAGGATGGAGAAGGACGGTCAATGTTAGGCAAAAACTTTCTTCTATAGGTCTAGAAGAGAAAGTTAGCAAAAGAAAGAGATTTAGGAAGAAAATCAAAGGGAAGTCGAATTCATCCTTTTGGATTTGAGAATTGAACACATAGGTGATTTAGAAAACCATAAATAAGGTGCTTAATATCGTTAAGCTACAAGTACTCAGAAAATTCTCTTTCTTTGATGCTAGGCCAGGTTATTTTGAGATAAACTGGGCCACATAAGCTAATGAAACAATTAGTGGCCTCAGCTAATTAGTTCCTGTAACAAAATCGAGAAGGATGGCAAAGGACGGAGAAAGTTATAAAGAAACTTTCTTCTTGTCCCACTTGTTATGTTAGGGGATTTTAATGCTATTCGGTATGTGTCTGAGAAGTTTGGTGGCTCTTCTGTGTGGTCTAGTGAAAAAGAGTCCTTTAACTCTCATATTCTTCAATCGGAATTGGTGGATCTGTCTTATGGTGGTTGCCAATTCACTTGGGCTAATAAAAGAGACAGTGGGGACTATATTGCAACTAAAATTGATAGAGTTCTGGTTAATGAATCGTGGCTTGATTCATTTCCAGCTTCCTCTGCTTACTTTCATCCCTCATCTGTTTCTGACCACTCTCCTGCTGTGGTCACTGTTTCTACTGATGTGATTTCCTTTAAGAAACCTTTTAAATACTTTGATTTTTGGGCTCATCATGAAAATTTTATTCCTACTGTATCAAAGGTGTGGAATCAGTATATACCTGGGGTTCCTATGTTTCGTATTTGTCAAAAACTCCGTGATTTGAAGCTTGATCTTAAAGCTATGAACAAAAAGGACTTTAGTGATATCTCCACTAGAGTCCTGGCCAAGAGTTCGGAGTTAAACTCTGTTCAATGGAAATTGGATAAGGATCCTGGTAATCCAGTTTTACAATCTCTGGAAAAGAATCTCTATAAACAGTATGTAAATCTTTGTACTGTTGAAGAAAGTTTGGCTCGCCAGAAGTCTAGGATTCAGTGGCTTGGTTTGGGGGATAGTAATAGCAAGTTCTTTTTTAGATCCATTAAAGGCAACATCAATCGGGGTAAAATTCTTAGTATTGAGGGTCATGATGGGACTAGATCTTCTAAGCCTGAGGTTATCCAAGAGGCCTTCATTAGTTTTTTCTCAGATTTGTTTGGCAAACCTTTTGATGATCACTATAATGGTTTTGCTAGGGTCCAATCTCTTGTGAAAACTAAGCTTTCTTATGACCAATCTTTGTCGCTTGCTAGTCCTGTGTCGGATAAGGAGATTAAAGATGTCCTTTGGTCTTTAAAGCCCAATAAGGCCCCTGGCCCTGATGGGTTTTCTGCTGGCTTCTTTAAGAGCTCCTGGGAGGTTGTTGGTAGAGAGGTCACCCAAGCTATTAGAACTTTCTTCGAGTCTGGTAAGTTACTCTCTGAGGTCAATAGTACTATCATTGCTCTTATCCCTAAAGTCCCTAACCCTTTAAAAGTTGGGGACTATAGGCCTATCTCTTGCTGTAATACCATTTACAAGTGCATTGCGAAAATTATTGCTAATAGGATTAAATTAGTTCTCCCTGAACTGGTTGATCCTGTCCAATCTGCATTTGTCTCGGGCAGGAAGATATCTGACAATATCTTCTTGTCCCAAGAGCTTATGAGAGGGTACCATCGGGATTCCCCTACTCCTAGGTGTGCTATGAAAGTGGACATTATGAAAGCATATGATAGTGTGAGATGGGAGTTTATCATTGATATTCTAAGAGCCATGGGTTTTCCTCCTATTATGGTGTCTTGGATCCAAGCTTGCATTACTAGCCCTTCATTCTCTATTAGTATCAATGGTAGCCTGCATGGCTACTTTAAAGGTGCTAGAGGTCTGAGACAGGGGGATCCTATGTCCCCTTATCTCTTTGTCTTAGCTATGGAGATTCTGGCGCGGATTTTTGCCGAAAAGTCTAGTCTTCCGAATTTCAAATTCCATTGGAGGTGTGAAAAAAATAAAATTGTTAACCTCTGTTTTGCTGATGACCTCATGATTTTTTGTCGTGGTGATGTGCCTACTATTGAACACATCATGGCTGGCCTTGAGGAGTTCAGGAACCTGTCTGGTCTTACTCCTAGCTCTAACAAAAGCAATATCTATTTCTCTGGCTGCAACCATGAGTCTAGAGAGTCTATCCTTAAAGTTGCTAGGTTTAGTGAGGGAACCCTCCCTGTTAAATATCTTGGAGTTCCTCTCATTACTACCAAATTAAGAGCTAGTGATTGTAACCAACTCACTGATAGGATCACTAAGCGGATTAAGAGCTGGACGAATAGAATCCTTTCATATGCTGGTAGAGGCCAGCTTATTCAGACCATTCTTTTTTCTATGCAAGTTTACTGGTCATCTCTTTTTATCCTTCCCAAGAAGGTGGTTAAGGAGATTGAGAGTATCCTTAGGGCTTTTCTCTGGTCTGGCACTGCGCTCAATATGCATAGTGCTAAAGTTGCGTGGGACAAAGTGTGTGTTCCCAAAAATGAGGGTGGTTTGGGGTTTAAATCCCTTGAGATTTGGAATAGGGCTGCTATTGCTAAACACATTTGGTTTTTGTTTTCTGGGGGTGAACATACTATGGTGCCAAGGTCAAATCGTATTTACTCAAGGGTAGAAGTTTCTGGCATGTTAAAACTCCCAGTGATCCTTCATGGGTCTGGAGGAAGCTGCTGTCCCTCAGGAGTATTGTCTCCCCTCTTATTTTCCATAAGATAGGTAAGGGTGACTCTACCTTTCTTTGGTTTGACAATTGGCACCCTCTTGGGCCTCTCTGGGCTATATATAGGGATAGAATACTGTATGATTCAGGTCTTAATAAGGAGACTAAAGTTAGTCAAATTGTTCGGGATAACTCTTGGCATTGGCCTGTCCCAAACTCTTGGGAAATTCAGGAGTGGATCTCGTCTACTCCTGAAAGTTGTAGACCTGATCCTTCTAGTGATGATCTTATCAGATGGACCCTCACCTCTGATGGGGGTTTCACCATCAATTCTACTTGGAATCACTGGAGATGTAAGTTTGCCAAAGTAGCTTGGCATGATTTCGTCTAGGGCCACCATAAGATACCTAGGGTTAGCTTCATTGTCTGGCTTGCTATTCATGAGAGGCTTAATACGGGTGATAGAGTGTCTTCTTTTGGCATTATTACTACCTGCTCTTTCTGTCCGGATCCCACTGAAAGCCACTCTCATCTCTTTTTTGACTGCACTTTCTCTTCTAGAGTTTGGCATGCCATTCAAAGTAGATGTAATGTTAACTGGCCAGCTCTCCATTGGCCTGGGATCATTACCTATGCCACAAGTGAGACCAAGGGCAAAACTCTGAGAGCCAATGTCCTTAAGTTGGCTTTGATGTGCACTGTTTATAACATCTGGATTGAGAGGAATAATAGAAAATTCAATAAATTGTCTAAACCTGAAGAGGTTATTATTAAATCTATTATTCACATGGTTCGGGGGAGACTTCTATCTGTTACTAATCTCCCTAGATCTCCAGGGGATAACTGGTTTCTTTCTCACTGGAATTTGCCTGAAGTTGTTTTGAAGCCCCTTTCCTCTGTCAGGAATGGGAGAGTTACCGAGTGATGTGAGTCTCTGTATATGAGGGTTGAGTGTTGGTGAGCAAAATTATTTTTCTAATGGTTTGCTCCTTTTGTAGCTGCTGTGCATTTGGATCTCATGTGAGGGTTGAGTGATGAGAGGAATATAGATTTTCTGTCGCTTGTTGTGGGTTGAGTGAACAGAGTCCTCAAATTTGTTTTGCTAATGTCTATATATATATTAACTTTTTATTTGCAGGCTAAGGAAGCTAGTTTTGAGTGGTGTGAGTTTCTATATTGTGGGTTGAGTGATGTGAGGTTCTATACTGTGGGTTTTATTATTCTATTCCTGGAACATGATTCTCGTCATTCACTTAATTGTAACTTCTTTGAGCTGCACCTTGCAGGGTTTACTACTTGGTGTAAGCATTGTATTGGTTGCATGGGAGGGCAGCTGCGTTTCCTGGGCAACTACTGGTTTGTAAGCACCAAGAGTTTGGGTTCTAGAGTTCACTGGTTTGTGGTGATGGCAGCTTGTAGCGCCTTTGGGGGGAAGCTTGTCTTTATTTCTGTCATTTTAATTTATTGTGATTGGATATTACAGCGGGTTTGCTGTGCTCATCTCTTTGGCCTATCCATGCGGGATGTGCATGGCATTACAGTTTTTGTTTCTAGGGTGCGTCCTGTGCTTGCTTTTTTTTTGGGTACATATATGGGTTGTGCATGATAATCTGTCAAAATGATCAAAGGTTTTGCATAGGTGCCAGGTTGTGGATTATGGGTCAGCGAGATGGACCTTATCTTTTTGTTGACTATGATGGCTGGTTGGTTTTTAAAGTATGCTATATATTTAGTTCTTTTTGGTTTCTTGCTTTTACATGCGGGCTGTGCATGGTATAGTCGGTTTGTATAGCTCCATTCCCGTCAGATTGTGTTCATATGTCCTATATATTTCCTATAGGATGCATGAACATTTTTGTTTTTTCGGGATTGTTTTGGTGCTCTTCTTTTTTTTATTAGCGTTCTGTCAATTATTTTTGTATGGACAGTTCATTAGGTTTGTGGGCTTTTGTAGCTATGATAGTTTTGGTTTGTTTGTTTAGGTAGGTTCTTGTTTTTTTCGTTTAGGGCCTGGGGCATGCCCCTTGTACTCGTGTAATTTTCTGTCTTTTATTTTATGACTTATTCACCCAAAAAAAAGAAACTTTCTTCTTGAGAGCTAGACGAGAAAGTTAGAGAAATAGGAAGACAATCAAAGGAAATTCAATTTCCATCTTTTGGACTGGAGAATTGACGACTTAGGTGATTTAGAAAACCATAAATGAGGTGCTTAAGTTAAACTAATATCATTAAGCTACAATTATTCAGAAAATTCACTTTCTCAGAGGCTAAGCAAGGTTAGTGTGAGTTGAACTTGTCCAATTGAGCTAATGAAACAATTAGTGGCCTAAGCTAATAATTAGTTCCTAGAACAATATGGAGAAGGACGGAGAAGGACGGACAAAGTTAGAGGAAATGTTCCTTTCTGAGAATTAGAATAAAAAGTGAAAGAAATAGGAAGAAAATCGAAGGGAATTCAAATTCATCCTTTTGGACTTGAGAATTGAAGACTTAGGTGATTTCGAAAACCTTAAATGAGTTGCTTAAGTTAAGGTAATATCGTCAAGCTAATGTTACTTAGAAAATTCTCTTTCTTACAAGCTAAACAAGGTGAGTTTGATTTAAAGTTGGCCACTTAAGCTAATGAAACAATTGGTGGCCTAAGCAAATTAGTTCCTAGAACAAAGTACAGAGAGATGGAGAAGGTCGGAGAATGTTAGAGTTAAACTTTCATCTTGAGAGCTAAAATAGAAAGTTCGGGAAAGAAAGTGAAATAGGAAGAAAATTAAAGGTAATTCAGATTCATCCTTTTGGATTGGAGAATTGAACACTCAGGCGATTTAGAAAACCTTAAATTAGGTGCGTAATATAAACGAATATTGTTGAGCTACAACTACTCAGAAAATTCTGTTTTCTTAGAGGCTAAGCGAGGTTAGTTTGAGTTAAAGTTGGCCACTTGAGCTAATGAAACAAAAAGTGGCCTAAGCTAATTAGTTCGTAGAACAAAATAGAGAAGGATATGGAGAAGGACGGAGAAGGACGGAGAAAGTTAGAGAGAAACTTTCTTCTCGAGAGGTAGAAGAGAAAAAAGTTAGAGAAAAGAAAGAGAAATAGCAAGAAAATCAAAGGAAATTCTAATTCATCCTTTTGGACTTGAGAATCGAACACTCAGGTAATTTAGAAAACCTTAAATGAAGTGCTTAAGTGAAACTATTATCGTTAAGCTACAGTTATTCAAAAAAATTCTATTTGTTAGAGTAAGGTTTGTTTGAGATAAACTTGGCCACTGAAGCAAATGAAACAATTTGTGGCCTAAGCTAATTAGTTCCTAGAACGAAATAGAGAAGGATTGAGAAAGAAAGAGACAAACATTCTTCTTGAGGGCTAGGAGAGAAAGTTAGAGAAAAGAATGTGAAATAGGGAGACAATCAAATGGAATTCAAATTCATGCATGAGAATTGAACACATAGGTGATTTAGAAAACCATAAATGAGGTGCTTAAGTTAAAAGAATGTCGTTAAGCTACAATTACTCAGAAAATTCTGTTTCTTAGAGGCGAAGCAAGGTTAGGTTGAGTTAAACTTGGCCACTTAAGCTAATGAAATAATTAGTAGCGTAAGCTAATTAGTTCCGTGAACAAAGTAGAGAACGATGGAGAAGGACGGAGATAGTTAGAGATAAACTTTCTTCCTGAGAGCTAAAATAGAAAGTTAGTGAAAGAAAGGGAAATAGGAAGAAAATCAAAGGAAATTCATATTCATCCTTTTGACATGAGAGTTGAACACTTAGCCGATTTATAGAGAACTGTAAATGAGGTGCTTAAGTTAAACGAAAATCGTTAAGCTACAATTACTCAGAAAATTTGTTTTCTTAGAGGCTAAGCAAGGTTTGTTTGAGTAAAACTTGGCCACTTAAGAAAATGAAACAATTAGTGGCACAAGCTAATTAGTTCCAAGAACAACCAAATAGAGAAGGATGGAGAAGAACGAAGAAACTTAGAGAGAAACTTTCTTCTTGAGAGCTAGAAGAGAAAGTTAGGGAAGAGAAAGAGTAATAGGAAGAAAATCAAAGGGAATGCTTAATATAAACTAACATCGTTGAGCTACAACTGCTCAGAAAATTCTGTTTTCTTCGAGGCTAAGCGAGGTTAGTTTGAGTTAAACTTGGCCACTGAAGCAAATGAAACAATTAGTGGCGTAAGCTAATTAGTTCCTAGAACGAAATAGAGAAGGATGGAGAATGATAGAGACAAACATTCTTCTTGAGGGCTAGGAGAGAAAGTTAGAGAAAAGAAAGTGAAATAGGGAGACAATCAAATGGAATTCAAATTCATGCATGAGAATTGAACACATAGGCGATTTAGAAAACCATAAATGAGGTGCTTAAGTTAAACGAATGTCGTTAAGCTGCAATTACTCAGAAAATTCTGTTTCTTAGAGGCGAAGCAAGGTTAGGTTGAGTTAAACTTGGCAACTTAAGCTAATGAAATAATTAGTGGCGTAAGCTAATTAGTTCCGTGAACAAACTAGAGAACGATGGAGAAGGACGGAGATAGTTAGAGATAAACTTTCTTCCTGAGAGCTAAAATAGAAAGTTAGTGAAAGAAAGGGAAATAGGAAGGAAATCAAAGGAAATTCATATTCATCCTTTTGGACAGGAGAGTTGAACACTTAGCCGATTTATAGGGAGCTGTAAATGAGGTGCTTAAGTTAAACGAAAATCGTTAAGCTACAATTACTCAGAAAATTCGTTTTCTTAGAGGCTAAGCAAGGTTTGTTTGAGTAAAACTTGGCCACTTAAGAAAACGAAACAATTAGTGGCGTAAGCTAATTAGTTCCAAGAACAACAAAATAGAGAAGGATGGAGAAGGACGAAGAAACTTAGAGAGAAACTTTCTTCTTAAGAGCTAGAAGGGAAAGTTAGGGAAGAGAAAGAGAAATAGGAAGAAAATCATAGGGAATTCAAATTCATCCTTTTGGACTTGAGAATTGAACGCCTAGGTGATTTATAAAACCTTAAATGAGGTGCTTTAGCTAAACGAAAATCATTAAGCTACACTTACTCAGAAAAAGGATGGACGGAGAAAGTCATCAGCTAAACGAAAATCTTTCTTAGAGGCTAAGCAAGGTTAGTTTGTGTTAAACTTGGCCGCTTGAACTAATAAAACAATTTGTGGCCTAAGCTAATTAGTTCCTAGAACAAAATAGAGAAGGACGGAGAAAGTTAGAGAGAAACTTTCTTCTTGGGAGGTAGAAGAGGAAGTTAGAGAAAAGAAAGAGAAACAGCAAGAAAATCAAAGGGAATTCAAGTTCACCCTTTTGGACTTGAGAATTGAACACTTGGGAGCTTTAGAAAACCTTAAACGAGGGGCATAAGTTAAAACTATTATCGTGAAGCTACGATTACGCAGAAAATTCTCTTTCCTAGAGGCTAAGCAATGTTAGTTTGGGTTAAACTTAGCCACAGAAGCGAATGAAACAATTATTGGCCTAAGCAAATTAGTTCCTAGAACAAAAAAAAGAAGGACGGAGAAAGATAGAGACAGACATTCTTCTTGAGGGCTTGGAGAGATTGTTAGAGAAAAGAAAGTGAAACAGGAAGAAAATCAAATGGAGTTCAAATTCATCAATTTGGACCTAAGAATTAAACACAAAGGTGATTCTGAAAACCATAATGAGGGGCTTAAGTAAAACTGATATAGTGAAGCGACAATTACGAAGAAAATTCTCTTTTTTCGATGCAAAGCAAGGTTAGTTTGAGTTAAACTTGGACAGTTAAGCTAATGAAACAAGTAGTGGCATAAGCTAATTAGTTTCTAGTACCAAATACAGAAGGATGGAGAACGACGGAGAAAGTTGGGGAGAAACTTTCTTCTTGGGAGGTGAAAGAGAAAGTTAGAGAAAAGAAAGAGAAATAGCAGGAAAATCAAAGGGAATTCAAATTCATCCTTTTGGACATGAGAATTGAACACTTATGTGATTTAGAAAAACTTAAATGAGGTGCTTAAGTTAAACGGAAATCGTTAGGCTACAATTACGCAGAAAATTCTCTTTCTTATATAGGCTATGGTTAGTCTGAGTTAAACTTGGCCGCTTGAGCTAATGAAACAATTAGTGGCCTTACACAGAAAATTCTCTTTCTTATAGGCTAAGCATGGTTAGTTTGAGTTAAACTTGGCCGCTTGAGCTAGTGAAACAATTAGTGGCCTAAGCTAATTAGTTTCTAGAAAAAAATCGAGAAGGACGGACAAAGTTAGGGAAAAACTTTATTCTAGAGAGCTAAAAGAGAAAGTTAGAGAAAACAAAGAGAAATCGGAAGAAAAAGCAAAGGTAATTCAAATTCACCCATTTGGACTTGAGAATTGACCACATAGGTGATTTAGAAAACCATTAATGAGGTGCTTAAGTTAAAATAATATTGTTCAGCTACAATTACTCAGAAAATTCTCCTTCTTAGAGGCCAAGCAAGGTTAGTTTGTGTTTAACTTGGCCACCTAAGCTAAGTAGTTCCTCGAACAAAATGGAGAAGGACGGATAAAGTTGGAGAGAAACTTTATTCTAGAGAGCTAGAAGAGAAAGTTAGAGAAAACAAAGGGAAATAGGAAGAAAATCAAACGGAATTCAAATTCATCCATTTGGACTTGAGAATTGAACACATAGGTGATTTAGAAAACCATAAATGAGGTGTTTAAGTTAAACTAATGTCATTAAGCTACAATTACTCTGAAAATTCTCTTTCTAGGAGGCTAAGCAAGGTTTGTTTGAGTTAAACTTGGCCACTTAAGCTAATGAAACAATTAGTGGCCTAAGCTAATTAGTTCCTAGAACAAAATAGAGAAGGTTGGAGAAGGACGGACAACGTTGGAGAAAAACTTTAATCTAGAGAGCTAGAAGAGAAAGTTAGAGAGAACAAAAAGAAATAAGAAGAAAATCAAACAGAATTGAAATTCATCCATTTGAACTTGAGAATTGAACACATAGGTGATTTAGAAAACCACAAGTGAGGTGTTTAAGTTAAACTAATGTCATTAAGTCACAATTGCTCTGAAAATTCTCTTTCTAGGAGGCTAAGCGAGGTTAGTTTGAGTTAAAGTTGGCTACTTAAGCTAATGAAACAATTAGTGGCCTAATTTAATTAGTTCCTAGAACAAAATAGAGAAGGATGGAGACGGACGGACAAAGTTAGACAGAAACTTTCTTCTAGCAGAGAAAGTCAAAGAAAACAAAGATAACTAGGAAGAAAATCAAGGGGACTTCATATTCATCCCTTTGGACTTGAGAATTGAATACGTAGGTGATTTAGAAAACCTTAAATGACGAGCTTAAGTTAAACTAAAATCACGCTGGAAGAGGAAGGCTATAGTTTGTTACCTATAGGGGATTAGGTTGAGAGCTTCTCTCTCTAGATTCTAGAGAGAGAAAGCTCCCTCCGTTGTTACCCATGGAGTTTTCTTTGATGTTCCTTAGCAGATTTTTTGTCTGGATGGTGAACTGGTTAGTTCCTCTCCCGTTTGTTTGAGTGAGAGTGAACATGAGTGGTGTTCTTTGCTTCAGTAACTCATTCCGTATGGAATATGAGACTGTGCAAGAAAGAGGTTCTGTATCTATTGGGTATTGTGAAATATTCAGTGGGTTTGAATTTTAGTGATGATTATGCTTGTAGGTGGAGTTTTCTTCTTGTTAAGGTTCGAGTGGCCATAGCTGAAGATGGTTTTAGTGGGTTCTCCGGTAGTGGATGGTACTGCCGCTGGGTTTCAAGCGCTGGTGCTGGCTTCTTGATCCTTGCTTGGAGTGGTTGTCGTTGTGTTGTTGGGTTTCACTGGTTATGGAGGTGGCGTCTTGTCACCGTGTTATCGTAATCGGTGGTTTGCATCGGATTATTCTCAGCTCCAGCGTTGTTTGCTGGTTGCCGTGGGTTTTCCGGGATCTTCTTTGTTAGCGATTATTGGTCCAGCCGATGGTGTTGGTAGTGCACTGCCTGTGATGGTATTAGGCAATGCTTAATGCTTCGGTGGTGTATGGAAGTTTGACTATGGCGTCGCTTCTCATGATCCGGCGCTGGTTTGTAGGTTGCTGTGAAGAGGTGGGAGTTGGTTCCGGTGCTGGTCTGTCAATATTACCGACGTTGCATGGAGGTGGTACACGGGTGCAAATGAGTTGAGCTTCACGCTCGTTGGTGCGTGTGACCACGGTTGTGGTGCCGTGTGAAAAGAGGCCGGCGTGCAGACCTATCTGCTCACTAGGACTCTGTGTTGCTTGTTGGGATGGGTAATTGTCTAATCATCTTTATATATATTATATTTATATATTCTATATATTGGTGGTTTTTTTTGTATCCAGTGCATGTGCTGAGTCGGTGGGCTCCACGTTATACTAGTGATCCAATTTTTTGAGTGGAGGATTTTGAAAACTTTGCTGGTTGTTTATGTGGGTTTATTGGGGCCCACGTTTTATTTAGTCTTTGGGCTGGTGTAATCGGGTTAAGCCGTGGGTTAATATTATTGGTGGCCACGTGTGGGCTCATTTCTTTTTATTGCTATCTTTATCTGTGGGCTTGGGTCTCACTTGAGTTGTGGTATGGTTATTACATTAGTGGCTTTTTTGGACTTCATTTATATAATTTTAAGTGGGCCACTAATGAGGGTTTTTTGGGTTAATACTTTGTTTAGTCTCTTGGCAGCGATTCTTGTACAGTTAATGATTTTATGATGTTTGATTGTGTAATCCTCATGTGACTCGATACGAGGGAGGTTTTGAGCCATCTCCGCCAAGAGTGATTGGGGAGTCACTGCTATGGGGAATAGTGGTTTGATAACCAACCGAGTTAGAGACTGGGAGATGAGCGGGAGGATAGCTACTGGTTTTCTGGTTGCTTCTTGTCTTCATGTGACCCGTCCTAATTGATTGTGTTGCCACGCCTGACATGGAGTGTAGGGCCCACTGCCGTGGGGTTTGAGGCTTATGATCTACCAAGGATGGGACTGGGGGATGTGATGATTGATCTCTTGATTTTGTTGGCTGTGTATTGGTTTGTTGCTGAGGGGCTACTGTCTTTTCACTTCAACTCCATGTCCGTGGCTTATGGTTTTTGATCGTGCTAGCTTCATGTGACTCTGCTGAGATCTCTCATGGGGTAGATTTTATCCTCTGACATGGCTTGGGTTAAGTGGCTTGGTGTCACGGCTGTGTGGAGTGGGTTGCTTATTGGATTCCATGTTTTATCTGCAGTAGAGACTGGGGGCTTGTGAGGTTGATTATTATTTCTGCTTCGGCTTGTGGGTTGTTGTTTGGTTTATGTGTCTGTTTGTTTAAAAGCTTAGTGGTGTTTCCTTTGTGTATCTCTGCCCAGATATCCACCTCAAGTTCCCATCTATTATCTCTGATGGTAGGGGTTACTTGAGGGCAAAGAGGATATATGGGCATAGTTGGGGTTTTCTATATTTCTGTTTTTCTTGTTTGTTCCCCTTATTTTTTAGGGGTTGCAGTGGTAGTTTATGTTGGTTATTGTTTCTATTTGTTGTTGGGCGTGCCTGGGGTATGCCCCTTGTAAACTTGTAAATTTCATTGTCTTTATTTTATTACTTACTTACCCAAAAAAAAAAAAAACTAAAATCATTAAGCCACAGTTACTTAGAAAATACTCTTTGTTAGAGGCTATGCAAGGCTTGTTTGAGTTAAACTTGGCCTCTTAAGCTAACGAAATACTTAGTGGCGTAAGAACTAATTAGGGAAGGATGGAGAAGGACGGTCAATGTTAGGGAAAAACTTTCTTCTATAGGGCTAGAAGAGAAAGTTAGCAAAAGAAAGTGATTTAGGAAGAAAATCAAAGGAAGTCGAATTCGTCCTTTTGGATTTGTGAATTGAACACATAGGTGATTTAGAAAACCATAAATAAGGTGCTTAAGTTAAACTAATATCATTACGCTACAATTACTCAGAAAATTCACTTTCTCAGAGGCTAAGCATGGTTAGTGTGAGTTGAACTTGTCCAATTGAGCTAATGAAACAATTAGTGGCCTAAGCTAATAATTAGTTCCTAGAACAATATGGAGAAGGACGGACAAAGTTAGAGGAAATGTTAATTTTTGAAAGCTAGAATAAAAAGTGAGAGAAATAGGAAGAAAATCAAAGGGAATTCAAATTCATCCTTTTGGACTTGAGAATTGAAGACTTAGGTGATTTTGAAAACCTTAAATGAGGTGCTTAAGTTAAAGTAATGTCGTCAAGCTAATATTACTTAGAAAATTCTCTTTCTTACAGGCTAAACAAGGTGAGTTTGATTTAAACTTGGCTACTTAAGCTAATGAAACAATTGGTGGCCCAAGCTAATTAGTTCCTACAACAAAGTACAGAGAGATGGAGAAGGACGGAGAAAGTTAGAGTGAAACTTTCATCTTGAGAGCTAAAATAGAAAGTTCGGGAAAGAAAGTGAAATAGGAAGAAGATTAAAGGTAATTGATTCATCCTTTTGGACCGGAGAATTGAACACTCAAAGCGACTTAGAAAACCTTAAATTAGGTGCTTAATATAAACTAATATCGTTGAGCTACAACTACTCAGAAAATTCTGTTTTCTTCGAGGCTAAGCGAGGTTAGTTTGAGTTAAACTTGGCCACTGAAGCAAATGAAACAATTAGTGGCGTAAGCTAATTAGTTCCTAGAACGAAATAGAGAAGGATGGAGAATGATAGAGACAAACATTCTTCTTGAGGGCTAGGAGAGAAAGTTAGAGAAAAGAAAGTGAAATACGGAGACAATCAAATGGAATTCAAATTCATGCATGAGAATTGAACACATAGGCGATTCAGAAAACCATAAATGAGGTGCTTAAGTTAAACGAATGTCGTTAAGCTGCAATTACTCAGAAAATTCTCTTTCTTAGAGGCGAAGCAAGGTTAGGTTGAGTTAAACTTGGCCACTTGAGCCAATGAAATAATTAGTGGCGTAAGCTAATTAGTTCGGTGAACAAACTAGAGAACGATGGAGAAGGACGGAGATAGTTAGAGATAAACTTTCTTCCTGAGAGCTAAAATAGAAAGTTAGTGAAAGAAAGGGAAATAGGAAGGAAATCAAAGGAAATTCATATTCATCCTTTTGGACAGGAGAGTTGAACACTTAGCCGATTTATAGAGAACTGTAAATGAGGTGCTTTAGTTAAACGAAAATCGTTAAGCTACAATTACTCGTAAAAATTCGTTTTCTTAGAGGCTAAGCAAGGTTTGTTTGAGTAAAACTTGGCCACTTAAGAAAATGAAACAATTAGTGGCGTAAGCTAATTAGTTCCAAGAACAACAAAATAGAGAAGGATGGAGAGGGACGAAGAAACTTAGAGAGAAACTTTCTTCTTGAGAGCTAGAAGGGAAAGTTAGGGAAGAGAAAGAGAAATAGGAAGAAAATCACAGGGAATTCAAATTCATCCTTTTGGACTTGAGAATTGAACGCCTAGGTGATTTATAAAACCTTAAATGAGGTGCTTAAGCTAAACGAAAATCATTAAGCTACACTTACTCAGAAAAAGGATGGACGGAGAAAGTCATCAGCTAAACGAAAATCTTTCTTAGAGGCTAAGCAAGGTTAGTTTGTGTTAAACTTGGCCGCTTGAACTAATAAAACAATTTGTGGCCTAAGCTAATTAGTTCCTAGAACAAAATAGAGAAGGACGGAGAAAGTTAGAGAGAAACTTTCTTCTTGGGAGGTAGAAGAGGAAGTTAGAGAAAAGAAAGAGAAACAGCAAGAAAATCAAAGGGAATTCAAGTTCACCCTTTTGGACTTGAGAATTGAACACTTGGGAGCTTTAGAAAACCTTAAACGAGGGGCATAAGTTAAAACTATTATCGTGAAGCTACGATTACGCAGAAAATTCTCTTTCCTAGAGGCTAAGCAATGTTAGTTTGGGTTAAACTTAGCCACAGAAGCAAATGAAACAATTATTGGCCTAAGCAAATTAGTTCCCAGAACAAAAAAAAGAAGGACGGAGAAAGATAGAGACAGACATTCTTCTTGAGGGCTTGGAGAGATTGTTAGAGAAAAGAAAGTGAAACAGGAAGAAAATCAAATGGAGATCAAATTCATCAATTTGGACCTAAGAATTAAACACAAAGGTGATTCTGAAAACCATAATGAGGGGCTTAAGTAAAACTGATATAGTGAAGCGACAATTACGAAGAAAGTTCTCTTTCTTCGATGCAAAGCAAGGTTAGTTTGAGTTAAACTTGGACAGTTAAGCTAATGAAACAAGTAGTGGCATAAGCTAATTAGTTTCTAGTACCAAATACAGAAGGATGGAGAACGACGGAGAAAGTTGGGGAGAAACTTTCTTCTTGGGAGGTGAAAGAGAAAGTTAGAGAAAAGAAAGAGAAATAGCAGGAAAATCAAAGGGAATTCAAATTCATCCTTTTGGACATGAGAATTGAACACTTATGTGATTTAGAAAAACTTAAATGAGGTGCTTAAGTTAAACGGAAATCGTTAGGCTACAATTACGCAGAAAATTCTTTTTCATGTGTAGGCTATGGTTTTTTTTTTTTTTTTGGGTGAATAATATAGGCTATGGTTAGTCTGAGTTAAACTTGGCCGCTTGAGCTAATGAAACAATTAGTGGCCTTACACAGAAAATTCTCTTTCTTATAGGCTAAACATGGTTAGTTTGAGTTAAGCTTGGCAGCAGAGCTAGTGAAACAATTAGTGGCCTAAGCTAATTAGTTTCTAGAAAAAAATCGAGAAGGACGGACAAAGTTAGGGAAAAACTTTATTCTAGAGAGCTAAAAGAGAAAGTTAGAGAAAACAAAGAGAAATCGGAAGAAAATCAAAGGTAATTGAAATTCACCCATTTGGACTTGAGAATTGACCACATAGGTGATTTAGAAAACCATTAATGAGGTGCTTAAGTTAAAATAATATTGTTCAGCTACAATTACTCAGAAAATTCTCCTTCTTAGAGGCCAAGCAAGGTTAGTTTGTGTTTAACTTGGCCACCTAAGCTAATGAAACAGTTAGTGCCCTAAGCTAAGTAGTTCCTCGAACAAAATGGAGAAGGACGGATAAAGTTGGAGAGAAACTTTATTCTAGAGAGCTAGAAGAGAAAGTTAGAGAAAACAAAGGGAAATAGGAAGAAAATCAAACGGAATTCAAATTCATCCATTTGGACTTGAGAATTGAACACATAGGTGATTTAGAAAACCATAAATGAGGCGTTTAAGTTAAACTAATGTCATTAAGCTACAATTACTCTGAAAATTCTCTTTCTAGGAGGCTAAGCAAGGTTTGTTTGAGTTAAACTTGGCCACTTAAGCTAATGAAACAATTAGTGGCCTAAGCTAATTAGTTCCTAGAACAAAATAGAGAAGGTTGGAGAAGGACGGACAACGTTGGAGAAAAACTTTAATCTAGAGAGCTAGAAGAGAAAGTTAGTGAGAACAAAAAGAAATAAGAAGAAAATCAAACAGAATTGAAATTCATCCATTTGAACTTGAGAATTGAACACATAGGTGATTTAGAAAACCACAAGTGAGGTGTTTAAGTTAAACTAATGTCATTAAGTCACAATTGTTCTGAAAATTCTCTTTCTAGGAGGCTAAGCGAGGTTAGTTTGAGTTAAAGTTGGCCACTTAAGCTAATGAAACAATTAGTGGCCTAATTTAATTAGTTCCTAGAACAAAATAGAGAAGGATGGAGACGGACGGACAAAGTTAGATGAAACTTTCTTCTAGAGAGCTAGCGAGAGAAAGTCAAAGAAAACAAAGATAACTAGGAAGAAAATCAAGGGACTTCATATTCATCCCTTTGGACTTGAGAATTGAATCGTGGGTGATTTAGAAAACCTTAAATGACGAGCTTAAGTTAAACTAAAATCATTAAGCCACAGATTTAGAAAATACTCTTTGTTAGAGGCTATGCAAGGCTTGTTTGAGTTAAACTTGGCCTCTTAAGCTAACGAAATACTTAGTGGCGTAAGAACTAATTAGGGAAGGATGGAGAAGGACGGTCAATGTTAGGGAAAAACTTTCTTCTATAGGGCTAGAAGAGAAAGTTAGCAAAAGAAAGTGATTTAGGAAGAAAATCAAAGGAAGTCGAATTCGTCCTTTTGGATTTGTGAATTGAACACATAGGTGACTTAGAAAACCATAAATAAGGTGCTTAAGTTAAACTAATATCATTACGCTACAATTACTCAGAAAATTCACTTTCTCAGAGGCTAAGCATGGTTAGTGTGAGTTGAACTTGTCCAATTGAGCTAATGAAACAATTAGTGGCCTAAGCTAATAATTAGTTCCTAGAACAATATGGAGAAGGACGGACAAAGTTAGAGGAAATGTTAATTTTTGAAAGCTAGAATAAAAAGTGAGAGAAATAGGAAGAAAATCAAAGGGAATTCAAATTCATCCTTTTGGACTTGAGAATTGAAGACTTAGGTGATTTTGAAAACCTTAAATGAGGTGCTTAAGTTAAAGTAATGTCGTCAAGCTAATATTACTTAGAAAATTCTCTTTCTTACAGGCTAAACAAGGTGAGTTTGATTTAAACTTGGCTACTTAAGCTAATGAAACAATTGGTGGCCCAAGCTAATTAGTTCCTACAACAAAGTACAGAGAGATGGAGAAGGACGGAGAAAGTTAGAGTGAAACTTTCATCTTGAGAGCTAAAATAGAAAGTTCGGGAAAGAAAGTGAAATAGGAAGAAGATTAAAGGTAATTCAGATTCATCCTTTTGGACTGGAGAATTGAACACTCAGGCGACTTAGAAAACCTTAAATTAGGTGCTTAATATAAACTAATATCGTTGAGCTACAACTACTCAGAAAATTCTGTTTTCTTCGAGGCTAAGCGAGGTTAGTTTGAGTTAAACTTGGCCACTGAAGCAAATGAAACAATTAGTGGCGTAAGCTAATTAGTTCCTAGAACGAAATAGAGAAGGATGGAGAATGATAGAGACAAACATTCTTCTTGAGGGCTAGGAGAGAAAGTTAGAGAAAAGAAAGTGAAATACGGAGACAATCAAATGGAATTCAAATTCATGCATGAGAATTGAACACATAGGTGATTTCAAAAACCGTAAAAGAGGTGCTTAAGTTAAGCGAATGTCGTTAAGCTGCAATTACTCAGAAAATTCTCTTTCTTAGAGGCGAAGCAAGGTTAGGTTGAGTTAAACTTGGCCACTTGAGCCAATGAAATAATTAGTGGCGTAAGCTAATTAGTTCGGTGAACAAACTAGAGAACGATGGAGAAGGACGGAGATAGTTAGAGATAAACTTTCTTCCTGAGAGCTAAAATAGAAAGTTAGTGAAAGAAAGGGAAATAGGAAGGAAATCAAAGGAAATTCATATTCATCCTTTTGGACAGGAGAGTTGAACACTTAGCCGATTTATAGAGAACTGTAAATGAGGTGCTTTAGTTAAACGAAAATCGTTAAGCTACAATTACTCAGAAAATTCGTTTTCTTAGAGGCTAAGCAAGGTTTGTTTGAGTAAAACTTGGCCACTTAAGAAAATGAAACAATTAGTGGCGTAAGCTAATTAGTTCCAAGAACAACAAAATAGAGAAGGATGGAGAGGGACGAAGAAACTTAGAGAGAAACTTTCTTCTTGAGAGCTAGAAGGGAAAGTTAGGGAAGAGAAAGAGAAATAGGAAGAAAATCACAGGGAATTCAAATTCATCCTTTTGGACTTGAGAATTGAACGCCTAGGTGATTTATAAAACCTTAAATGAGGTGCTTAAGCTAAACGAAAATCATTAAGCTACACTTACTCAGAAAAAGGATGGACGGAGAAAGTCATCACTAAGCGAAAATCTTTCTTAGAGGCTAAGCAAGGTTAGTTTGTGTTAAACTTGGCCGCTTGAACTAATAAAACAATTTGTGGCCTAAGCTAATTAGTTCCTAGAACAAAATAGAGAAGGACGGAGAAAGTTAGAGAGAAACTTTCTTCTTGGGAGGTAGAAGAGGAAGTTAGAGAAAAGAAAGAGAAACAGCAAGAAAATCAAAGGGAATTCAAGTTCACCCTTTTGGACTTGAGAATTGAACACTTGGGAGCTTTAGAAAACCTTAAACGAGGGGCATAAGTTAAAACTATTATCGTGAAGCTACGATTACGCAGAAAATTCTCTTTCCTAGAGGCTAAGCAATGTTAGTTTGGGTTAAACTTAGCCACAGAAGCAAATGAAACAATTATTGGCCTAAGCAAATTAGTTCCCAGAACAAAAAAAAGAAGGACGGAGAAAGATAGAGACAGACATTCTTCTTGAGGGCTTGGAGAGATTGTTAGAGAAAAGAAAGTGAAACAGGAAGAAAATCAAATGGAGATCAAATTCATCAATTTGGACCTAAGAATTAAACACAAAGGTGATTCTGAAAACCATAATGAGGGGCTTAAGTAAAACTGATATAGTGAAGCGACAATTACGAAGAAAGTTCTCTTTCTTGATGCAAAGCAAGGTTAGTTTGAGTTAAACTTGGACAGTTAAGCTAATGAAACAAGTAGTGGCATAAGCTAATTAGTTTCTAGTACCAAATCTGACGAAGGATGGAGAACGACGGAGAAAGTTGGGGAGAAACTTTCTTCTTGGGAGGTGAAAGAGAAAGTTAGAGAAAAGAAAGAGAAATAGCGGGAAAATCAAAGGAATTCAAATTCATCCTTTTGGACATGAGAATTGAACACTTATGTGATTTAGAAAAACTTAAATGAGGTGCTTAAGTTAAGCGAAATCGTTGGGCTACAATTACGCAGAAAATTCTTTTTCATGTGTAGGCTATGGTTTTTTTTTTTGGGTGAATAATATAGGCTATGGTTAGTCTGAGTTAAACTTGGCAGCAGGCTAATGAAACAATTAGTGGCCTTACAGAAAAATTCTCTTTCTTATAGGCTAAACATGGTTAGTTTGAGTTAAGCTTGGCAGCAGGCTAGTGAAACAATTAGTGGCCTAAGCTAATTAGTTTCTAGAAAAAAATCGAGAAGGACGGACAAAGTTAGGGAAAAACTTTATTCTAGAGAGCTAAAAGAGAAAGTTAGAGAAAACAAAGAGAAATCGGAAGAAAATCAAAGGTAATTGAAATTCACCCATTTGGACTTGAGAATTGACCACATAGGTGATTTAGAAAACCATTAATGAGGTGCTTAAGTTAAAATAATATTGTTCAGCTACAATTACTCAGAAAATTCTCCTTCTTAGAGGCCAAGCAAGGTTAGTTTGTGTTTAACTTGGCCACCTAAGCTAATGAAACAGTTAGTGCCCTAAGCTAAGTAGTTCCTCGAACAAAATGGAGAAGGACGGATAAAGTTGGAAGAAACTTTATTCTAGAGAGCTAGAAGAGAAAGTTAGAGAAAACAAAGGAAATAGGAAGAAAATCAAGCGAATTCAAATTCATCCATTTGGACTTGAGAATTGAAGACATAGGTGATTTAGAAAACCATAAATGAGGCGTTTAAGTTAAACTAATGTCATTAAGCTACAATTACTGAAAATTCTCTTTCTAGGAGGCTAAGCAAGGTTTGTTTGAGTTAAACTTGGCCACTTAAGCTAATGAAACAATTAGTGGCCTAAGCTAATTAGTTCCTAGAACAAAATAGAAAGGTTGGAGAAGGACGGACAACGTTGGAGAAAAACTTTAATCTAGAGAGCTAGAAGAGAAAGTTAGAGAGAACAAAAAGAAAGAAGAAGAAAATCAAAGCAATTGAAATTCATCCATTTGAACTTGAGAATTGAACACATAGGTGATTTAGAAAACCACAAGTGAGGTGTTTAAGTTAAACTAATGTCATTAAGTCACAATTGTTCGAAAATTCTCTTTCTAGGAGGCTAAGCGAGGTTAGTTTGAGTTAAAGTTGGCCACTTAAGCTAATGAAACAATTAGTGGCCTAATTTAATTAGTTCCTAGAACAAAATAGAGAAGGATGGAGCAGACGGACAAAGTTAGAGCGAAACTTTCTTCTAGAGAGCTAGCAGAGAAAGTCAAAGAAAACAAAGATAACTAGGAAGAAAATCAAGGGACTTCATATTCATCCCTTTGGACTTGAGAATTGAATCGTAGGTGATTTAGAAAACCTTAAATGACGAGCTTAAGTTAAACTAAAATCATTAAGCCACAATTACTTAGAAAATACTCTTTGTTAGAGGCTATGCAAGGCTTGTTTGAGTTAAACTTGGCCTCTTAAGCTAACGAAATACTTAGTGGCGTAAGAACTAATTAGGGAAGGATGGAGAAGGACGGTCAATGTTAGGGAAAAACTTTCTTCTATAGGGCTAGAAGAGAAAGTTAGCAAAAGAAAGTGATTTAGGAAGAAAATCAAAGGAAGTCGAATTCGTCCTTTTGGATTTGTGAATTGAACACATAGGTGACTTAGAAAACCATAAATAAGGTGCTTAAGTTAAACTAATATCATTACGCTACAATTACTCAGAAAATTCACTTTCTCAGAGGCTAAGCATGGTTAGTGTGAGTTGAACTTGTCCAATTGAGCTAATGGAACAATTAGGGGCCTAAGGTAATAATTAGTTCCTAGAACAATATGGAGAAAGGACGGACAAAGTTAGAGGAAATGTTAATTTTTGAAAGCTAGAATAAAAAGTGAGAGAAATAGGAAGAAAATCAAAGGGAATTCAAATTCATCCTTTTGGACTTGAGAATTGAAGACTTAGGTGATTTTGAAAACCTTAAATGAGGTGCTTAAGTTAAAGTAATGTCGTCAAGCTAATATAACTTAGAAAATTCTCTTTCTTCTGAGGCTAAACAAGGTGAGTTTGATTTAAACTTGGCTACTTAAGCTAATGAAACAATTGGTGGCCCAAGCTAATTAGTTCCTACAACAAAGTCTGAGAGAGATGGAGAAGGACGGAGAAAGTTAGAGTGAAACTTTCATCTTGAGAGCTAAAATAGAAAGTTCGGGAAAGAAAGTGAAATAGGAAGAAGATTAAAGGTAATTGATTCATCCTTTTGGATTTGGAGAATTGAACACTCAGGCGACTTAGAAAACCTTAAATTAGGTGCTTAATATAAACTAATATCGTTGAGCTACAACTACTCAGAAAATTCTGTTTTCTTCGAGGCTAAGCGAGGTTAGTTTGAGTTAAACTTGGCCACTGAAGCAAATGAAACAATTAGTGGCGTAAGCTAATTGGTTCCTAGAACGAAATAGAGAAGGATGGAGAATGATAGAGACAAACATTCTTCTTGAGGGCTAGGAGAGAAAGTTAGAGAAAAGAAAGTGAAATCTGGAGACAATCAAATGGAATTCAAATTCATGCATGAGAATTGAACACATAGGCGATTCAGAAAACCATAAATGAGGTGCTTAAGTTAAACGAATGTCGTTAAGCTGCAATTACTCAGAAAATTCTCTTTCTTAGAGGCGAAGCAAGGTTAGGTTGAGTTAAACTTGGCCACTTGAGCCAATGAAATAATTAGTGGCGTAAGCATATTAGTTCGTTGAACAATCTAAAGAACGATGGAGAAGGGAGGAGATAGTTAGAGATAAACTTTCTTCCTGAGAGCTAAAATAGAAAGTTAGTGAAAGAAAGGGAAATAGGAAGGAAATCAAAGGAAATTCATATTCATCCTTTTGGACAGGAGAGTTGAACACTTAGCCGATTTATAGAGAACTGTAAATGAGGTGCACAGGTGAAGCTAATATCGTTAAGCTACAATTACTCGAGAAAATTCGTTTTCTTAGAGGCTAAGCAAGGTTTGTTTGAGTAAAACTTGGCCACTTAAGAAAATGAAACAATTAGTGGCGTAAGCTAATTAGTTCAAGAACAACAAAATAGAGAAGGATGGAGAGGACGAAGAAACTTAGAGAGAAACTTTCTTCTTGAGAGCTAGAAGGAAAGTTAGGGAAGAGAAAGAGAAATAGGAAGAAAATCATAGGAATTCAAATTCATCCTTTTGGACTTGAGAATTGAGCACGCCTAGGTGATTTATAAAACCTTAAATGAGGTGCTTAAGCTAAGCGAAAATCATTAAGCTACACTTACTCGAGAAAAAGGATGGACGGAGAAAGTCATCACTAAGCGAAAATCTTTCTTAGAGGCTAAGCAAGGTTAGTTTGTGTTAAACTTGGCAGCTTGAACTAATAAAACAATTTGTGGCCTAAGCTAAATAGTTCCTAGAACAAAATAGAGAAGGACGGAGAAAGTTAGAGAGAAACTTTCTTCTTGGGAGGTAGAAGAGGAAGTTAGAGAAAAGAAAGAGAAACAAAGAAGAAAATCAAAGGAATTCAAGTTCACCCTTTTGGACTTGAGAATTGAACACTTGGGAGCTTTAGAAAACCTTAAGCGAGGGGCATAAGTTAAAACTATTATCGTGAAGCTACGATTACGAGAAAATTCTCTTTCCTAGAGGCTAAGCAATGTTAGTTTGGGTTAAACTTAGCCACGAAGCAAATGAAACAATTATTGGCCTAAGCAAATTAGTTCCTAGAACAAAAAAAGAAGGACGGAGAAAGATAGAGAGACATTCTTCTTGAGGGCTTGGAGAGATTGTTAGAAAAGAAAGTGAAAGCAGGAAGAAAATCAAATGGAGATCAAATTCATCAATTTGGACCTAAGAATTAAACACAAAGGTGATTCTGAAAACCATAATGAGGGGCTTAAGTAAAAGCGATATAGTGAAGCGACAATTACGAAGAAAGTTCTCTTTCTTGATGCAAAGCAAGGTTAGTTTGAGTTAAACTTGGACAGTTAAGCTAATGAAACAAGTAGTGGCATAAGCTAATTAGTTTCTAGTACCAAATCTGAGAAGGATGGAGAACGACGGAGAAAGTTGGGGAGAAACTTTCTTCTTGGGAGGTGAAAGAGAAAGTCAGATAAAAGGAAAAGAAATAGCAGGAAAATCAAAGGAATTCAAATTCATCCTTTTGGACATGAGAATTGAACACTTATGTGATTTAGAAAAACTTAAATGAGGTGCTTAAGTTAAGCGAAATCGTTAGGCTACAATTACGTGAAAATTCTTTTTCATGTGTAGGCTATGGTTTTTTTTTTGGGTGAATAATATAGGCTATGGTTAGTCTGAGTTAAACTTGGCAGCTTGAGGCTAATGAAACAATTAGTGGCCTTACAGAAAATTCTCTTTCTTATAGGCTAAACATGGTTAGTTTGAGTTAAAGCTTGGCAGCAGAGCTAGTGAAACAATTAGTGGCCTAAGCTAATTAGTTTCTAGAAAAAAATCGAGAAGAGACGGACAAAGTTAGGGAAAAACTTTATTCTAGAGAGCTAAAAGAGAATGTTAGAGAAAAGATGAAGAAATCGGAAGAAAATCAAAGGTAATTGAAATTCACCCATTTGGACTTGAGAATTGACCACATAGGTGATTTAGAAAACCATTAATGAGGTGCTTAAGTTAAAATAATATTGTTCAGCTACAATTACTCAGAAAATTCTCCTTCTTAGAGGCCAAGCAAGGTTAGTTTGTGTTTAACTTGGCCACCTAAGCTAATAAACGATTAGTGCCTAAGCTAAGTAGTTCCTCGAACAAAATGGAGAAGGACGGATAAAGTTGGAAGAAACTTTATTCTAGAGAGCTAGAAGAGAAAGTAACAGAAAACAAAGGGAAATAGGAAGAAAATCAAACGGAATTCAAATTCATCCATTCGGACTTGAGAATTGAACACATAGGTGATTTAGAAAACCATAAATGAGGCGTTTAAGTTAAACTAATGTCATTAAGCTACAATTACTCTGAAAATTCTCTTTCTAGGAGGCTAAGCAAGGTTTGTTTGAGTTAAACTTGGCCACTTAAGCTAATGAAACAATTAGTGGCCTAAGCTAATTAGTTCCTAGAACAAAATAGAGAAGGTTGGAGAAGGACGGACAACGTTGGAGAAAAACTTTAATCTAGAGAGCTAGAAGAGAAAGTTAGAGAGAACAAAAAGAAATAAGAAGAAAATCAAACAGAATTGAAATTCATCCATTTGAACTTGAGAATTGAACACATAGGTGATTTAGAAAACCACAAGTGAGGTGTTTAAGTTAAACTAATGTCATTAAGTCACAATTGTTACGAAAATTCTCTTTCTAGGAGGCTAAGCGAGGTTAGTTTGAGTTAAAGTTGGCCACTTAAGCTAATGAAACAATTAGTGGCCTAATTTAATTAGTTCCTAGAACAAAATAGAGAAGGATGGAGGCAGACGGACAAAGTTGAGCGAAACTTTCTTCTAGAGAGCTAGCAGAGAAAGTCAAAGAAAACAAAGATAACTAGGAAGAAAATCAAGGGACTTCATATTCATCCCTTTGGACTTGAGAATTGAATCGTAGGTGATTTAGAAAACCTTAAATGACGAGCTTAAGTTAAACTAAAATCATTAAGCCACAGTTACTTAGAAAATACTCTTTGTTAGAGGCTATGCAAGGCTTGTTTGAGTTAAACTTGGCCTCTTAAGCTAACGAAATACTTAGTGGCGTAAGAACTAATTAGGGAAGGATGGAGAAGGACGGTCAATGTTAGGGAAAAACTTTCTTCTATAGGGCTAGAAGAGAAAGTTAGAGAAAAGAAAGAGAAATAGGAACAAAATCAAAGGAAGTCGAATTCGTCCTTTTGGATTTGTGAATTGAACACATAGGTGATTTAGAAAACCATAAATAAGGTGCTTAAGTTAAACTAATATCATTACGCTACAATTACTCAGAAAATTCACTTTCTCAGAGGCTAAGCATGGTTAGTGTGAGTTGAACTTGTCCAATTGAGCTAATGAATCAATTAGTGGCCTAAGCTAATGGTGGTTCCTAGAACAATATGGAGAAGAGACGGACAAAGTTAGAGAAATGTTAATTTTTGAAAGCTAGAATAAAAAGTGAGAGAAATAGGAAGAAAATCAAAGGAATTCAAATTCATCCTTTTGGACTTGAGAATTGAAGACTTAGGTGATTTCGAAAACCTTAAATGAGGTGCTTAAGTTAAAAGTAATGTCGTCAAGCTAATATTACTTAGAAAATTCTCTTTCTTACAGGCTAAACAAGGTGAGTTTGATTTAAACTTGGCTACTTAAGCTAATGAAACAATTGGTGGCCCAAGCTAATTAGTTCCTACAACAAAGTCTGAGAGAGATGGAGAAGGACGGAGAAAGTTAGAGTGAAACTTTCATCTTGAGAGCTAAAATAGAAAGTTCGGGAAAGAAAGTGAAATAGGAAGAAGATTAAAGGTAATTCAGATTCATCCTTTTGGACTGGAGAATTGAACACTCAGGCGACTTAGAAAACCTTAAATTAGGTGCTTAATATAAACTAATATCGTTGAGCTACAACTACTCAGAAAATTCTGTTTTCTTCGAGGCTAAGCGAGGTTAGTTTGAGTTAAACTTGGCCACTGAAGCAAATGAAACAATTAGTGGCGTAAGCTAATTAGTTCCTAGAACGAAATAGAGAAGGATGGAGAATGATAGAGACAAACATTCTTCTTGAGGGCTAGAGAGAAAGTTAGAGAAAAGAAAGTGAAATACGGAGACAATCAAATGGAATTCAAATTCATGCATGAGAATTGAACACATAGGCGATTCAGAAAACCATAAATGAGGTGCTTAAGTTAAACGAATGTCGTTAAGCTGCAATTACTCAGAAAATTCTCTTTCTTAGAGGCGAAGCAAGGTTAGGTTGAGTTAAACTTGGCCACTTGAGCCAATGAAATAATTAGTGGCGTAAGCTAATTAGTTCGGTGAACAAACTAGAGAACGATGGAGAAGGGCGGAGATAGTTAGAGATAAACTTTCTTCTGAGAGCTAAAATAGAAAGTTAGTGAAAGAAAGGAAATAGGAAGGAAATCAAAGGAAATTCATATTCATCCTTTTGGACGGAGAGTTGAACACTTAGCCGATTTATAGAGAACTGTAAATGAGGTGCTTTAGTTAAGCAAAATCGTTAAGCTACAATTACTCGAAAATTCGTTTTCTTAGAGGCTAAGCAAGGTTTGTTTGAGTAAAACTTGGCCACTTAAGAAAATGAAACAATTAGTGGCGTAAGCTAATTAGTTCAAGAACAACAAAATAGAGAAGGATGGAGAGGACGAAGAAACTTAGAGAGAAACTTTCTTCTTGAGAGCTAGAAGGAAAGTTAGGGAAGAGAAAGAAATAGGAAGAAAATCATAGGAATACAAATTCATCCTTTTGGACTTGAGAATTGAGCACCTAGGGGATTTGTAGAACCTTAAATGAGGTGCTTAAGCTAAGCGAAAATCATTAAGCTACACTTACTCGAGAAAAAAGGATGGACGGAGAAAGTCATCGACTAAGCGAAAATCTTTCTTAGAGGCTAAGCAAGGTTAGTTTGTGTTAAACTTGGCAGCTTGAACTAATAAAACAATTTGTGGCCTAAGCTAATTAGTTCCTAGAACAAAATAGAGAAGGACGGAGAAAGTTAGAGAAACTTTCTTCTTGGGAGGTAGAAAGAGGAAGTTAGAGAAAAGAAAGAAAGCGACAAGAAAATCAAAGGGAATTCAAGTTCACCCTTTTGGACTTGAGAATTGAACACTTGGGAGCTTTAGAAAACCTTAAACGAGGGGCATAAGTTAAAACTATTATCGTGAAGCTACGATTACGCAGAAAATTCTCTTTCCTAGAGGCTAAGCAATGTTAGTTTGGGTTAAACTTAGCCACAGAAGCAAATGAAACAATTATTGGCCTAAGCAAATTAGTTCCCAGAACAAAAAAAAAGAAGGACGGAGAAAGATAGAGACAGACATTCTTCTTGAGGGCTTGGAGAGATTGTTAGAGAAAAGAAAGTGAAACAGGAAGAAAATCAAATGGAGATCAAATTCATCAATTTGGACCTAAGAATTAAACACAAAGGTGATTCTGAAAACCATAATGAGGGGCTTAAGTAAAACTGATATAGTGAAGCGACAATTACGAAGAAAATTCTCTTTCTTCGATGCAAAGCAAGGTTAGTTTGAGTTAAACTTGGACAGTTAAGCTAATGAAACAAGTAGTGGCATAAGCTAATTAGTTTCTAGTACCAAATCTGAGAAGGATGGAGAGCAGCGGAGAAAGTTGGGGAGAAACTTTCTTCTTGGGAGTGAAAGAGAAAGTTAGAAAAGAAAGAGAAATAGCGAGGAAAATCAAAGGAATTCAAATTCATCCTTTTGGACATGAGAATTGAACACTTATGTGATTTAGAAAAACTTAAATGAGGTGCTTAAGTTAAGCGAAATCGTTAGGCTACAATTACGTAGAAAATTCTTTTTCATGTGTAGGCTATGGTTTTTTTTTTTTTTTTGGGTGAATAATATAGGCTATGGTTAGTCTGAGTTAAACTTGGCCGCTTGAGCTAATGAAACAATTAGTGGCCTTACACAGAAAATTCTCTTTCTTATAGGCTAAACATGGTTAGTTTGAGTTAAGCTTGGCCGCTTGAGCTAGTGAAACAATTAGTGGCCTAAGCTAATTAGTTTCTAGAAAAAAATCGAGAAGGACGGACAAAGTTAGGGAAAAACTTTATTCTAGAGAGCTAAAAGAGAAAGTTAGAAAAACAAGAGAAATCGGAAGAAAATCAAAGGTAATTGAAATTCACCCATTTGGACTTGAGAATTGACCACATAGGTGATTTAGAAAACCATTAATGAGGTGCTTAAGTTAAAATAATATTGTTCAGCTACAATTACTCAGAAAATTCTCCTTCTTAGAGGCCAAGCAAGGTTAGTTTGTGTTTAACTTGGCCACCTAAGCTAATGAAACAGTTAGTGCCCTAAGCTAAGTAGTTCCTCGAACAAAATGGAGAAGGACGGATAAAGTTGCACAGAAACTTTATTCTAGAGCTAGAAGAGAAAGTTAGAAAACAAGGGAAATAGGAAGAAAATCAACTGAAATTCAAATTCATCCATTTGGACTTGAGAATTGAACACATAGGTGATTTAGAAAACCATAAATGAGGCGTTTAAGTTAAACTAATGTCATTAAGCTACAATTACTCTGAAAATTCTCTTTCTAGGAGGCTAAGCAAGGTTTGTTTGAGTTAAACTTGGCCACTTAAGCTAATGAAACAATTAGTGGCCTAAGCTAATTAGTTCCTAGAACAAAATAGAGAAGGTTGGAGAAGGACGGACAACGTTGGAGAAAAACTTTAATCTAGAGAGCTAGAAGAGAATGTTAGAGAACAAAAAAGAAATAAGAAGAAAATCAAGCAATTGAAATTCATCCATTTGAACTTGAGAATTGAACACATAGGTGATTTAGAAAACCAAGTGAGGTGTTTAAGTTAAACTAATGTCATTAAGTCACAATTGTTCGAAAATTCTCTTTCTAGGAGGCTAAGCGAGGTTAGTTTGAGTTAAAGTTGGCCACTTAAGCTAATGAAACAATTAGTGGCCTAATTTAATTAGTTCCTAGAACAAAATAGAGAAGGATGGAGGCAGACGGACAAAGTTAGAGCGAAACTTTCTTCTAGAGAGCTAGCAGAGAAAGTCAAAGAAAACAAAGATAACTAGGAAGAAAATCAAGGGGACTTCATATTCATCCCTTTGGACTTGAGAATTGAATACGTAGGTGATTTAGAAAACCTTAAATGACGAGCTTAAGTTAAACTAAAATCATTAAGCCACAATTACTTAGAAAATACTCTTTGTTAGAGGCTATGCAAGGCTTGTTTGAGTTAAACTTGGCCTCTTAAGCTAACGAAATACTTAGTGGCGTAAGAACTAATTAGGGAAGGATGGAGAAGGACGGTCAATGTTAGGGAAAAACTTTCTTCTATAGGGCTAGAAGAGAAAGTTAGCAAAAGAAAGTGATTTAGGAAGAAAATCAAAGGAAGTCGAATTCGTCCTTTTGGATTTGTGAATTGAACACATAGGTGATTTAGAAAACCATAAATAAGGTGCTTAAGTTAAACTAATATCATTACGCTACAATTACTCAGAAAATTCACTTTCTCAGAGGCTAAGCATGGTTAGTGTGAGTTGAACTTGTCCAATTGAGCTAATGAAACAATTAGTGGCCTAAGCTAATAATTAGTTCCTAGAACAATATGGAGAAGGACGGACAAAGTTAGAGGAAATGTTAATTTTTGAAAGCTAGAATAAAAAGTGAGAGAAATAGGAAGAAAATCAAAGGGAATTCAAATTCATCCTTTTGGACTTGAGAATTGAAGACTTAGGTGATTTCGAAAACCTTAAATGAGGTGCTTAAGTTAAAGTAATGTCGTCAAGCTAATATTACTTAGAAAATTCTCTTTCTCGGCGGCTAAGCAAGGTTAGTTTGAGTTAAACTTGGCCACTTAACCTAATGAAACAATTGGTGGCCCAAGCTAATTTGTTCCTACAATAAGAGAGAGATGGAGAAGGACGGAGAAAGTTAGAGTGAAACTTTCATCTTGAGAGCTAAAATAGAAAGTTCGGGAAAGAAAGTGAAATAGGAAGAAGATTAAAGGTAATTCAGATTCATCCTTTTGGACTGGAGAATTGAACACTCAGGCGACTTAGAAAACCTTAAATTAGGTGCTGAATATAAACTAATATCGTTGAGCTACAACTACTCAGAAAATTTTGTTTTCTTCGAGGCTAAGCGAGGTTAGTTTGAGTTAAACTTGGCCACTGAAGCAAATGAAACAATTAGTGGCGTAAGCTAATTAGTTCCTAGAACGAAATAGAGAAGGATGGAGAATGATAGAGACAAACATTCTTCTTGAGGGCTAGGAGAGAAAGTTAGAGAAAAGAAAGTGAAATACGGAGACAATCAAATGGAATTCAAATTCATGCATGAGAATTGAACACATAGGCGATTCAGAAAACCATAAATGAGGTGCTTAAGTTAAACGAATGTCGTTAAGCTGCAATTACTCAGAAAATTCTCTTTCTTAGAGGCGAAGCAAGGTTAGGTTGAGTTAAACTTGGCCACTTGAGCCAATGAAATAATTAGTGGCGTAAGCTAATTAGTTCGGTGAACAAACTAGAGAACGATGGAGAAGGACGGAGATAGTTAGAGATAAACTTTCTTCCTGAGAGCTAAAATAGAAAGTTAGTGAAAGAAAGGGAAATAGGAAGGAAATCAAAGGAAATTCATATTCATCCTTTTGGACAGGAGAGTTGAACACTTAGCCGATTTATAGAGAACTGTAAATGAGGTGCTTTAGTTAAACGAAAATCGTTAAGCTACAATTACTCAGAAAATTCGTTTTCTTAGAGGCTAAGCAAGGTTTGTTTGAGTAAAACTTGGCCACTTAAGAAAATGAAACAATTAGTGGCGTAAGCTAATTAGTTCAAGAACAACAAAATAGAGAAGGATGGAGAGGACGAAGAAACTTAGAGAAACTTTCTTCTTGAGAGCTAGAAGGAAAGTTAGGGAAGAAAGAAATAGGAAGAAAATCATAGAATTCAAATCCATCCTTTTGGACTTGAGAATTGAACGCCTAGGTGATTTATAAAACCTTAAATGAGGTGCTTAAGCTAAACGAAAATCATTAAGCTACACTTACTCAGAAAAAGGATGGACGGAGAAAGTCATCAGCTAAACGAAAATCTTTCTTAGAGGCTAAGCAAGGTTGGTTTGTGTTAAACTTGGCAGCTTGAACTAATAAAACAATTTGTGGCCTAAGCTAATTAGTTCCTAGAACAAAATAGAGAACGACGGAGAAAGTTGGGGAGAAACTTTCTTCTTGGGAGGTGAAAGAGAAAGTTAGAGAAAAGAAAGAGAAAAAGCAGGAAAATCAAAAAGAATTCAAGTTCACCCTTTTGGACTTGAGAATTGAACACTTGGGAGCTTTAGAAAACCTTAAGCGAGGGGCATAAGTTAAAACTATTATCGTGAAGCTACGATTACTGAGAAAATTCTCTTTCCTAGAGGCTAAGCAATGTTAGTTTGGGTTAAACTTAGCCACAGAAGCAAATGAAACAATTATTGGCCTAAGCAAATTAGTTCCCAGAACAAAAAAAAGAAGGACGGAGAAAGATAGAGACAGACATTCTTCTTGAGGGCTTGGAGAGATTGTTAGAGAAAAGAAAGTGAAACAGGAAGAAAATCAAATGGAGATCAAATTCATCAATTTGGACCTAAGAATTAAACACAAAGGTGATTCTGAAAACCATAATGAGGGCTTAAGTAAAAGCGATATAGTGAAGCGACAATTACGAAGAAATTCTCTTTCTTGATGCAAAGCGAGGTTAGATTGGGTTAACCTGGGGCAGTTAAGCTTATGAACCAAGTAGTGGCATAAGCTAATTAGTTTCTAGTACCAAATGCAGAAGGATGGAGAACGACGGAGAAAGTTGGGGAGAAACTTTCTTCTTGTGAGGTGAAAGAGAAAGAAAGTTAGAAAAGAAATAGCAGGAAAATCAAAGGAATTCAAATTCATCCTTTTGGACATGAGAATTGAACACTTATGTGATTTAGAAAAACTTAAATGAGGTGCTTAAGTTAAGCGAAATCGTTAGGCTACAATTACGTGAAAATTCTTTTTCATGTGTAGGCTATGGTTTTTTTTTTTGGGTGAATAATATAGGCTATGGTTAGTCTGAGTTAAACTTGGCCGCTTGAGCTAATGAAACAATTAGTGGCCTTACACAGAAAATTCTCTTTCTTATAGGCTAAACATGGTTAGTTTGAGTTAAGCTTGGCCGCTTGAGCTAGTGAAACAATTAGTGGCCTAAGCTAATTAGTTTCTAGAAAAAAATCGAGAAGGACGGACAAAGTTAGGGAAAAACTTTATTCTAGAGAGCTAAAAGAGAAAGTTAGAGAAAACAAAGAGAAATCGGAAGAAAATCAAAGGTAATTGAAATTCACCCATTTGGACTTGAGAATTGACCACATAGGTGATTTAGAAAACCATTAATGAGGTGCTTAAGTTAAAATAATATTGTTCAGCTACAATTACTCAGAAAATTCTCCTTCTTAGAGGCCAAGCAAGGTTAGTTTGTGTTTAACTTGGCCACCTAAGCTAATGAAACAATTAGTGCCCTAAGCTAAGTAGTTCCTCGAACAAAATGGAGAAGGACGGATAAAGTTGGAGAGAAACTTTATTCTAGAGAGCTAGAAGAGAAAGTTAGAGAAAACAAAGGGAAATAGGAAGAAAATCAAAGGGAATTCAAATTCATCCATTTGGACTTGAGAATTGAACACATAGGTGATTTAGAAAACCATAAATGAGGCGTTTAAGTTAAACTAATGTCATTAAGCTACAATTACTCTGAAAATTCTCTTTCTAGGAGGCTAAGCAAGGTTTGTTTGAGTTAAACTTGGCCACTTAAGCTAATGAAACAATTAGTGGCCTAAGCTAATTAGTTCCTAGAACAAAATAGAGAAGGTTGGAGAAGGACGGACAACGTTGGAGAAAAACTTTAATCTAGAGAGCTAGAAGAGAAAGTTAGAGAGAACAAAAAGAAATAAGAAGAAAATCAAAGCAGAATTGAAATTCATCCATTTGAACTTGAGAATTGAACACATAGGTGATTTAGAAAACCACAAGTGAGGTGTTTAAGTTAAACTAATGTCATTAAGTCACAATTACGAAAATTCTCTTTCTAGGAGGCTGAGCGAGGTTAGTTTGAGTTAAAGTTGGCCACTTAAGCTAATGAAACAATTAGTGGCCTAATTTAATTAGTTCCTAGAACAAAATAGAGAAGGATGGAGACAGACGGACAAAGTTGAGCGAAACTTTCTTCTAGAGAGCTAGCAGAGAAAGTCAAAGAAAACAAAGATAACTAGGAAGAAAATCAAGGGACTTCATATTCATCCCTTTGGACTTGAGAATTGAATCGTGGGTGATTTAGAAAACCTTAAATGACGAGCTTAAGTTAAACTAAAATCATTAAGCCACATTACTTAGAAAATACTCTTTGTTAGAGGCTATGCAAGGCTTGTTTGAGTTAAACTTGGCCTCTTAAGCTAACGAAATACTTAGTGGCGTAAGAACTAATTAGGGAAGGATGGAGAAGGACGGTCAATGTTAGGAAAAACTTTCTTCTATAGGGCTAGAAGAGAAAGTTAGCAAAAGAAAGTGATTTAGGAAGAAAAATCAAAGGAAGTCGAATTCGTCCTTTTGGATTTGTGAATTGAACACATAGGTGATTTAGAAAACCATAAATAAGGTGCTTAAGTTAAACTAATATCATTACGCTACAATTACTCAGAAAATTCACTTTCTCAGAGGCTAAGCATGGTTAGTGTGAGTTGAACTTGTCCAATTGAGCTAATGAAACAATTAGTGGCCTAAGCTAATAATTAGTTCCTAGAACAATATGGAGAAGGACGGACAAAGTTAGAGGAAATGTTAATTTTTGAAAGCTAGAATAAAAAGTGAGAGAAATAGGAAGAAAATCAAAGGGAATTCAAATTCATCCTTTTGGACTTGAGAATTGAAGACTTAGGTGATTTTGAAAACCTTAAATGAGGTGCTTAAGTTAAAGTAATGTCGTCAAGCTAATATTACTTAGAAAATTCTCTTTCTTGAGGCTAAACAAGGTGAGTTTGATTTAAACTTGGCTACTTAAGCTAATGAAACAATTGGTGGCCCAAGCTAATTAGTTCCTACAACAAAGTACAGAGAGATGGAGAAGGACGGAGAAAGTTAGAGTGAAACTTTCATCTTGAGAGCTAAAATAGAAAGTTCGGGAAAGAAAGTGAAATAGGAAGAAGATTAAAGGTAATTTAGATTCATCCTTTTGGACTGGAGAATTGAACACTCAGGCGACTTAGAAAACCTTAAATTAGGTGCTGAATATAAACTAATATCGTTGAGCTACAACTACTCAGAAAATTTTGTTTTCTTCGAGGCTAAGCGAGGTTAGTTTGAGTTAAACTTGGCTTGAAGCAAATGAAACAATTAGTGGCGTAAGCTAATTAGTTCCTAGAAGCGAAATAGAGAAGGATGGAGAATGATAGAGACAAACATTCTTCTTGAGGGCTAGGAGAGAAAGTTAGAGAAAAGAAAGTGAAATCTGGAGACAATCAAATGGAATTCAAATTCATGCATGAGAATTGTACACATAGGCGATTCAGTAAACCATAAATGATGTTCTTAAGTTAAGCAGATGTCGTTATGCTGCAATTACTCAGACTATTCTCTTTCTTTAAGGCGAAGCAAGGTTAGGTTGAGTTAAACTTGGCCACTTGAGCCAATGAAATAATTAGTGGCGTAAGCTAATTAGTTCGGTGAACAAACTAGAGAACGATGGAGAAGGACGGAGATAGTTAGAGATAAACTTTCTTCCTGAGAGCTAAAATAGAAAGTTAGTGAAAGAAAGGGAAATAGGAAGGAAATCAAAGGAAATTCATATTCATCCTTTTGGACAGGAGAGTTGAACACTTAGCCGATTTATAGAGAACTGTAAATGAGGTGCTTTAGTTAAACGAAAATCGTTAAGCTACAATTACTCAGAAAATTCGTTTTCTTAGAGGCTAAGCAAGGTTTGTTTGAGTAAAACTTGGCCACTTAAGAAAATGAAACAATTAGTGGCGTAAGCTAATTAGTTCCAAGAACAACAAAATAGAGAAGGATGGAGAAGGACGAAGAAACTTAGAGAGAAACTTTCTTCTTGAGAGCTAGAGGGGAAAATTATAGAAAGGAAAAGATAAATAGGAAGAAAATCATAGGGAATTCAAATTCATCCTTTTGGACTTGAGAATTGAACGCCTAGGTGATTTATAAAACCTTAAATGAGGTGCTTAAGCTAAACGAAAATCATTAAGCTACACTTACTCAGAAAAAGGATGGACGGAGAAAGTCATCAGCTAAACGAAAATCTTTCTTAGAGGCTAAGCAAGGTTAGTTTGTGTTAAACTTGGCCGCTTGAACTAATAAAACAATTTGTGGCCTAAGCTAATTAGTTCCTAGAACAAAATAGAGAAGGACGGAGAAAGTTAGAGAGAAACTTTCTCCTTGGGAGGTAGAAGAGGAAGTTAGAGAAAAGAAAAGAAAGCAAAGAAGAAAATCAAAGGAATTCAAGTTCACCCTTTTGGACTTGAGAATTGAACACTTGGGAGCTTTAGAAAACCTTAAACGAGGGGCATAAGTTAAAACTATTATCGTGAAGCTACGATTCTGTGAAAATTCTCTTTCCTAGAGGCTAAGCAATGTTAGTTTGGGTTAAACTTAGCCACAGAAGCAAATGAAACAATTATTGGCCTAAGCAAATTAGTTCCCAGAACAAAAAAAAGAAGGACGGAGAAAGATAGAGACAGACATTCTTCTTGAGGGCTTGGAGAGATTGTTAGAGAAAAGAAAGTGAAACAGGAAGAAAATCAAATGGAGATCAAATTCATCAATTTGGACCTAAGAATTAAACACAAAGGTGATTCTGAAAACCATAATGAGGGGCTTAAGTAAAACTGATATAGTGAAGCGACAATTACGAAGAAAATTCTCTTTCTTCGATGCAAAGCAAGGTTAGTTTGAGTTAAACTTGGACAGTTAAGCTAATGAAACAAGTAGTGGCATAAGCTAATTAGTTTCTAGTACCAAATACAGAAGGATGGAGAACGACGGAGAAAGTTGGGGAGAAACTTTCTTCTTGGGAGGTGAAAGAGAAAGTTAGAGAAAAGAAAGAGAAATAGCAGGAAAATCAAAGGGAATTCAAATTCATCCTTTTGGACATGAGAATTGAACACTTATGTGATTTAGAAAAACTTAAATGAGGTGCTTAAGTTAAACGGAAATCGTTAGGCTACAATTACGTAGAAAATTCTTTTTCATGTGTAGGCTATGGTTTTTTTTTTTTGGGTGAATAATATAGGCTATGGTTAGTCTGTCCAGTTAAACTTGGCTTGAGCTAATGAACCAATTAGTGGCCTTACACAGAAAATTCTCTTTCTTATAGGCTAAACATGGTTAGTTTGAGTTAAGCTTGGCCGCTTGAGCTAGTGAAACAATTAGTGGCCTAAGCTAATTAGTTTCTAGAAAAAAATCGAGAAGGACGGACAAAGTTAGGGAAAAACTTTATTCTAGAGAGCTAAAAGAGAAAGTTAGAGAAAACAAAGAGAAATCGGAAGAAAATCAAAGGTAATTGAAATTCACCCATTTGGACTTGAGAATTGACCACATAGGTGATTTAGAAAACCATTAATGAGGTGCTTAAGTTAAAATAATATTGTTCAGCTACAATTACTCAGAAAATTCTCCTTCTTAGAGGCCAAGCAAGGTTAGTTTGTGTTTAACTTGGCCACCTAAGCTAATGAAACAGTTAGTGCCCTAAGCTAAGTAGTTCCTCGAACAAAATGGAGAAGGACGGATAAAGTTGGAGAGAAACTTTATTCTAGAGAGCTAGAAGAGAAAGTTAGAGAAGAAAGAGAAATTGGAAGAAAATCAAACGGAATTCAAATTCATCCATTTGGACTTGAGAATTGAACACATAGGTGATTTAGAAAACCATAAATGAGGCGTTTAAGTTAAACTAATGTCATTAAGCTACAATTACTCTGAAAATTCTCTTTCTAGGAGGCTAAGCAAGGTTTGTTTGAGTTAAACTTGGCCACTTAAGCTAATGAAACAATTAGTGGCCTAAGCTAATTAGTTCCTAGAACAAAATAGAGAAGGTTGGAGAAGGACGGACAACGTTGGAGAAAAACTTTAATCTAGAGAGCTAGAAGAGAAAGTTAGTAACAACAAAAATAAATAAGAAGAAAATCAAACAGAATTGAAATTCATCCATTTGAACTTGAGAATTGAACACATAGGTGATTTAGAAAACCACAAGTGAGGTGTTTAAGTTAAACTAATGTCATTAAGTCACAATTGTTCTGAAAATTCTCTTTCTAGGAGGCTAAGCGAGGTTAGTTTGAGTTAAAGTTGGCCACTTAAGCTAATGAAACAATTAGTGGCCTAATTTAATTAGTTCCTAGAACAAAATAGAGAAGGATGGAGACGGACGGACAAAGTTAGACAGAAACTTTCTTCTAGAGAGCTAGCAGAGAAAGTCAAAGAAAACAAAGATAACTAGGAAGAAAATCAAGGTGGACTTCATATTCATCCCTTTGGACTTGAGAATTGAATACGTAGGTGATTTAGAAAACCTTAAATGACGAGCTTAAGTTAAACTAAAATCATTAAGCCACAGTTACTTAGAAAATACTCTTTGTTAGAGGCTATGCAAGGCTTGTTTGAGTTAAACTTGGCCTCTTAAGCTAACGAAATACTTAGTGGCGTAAGAACTAATTAGGGAAGGATGGAGAAGGACGGTCAATGTTAGGGAAAAACTTTCTTCTATAGGGCTAGAAGAGAAAGTTAGCAAAAGAAAGTGATTTAGGAAGAAAATCAAAGGAAGTCGAATTCGTCCTTTTGGATTTGTGAATTGAACACATAGGTGATTTAGAAAACCATAAATAAGGTGCTTAAGTTAAACTAATATCATTACGCTACAATTACTCAGAAAATTCACTTTCTCAGAGGCTAAGCATGGTTAGTGTGAGTTGAACTTGTCCAATTGAGCTAATGAAACAATTAGTGGCCTAAGCTAATAATTAGTTCCTAGAACAATATGGAGAAGGACGGACAAAGTTAGAGGAAATGTTAATTTTTGAAAGCTAGAATAAAAAGTGAGAGAAATAGGAAGAAAATCAAAGGGAATTCAAATTCATCCTTTTGGACTTGAGAATTGAAGACTTAGGTGATTTTGAAAACCTTAAATGAGGTGCTTAAGTTAAAGTAATGTCGTCAAGCTAATATTACTTAGAAAATTCTCTTTCTTACAAAGCTAAACAAGGTGAGTTTGATTTAAACTTGGCTACTTAAGCTAATGAAACAATTGGTGGCCCAAGCTAATTAGTTCCTACAACAAAGTCTGAGAGAGATGGAGAAGGACGGAGAAAGTTAGAGTGAAACTTTCATCTTGAGAGCTAAAATAGAAAGTTCGGGAAAGAAAGTGAAATAGGAAGAAGATTAAAGGTAATTCAGATTCATCCTTTTGGACTGGAGAATTGAACACTCAGGCGACTTAGAAAACCTTAAATTAGGTGCTTAATATAAACTAATATCGTTGAGCTACAACTACTCGAGAAAATTTGTTTTCTTCGAGGCTAAGCGAGGTTAGTTTGAGTTAAACTTGGCCACTGAAGCAAATGAAACAATTAGTGGCGTAAGCTAATTAGTTCCTAGAACGAAATAGAGAAGGATGGAGAATGATAGAGACAAACATTCTTCTTGAGGGCTAGGAGAGAAAGTTAGAGAAAAGAAAGTGAAATACGGAGACAATCAAATGGAATTCAAATTCATGCATGAGAATTGAACACATAGGCGATTCAGAAAACCATAAATGAGGTGCTTAAGTTAAACGAATGTCGTTAAGCTGCAATTACTCAGAAAATTCTCTTTCTTAGAGGCGAAGCAAGGTTAGGTTGAGTTAAACTTGGCCACTTGAGCCAATGAAATAATTAGTGGCGTAAGCTAATTAGTTCGGTGAACAAACTAGAGAACGATGGAGAAGGACGGAGATAGTTAGAGATAAACTTTCTTCCTGAGAGCTAAAATAGAAAGTTAGTGAAAGAAAGGGAAATAGGAAGGAAATCAAAGGAAATTCATATTCATCCTTTTGGACAGGAGAGTTGAACACTTAGCCGATTTATAGAGAACTGTAAATGAGGTGCTTTAGTTAAACGAAAATCGTTAAGCTACAATTACTCAGAAAATTCGTTTTCTTAGAGGCTAAGCAAGGTTTGTTTGAGTAAAACTTGGCCACTTAAGAAAATGAAACAATTAGTGGCGTAAGCTAATTAGTTCCAAGAACAACAAAATAGAGAAGGATGGAGAAGGACGAAGAAACTTAGAGAGAAACTTTCTTCTTGAGAGCTAGAAGGGAAAGTTAGGGAAGAGAAAGAGAAATAGGAAGAAAATCATAGGGAATTCAAATTCATCCTTTTGGACTTGAGAATTGAACGCCTAGGTGATTTATAAAACCTTAAATGAGGTGCTTAAGCTAAACGAAAATCATTAAGCTACACTTACTCAGAAAAAGGATGGACGGAGAAAGTCATCAGCTAAACGAAAATCTTTCTTAGAGGCTAAGCAAGGTTAGTTTGTGTTAAACTTGGCCGCTTGAACTAATAAAACAATTTGTGGCCTAAGCTAATTAGTTCCTAGAACAAAATAGAGAAGGACGGAGAAAGTTAGAGAAACTTTCTTCATGGGAGGTAGAAGAGGAAGTTAGAGAAAAGAAAGAAAAACAGCAAGAAAATCAACGGGAATTCAAGTTCACCCTTTTGGACTTGAGAATTGAACACTTGGGAGCTTTAGAAAACCTTAAACGAGGGGCATAAGTTAAAACTATTATCGTGAAGCTACGATTACATGAAAATTCTCTTTCCTAGAGGCTAAGCAATGTTAGTTTGGGTTAAACTTAGCCACGTAGCAAATGAAACAATTATTGGCCTAAGCAAATTAGTTCCTAGAACAAAAAAAAAGAAGGACGGAGAAAGATAGAGACAGACATTCTTCTTGAGGGCTTGGAGAGATTGTTAGAGAAAAGAAAGTGAAACAGAAGAAAATCAAATGGAGATCAAATTCATCAATTTGGACCTAAGAATTAAACACAAAGGTGATTCTGAAAACCATAATGAGGGGCTTAAGTAAAAGCGATATAGTGAAGCGACAATTACGAAGAAAATTCTCTTTCTTCGATGCAAAGCAAGGTTAGTTTGAGTTAAACTTGGACAGTTAAGCTAATGAAACAAGTAGTGGCATAAGCTAATTAGTTTCTAGTACCAAATACAGAAGGATGGAGAACGACGGAGAAAGTTGGGGAGAAACTTTCTTCTTGGGAGGTGAAAGAGAAAGTTAGAGAAAAGAAAGAGAAATAGCAGGAAAATCAAAGGGAATTCAAATTCATCCTTTTGGACATGAGAATTGAACACTTATGTGATTTAGAAAAACTTAAATGAGGTGCTTAAGTTAAACGGAAATCGTTCGGCTACAATTACGCAGAAAATTCTTTTTCATGTGTAGGCTATGGTTTTTTTTTTTTTTTTGGGTGAATAATATAGGCTATGGTTAGTCTGAGTTAAACTTGGCCGCTTGAGCTAATGAAACAATTAGTGGCCTTACACAGAAAATTCTCTTTCTTATAGGCTAAACATGGTTAGTTTGAGTTAAGCTTGGCCGCTTGAGCTAGTGAAACAATTAGTGGCCTAAGCTAATTAGTTTCTAGAAAAGAATCGAGAAGGACGGACAAAGTTAGGGAAAAACTTTATTCTAGAGAGCGAAAAGAGAAAGTTAGAGAAAACAAAGAGAAATCGGAAGAAAATCAAAGGTAATTGAAATTCACCCATTTGGACTTGAGAATTGACCACATAGGTGATTTAGAAAACCATTAATGAGGTGCTTAAGTTAAAATAATATTGTTCAGCTACAATTACTCAGAAAATTCTCCTTCTTAGAGGCCAAGCAAGGTTAGTTTGTGTTTAACTTGGCCACCTAAGCTAATGAAACAGTTAGTGCCCTAAGCTAAGTAGTTCCTCGAACAAAATGGAGAAGGACGGATAAAGTTGGAGAGAAACTTTATTCTAGAGAGCTAGAAGAGAAAGTTAGAGAAAACAAAGGGAAATAGGAAGAAAATCAAACGGAATTCAAATTCATCCATTTGGACTTGAGAATTGAACACATAGGTGATTTAGAAAACCATAAATGAGGCGTTTAAGTTAAACTAATGTCATTAAGCTACAATTACCCTGAAAATTCTCTTTCTAGGAGGCTAAGCAAGGTTTGTTTGAGTTAAACTTGGCCACTTAAGCTAATGAAACAATTAGTGGCCTAAGCTAATTAGTTCCTAGAACAAAATAGAGAAGGTTGGAGAAGGACGGACAACGTTGGAGAAAAACTTTAATCTAGAGAGCTAGAAGAGAAAGTTAGAGAGAACAAAAAGAAATAAGAAGAAAATCAAACAGAATTGAAATTCATCCATTTGAACTTGAGAATTGAACACATAGGTGATTTAGAAAACCACAAGTGAGGTGTTTAAGTTAAACTAATGTCATTAAGTCACAATTGTTCTGAAAATTCTCTTTCTAGGAGGCTAAGCGAGGTTAGTTTGAGTTAAAGTTGGCCACTTAAGCTAATGAAACAATTAGTGGCCTAATTTAATTAGTTCCTAGAACAAAATAGAGAAGGATGGAGACGGACGGACAAAGTTAGACAGAAACTTTCTTCTAGAGAGCTAGCAGAGAAAGTCAAAGAAAACAAAGATAACTAGGAAGAAAATCAAGGGGACTTCATATTCATCCCTTTGGACTTGAGAATTGAATACGTAGGTGATTTAGAAAACCTTAAATGACGAGCTTAAGTTAAACTAAAATCATTAAGCCACAGTTACTTAGAAAATACTCTTTGTTAGAGGCTATGCAAGGCTTGTTTGAGTTAAACTTGGCCTCTTAAGCTAACGAAATACTTAGTGGCGTAAGAACTAATTAGGGAAGGATGGAGAAGGACGGTCAATGTTAGGGAAAAACTTTCTTCTATAGGGCTAGAAGAGAAAGTTAGCAAAAGAAAGTGATTTAGGAAGAAAATCAAAGGAAGTCGAATTCGCCCTTTTGGATTTGTGAATTGAACACATAGGTGATTTAGAAAACCATAAATAAGGTGCTTAAGTTAAACTAATATCATTACGCTACAATTACCCAGAAAATTCACTTTCTCGTGAGGCTAAGCATGGTTAGTGTGAGTTGAACTTGTCCAATTGAGCTAATGAAACAATTAGTGGCCTAAGCTAATAATTAGTTCCTAGAACAATATGGAGAAGGACGGACAAAGTTAGAGGAAATGTTAATTTTTGAAAGCTAGAATAAAAAGTGAGAGAAATAGGAAGAAAATCAAAGGGAATTCAAATTCATCCTTTTGGACTTGAGAATTGAAGACTTAGGTGATTTTGAAAACCTTAAATGAGGTGCTTAAGTTAAAGTAATGTCGTCAAGCTAATATTACTTAGAAAATTCTCTTTCTTACAGGCTAAACAAGGTGAGTTTGATTTAAACTTGGCTACTTAAGCTAATGAAACAATTGGTGGCCCAAGCTAATTAGTTCCTACAACAAAGTACAGAGAGATGGAGAAGGACGGAGAAAGTTAGAGTGAAACTTTCATCTTGAGAGCTAAAATAGAAAGTTCGGGAAAGAAAGTGAAATAGGAAGAAGATTAAAGGTAATTCAGATTCATCCTTTTGGACTGGAGAATTGAACACTCAGGCGACTTAGAAAACCTTAAATTAGGTGCTGAATATAAACTAATATCGTTGAGCTACAACTACTCAGAAAATTTTGTTTTCTTCGAGGCTAAGCGAGGTTAGTTTGAGTTAAACTTGGCCACTCAAATGAAACAATTAGTGGCGTAAGCTAATTAGTTCCTAGAACGAAATAGAGAAGGATGGAGAATGATAGAGACAAACATTCTTCTTGAGGGCTAGGAGAGAAAGTTAGAGAAAAGAAAGTGAAATACGGAGACAATCAAATGGAATTCAAATTCATGCATGAGAATTGAACACATAGGCGATTCAGAAAACCATAAATGAGGTGCTTAAGTTAAACGAATGTCGTTAAGCTGCAATTACTCAGAAAATTCTCTTTCTTAGAGGCGAAGCAAGGTTAGGTTGAGTTAAACTTGGCCACTTGAGCCAATGAAATAATTAGTGGCGTAAGCTAATTAGTTCGGTGAACAAACTAGAGAACGATGGAGAAGGACGGAGATAGTTAGAGATAAACTTTCTTCCTGAGAGCTAAAATAGAAAGTTAGTGAAAGAAAGGGAAATAGGAAGGAAATCAAAGGAAATTCATATTCATCCTTTTGGACAGGAGAGTTGAACACTTAGCCGATTTATAGAGAACTCAAATGAGGTGCTTTTAGTTAAACGAAAATCGTTAAGCTACAATTACTCGTAAAATCCGTTTTCTTAGAGGCTAAGCAAGGTTTGTTTGAGTAAAACTTGGCCACTTAAGAAAATGAAACAATTAGTGGCGTAAGCTAATTAGTTCCAAGAACAACAAAATAGAGAAGGATGGAGAAGGACGAAGAAACTTAGAGAGAAACTTTCTTCTTGAGAGCTAGAAGGAAAGTTAGGGAAGAGAAAGAAATAGGAAGAAAATCATAGGAATTCAAATTCATCCTTTTGGACTTGAGAATTGAACGCCTAGGTGATTTATAAAACCTTAAATGAGGTGCTTAAGCTAAACGAAAATCATTAAGCTACACTTACTCAGAAAAAGGATGGACGGAGAAAGTCATCAGCTAAACGAAAATCTTTCTTAGAGGCTAAGCAAGGTTAGTTTGTGTTAAACTTGGCCGCTTGAACTAATAAAACAATTTGTGGCCTAAGCTAATTAGTTCCTAGAACAAAATAGAGAAGGACGGAGAAAGTTAGAGAGAAACTTTCTTCTTGGGAGGTAGAAGAGGAAGTTAGAGAAAAGAAAGAGAAACAAAGAAGAAAATCAAAGGAATTCAAGTTCACCCTTTTGGACTTGAGAATTGAACACTTGGGAGCTTTAGAAAACCTTAAACGAGGGGCATAAGTTAAAACTATTATCGTGAAGCTACGACACGCAGAAAATTCTCTTTCCTAGAGGCTAAGCAATGTTAGTTTGGGTTAAACTTAGCCACAGAAGCGAATGAAACAATTATTGGCCTAAGCAAATTAGTTCCTAGAACAAAAAAAAGAAGGACGGAGAAAGATAGAGACAGACATTCTTCTTGAGGGCTTGGAGAGATTGTTAGAGAAAAGAAAGTGAAACAGGAAGAAAATCAAATGGAGATCAAATTCATCAATTTGGACCTAAGAATTAAACACAAAGGTGATTCTGAAAACCATAATGAGGGGCTTAAGTAAAACTGATATAGTGAAGCGACAATTACGAAGAAAATTCTCTTTCTTCGATGCAAAGCAAGGTTAGTTTGAGTTAAACTTGGACAGTTAAGCTAATGAAACAAGTAGTGGCATAAGCTAATTAGTTTCTAGTACCAAATACAGAAGGATGGAGAACACGGGAGAAAGTTGGGGAGAAACTTTCTTCTTGGGAGGTGAAAGAGAAAGTTAGAGAAAAGAAAGAGAAATAGCAGGAAAATCAAAGGGAATTCAAATTCATCCTTTTGGACATGAGAATTGAACACTTATGTGATTTAGAAAAACTTAAATGAGGTGCTTAAGTTAAACGGAAATCGTTAGGCTACAATTACGCAGAAAATTCTTTTTCATGTGTAGGCTATGGTTTTTTTTTTTTTTTTGGGTGAATAATATAGGCTATGGTTAGTCTGAGTTAAACTTGGCCGCTTGAGCTAATGAAACAATTAGTGGCCTTACACAGAAAATTCTCTTTCTTATAGGCTAAACATGGTTAGTTTGAGTTAAGCTTGGCCGCTTGAGCTAGTGAAACAATTAGTGGCCTAAGCTAATTAGTTTCTAGAAAAAAATCGAGAAGGACGGACAAAGTTAGGGAAAAACTTTATTCTAGAGAGCTAAAAGAGAAAGTTAGAGAAAACAAAGAGAAATCGGAAGAAAATCAAAGGTAATTGAAATTCACCCATTTGGACTTGAGAATTGACCACATAGGTGATTTAGAAAACCATTAATGAGGTGCTTAAGTTAAAATAATATTGTTCAGCTACAATTACTCAGAAAATTCTCCTTCTTAGAGGCCAAGCAAGGTTAGTTTGTGTTTAACTTGGCCACCTAAGCTAATGAAACAGTTAGTGCCCTAAGCTAAGTAGTTCCTCGAACAAAATGGAGAAGGACGGATAAAGTTGGAGAGAAACTTTATTCTAGAGAGCTAGAAGAGAAAGTTAGAGAAAACAAAGGGAAATAGGAAGAAAATCAAACGGAATTCAAATTCATCCATTTGGACTTGAGAATTGAACACATAGGTGATTTAGAAAACCATAAATGAGGCGTTTAAGTTAAACTAATGTCATTAAGCTACAATTACTCTGAAAATTCTCTTTCTAGGAGGCTAAGCAAGGTTTGTTTGAGTTAAACTTGGCCACTTAAGCTAATGAAACAATTAGTGGCCTAAGCTAATTAGTTCCTAGAACAAAATAGAGAAGGTTGGAGAAGGACGGACAACGTTGGAGAAAAACTTTAATCTAGAGAGCTAGAAGAGAAAGTTAGAGAGAACAAAAAGAAATAAGAAGAAAATCAAACAGAATTGAAATTCATCCATTTGAACTTGAGAATTGAACACATAGGTGATTTAGAAAACCACAAGTGAGGTGTTTAAGTTAAACTAATGTCATTAAGTCACAATTGTTCTGAAAATTCTCTTTCTAGGAGGCTAAGCGAGGTTAGTTTGAGTTAAAGTTGGCCACTTAAGCTAATGAAACAATTAGTGGCCTAATTTAATTAGTTCCTAGAACAAAATAGAGAAGGATGGAGACGGACGGACAAAGTTAGACAGAAACTTTCTTCTAGAGAGCTAGCAGAGAAAGTCAAAGAAAACAAAGATAACTAGGAAGAAAATCAAGGGGACTTCATATTCATCCCTTTGGACTTGAGAATTGAATACGTAGGTGATTTAGAAAACCTTAAATGACGAGCTTAAGTTAAACTAAAATCATTAAGCCACGCTACTTAGAAAATACTCTTTGTTAGAGGCTATGCAAGGCTTGTTTGAGTTAAACTTGGCCTCTTAAGCTAACTAAATACTTAGTGGCGTAAGAACTAATTAGGGAAGGATGGAGAAGGACGGTCAATGTTAGGGAAAAACTTTCTTCTATTGTTCTAGAAGAGAAAGTTAGTAAAAGAAAGTGATTTAGTAAGAAAATCAAAGGAAGTCGAATTCGCCCTTTTGGATTTGTGAATTGAACACATAGGTGATTTAGAAAACCATAAATAAGGTGCTTAAGTTAAACTAATATCATTACGCTACAATTACTCGTAAAATTCACTTTCTCGTGAGGCTAAGCATGGTTAGTGTGAGTTGAACTTCTCGAAATGAGCTAATGAAACAATTAGTAGCCTAAGCTAATAATTAGTTCCTAGAACAATATGTAGAAGGACGGACAAAGTTAGAGGAAATGTTAATTTTCGCCCCCAGGAATAAAAAGTGAGAGAAATAGGAAGAAAATCAAAGGGAATTCAAATTCATCCTTTTGGACTTGAGAATTGAAGACTTAGGTGATTTTGAAAACCTTAAATGAGGTGCTTAAGTTAAAGTAATGTCGTCAAGCTAATATTACTTAGAAAATTCTCTTTCTTACAGGCTAAACAAGGTGAGTTTGATTTAAACTTGGCTACTTAAGCTAATGAAACAATTGGTGGCCCAAGCTAATTAGTTCCTACAACAAAGTACAGAGAGATGGAGAAGGACGGAGAAAGTTAGAGTGAAACTTTCATCTTGAGAGCTAAAATAGAAAGTTCGGGAAAGAAAGTGAAATAGGAAGAAGATTAAAGGTAATTCAGATTCATCCTTTTGGACTGGAGAATTGAACACTCAGGCGACTTAGAAAACCTTAAATTAGGTGCTTAATATAAACTAATATCGTTGAGCTACAACTACTCAGAAAATTCTGTTTTCTTCGAGGCTAAGCGAGGTTAGTTTGAGTTAAACTTGGCCACTGAAGCAAATGAAACAATTAGTGGCGTAAGCTAATTAGTTCCTAGAACGAAATAGAGAAGGATGGAGAATGATAGAGACAAACATTCTTCTTGAGGGCTAGGAGAGAAAGTTAGAGAAAAGAAAGTGAAATACGGAGACAATCAAATGGAATTCAAATTCATGCATGAGAATTGAACACATAGGCGATTCAGAAAACCATAAATGAGGTGCTTAAGTTAAACGAATGTCGTTAAGCTGCAATTACTCAGAAAATTCTCTCTTTCTTAGAGGCGAAGCAAGGTTAGGTTGAGTTAAACTTGGCCACTTGAGCCAATGAAATAATTAGTGGCGTAAGCTAATTAGTTCGGTGAACAAACTAGAGAACGATGGAGAAGGACGGAGATAGTTAGAGATAAACTTTCTTCCTGAGAGCTAAAATAGAAAGTTAGTGAAAGAAAGGGAAATAGGAAGGAAATCAAAGGAAATTCATATTCATCCTTTTGGACAGGAGAGTTGAACACTTAGCCGATTTATAGAGAACTGTAAATGAGGTGCTTTAGTTAAACGAAAATCGTTAAGCTACAATTACTCAGAAAATTCGTTTTCTTAGAGGCTAAGCAAGGTTTGTTTGAGTAAAACTTGGCCACTTAAGAAAATGAAACAATTAGTGGCGTAAGCTAATTAGTTCCAAGAACAACAAAATAGAGAAGGATGGAGAAGGACGAAGAAACTTAGAGAGAAACTTTCTTCTTGAGAGCTAGAAGGGAAAGTTAGGGAAGAGAAAGGGAAAATAGGATGAAAATCATAGGAATTCAAATTCATCCTTTTGGACTTGAGAATTGAACGCCTAGGTGATTTATAAAACCTTAAATGAGGTGCTTAAGCTAAACGAAAATCATTAAGCTACACTTACTCAGAAAAAGGATGGACGGAGAAAGTCATCAGCTAAACGAAAATCTTTCTTAGAGGCTAAGCAAGGTTAGTTTGTGTTAAACTTGGCCGCTTGAACTAATAAAACAATTTGTGGCCTAAGCTAATTAGTTCCTAGAACAAAATAGAGAAGGACGGAGAAAGTTAGAGAGAAACTTTCTTCTTGGGAGGTAGAAGAGGAAGTTAGAGAAAAGAAAGAGAAACAGCATGAAGAAAATCAAAGGAATTCAAGTTCACCCTTTTGGACTTGAGAATTGAACACTTGGGAGCTTTAGAAAACCTTAAACGAGGGGCATAAGTTAAAACTATTATCGTGAAGCTACGACACGCAGAAAATTCTCTTTCCTAGAGGCTAAGCAATGTTAGTTTGGGTTAAACTTAGCCACGTACAAATGAAACAATTATTGGCCTAAGCAAATTAGTTCCTAGAACAAAAAAAGAAGGACGGAGAAAGATAGAGATGTACATTCTTCTTGAGGGCTTGGAGAGATTGTTAGAGAAAAGAAAGTGAAACAGAAGAAAATCAAATGGAGATCAAATTCATCAATTTGGACCTAAGAATTAAACACAAAGGTGATTCTGAAAACCATAATGAGGGGCTTAAGTAAAACTGATATAGTGAAGCGACAATTACGAAGAAAATTCTCTTTCTTCGATGCAAAGCAAGGTTAGTTTGAGTTAAACTTGGACAGTTAAGCTAATGAAACAAGTAGTGGCATAAGCTAATTAGTTTCTAGTACCAAATACAGAAGGATGGAGAACGACGGAGAAAGTTGGGGAGAAACTTTCTTCTTGGGAGGTGAAAGAGAAAGTTAGAGAAAAGAAAGAGAAATAGCAGGAAAATCAAAGGGAATTCAAATTCATCCTTTTGGACATGAGAATTGAACACTTATGTGATTTAGAAAAACTTAAATGAGGTGCTTAAGTTAAACGGAAATCGTTAGGCTACAATTACGCAGAAAATTCTTTTTCATGTGTAGGCTATGGTTTTTTTTTTTTTTTTGGGTGAATAATATAGGCTATGGTTAGTCTGAGTTAAACTTGGCCGCTTGAGCTAATGAAACAATTAGTGGCCTTACACAGAAAATTCTCTTTCTTATAGGCTAAACATGGTTAGTTTGAGTTAAGCTTGGCCGCTTGAGCTAGTGAAACAATTAGTGGCCTAAGCTAATTAGTTTCTAGAAAAAAATCGAGAAGGACGGACAAAGTTAGGGAAAAACTTTATTCTAGAGAGCTAAAAGAGAAAGTTAGAGAAAACAAAGAGAAATCGGAAGAAAATCAAAGGTAATTGAAATTCACCCATTTGGACTTGAGAATTGACCACATAGGTGATTTAGAAAACCATTAATGAGGTGCTTAAGTTAAAATAATATTGTTCAGCTACAATTACTCAGAAAATTCTCCTTCTTAGAGGCCAAGCAAGGTTAGTTTGTGTTTAACTTGGCCACCTAAGCTAATGAAACAGTTAGTGCCCTAAGCTAAGTAGTTCCTCGAACAAAATGGAGAAGGACGGATAAAGTTGGAGAGAAACTTTACTCCAGAGAGCTAGAAGAGAAAGTTAGAGAAAACAAAGGGAAATAGGAAGAAAATCAAACGGAATTCAAATTCATCCATTTGGACTTGAGAATTGAAGACATAGGTGATTTAGAAAACCATAAATGAGGCGTTTAAGTTAAACTAATGTCATTAAGCTACAATTACTCTGAAAATTCTCTTTCTAGGAGGCTAAGCAAGGTTTGTTTGAGTTAAACTTGGCCACTTAAGCTAATGAAACAATTAGTGGCCTAAGCTAATTAGTTCCTAGAACAAAATAGAGAAGGTTGGAGAAGGACGGACAACGTTGGAGAAAAACTTTAATCTAGAGAGCTAGAAGAGAAAGTTAGAGAGAACAAAAAGAAATAAGAAGAAAATCAAATGTAATTGAAATTCATCCATTTGAACTTGAGAATTGAACACATAGGTGATTTAGAAAACCACAAGTGAGGTGTTTAAGTTAAACTAATGTCATTAAGTCACAATTGTTCTGAAAATTCTCTTTCTAGGAGGCTAAGCGAGGTTAGTTTGAGTTAAAGTTGGCCACTTAAGCTAATGAAACAATTAGTGGCCTAATTTAATTAGTTCCTAGAACAAAATAGAGAAGGATGGAGACTAGACGGACAAAGTTAGATGTAAACTTTCTTCTAGAGAGCTAGCAGAGAAAGTCAAAGAAAACAAAGATAACTAGGAAGAAAATCAAGGGACTTCATATTCATCCCTTTGGACTTGAGAATTGAATACGAGGTGATTTAGAAAACCTTAAATGACGAGCTTAAGTTAAACTAAAATCATTAAGCCACGCTACTTAGAAAATACTCTTTGTTAGAGGCTATGCAAGGCTTGTTTGAGTTAAACTTGGCCTCTTAAGCTAACGAAATACTTAGTGGCGTAAGAACTAATTAGGGAAGGATGGAGAAGGACGGTCAATGTTAGGGAAAAACTTTCTTCTATAGGGCTAGAAGAGAAAGTTAGCAAAAGAAAGTGATTTAGGAAGAAAATCAAAGGAAGTCGAATTCGCCCTTTTGGATTTGTGAATTGAACACATAGCTGACTTAGAAAACCATAAATAAGGTGCTTAAGTTAAACTAATATCATTACGCTACAATTACTCGTAAAATTCACTTTCCCGGAGGCTAAGCATGGTTAGTGTGAGTTGAACTTGTCCAATTGAGCTAATGAAACAATTAGTGGCCTAAGCTAATAATTAGTTCCTAGAACAATATGGAGAAGGACGGACAAAGTTAGAGGAAATGTTAATTTTTGAAAGCTAGAATAAAAAGTGAGAGAAATAGGAAGAAAATCAAAGGGAATTCAAATTCATCCTTTTGGACTTGAGAATTGAAGACTTAGGTGATTTTGAAAACCTTAAATGAGGTGCTTAAGTTAAAGTAATGTCGTCAAGCTAATATTACTTAGAAAATTCTCTTTCTTTAAACGCAAACAAGGTGAGTTTGATTTAAACTTGGCTACTTAAGCTAATGAAACAATTGGTGGCCCAAGCTAATTAGTTCCTACAACAAAGTACAGAGAGATGGAGAAGGACGGAGAAAGTTAGAGTGAAACTTTCATCTTGAGAGCTAAAATAGAAAGTTCGGGAAAGAAAGTGAAATAGGAAGAAGATTAAAGGTAATTCAGATTCATCCTTTTGGACTGGAGAATTGAACACTCAGGCGACTTAGAAAACCTTAAATTAGGTGCTTAATATAAACTAATATCGTTGAGCTACAACTACTCAGAAAATTCTGTTTTCTTCGAGGCTAAGCGAGGTTAGTTTGAGTTAAACTTGGCCACTGAAGCAAATGAAACAATTAGTGGCGTAAGCTAATTAGTTCCTAGAACGAAATAGAGAAGGATGGAGAATGATAGAGACAAACATTCTTCTTGAGGGCTAGGAGAGAAAGTTAGAGAAAAGAAAGTGAAATACGGAGACAATCAAATGGAATTCAAATTCATGCATGAGAATTGAACACATAGGCGATTCGAAAACCATAAATGAGGTGCTTAAGTTAAACGAATGTCGTTAAGTCGCAATTACTCGTAAAATTCTCTTTCTTAGAGGCGAAGCAAGGTTAGGTTGAGTTAAACTTGGCCACTTGAGCCAATGAAATAATTAGTGGCGAAGCTAATTAGTTCGGTGAACAAACTAGAGAACGATGGAGAAGGACGGAGATAGTTAGAGATAAACTTTCTTCCTGAGAGCTAAAATAGAAAGTTAGTGAAAGAAAGGGAAATAGGAAGGAAATCAAAGGAAATTCATATTCATCCTTTTGGACAGTAGAGTTGAACACTTAGCCGATTTAGAGAAACTGTAAATGAGGTGCTTTAGTTAAACGAAAATCGTTAAGCTACAATTACTCAGAAAATTCGTTTTCTTAGAGGCTAAGCAAGGTTTGTTTGAGTAAAACTTGGCCACTTAAGAAAATGAAACAATTAGTGGCGTAAGCTAATTAGTTCCAAGAACAACAAAATAGAGAAGGATGGAGAAGGACGAAGAAACTTAGAGAGAAACTTTCTTCTTGAGAGCTAGAAGGGAAAGTTAGGGAAGAGAAAGAGAAATAGGAAGAAAATCATAGGGAATTCAAATTCATCCTTTTGGACTTGAGAATTGAACGCCTAGGTGATTTATAAAACCTTAAATGAGGTGCTTAAGCTAAACGAAAATCATTAAGCTACACTTACTCAGAAAAAGGATGGACGGAGAAAGTCATCAGCTAAACGAAAATCTTTCTTAGAGGCTAAGCAAGGTTAGTTTGTGTTAAACTTGGCCGCTGAACTAATAAAACAATTTGTGGCCTAAGCTAATTAGTTCCTAGAACAAAATAGAGAAGGACGGAGAAAGTTAGAGAGAAACTTTCTTCTTGGGAGGTAGAAGAGGAAGTTAGAGAAAAGAAAGAGAAACAGCAAGAAAATCAAAGGGAATTCAAGTTCACCCTTTTGGACTTGAGAATTGAACACTTGGGAGCTTTAGAAAACCTTAAACGAGGGGCATAAGTTAAAACTATTATCGTGAAGCTACGACACGCAGAAAATTCTCTTTCCTAGAGGCTAAGCAATGTTAGTTTGGGTTAAACTTAGCCACGTACAAATGAAACAATTATTGGCCTAAGCAAATTAGTTCCTAGAACAAAAAAAAGAAGGACGGAGAAAGATAGAGATGACATTCTTCTTGAGGGCTTGGAGAGATTGTTAGAGAAAAGAAAGTGAAACAGAAGAAAATCAAATGGAGATCAAATTCATCAATTTGGACCTAAGAATTAAACACAAAGGTGATTCTGAAAACCATAATGAGGGGCTTAAGTAAAACTGATATAGTGAAGCGACAATTACGAAGAAAATTCTCTTTCTTCGATGCAAAGCAAGGTTAGTTTGAGTTAAACTTGGACAGCTAAGCTAATGAAACAACTAGTGGCATAAGCTAATTAGTTTCTAGTACCAAGTACAGCAGCCTGGAGAACGACGGAGAAAGTTGGGGAGAAACTTTCTTCTTGGGAGGTGAAAGAGAAAGTTAGAGAAAAGAAAGAGAAATAGCAGGAAAATCAAAGGGAATTCAAATTCATCCTTTTGGACATGAGAATTGAACACTTATGTGATTTAGAAAAACTTAAATGAGGTGCTTAAGTTAAACGGAAATCGTTAGGCTACAATTACGCAGAAAATTCTTTTTCATGTGTAGGCTATGGTTTTTTTTTTTTTGGGTGAATAATATAGGCTATGGTTAGTCTGAGTTAAACTTGGCCGCTTGAGCTAATGAAACAATTAGTGGCCTTACACAGAAAATTCTCTTTCTTATAGGCTAAACATGGTTAGTTTGAGTTAAGCTTGGCCGCTTGAGCTAGTGAAACAATTAGTGGCCTAAGCTAATTAGTTTCTAGAAAAAAATCGAGAAGGACGGACAAAGTTAGGGAAAAACTTTATTCTAGAGAGCTAAAAGAGAAAGTTAGAGAAAACAAAGAGAAATCGGAAGAAAATCAAAGGTAATTGAAATTCACCCATTTGGACTTGAGAATTGACCACATAGGTGATTTAGAAAACCATTAATGAGGTGCTTAAGTTAAAATAATATTGTTCACCACAATTACTCAGAAAATTCTCCTTCTTAGAGGCCAAGCAAGGTTAGTTTGTGTTTAACTTGGCCACCTAAGCTAATGAAACAGTTAGTGCCCTAAGCTAAGTAGTTCCTCGAACAAAATGGAGAAGGACGGATAAAGTTGGAGAGAAACTTTATTCTAGAGAGCTAGAAGAGAAAGTTAGAGAAAACAAAGGGAAATAGGAAGAAAATCAAACGGAATTCAAATTCATCCATTTGGACTTGAGAATTGAAGACATAGGTGATTTAGAAAACCATAAATGAGGCGTTTAAGTTAAACTAATGTCATTAAGCTACAATTACTCTGAAAATTCTCTTTCTAGGAGGCTAAGCAAGGTTTGTTTGAGTTAAACTTGGCCACTTAAGCTAATGAAACAATTAGTGGCCTAAGCTAATTAGTTCCTAGAACAAAATAGAGAAGGTTGGAGAAGGACGGACAACGTTGGAGAAAAACTTTAATCTAGAGAGCTAGAAGAGAAAGTTAGAGAGAACAAAAAGAAATAAGAAGAAAATCAAATGTAATTGAAATTCATCCATTTGAACTTGAGAATTGAACACATAGGTGATTTAGAAAACCACAAGTGAGGTGTTTAAGTTAAACTAATGTCATTAAGTCACAATTGTTCTGAAAATTCTCTTTCTAGGAGGCTAAGCGAGGTTAGTTTGAGTTAAAGTTGGCCACTTAAGCTAATGAAACAATTAGTGGCCTAATTTAATTAGTTCCTAGAACAAAATAGAGAAGGATGGAGACGGACGGACAAAGTTAGATGTAAACTTTCTTCTAGATAGCAAGCTGAGAAAGTCAAGGAAAAAAAAGTTAACTAGGAAGAAAAACATGGGAACTTCATATTCATCCCTTGGGTCTTGAGAATGGAATACGGAGGGGTTTTACAAACCCTTAAAGGCCGTGCTTATGTTAGACTACAATCATTAAGCCACGCTACTTAGAAAATACTCTTTGTTAGAGGCTATGCAAGGCTTGTTTGAGTTAAACTTGGCCTCTTAAGCTAACGAAATACTTAGTGGCGTAAGAACTAATTAGGGAAGGATGGAGAAGGACGGTCAATGTTAGGGAAAAACTTTCTTCTATAGGGCTAGAAGAGAAAGTTAGCAAAAGAAAGTGATTTAGGAAGAAAATCACAGGAAGCCGAATTCGCCCTTTTGGATTTGTGAATTGTACACATAGGTGATTTAGTAAAACATAAATAAGGTGCTTAAGTTAAACTAATATCATTACGCTACAATTACTCGTAAAATTCACTTTCTCGTGAGGCTAAGCATGGTTAGTGTGAGTTGAACTTGTCCAATTGAGCTAATGAAACAATTAGTGGCCTAAGCTAATAATTAGTTCCTAGAACAATATGGAGAAGGACGGACAAAGTTAGAGGAAATGTTAATTTTTGAAAGCTAGAATAAAAAGTGAGAGAAATAGGAAGAAAATCAAAGGGAATTCAAATTCATCCTTTTGGACTTGAGAATTGAAGACTTAGGTGATTTTGAAAACCTTAAATGAGGTGCTTAAGTTAAAGTAATGTCGACAAGCTAATATTACTTAGAAAATTCTGTTTCTTACAAAGCTAAACAAGGTGAGTTTGATTTAAACTTGGCTACTTAAGCTAATGAAACAATTGGTGGCCCAAGCTAATTAGTTCCTACAACAAAGTACAGAGAGATGGAGAAGGACGGAGAAAGTTAGAGTGAAACTTTCATCTTGAGAGCTAAAATAGAAAGTTCGGGAAAGAAAGTGAAATAGGAAGAAGATTAAAGGTAATTCAGATTCATCCTTTTGGACCGAGAATTGAACACTCAAAGCGATTTAGAAAACCTTAAATTAGGTGCTTAATATAAACTAATATCGTTGAGCTACAACTACTCGTAAAATTTTGTTTTCTTCGAGGCTAAGCGAGGTTAGTGTGAGTTAAACTTTGGCCATTAAGCTAATGAAACAATTGGTGGCGTAAGCTAATTAGTTCCTAGAACGAAATAGAGAAGGATGGAGAATGATAGAGACAAACATTCTTCTTGAGGGCTAGGAGAGAAAGTTAGAGAAAAGAAAGTGAAATACGGAGACAATGAAATGGAATTCAAATTCATGCATGAGAATTGGACACATAGGCGATTCTGAAAACCATAAATGAGGTGCTTAAGATAAACGAATGTCGTTAAGTCGCAATTACTCGTAAAATTCTCTTTCTTAGAGGCGAAGCAAGGTTAGGTTGAGTTAAACTTGGCCACTTGAGCCAATGAAATAATTAGTGGCGTGAAGCTAATTAGTTCGGTGAACAAACTAGAGAACGATGGAGAAGGACGGAGATAGTTAGAGATAAACTTTCTTCCTGAGAGCTAAAATAGAAAGTTAGTGAAAGAAAGGGAAATAGGAAGGAAATCAAAGGAAATTCATATTCATCCTTTTGGACAGGAGAGTTGAACACTTAGCCGATTTATAGAGAACTGTAAATGAGGTGCTTTAGTTAAACGAAAATCGTTAAGCTGCAATTACTCTTGAAATTCTCTTTTTTAGAGGCTAAGCAAGGTTTGTTTGAGTAAAACTTGGCCACAAAAGAAAATGCAACAATTAGTGGCGTAAGCTAATTAGTTCCAAGAACAACAAAATAGAGAAGGATGGAGAAGGACGAAGAAACTTAGAGAGAAACTTTCTTCTTGAGAGCTAGAAGGGAAAGTTAGGGAAGAGAAAGAGAAATAGGAAGAAAATCATAGGGAATTCAAATTCATCCTTTTGGACTTGAGAATTGAACGCCTAGGTGATTTATAAAACCTTAAATGAGGTGCTTAAGCTAAACGAAAATCATTAAGCTACACTTACTCAGAAAAAGGATGGACGGAGAAAGTCATCAGCTAAACGAAAATCTTTCTTAGAGGCTAAGCAAGGTTAGTTTGTGTTAAACTTGGCCGCCGCTGAACTAATAAAACAATTTGTGGCCTAAGCTAATTAGTTCCTAGAACAAAATAGAGAAGGACGGAGAATGTTAGAGAGAAACTCTCTCCATGGGAGGTAGAAGAGGAAGTTAGAGAAAAGAAAGAGAAACAGCAAGAAAATCAAAGGGAATTCAAGTTCACCCTTTTGGACTTGAGAATTGAACACTTGGGAGCTTTAGAAAACCTTAAACGAGGGGCATAAGTTAAAACTATTATCGTGAAGCTACGACACGCAGAAAATTCTCTTTCCTAGAGGCTAAGCAATGTTAGTTTGGGTTAAACTTAGCCACGTACAAATGAAACAATTATTGGCCTAAGCAAATTAGTTCCTAGAACAAAAAAAGAAGGACGGAGAAAGATAGAGACGTACATTCTTCTTGAGGGCTTGGAGAGATTGTTAGAGAAAAGAAAGTGAAACAGAAGAAAATCAAATGGAGATCAAATTCATCAATTTGGACCTAAGAATTAAACACAAAGGTGATTCTGAAACCATAATGAGGGGCTTAAGTAAAACCGATATAGTGAAGCGACAATTACGAAGAAAATTCTTTCTTCGATGCAAAGCAAGGTTAGTTTGAGTTAAACTTGGACAGCTTAAGCTAATGAAACAAGTAGTGGCATAAGCTAATTAGTTTCTAGTACCAAATACGTATGATGGAGAACGACGGAGAAAGTTGGGGAGAAACTTTCTTCTTGGGAGGTGAAAGAGAAAGTTAGAGAAAAGAAAGAGAAATAGCAGGAAAATCAAAGGGAATTCAAATTCATCCTTTTGGACATGAGAATTGAACACTTATGTGATTTAGAAAAACTTAAATGAGGTGCTTAAGTTAAACGGAAATCGTTAGGCTACAATTACGCAGAAAATTCTTTTTCATGTGTAGGCTATGGTTTTCACTTTTTTTATGGGTGAAAAAAATGGGCTATGGTTTGTCCGAAAGTTAAACTTGGCCGCTTGAGCTAATGAAACAATTAGTGGCCTTACACAGAAAATTCTCTTTCTTATAGGCTAAACATGGTTAGTTTGAGTTAAGCTTGGCCGCTTGAGCTAGTGAAACAATTAGTGGCCTAAGCTAATTAGTTTCTAGAAAAAAATCGAGAAGGACGGACAAAGTTAGGGAAAAACTTTATTCTAGAGAGCTAAAAGAGAAAGTTAGAGAAAACAAAGAGAAATCGGAAGAAAATCAAAGGTAATTGAAATTCACCCATTTGGACTTGAGAATTGACCACATAGGTGATTTAGAAAACCATTAATGAGGTGCTTAAGTTAAAATAATATTGTTCAGCTACAATTACTCAGAAAATTCTCCTTCTTAGAGGCCAAGCAAGGTTAGTTTGTGTTTAACTTGGCCACCTAAGCTAATGAAACAGTTAGTGCCCTAAGCTAAGTAGTTCCTCGAACAAAATGGAGAAGGACGGATAAAGTTGGAGAGAAACTTTATTCTAGAGAGCTAGAAGAGAAAGTTAGAGAAAACAAAGGGAAATAGGAAGAAAATCAAACGGAATTCAAATTCATCCATTCGGACTTGAGAATTGAACACATAGGTGATTTAGAAAACCATAAATGAGGCGTTTAAGTTAAACTAATGTCATTAAGCTACAATTACTCAAAATTCTCTTTCTAGGAGGCTAAGCAAGGTTTGTTTGAGTTAAACTTGGCCACTTAAGCTAATGAAACAATTAGTGGCCTAAGCTAATTAGTTCCTAGAACAAAATAGAGAAGGTTGGAGAAGGACGGACAACGTTGGAGAAAAACTTTAATCTAGAGAGCTAGAAGAGAAAGTTAGAGAGAACAAAAAGAAATAAGAAGAAAATCAAATGTAATTGAAATTCATCCATTTGAACTTGAGAATTGAACACATAGGTGATTTAGAAAATCACAAGTGAGGTGTTTAAGTTAAACTAATGTCATTAAGTCACAATTGTTCTGAAAATTCTCTTTCTAGGAGGCTAAGCGAGGTTAGTTTGAGTTAAAGTTGGCCACTTAAGCTAATGAAACAATTAGTGGCCTAATTTAATTAGTTCCTAGAACAAAATAGAGAAGGATGGAGACGGACGGACAAAGTTAGATGTAAACTTTCTTCTAGAGAGCTAGCAGAGAAAGTCAAAGAAAACAAAGATAACTAGGAAGAAAATCAAGGGACTTCATATTCATCCCTTGGACTTGAGAATTGAATACGAGGTGATTTAGAAAACCTTAAATGACGAGCTTAAGTTAAACTAAAATCATTAAGCCACGCTACTTAGAAAATACTCTTTGTTAGAGGCTATGCAAGGCTTGTTTGAGTTAAACTTGGCCTCTTAAGCTAACGAAATACTTAGTGGCGAAGAACTAATTAGGGAAGGATGGAGAAGGACGGTCAATGTTAGGGAAAAACTTTCTTCTATAGGGCTAGAAGAGAAAGTTAGCAAAAGAAAGTGATTTAGGAAGAAAATCAAAGGAAGTCGAATTCGCCCTTTGGATTTGTGAATTGAACACATAGGTGATTTAGAAAACCATAAATAAGGTGCTTAAGTTAAACTAATATCATTACGCTACAATTACTCGTAAAATTCACTTTCTCGTGAGGCTAAGCATGGTTAGTGTGAGTTGAACTTGTCCAATTGAGCTAATGAAACAATTAGTGGCCTATGCTAATAATTAGTTCCTAGAACAATATGGAGAAGGACGGACAAAGTTAGAGGAAATGTTAATTTTTGAAAGCTAGAATAAAAAGTGAGAGAAATAGGAAGAAAATCGAAGGAATTCAAAGTCATCCTTTTGGACATGAGAATTGAAGACTTAGGTGATTTTGAAAACCTTAAATGAGGTGCTTAAGTTAAAGTAATGTCGCAAGCTAATATTACTTAGAAAATTCTCTTTCTTACAAAGCAAACAAGGTGAGTTTGATTTAAACTTGGCTACTTAAGCTAATGAAACAATTGGTGGCCCAAGCTAATTAGTTCCTACAACAAAGCACAGAGAGATGGAGAAGGACGGAGAGAGTTAGAGTGAAACTTTCATCTTGAGAGCTAAAATAGAAAGTTCGGGAAAGAAAGTGAAATAGGAAGAAGATTAAAGGTAATTCAGATTCATCCTTTTGGACCGGAGAATTGAACACTCAAAGCATTTAGAAAACCTTAAATTAGGTGCTTAATATAAACTAATATCGTTGAGCTACAACTACTCGTAAAAATTCTGTTTTCTTCGAGTCTAAGCGAGGTTAGTTTGAGTTAAACTTGGCCATCAAGCAAATGAAACAATTAGTGGCGAAGCTAATTAGTTCCTAGAACTAAATAGAGAAGGATGGAGAATGATAGAGACAAACATTCTTCTTGAGGGCTAGGAGAGAAAGTTAGAGAAAAGAAAGTGAAATACAGAGACAATGAAATGGAATTCAAGTTCATGCATGAGAATTGAACACATAGGCGATTCGTAAAACCATAAATGAGGTGCTTAAGTTAAACTAATGTCGTTAAGTCGCAATTACTCGTAAAATTCTTTCTTAGAGGCGAAGCAAGGTTAGGTTGAGTTAAACTTGGCCACTTGAGCCAATGAAATAATTAGTGGCGAAGCTAATTAGTTCGGTGAACAAACTAGAGAACGATGGAGAAGGACTGAGATAGTTAGAGATAAACTTTTCCCTGAGAGCTAAAATAGAAAGTTAGTGAAAGAAAGGGAAATAGGAAGGAAATCAAAGGAAATTCATATTCATCCTTTTGGACAGGAGAGTTGAACACTTAGCCGATTTATAGAGAACTGTAAATGAGGTGCTTTAGTTAAACGAAAATCGTCAAGCTACAATTACTCAGAAAATTCGTTTTCTTAGAGGCTAAGCAAGGTTTGTTTGAGTAAAACTTGGCCACTTAAGAAAATGAAACAATTAGTGACGTAAGCTAATTAGTTCCAAGAACAACAAAATAGAGAAGGATGGAGAAGGACGAAGAAACTTAGAGAGAAAATTTCTTCTTGAGAGCTAGAAGGGAAAGTTAGGGAAGAGAAAGAGAAATAGGAAGAAAATCATAGGGAATTCAAATTCATCCTTTTGGACTTGAGAATTGAACGCCTAGGTGATTTATAAAACCTTAAATGAGGTGCTTAAGCTAAACGAAAATCATTAAGCTACACTTACTCAGAAAAAGGATGGACGGAGAAAGTCATCAGCTAAACGAAAATCTTTCTTAGAGGCTAAGCAAGGTTAGTTTGTGTTAAACTTGGCCGCTTGAACTAATAAAACAGTTTGTGGCCTAAGCTAATTATTTCCTAGAACAAAATAGAGAAGGACGGAGAAAGTTAGAGAGAAACTTTCTTCTTGGGAGGTAGAAGAGGAAGTTAGAGAAAAGAAAGAGAAACTGCAAGAAAATCAAAGGGAATTCAAGTTCACCCTTTTGGACTTGAGAATTGAACACTTGGGAGCTTTAGAAAACCTTAAACGAGGGGCATAAGTTAAAACTATTATCGTGAAGCTACGATTACGCAGAAAATTCTCTTTCCTAGAGGCTAAGCAATGTTAGTTTGGGTTAAACTTAGCCACGTACAAATGAAACAATTATTGGCCTAAGCAAATTAGTTCCTAGAACAAAAAAAGAAGGACGGAGAAAGATAGAGATGCATATTCTTCTTGAGGGCTTGGAGAGATTGTTAGAGAAAAGAAAGTGAAACAGAAGAAAATCAAATGGAGATCAAATTCATCAATTTGGACCTAAGAATTAAACACAAAGGTGATTCTCGAAACCATAATGAGGGGCTTAAGTAAAACCGATATAGTGAAGCGACAATTACGAAGAAAATTCTCTTTCTTCGATGCAAAGCAAGGTTAGTTTGAGTTAAACTTGGACAGGTAAGCTAATGAAACAAGAAGTGGCATAAGCTAATTAGTATCTAGTACCAAATACAGAAGGATGGAGAACGACGGAGAAAGTTGGGGAGAAACTTTCTTGAGGGGAGGTGAAAGAGAAAGTTAGAGAAAAGAAAGAGAAATAGCAGGAAAATCAAAGGGAATTCAAATTCATCCTTTTGGACATGAGAATTGAACACTTATGTGATTTAGAAAAACTTAAATGAGGTGCTTAAGTTAAACGGAAATCGTTAGGCTACAATTACGCAGAAAATTCTTTTTCATGTGTAGGCTATGGTTTTTTTTTTTTTTGGGTGAATAATATAGGCTATGGTTAGTCTGAGTTAAACTTGGCCGCTTGAGCTAATGAAACAATTAGTGGCCTTAAACGCAAAATTCTCTTTCTTATAGGCTAAACATGGTTAGTTTGAGTTAAGCTTGGCCGCTGAGCTAATGAAACTATTAGTTGCCTAAGCAAATTAGTTCCTAGAACAAAAGAGAGGACGGACAAAGTTAGGGAAAAACTTTATTCTAGAGAGCTAAAAGAGAAAGTTAGAGAAAACAAAGAGAAATCGGAAGAAAATCAAAGGTAATTGAAATTCACCCATTTGGACTTGAGAATTGACCACATAGGTGATTTAGAAAACCATTAATGAGGTGCTTAAGTTAAAATAATATTGTTCACCACAATTACTCGTAAAATTCTCCTTCTTAGAGGCCAAGCAAGGTTAGTTTGTGTTTAACTTGGCCACCTAAGCTAATGCTACGGTTAGTGCCCTATGCTAAGTAGTCCCTTGTATAAAATGTAGAAGGACAGAAAAAGTTGCAGAGAACCTTTAGTCTAGAGGGCTAGAAGAGAAAAGTAGCGAAAACAGAAGGAAATAGGAAGAAAATCAAACTAATTCAAATTCATCCATTCGGACTTGAGAATTGAACACATAGGTGATTTAGAAAACCATAAATGAGGCGTTTAAGTTAAACTAATGTCATTAAGCTACATTTACAGTCAAAATTCTCTTTCTAGGAGGCTAAGCAAGGTTTGTTTGAGTTAAACTTGGCCACTTAAGCTAATGAAACAATTAGTGGCCTAAGCTAATTAGTTCCTAGAACAAAATAGAGAAGGTTGGAGAAGGACGGACAACGTTGGAGAAAAACTTTAATCTAGAGAGCTAGAAGAGAAAGTTAGAGAGAACAAAAAGAAATAAGAAGAAAATCAAATGTAATTGAAATTCATCCATTTGAACTTGAGAATTGAACACATAGGTGATTTAGAAAACCACAAGTGAGGTGTTTAAGTTAAACTAATGTCATTAAGTCACAATTGTTCTCAAAATTCTCTTTCTAGGAGGCTAAGCGAGGTTAGTTTGAGTTAAAGTTGGCCACTTAAGCTAATGAAACAATTAGTGGCCTAATTTAATTAGTTCCTAGAACAAAATAGAGAAGGATGGAGACGGACGGACAAAGTTAGATGTAAACTTTCTTCTAGAGAGCTAGCAGAGAAAGTCAAAGAAAACAAAGATAACTAGGAAGAAAATCAAGGGACTTCATATTCATCCCTTTGGACTTGAGAATTGAATACGAGGTGATTTAGAAAACCTTAAATGACGAGCTTAAGTTAAACTAAAATCATTAAGCCACGCTACTTAGAAAATACTCTTTGTTAGAGGCTATGCAAGGCTTGTTTGAGTTAAACTTGGCCTCTTAAGCTAACGAAATACTTAGTGGCGAAGAACTAATTAGGGAAGGATGGAGAAGGACGGTCAATGTTAGGGAAAAACTTTCTTCTATAGGGCTAGAAGAGAAAGTTAGCAAAAGAAAGTGATTTAGGAAGAAAATCAAAGGAAGTCGAATTCGCCCTTTTGGATTTGTGAATTGAACACATAGGTGGTTTAGAAAACAATAAATAAGGTGCTTAAGTTAAACTAATATCAATACGCTACAATTACTCAGAAAATTCACTTTCTCAGAGGCTAAGCATGGTTAGTGTGAGTTGAACTTGTCCAATTGAGCTAATGAAACAATTAGTGGCCTAAGCTAATAATTAGTTCCTAGAACAATATGGAGAAGGACGGACAAAGTTAGAGGAAATGTTAATTTTGAAAGCTAGAATAAAAAGTGAGAGAAATAGGAAGAAAATCAAAGGAATTCAAATTCATCCTTTTGGACTTGAGAATTGAAGACTTAGGTGATTTTGAAAACCTTAAATGAGGTGCTTAAGTTAAAGTAATGTCGCAAGCTAATATTACTTAGAAAATTCTTTCTTACAAAGCAAACAAGGTGAGTTTGATTTAAACTTGGCTACTTAAGCTAATGAAACAATTGGTGGCCCAAGCTAATTAGTTCCTACAACAAAGTACAGAGAGATGGAGAAGGACGGAGAAAGTTAGAGTGAAACTTTCATCTTGAGAGCTAAAATAGAAAGTTCGGGAAAGAAAGTGAAATAGGAAGAAGATTAAAGGTAATTCAGATTCAACCTTTGGACCGGAGAATTGAACACTCAAAGCATTTAGAAAACATTAAATTAGGTGCTTAATATAAACTAATATCGTTGAGCTACAACTACTCAGAAAATTCTGTTTTCTTCGAGGCTAAGTGAGGTTAGTTTGAGTTAAACTTGGCCATCAAGCAAATGAAACAATTAGTGGCGAAGCTAATTAGTTCCTAGAACGAAATAGAGAAGGATGGAGAATGATAGAGACAAACATTCTTCTTGAGGGCTAGGAGAGAAAGTTAGAGAAAAGAAAGTGAAATACGGAGACAATGAAATGGAATTCAAATTCATGCATGAGAATTGAACACATAGGCGATTCGTAAAACCATAAATGAGGTGCTTAAGTTAAACGAATGTCGTTGTCGCAATTACTCGTAAAATTCTCTTCTTAGAGGCGAAGCAAGGTTAGGTTGAGTTAAACTTGGCCACTTGAGCCAATGAAATAATTAGTGGCGAAGCTAATTAGTTCGGTGAACAAACTAGAGAACGATGGAGAAGGACTCGAGATAGTTAGAGATAAACTTTCTTCCGAGAGCTAAAATAGAAAGTTAGTGAAAGAAAGGGAAATAGGAAGGAAATCAAAGGAAATTCATATTCATCCTTTTGGACAGAGAGTTGAACACTTAGCCGATTTATAGAGAACTCAGAATGAGGTGCTTTAGTTAAACGAAAATCGTTAGGCTACAATTACTCACAAAATTGCGTTTCTTTGAGGCTAAGCAAGGTTTGTTTGAGTAAAACTTGGCCACTTAAGAAAATGAAACAATTAGTGGCGTAAGCTAATTAGTTCCAAGAACAACAAAATAGAGAAGGATGGAGAAGGACGAAGAAACTTAGAGAGAAACTTTCTTCTTGAGAGCTAGAAGGGAAAGTTAGGGAAGAGAAAGAGAAATAGGAAGAAAATCATAGGGAATTCAAATTCATCCTTTTGGACTTGAGAATTGAACGCCTAGGTGATTTATAAAACCTTAAATGAGGTGCTTAAGCTAAACGAAAATCATTAAGCTACACTTACTCAGAAAAAGGATGGACGGAGAAAGTCATCAGCTAAACGAAAATCTTTCTTAGAGGCTAAGCAAGGTTAGTTTGTGTTAAACTTGGCCGCTTGAACTAATAAAACAATTTGTGGCCTAAGCTAATTAGTTCCTAGAACAAAATAGAGAAGGACGGAGAAAGTTAGAGAGAAACTTTCTTCTTGGGAGGTAGAAGAGGAAGTTAGAGAAAAGAAAGAGAAACAGCAAGAAAATCAAAGGGAATTCAAGTTCACCCTTTGGACTTGAGAATTGAACACTTGGGAGCTTTAGAAAACCTTAAACGAGGGGCATAAGTTAAAACTATTATCGTGAAGCTACGACACGCAGAAAATTCTCTTCCTAGAGGCTAAGCAATGTTAGTTTGGGTTAAACTTAGCCACGTACAAATGAAACAATTATTGGCCTAAGCAAATTAGTTCCTAGAACAAAAAAAGAAGGACGGAGAAAGATAGAGACAGACATTCTTCTTGAGGGCTTGGAGAGATTGTTAGAGAAAAGAAAGTGAAACAGAAGAAAATCAAATGGAGATCAAATTCATCAATTTGGACCTAAGAATTAAACACAAAGGTGATTCTCAAAACCATAATGAGGGGCTTAAGTAAAACCGATATAGTGAAGCGACAATTACGAAGAAAATTCTCTTTCTTCGATGCAAAGCAAGGTTAGTTTGAGTTAAACTTGGACAGCTTAAGCTAATGAAACAAGTAGTGGCATAAGCTAATTAGTTTCTAGTACCAAATACGTATGATGGAGAACGACGGAGAAAGTTGGGGAGAAACTTTCTTCTTGGGAGGTGAAAGAGAAAGTTAGAGAAAAGAAAGAGAAATAGCAGAAAATCAAAGGAATTCAAATTCATCCTTTTGGACATGAGAATTGAACACTTATGTGATTTAGAAAAACTTAAATGAGGTGCTTAAGTTAAACGGAAATCGTTAGGCTACAATTACGCAGTAAAATTCTTTTTTCATGTGTAGGCTATGGTTTTTTTTTTTTTTGGGTGAATAATATAGGCTATGGTTAGTCCGAAAGTTAAACTTGGCCGCTTGAGCTAATGAAACAATTAGTGGCCTTACACGTAAAAATTCTTTCTTATAGGCTAAACATGGTTAGTTTGAGTTAAGCTTGGCCGCTTGAGCTAGTGAAACAATTAGTGGCCTAAGCTAATTAGTTTCTAGAAAAAATCGAGAAGGACGGACAAAGTTAGGGAAAAACTTTATTCTAGAGAGCTAAAAGAGAAAGTTAGAGAAAACAAAGAGAAATCGGAAGAAAATCAAAGGTAATTGAAATTCACCCATTTGGACTTGAGAATTGACCACATAGGTGATTTAGAAAACCATTAATGAGGTGCTTAAGTTAAAATAATATTGTTCAGCTACAATTACTCAGAAAATTCTCCTTCTTAGAGGCCAAGCAAGGTTAGTTTGTGTTTAACTTGGCCACCTAAGCTAATGAAACAGTTAGTGCCCTAAGCTAAGTAGTTCCTCGAACAAAATGGAGAAGGACGGATAAAGTTGGAGAGAAACTTTATTCTAGAGAGCTAGAAGAGAAAGTTAGAGAAAACAAAGGGAAATAGGAAGAAAATCAAACGGAATTCAAATTCATCCATTCGGACTTGAGAATTGAACACATAGGTGATTTAGAAAACCATAAATGAGGCGTTTAAGTTAAACTAATGTCATTAAGCTACAATTACTCTGAAAATTCTCTTTCTAGGAGGCTAAGCAAGGTTTGTTTGAGTTAAACTTGGCCACTTAAGCTAATGAAACAATTAGTGGCCTAAGCTAATTAGTTCCTAGAACAAAATAGAGAAGGTTGGAGAAGGACGGACAACGTTGGAGAAAAACTTTAATCTAGAGAGCTAGAAGAGAAAGTTAGAGAGAACAAAAAGAAATAAGAAGAAAATCAAAGGGAATTCAAATTCATCCATTTGAACTTGAGAATTGAACACATAGGTGATTTAGAAAACCACAAGTGAGGTGTTTAAGTTAAACTAATGTCATTAAGTCACAATTGTTCTGAAAATTCTCTTTCTAGGAGGCTAAGCGAGGTTAGTTTGAGTTAAAGTTGGCCACTTAAGCTAATGAAACAATTAGTGGCCTAATTTAATTAGTTCCTAGAACAAAATAGAGAAGGATGGAGACGGACGGACCAAGTTAGATGTAAACTTTCTTCTAGAGAGCTAGCAGAGAAAGTCAAAGAAAACAAAGATAACTAGGAAGAAAATCAAGGACTTCATATTCATCCCTTTGGACTTGAGAATTGAATACGAGGTGATTTAGAAAACCTTAAATGACGAGCTTAAGTTAAACTAAAATCATTAAGCCACGCTACTTAGAAAATACTCTTTGTTAGAGGCTATGCAAGGCTTGTTTGAGTTAAACTTGGCCTCTTAAGCTAACGAAATACTTAGTGGCGAAGAACTAATTAGGGAAGGATGGAGAAGGACGGTCAATGTTAGGGAAAAACTTTCTTCTATAGGGCTAGAAGAGAAAGTTAGCAAAAGAAAGTGATTTAGGAAGAAAATCAAAGGAAGTCGAATTCGCCCTTTTGGATTTGTGAATTGAACACATAGGTGATTTAGAAAACCATAAATAAGGTGCTTAAGTTAAACTAATATCATTACGCTACAATTACTCGTAAAATTCACTTTCTCGAGGCTTTGCATGGTTAGTGTGAGTTGAACTTGTCCAATTGAGCTAATGAAACAATTAGTGGCCTAAGCTAATAATTAGTTCCTAGAACAATATGGAGAAGGACGGACAAAGTTAGAGGAAATGTTAATTTTTGAAAGCTAGAATAAAAAGTGAGAGAAATAGGAAGAAAATCAAAGGGAATTCAAATTCATCCTTTTGGACTTGAGAATTGAAGACTTAGGTGATTTTGAAAACCTTAAATGAGGTGCTTAAGTTAAAGGAAAGTCGGCAAGCTAATATTACTTAGAAAATTCTTTCTTACAAAGCAAACAAGGTGAGTTTGATTTAAACTTGGCTACTTAAGCTAATGAAACAATTGGTGGCCCAAGCTAATTAGTTCCTACAACAAAGTACAGAGAGATGGAGAAGGACGGAGAAAGTTAGAGTGAAACTTTCATCTTGAGAGCTAAAATAGAAAGTTCGGGAAAGAAAGTGAAATAGGAAGAAGATTAAAGGTAATTCAGATTCATCCTTTTGGACTGGAGAATTGAACACTCAAAGCGATTTAGAAAACCTTAAATTAGGTGCTTAATATAAACTAATATCGTTGAGCTACAACTACTCGTAAAATTTGTTTTCTTCGAGGCTAAGCGAGGTTAGTTTGAGTTAAACTTGGCCACCAAGCAAATGAAACAATTAGTGGCGAAGCTAATTAGTTCCTAGAACGAAATAGAGAAGGATGGAGAATGATAGAGACAACCATTCTTCTTGAGGGCTAGGAGAGAAAGTTAGAGAAAAGAAAGTGAAATACGGAGACAATCAAATGGAATTCAAATTCATGCTTGAGAATTGAACACATAGGCGATCTGTAAAACCATAAATGAGGTGCTTAAGTTAAACTAATGTCGTTAAGTCGCAATTACTCGTAAAAATTCTCTTCTTAGAGGCGAAGCAAGGTTAGGTTGAGTTAAACTTGGCAACTTGGGCCAATGAAATATTTAGTGGCGAAGCTAATTAGTTCGTTGATGAAAATAGAGAAGGATGGAGAAGGACGGAGATAGTTAGAGATAAACTTTCTTCCTGAGAGCTAAAATAGAAAGTTAGTGAAAGAAAGGGAAATAGGAAGGAAATCAAAGGAAATTCATATTCATCCTTTTGGACAGGAGAGTTGAACACTTAGCCGATTTATAGAGAACTCAGAATGAGGTGCTTTAGTTAAACGAAAATCGTTAAGCTACAATTACTCGTAAAATTCGCTTTCTTAGAGGCTAAGCAAGGTTAGTTTGATTTAAACTTGGCCACTTAAGCTAATGAAACACTAAGCTAATTAGTTCCAAGAACAACAAAATAGAGAAGGATGGAGAAGGACGAAGAAACTTAGAGAGAAAATTTCTTCTTGAGAGCTAGAAGGGAAAGTTAGGGAAGAGAAAGAGAAATAGGAAGAAAATCATAGGGAATTCAAATTCATCCTTTTGGACTTGAGAATTGAACGCCTAGGTGATTTATAAAACCTTAAATGAGGTGCTTAAGCTAAACGAAAATCATTAAGCTACACTTACTCAGAAAAAGGATGGACGGAGAAAGTCATCAGCTAAACGAAAATCTTTCTTAGAGGCTAAGCAAGGTTAGTTTGTGTTAAACTTGGCCGCTTGAACTAATAAAACAATTTGTGGCCTAAGCTAATTAGTTCCTAGAACAAAATAGAGAAGGACGGAGAAAGTTAGAGAGAAACTTTCTTCTTGGGAGGTAGAAGAGGAAGTTAGAGAAAAGAAAGAGAAACAGCAAGAAAATCAAAGGGAATTCAAGTTCACCCTTTGGACTTGAGAATTGAACACTTGGGAGCTTTAGAAAACCTTAAACGAGGGGCATAAGTTAAAACTATTATCGTGAAGCTACGACACGCAGAAAAATTTCTTTCCTAGAGGCTAAGCAATGTTAGTTTGGGTTAAACTTAGCCACGTACAAATGAAACAATTATTGGCCTAAGCAAATTAGTTCCTAGAACAAAAAAAAGAAGGACGGAGAAAGATAGAGATGCATATTCTTCTTGAGGGCTTGGAGAGATTGTTAGAGAAAAGAAAGTGAAACAGAAGAAAATCAAATGGAGATCAAATTCATCAATTTGGACCTAAGAATTAAACACAAAGGTGATTCTCGAAACCATAATGAGGGGCTTAAGTAAACCGATATAGTGAAGCGACAATTACGAAGAAAGTTCTCTTTCTTCGATGCAAAGCAAGGTTAGTTTGAGTTAAACTTGGACAGTTAAGCTAATGAAACAAGTAGTGGCATAAGCTAATTAGTTTCTAGTACCAAATACAGAAGGATGGAGAACGACGGAGAAAGTTGGGGAGAAACTTTCTTCTTGGGAGGTGAAAGAGAAAGTTAGAGAAAAGAAAGAGAAATAGCAGGAAAATCAAAGGGAATTCAAATTCATCCTTTTGGACATGAGAATTGAACACTTATGTGATTTAGAAAAACTTAAATGAGGTGCTTAAGTTAAACGGAAATCGTTAGGCTACAATTACGTAGAAAATTCTTTTTCATGTGTAGGCTATGGTTTTTTTTTTTTTTTGGGTGAATAATATAGGCTATGGTTAGTCTGAGTTAAACTTGGCCGCTTGAGCTAATGAAACAATTAGTGGCCTTACACAGAAAATTCTCTTTCTTATAGGCTAAACATGGTTAGTTTGAGTTAAGCTTGGCCGCTTGAGCTAGTGAAACAATTAGTGGCCTAAGCTAATTAGTTTCTAGAAAAAAATCGAGAAGGACGGACAAAGTTAGGGAAAAACTTTATTCTAGAGAGCTAAAAGAGAAAGTTAGAGAAAACAAAGAGAAATCGGAAGAAAATCAAAGGTAATTGAAATTCACCCATTTGGACTTGAGAATTGACCACATAGGTGATTTAGAAAACCATTAATGAGGTGCTTAAGTTAAAATAATATTGTTCAGCTACAATTACTCAGAAAATTCTCCTTCTTAGAGGCCAAGCAAGGTTAGTTTGTGTTTAACTTGGCCACCTAAGCTAATGAAACAGTTAGTGCCCTAAGCTAAGTAGTTCCTCGAACAAAATGGAGAATGACGGATAAAGTTGGAGAGAAACTTTATTCTAGAGAGCTAGAAGAGAAAGTTAGAGAAAACAAAGGGAAATAGGAAGAAAATCAAACGGAATTCAAATTCATCCATTTGGACTTGAGAATTGAACACATAGGTGATTTAGAAAACCATAAATGAGGCGTTTAAGTTAAACTAATGTCATTAATCTACAATTACTCTGAAAATTCTCTTTCTAGGAGGCTAAGCAAGGTTTGTTTGAGTTAAACTTGGCCACTTAAGCTAATGAAACAATTAGTGGCCTAAGCTAATTAGTTCCTAGAACAAAATAGAGAAGGTTGGAGAAGGACGGACAACGTTGGAGAAAAACTTTAATCTAGAGAGCTAGAAGAGAAAGTTAGAGAGAACAAAAAGAAATAAGAAGAAAATCAAACAGAATTGAAATTCATCCATTTGAACCTGAGAATTGAACACATAGGTGATTTAGAAAACCACAAGTGAGGTGTTTAAGTTAAACTAATGTCATTTTTTTTTTTTTTGGGTAAGTAAGAAATAAATAAAACAGAAAGATTTACACGATTACAAGGGGCATTCCCCAGGCCCTACAAACAAAACTAAGCACAACCTCGGCTTAGAGCACCGAAGCCCAACAGCACAAAACAACAAACAAAAAAATACAACAAGAGAACTATACAAAGCCGAAAAACAAACTACAAACTACAAACTAAGCATCGAAAAGGCAATACGGATAACTAGCCAACGATTTGTACAAAGGCCATGTCCTGTAGTGGATAGGGACTGTGTACAAAAACATAACCAGCATCCTCCCTAACCGCATTCAAACCAAAAAACCATAGCAAAGACAAGGTTCTTCCTACACGTACCAGAGGAGTAGGCACCTGTATCACCAACATACAACTTGAATCCCAAAGAGGCAACCTGTTGGAGTACCTAATAAGACCCTTTTTCCGTGAGACACCACCAGTAGCCAAAACAATCATCGAACCACTAACTGAGTTCCCTACACAACCCGTAGGGATAGGAACTGGGATATATAAAGTGATAGAAAAGGAACGGCCCACAATGACCGTCGTAATAAGCCCATTCAGGCCCAAGTTTCCGAAAGAACTCAATAACCTGTTACACGGTATAACCAGAGGCACAAAAACACTCCTACACGTACCAGAGGATAGGCAAGAAACACATTAAAGTTATGTAACAATAAAAATAAAAGAGAAGACAACTGATTTTCTAACAGTGACCGAAAGCAAGGCGCTGAGCAAATCATCATCGATACACACCCACACTGTCCACTTCAAAGAGGATCTGTGCAGCAAACTGCCACCAATCCTCCACACCAAGAATAAGACACCCACGAAGCAATATAATGAAGCTGGGAAGCAAGCAAAAGACGCTCCTCCACACCACAACGTACACACAAACCAGTCCATCTGATAACATGCCATCACTGTAACAAAGGTCATAAAGGAGAAGAAATAACAAGCACACTATATAGGACCTCCCAACACTCGGCCCACAATAGAACTTAACACTCCACACCATATAGAATCTCACATCACTCGGCCCACACCTCACATGATTACTCAGAATAGCTACATAACCAGAATGTTTGAGAGCTCCATAAACCTGCACAAGACATATGTAATATATAATAATAGATGTTAGTACAAAATACATATACTGTCTCACATCACTCGACCCACTATGACATAAAATATTTTGTTTGCTCACAGCACTCAACCCTCCATACCCATCGAACTTGGATATAGGATTCATCATAATCAATAGAGAGAAACACCTACAAAAAAGAACACCCATTAGTAAAACCCACAAGATATGCTAACTGCCACACTGCCCTCATTGTAGGTAAACTCACAACACTCCTTCGCCATCTGCAGAGCATAGGCTTGTCAGATGATTTTGTAGGGCAAGTTCCATTTCTCCAAAAACCACTTATCACCTGCAGAAGATTTGATATTATTCATAGAAAGAAGTCTACCCCTCACCATTAGGATAATAGAGTTAGTAACAATCTCTTCAGGTTTGTGGACCTTAGTAAAGATTCGACTATTTCTCCATCCAAATGTGGTAGACAAAGGCAGAGAAAAGACAACTTCAGAATCATCATTTTCAAGGAAACACCACGGGTAGATTTAGTAGCAAACTCAACAATATCCAACCAAGGCAAAGAGGGCCAACTGGTATTACACTTGGCAAGCATGGCACCCCACACCCTAGAAGAGAAACCACACCTAAAGAAGAGATGAGAGTGATTCTCCTCAGGGGCTTGACAGAAGGGGCAGCAAGGATTAGAAACCAGACCAAAGACTTGAAGCCTATCACCCGTATTGAGTCTCTCATTAATAGCCAACCAAACAATGAAGCTGACCCTAGGGATTGAAGGTGGTCTCCATATAAGGTTGGACCAAGAGACTTTAGGCCCCTTATCCCTCCAACAGTCCCAAGCAGACTGTATAGAGAAGGTGCCATCAGCAGTCAAATTCCACACCAGGGTGTCAGAGGAGCCAGAGGAGGGCAAGAGAGATGAAGGGGTAGCAGAGATCCACTCCTTAATCTCCCAAGAGTTAGGAGTAGGCCACCTCCAAGAACAATTAGAGATTATAGAGCTAACCCTAGAGCTTTCAGGAAGATTAGTATCATAAAGGATCCGAGGACCAAATCTATGCCAAAGAGATCCAAGAGGATGCCAATTATCATACCAAAGGAACGCATTTTCACCATTACCAATCTTGACTTTAATGAGAGGATAAATTAAGTTCCTAAGAGACAAAATTTTCCTCCAAACCCAAGATGGATCACTAGGGATCTTAACGGACCAGAAACTTTTACCTTTGAGTAAGTAAGACTTAACCCATTGGCACCACAAAGAACCCTCCCCTCCCGAGAACAAATACCAAATATGTTTAGCTATAGCAGCCTTGTTCCAGATTTCCAAATCTTTGAAGCCAAGACCACCTTCATTTTTATGTCTGCATATATACTTCCAAGCAATCTTAGCACTATGTTTTTTAAGCTCAATCCCAGACCAAAGAAAGGACCTAAGAATACTCTCAATGTCTCTAATGATCTTCTTAGGGAGGATAAAAAGAGAAGACCAATAGACTTGCATAGAAAAAAGGACAGACTGGATGAGTTGGGCTCTACCAGCATAAGATAGCAGTTTATTGGTCCAGCTTTTAATCCTCAGGATAATACGCTCAACAAGAATATGACAATCAGACGCTTTAAGCTTAGTAGTGATAAGAGGCACACCAAGATATCTCACCGGGAGGGAGCCCTCAGTGAAATTGGCAATTTGACGGATGTCCTCTCTAAGCTCACTACTGCACCCCGAGAAAAAGATGTTACTCTTACTAGGGTTAGGGGTGAGGCCCGACAACTTCTTAAATTCTTCCAAACCCTGCATGATGAGATTAACAGTACCAGGGTCCCCTTTGCTAAAGATCATCAAATCATCAGCAAAGCATAAATTAACAATTTTGGTTTTCTCACATCTCCAGTGGAATTTGAACAAAGGACTCCTCGCTTTCTCCGCCAAAATCCTAGCAAGGATCTCCATAGCCAGCACAAAGAGATATGGGGACATAGGGTCCCCTTGTCTTAACCCCCGAGCCCCTTTAAAATACCCCTGAAGACTACCATTAATGCAGATTGAGAATGAAGGACTAGTGATACAGCCTTAATCCGTAATCATGCAAGGAGGGAAGGCCATAGTCAGAAGAATATCAATGATAAAGTCCCACCTCACAGTATCATAAGCCTTCATTATATCCACTTTCATAGCACACTTGGGAGTGAGAGAGTTTCTATGATAACCTCTCATAATCTCTTGGGACAGGAAAATATTGTCCGAGATCCTTCTACCTTGGACAAAAGCAGATTGCACAGGATCAATCAGATCAGGGAGAGCCAATTTAAGTCTATTAGCTATAATCTTAGCTATACACTTGTATATGGTATTACAACAAGAAATGGGTCTGTAGTCACCAACATGCATAGGATTAGGGACTTTAGGAATGAGAGCAATGATGGTGCTATTGACCTCAGAAAGAAGTTTACCAGTGTCAAAGAAAGACTTGATGGCTACCATGACCTCTTTGCCAACAATATCCCAAGAACTTTTAAAGAAGCCAGCTGAGTACCCATCAGGGCCGGGGGCTTTGTTAGCCTTTAAAGACCAAAAAACCTCCTTAATTTCAGCCTCAGAAACAGGTTTGGACATCAAAGCAGATTGAGAATGGGAGACTTTCCTATGCACCAAAGATTGAATTCTCTCAAAACCATTATAATGATCCACAGAAGGAGTACCAAATAATTTGGTATAAAAATTGATGAAAGAGGTGTGGATGTCAGAACTATTAGTAGATCTAGTACCATCACCCATATCAACACTCAAGATTTTCCCTCTATTAATATTGCTCTTGATAGACCTAAAAAAGAATTTGCTATTTTTATCCCCAAGCCCAAGCCACTGCACTCTGGATTTTTGGAGAGCAAGACTTTCTTCTAATTTACTAAGCTCAATGTATTTTTTCAAAACCTCTCTCTCCTGAACTTGCAAACCATTATTAACAGGATCTTTATCCAGCTTATATTGAATAAGATCCAAATTAGCCTTAGCAATTTGAACACGAGTAGATATGTCACTAAAATCCTTCTTGTTCAAAAGCTTAAGGCTAACTTTAAGTTGCCTAAGTTTTTGACAGACCCTGAACATAGGAACAACCCGGCTATACTGGCCCCAAGTGTTAGAAACAGTACTCAAAAAATCTGGATGTTGAGACCAGAAATCAAAGTATTTGAATGGTTTCTTGAAGGAGCTCTTAGTAGCACTGATGTTGACAACAGCAGGGGAGTGGTCAGAGATACCAGAAGGCAAAAAATTGGCAGTAGCCTCCAAAAATTTATCCAACCAGAACTCATTAACTAGGACTCTATCAATTTTAGTAGCTATGTAAGCCCCCTCACTCCTTTTGTTAGCCCAGGTGAATTGGCAACCACCATAAGATAGGTCAGCCAACTCAGATGCATTTACATAAGTATTAAATTCCTCATTTTCACTAGACCAATTAGGATTCCCCCCAATTTTTTCCTGCTGGTATCTAATAGCATTAAAATCACCCAGGAAAATACATGGATCTTTGGATTTAACACGGGAGATATCATACATAGATTCAAAAAAAACCTTTCTCAAGGTGTGCTTATTTTCAGCATAGACAAAAGTTGCAAAAAAGATTTCATTAGAAGCCAGATCAACCACTTTACACAAAATATGCTGATTAGATTTTGAAAGCATTTGAACATCACAAAAATCAAGATTCCAAAGACACCTGCACTCTACCAGTTTTAGTTGGTTGTGAGTTAGAGAGCATAGACCATTGACCAAAACATTTAACACATATACTGCTCTCATTAGACTGTTTTATTTTTGTTTCCAAAATCCCCATGACATGAATATTTTCTTTAAGCACAAAGTTTTTTACTTCTTTTTGTTTAGAGGCATCATTCAGACCTCTAACATTCCAGGAAGCAATTTTTACATTCATAGGGACACAAAAAGAGAGAGTGACAAAAAAACCACAACCAACTAAAACTGGTTTACCTCTTCTTCTTCCTCTGGCTGCTAGTACCTTTGCCAGAGGACTTGCTTTTCACCTGCTGGGATGGAGTAGCAAGACCTTGCCACTTTTAGCTTCCTTTATCACTTCATCCAAAACTTCAGCAGAACCTAGAACCACTAGCTTTGCAATCTCGAAGACCCTCTTCTGAAATCTATCCACATCACTGTTTTCAGAACTATGCTCTTCCCCGGAAGAGCTCTTGTCAGCCGAAGTCCCCTGAGAGTCAAGAGATTGATCAGAAGATTCCACCACAGTAGTAACAACTTCGTGACTTGGGGACCGATTTCCACCACGCACCGAATTACAAAAACTAGGGCTGGAACTGGGTCTACATCCACTTCTGGAATAGTTTCCAACTCAGGCTCACCCACCTTCCTCTTACCCTTAGCTTTAACAGTTGTCCAGCCATCTTCCGGGGTATTGACATTTTCCTCAGATGTCTTCTGCATTGAAATCAACTGAGCCACTTGTTTAGACACACACTTTTCAGTACTATGTCCAAATATTTGACAGTGTTGACACCTAGATGGCAGTCCCTGATATTCAGCTCGGATTAGAACAGCTTCATCATCATGCCTGATTTGAAAATAAGTAGGCAATTTTGAGGTGGCCTCAATTTCCACACAGACTCTAGCAAACGCTACCCTACTTCCCCTAGCCGTAAGCTGATCCATGAAAAGGGGATACCAATAGCACTAGCAACCCTACTCAAACTGTCAGGATCCCAATATTCCAAAGGGATGTTGAAAAATTTCACCCAAACAGGAATTTTGGTTGATTTATCTTTGGTTAATTTCATCATCCTTTTCCATTGTTTCAAAATAAGGAGATAACCACCTATATACCATGGTCCTCCTTCAAGAACTTCACTGCAACAGTCAGGGGAATCAAAAATGAAGAACATGAACCCATCCCCATTAGTTAGAACCTCCTTGAGCCCCTTAGCTTTCCACAGCCCAAATGCACTATTACGTAGATAGTTGTAACCCACTCCCTTATCAACAAAATAACCTACAAGGCAAGAGTCCCATTTCTCTAGCGGCTCGGTTCTCGAAGGCATATTCACAACAACACTATCCTCAACAGTAGTGGGAGGAATATACCTGAGTTTGATGTTTGAACGGGTTGAGGCAGCAGTGATATTTGCCCAAGAACGTTGATCTGGGCCCCCGTGCTCGTTGGATCTACTCCCACCAGCACCACCCCGACCTCCTCTCCCCCCACGATAACTGCCACCCCCTCGAATGGCTTGGGAAGATGAGGAATCCCTAATCGGAATTTGTACATCAGCCACAGAAACCCTTTCTGGATCTACTAATGCAACGATGTTCTTGTTTTCCCCTTGATTTCGCGCTACAACCACACTGTCTGGAAGATTTAAGAAGCTATTATACTCTTCCTCCACAATATCAGACCAACTCGTGCTAATAGCGTTTCCAATCAGTGTCGAAGGCTCACTACTCGCTACAGGTAGCATCGGATCTTTCAGTTTCTCAGAGGAGGGTGCAGGGATCTGACCCACGCCAACTGTTGGAACTATCGATGACTCAAGAACAGCATCCTTCGCTACCAGATCAACCACAGAATCGCCACGATCTACAGCAACCTACGTTAGGATCTCCACATCGGAAACGTTAGCCATCGGAAGACTCACACCAGTTTCGTCGCTAGGGTTTGATGGAATTTCCATGACTGGTTCACTCAAACTCGCAAATCTATTTTTGGAAAGCCCTAGATTTGGATCGATAGCTTTTGGAGTACTAACTTCTACACCCTTACCATTAACCCCCTTATTAATCTCACCCAGGATAGCATTAACTCCTGACATCGGTAATCAATGAGGTATTTAACACCTATATTAACTCATCTGAATTGACTGATCTCTCTTATGGTGGTTGTCAATTCACGTGGGCTAATAAGAGAGGTGCTGGTGACTATATCGCTACTAAAATTGATAGGGTGTTAGTTAATAAGGACTGGCTGGTCAAATTTCCTGAATCAATGGCTTCTTTTCTTCCATCTGGTATTTCGAATCACTCTCCTGCTATTGTTAATATTAATGGGACCAAAAACTCTTTTAAAAAACCTTTTAAATACTTTGACTTTTGGTCTCAGCACCCTGACTTCTTGAGTAGTGTGTCTGCGACCTGGGATCAATTCATTAGAGGTGTGCCTATGTTTAGGGTTTGTCAAAAGCTGAAACAGCTCAAACCTGCCCTTAAGTTGTTGAATAAAAGAGACTATAGTGACATTTCTGTTAGAGTTCAAGTTTCGAAAGCTAGTTTGGAATCAGTCCAGATTAAGCTTGATAAAGACCCTATGAATTGTGGCCTTCAAGTTCAGGAGAGGGAGGAACACAAGAAGTATCTGGACCTTAACAAGGTGGAGGAGAGTCTTGCCCTCCAAAAATCCAGAATTTAATGGCTTAAGTTGGGGGACAGGAATAGTAGCTTCTTCTTTAGGTCGGTGAGGAATAACATTAATAGAGGTAAAATTTTGAGTGTTGAGTTGGGGGATGGTACTAGAACTACGGAAATTGGCGACATTCACAATGCTTTTGTTCAGTTCTATACCAACCTTTTTGGCTTCCCATTTGCGGACCAGTATAATGGCCTTGACAGGATTAAATCTTTGGTGAAAACTAAGGTTTCTTTGTCCCAGTCTGCTATGCTTGCAATGCCTATTTCTGATGCTGTGATTAAGGATGTCTTTTGGTCCCTTAAGCCCAATAAGGCCCCGGGTCCTGACGGTTATTCGGCGGGTTTCTTTAAGAGTTCTTGGGACATTGTAGGGAAGGAGGTTACCCTAGCTATTAGATCCTTCTTTGAAACTGCTAAACTTCTCTCTGAGGTTAACAGTACTATCATAGCTCTTATTCCTAAAATTCCTAACCCCTTGAAGGTTGGGGACTATAGGCCTATCTCTTGCTGTAACACGATCTATAAGTGCATAGCCAAGATCATTGCTAATAGAGTTAAGACTGTCCTTCCGGATCTTGTTGACCTTGTGCAATCAGCTTTTGTTCAAGGTCGAAGGATCTCGGATAACATCTTCTTATCTCAGGAAATAATTAGGGGTTATCATAGAAATTCTAAAGTCCCTAAGTGTGCTATGAAAGTGGACATCATGAAGGCCTATGATAATGTTAGGTGGGAGTTTATTCTTGACATCTTGTTGGCTATGAATTTCCCTCCCTGTATGATCACTTGGATCAAGGCTTGTATGACGAGTCCTTCTTTCTCGATTTGTATTAATGGTAGCCTTCATGGGTATTTTAAAGGGGCTACAGGGCTTAGACAAGGGGATCCGCTATCCCCTTACTTATTTGTTTTGGCTATGGAAATCTTATCTAGAATTCTTGCTGAAAAAGCCTGTGATCCTCTATTCAAGTTTCATTGGAGGTGTGATAGAACCAAGATTGTCAATCTTTGCTTTGCTGATGATCTTATGATTTTCAGTAAAGGTGACACTGGTACCATCAAGGCTTAGAGGAGTTTAGATTGTTGTCTGGTCTCACCCCTAGTCCTGGTAAGAGTAATATTTTCTTCTCAAGGTGTAGTAGTGAGCTTAAAAATGGCATTCTTAGTATTGCAAAGTTTACTGAGGGTACTCTTCCGGTGAAATACTTGGGTGTGCCTTTGCTCACCACGAAGCTTAAGGCTACTGATTGTCAAATTCTGGTTGAGAGGATCACTAGTAGGATTAAGAGCTGGACCAATAAACTTCTTTCCTATGCGGGTAGAGCTCAACTTATCCAGACTATCCTTTTTTCGATGCAAGTCTATTGGTCTTCTCTATTTATCCTTCCAAAAAAGGTTATTAGAGAGATTGATAGCATCTTGAGAGCTTTTCTCTGGTCTGGCGTTAAGTTGAAGATGCATAGTGCTAAGATTGCTTGGAATAATGTGTGTAAGCCTAAAGGTGAAGGGGGCTTAGGGTTTAAAGAGATGGGTGTTTGGAATAGGGCGGCTGTTGCGAAGCATATTTGGTTTTTGTTCTCTGGAAAGGAAGGATCTATGTGGTGCCAGTGGGTTAAGTCCTACTTGGTTAAGGGTAAAAGCTTTTGGCATGTTAAAATGCCTAGTGACCCTTCATGGGTCTGGAGGAAAATTCTATCTCTTAGGAAAAATGTGTTCCCTCTTATCAAGTTTAAGATTGGTAATGGGGAGAAGGTGTTTCTGTGGTTTGACAATTGGCATCCTTTGGGTTCGTTATGGGATAGGTTTGGGCATAGAATATTGTATGACACGGGTCTTCCTTTCAACTCCAAAGTTAGTGCTGTCATTTCTACTAATGATTGGAAGTGGCCTATTGATAACTCTTGGGAAATCAAGGAGTGGTTCCACTCCTCTTGCTCTTAAGCCTAGTAGGGATAGCCAGGATTGTCCTAACTGGAACCTGACTGTGGATGGCAATTTTACTATACAATCTACTTGGGATTGTTAGAGGGATAAGGGTTCCAAAGTGCCATGGGCTAATCTTGTTTGGGGTCCCCCTTCCATTCCTAGGGTAAGTTTTGCGGTCTGGATGGCTATTCATGAGCAATTAAACACGAGGGATAGGTTGCATCTATTCGGCATTGTTCCTAACCCTAACTACCCTTTCTGTCAGGGTGTTGAGGAGAATCACTCTCATTTGTTTTTCAAGTGTGTGTATTCCTCTAGGGTTTGGGGAGCCATTCAGGTCAAGTGTAATATTAGTTGGCCCCAGTTACCTTGGCTAGAGTCTGTGATTTTTGCTACTAAGTCCACCAAAGAGAAAACTTTAAAGTCTACTCTTATGAAACTTTCCTTTCTTTGTACTGTCTACCAGATTTGGATAGAAAGGAATAGGAGGATTTTCAGTAAGGAGTTCAAACCGGAAGAAATTGTGACTAATCTTATTGTCCAAATGGTTAGAGGTAGAATGCTTTCTATGTATAATTTGGCTAACTCTGCAGGTGATGCATGGTATTTGGCATAATGGAATTTACCTACAGCAATTATGAAGCAGCCCCAGGACAACACTGCTGGGAGCAGTATGAGTGTGGCAAGTGTACCTACGTTGAGGGTTAAGTAAGGGTGAGCAGATATTGTGGGATTTCTAATTGGGTTCTCTTTTGCAGATATTTATTATGTATGCTTGCTTGGAGAATGGCTTTTGTGGGTCGAGTGAAGTGAGCCAAGAAATCCTAACTTTACATTGTGGGTCGAGGGGTGTGAGGTTGTTCATAGCAATATTTCTAACTATTATTATATATTATAAGTTTTATGTGCAGGTGAAGGAAGCTCCTCTGTACAGCAATCCAGTGGAGATCATTAGTGAGTTGGAGAGTTGTGGGCCTAGTGAAGTGAGAACATATACTGTGTGGAGTGTTGTAATTAGATATGGGTCGAGTGATAGGAGGTCTCATATACTTAGTATAATATTCCTTCTTCTCTTTGATGTCACATGTAACATCAGCAATTTCTCTTCACTTCTCTGTGGGCAGGCTAACTTGCCACCTGAATGGTGGGGTGGAGCTTTCCTATACTATTTCGGCAGCTCCAGATTTCTACATTTTGACCAGGTATCCAGTATGGTATGGAGGGTTGGTGGCGGATTGAGGTGCAGATTTAGTAGGCAGCAAGAAGAGTGTATATGTATCGTGGTGATGGCTGCTTCAAGCGCCTTGCTGTGTTACATAAGAGAGTTAATCAGTTGACTTTCTTATTGTTTGTATATAATGTTTTTGTGTAATTTTGCCTACCCATACGGGCTGTGTAGGAGGATTTTAGCATACTTCGTTGGGTTGTGTTATAGGCATTCAAGCAAAATGATATGCTGGGTTTTATTTGGTATTCCCATAGTTCTCTTTGGGATTCAATTTTCGTACGTTATTGGTACAGGTGCCTATTCCTACGGGTTGTGTAGGAAGAATCCTTTGCTGCTGTGTATTCTCGGCTTGTATGGTTCAGTGTGGGATGCTGATTATTATTTTGTACACAGCACCTATCCATTACAAGACATGGCCTTTGTACAAACCGATTGCTAGTAACCCCGCATTGATTCCTCGAGCTTCGGATGTAGATTTTCTCGGCTTTGTAAAGTTTTCTTTGTTGTTGTTTGGGGTCTTTGTTGGGCTTCGGTGATATGTGCCGAGGCTTGTGCTTTGTTTCATTGGTAGGGCCTGGGGTATGTCCCTTGTAATCATGTAAATCTTTCTGTTTTATTTTATTTCTTACTTACCCAAAAAAAAAAAACCAAAAAAAAAAGAGAAAGTTAGAGAAAAGAAAGAGAAATAGCAAGAAAATAAAAGTGAATTCAAATTTATCCTTTTCAACATGAGAATTGAACACTCATGTGATTTAGAAAACCTTAAATGAGGTGCTTAAGTTAAACAGAAATCGTTAAGCTATAATTACACTGAAAATTCTCTTTCTTATAGGCTAAGCGCGGTTAGTTTGAGTTAAACTTGGCCGCTTGAGCTAATGCAACAATTAGTGGCCTAAGCCAATTAGTTTCCAGAAAAAAAATCGAGAAGGAAGGACAAAGATAGGGAAAAACTTTATTCTAGAGAGCTAAAAGAGAAAGTTAGAGAAATCGGAAGAAAATCAAAGGTAATTCAAATTCACCCATTTGGACTTGAGAATTGACCGCATAGGTGATTTAGAAAACCATTAATGAGGTGCTCAAGTTAAACTAATATTGTTCAGCTACAATTACTCAGAAAATTCTCCTTCTTAGAGGCCAAGCAAGGTTAGTTTGTGTTTAACTTGGGCACCTAAGCTAATGAAACAATTAGTGTCCTAAGCTAATTAGTTCCACGAACAAAATGGAGAAGGACGGATAAAGTTAGAGAAAAACTTTATTCTAGAGAGCTAGAAGAGAAAGTTAGAGAAAACAAAGGGAAATAGGAAGAAAAACAAATGGAATTAAAATTCATCCATTTGGACTTGAGAATTGAACGCACAGGTGATTTAGAAAACCATAAATGAGGTGTTCAAGCTAAACTAATGTCATTAAGCTACAATTACTCTGAAAATTCTCTTTCTAGGAGGCTAAGCAAGGTTAGTTTGAGTTAAACTTGGCCACTTAAGCTAATGAAACAATTAGCGGCCTAAGCTAATTAGTTCCTAGAACAAAATAAAGAAGGTTGGAGAAGGACAGACAAAGTTAGAGAAAAACTTTAATCTAGAGTGCTAGAAGAGAAAGTTAGAGAAAACAAAAATGGAGAAAACAATGTTCTTCAATCCTATCAGCTTATGATGGGATCACAGATCTTTACTAAAAATGGAGAGGCCGAATGGAGGGTTGAGTGATATGAGCAAGTATACTTGTTATTGTAACTATGGGTTGAGTGAGGAGAGGAAGTACATATATTTTGCCCTAACATTTATTATATATTATCTATATTTTGTGCAGGTTAAAGGAGCTATCATGTACACTATCCATCTGGAATTTATGAGAGAATATGTGAGTTGTGTGCCTAGTGATGTGAGATATTATATGGAGTGGAGAGACGCCTTCTATTGTGGGCCGAGTGAGGGGAGGTCCTACACTGAGTGCTTGTTGTTTTTACTTCTCTATGACTACTTATACTGTTTTGGAAATTCCTGCTTATCATACTTTGAACAGGTATACAGTATAGTGTGTAGGGATGGTGGCCGCTTCTTGTGCAGATCCAGAAGGCATGAAGTGTGTATATGTAACGTGGTGATGGCAGCTTCAAGCGCCTTGCTGTGCTACATGAAAGTGAAAATCAGTTGTCTTTTTTACTGTGTGTACATAGTTTTATTAGGTAATTCCACCTACCCCTACGGGCTATGTGGGAGGATTTTTGTGTCTGTAGTTCTGCTGCACTATAGGTAACCCATCAAAGATGACATAATGGGTTTGTTTTTGTTTTCCCGTAAGGTTCCTGGTAGGACTTTGTTTTTGATTTTTAAAGGTGTAGGAGCCTATTCGTTCGGGGTGTGTTGGAAGGATCCAAGGAGGCTGGGTACTTTTTGGTTTGTGTTGTTCAAAGGTGGCCACTGCTTATGTCTATTGTAAAAGGACCCTATTCATTACAGGACATGGCCTTTGTACAATCCGATGGCTAGTAATCATCCTTTGATTCCCGATTTTGGTTGTAGCCTCGGTGTTCTTGGTTTTGTATAGTGTTTTTATTTTGTGGCTGGGCTTCGGTGATTTGTTGCCGAGGTTTGTGGTTTTGTTTTGTTGTTAGGGCCTGGGGTATGCCCCTTGTATTCTTGTAAATCTTTTTGTTTTATTTATTTTTTATTCACCCAAAAAAATGAAAAAGAAAAAGAAAAACGAAGAAAATCAAATAGAATACAAATTCATCCATTTGGACTTGACAATTGAACACATAGGTGATTTAGAAAACCATAAATGAGGTGTTTAAGTTAAACTAATGTCAATAAGCTACAATTACTCTGAAAATTCTCCTTCAAGGAGGCAAAGCAAGGTTAGTTTGAGTTAAACTAGACCACTTAAGCTAATGAAACACTAAGCTAATTAGTTCCTAGAACAAAATAGAGAAGGATGGAGACGGACGGACAAAGTTAGATAAAAACTCTCTTCTAGAGAGCTAGTAGAGAAAGTCAAAGAAAACAAAGATAAATAGGAAGAAAATCAAGGGGAATTCATATTCATCCCTTTGGACTTGAGAATTGAATACGTAGGTGATTTAGAAAACCTTAAATGACGTGCTTAAGTAAAACTAAAATCATTAAGTCACAGTTACTTAGAAAATACTCTTTCTTAGAGGCTATGCAAGGTTTGTGTAAGCTAAACTTGGCCTCCTAAGCTAACGAGATAATTGGTGGCGTAAGAAATAATTTGAGAAGGATGGAGAAGGATGGTCAATGTTAGGGAAAACCTTTCTTCTATAGAGCTAGAAGAGAAAGTTAGCAAAAGAAAGAGATTTAAGAAGAAAATCAAAGGGAAGTCAAATTCACCCTTTTGGATTCGAGAATTGAACACATAGGTGATTTAGAAAACCATAAATAAGGTGCTTAATATCGTTAAGCTACAAGTACTCAGAAAATTCTCTTTCTTCGACGCTAAGCCGGGTTATTTTGAGATAAACTGGGCCACATAAGCTGATGAAACAATTAGTGGCCTCAGCTAATTGGCTCCTGTAACAAAATCGAGAAGGATGGCGAAGGACGGAGAAAGTTAGAAAGAAACCTTTTTCTTGAGAGCTAGAAGAGAAAGTTAGAGGAATAGGAAGAAAATCAAAGGAAATTTCAATTTCCATCTTTTGGACTGGAGAATTGACGACCTAGGTGATTTAGAAAACCATAAATGAGGTGCTCAAGTTAAACTAATATCTTTAAGCAACAATTACTCAGAAAATTCACTTTCTTAGAAGCTAAGCAAGGTTAGTGTGAGTTAAACTTGGCCAATTGAACTAATGAAACAATTTGTGGCCTAAGATGATTAGTTCCTAGAACAATATGGAGAAGGATGGAGAAGGATGAACAAAGTTAGACGAAATGTTCCTTTTTGAGAGCCAGAATAAAAAGTGAGAGAAAGTTAGAGAGAAACTTTCTTCTTGGGAGGTTTCTGGGAAAGTTAGAGAAAAGAAAGAGAAACAACAAGAAAATCAAAGGGAATTCAAATTCACCCATTTGGACTTGAGAATTGAACAATTGGGAGCTTTAGAAAACCTTAAACGAGGGGCATAAGTTAAAACTATTATCATGAAGCTACAATTACTCAGAAAATTCTTTTTCCTAGAGGCTAAAATGTTAGTTTGAGTTAAACTTGGCCACGGAAGCAAATGAAACAATTATTGGCCTAAGCAAATTAGTTCCTAGAACAAAATAAAGAAGAATGGAGAAAGATAGAGACAAAGGCATTCTTCTTGAGGGCTAGGAGAGATTGTTAGAGAAAAGAAAGTGAAACACGAAGAAAATCAAATGGAATTCAAATTCATCAATTTGGACCTAAGAATTAAACACGAAGGTGATACTGAAAACCATAATGAGGGGCTTAAGTAAAACTAATATCATTAACCGACAATTACAATAAAATTCTCTTTCTTCGATGCAAAGCAAGGTTAGTTCGAGTTAAACTTGGACAGTTAAGCTAATGAAACAATTAGTGGCATAACCTAATTAGTTTCTAGAACCAAATAGAGAAGGATGGAGAACGACAGAGAAAGTTAAAGACAAACTTTTTTCTTGAGAGGTTAAAGAGAAAGTTAGAGAAACGAAAGAGAAATGGCAAGAAAATCAAAGGGAATTCAAATTCATCCTTTTGGACATGAGAATTTAACACTCATGTGATTTGGAAAACCTTAAATGAGGTGCTTAAGTTAAACGGAAATCGTTAAGCTACAATTACACAGAAAATTCTCTTTCTTATAGGCTAAGCGCAGTTAGTTTGAGTTAAACTTGGCCGCTTGAACTAATGAAACAATTAGTGCCCTAAGCTAATTAGTTTCCAGAAAAAAAATCGAGAAGGAAGGACAAAGTGAGGGAAAAACTTTATTCTAGAGAGCTAAAAGAGAAAGTTAGAGAAATCGGAAGAAAATCAAAGGTAATTCAAATTCACCCATTTGGACTTGAGAATTGAATGCATAGGTGATTTAGAAAACCATCAACGAGGTGCTCAAGTTAAACTAATATTGTTCAGCTACAATTACTCAGAAAATTCTCCTTCTTAGAGGCCAGCCAAGGTTAGTTTGTGTTTAACTTGGGCACCTAAGCTAAAGAAACAATTAGTGTCCTAAGCTAATTAGTTCCTCGAACAAAATGGAGAAGAACGGATAAAGTTAGAGAAAAACTTCATTCTAGAGAGCTAGAAGAGAAAGTTAGAGAAAACAGAGGGAAATAGGAAGAAAATCAAATGGAATTAAAATTCATCCATTTGGACTTGAGAATTGAATGCACAGGTGATTTAGAAAACCATAAATGAGGTGTTTAAGTTAAACTAATGTCATTAAGCTACAATTACTCTGAAAATTCTCTTTCTACGAGGCTAAGCAAGGTTAGTTTGAGTTAAACTTGGCCACTTAAACAAATGAAACAATTAGCGGCCTAAACTAATTAGTTCCTAGAACAAAATAGAGGAGGTTGGAGAAGGACGGACAAAGTTAGAGAAAAATTTTAATCTAGAGTGCTAGAAGAGAAAGTTAGAGAAAACAAAAACGGAGAAAACATTGTTCTCCAATCCTATCAGCTTATGATGGATCACAGAACCTTACTAAAAATGCAGAGGCCGAATGGAGGGTTGAGTGATGTGAGCAAGTATACTTGTTACTGTAACTGTGGGTTGAGTGAGGAGAGGAAGTACATATATTTTGCCCTAACATTTATTATATATTATCTATATTTTGTGCAGGTTAAAGGAGCTATCATGTACGCTGTCCATCTGGAATTTATGAGAGAATATGTGAGTTGTGTGCCTAGTGATGTGAGATATTATATGGAGTGGAGAGACGCCTTCTATTGTGGGCCGAGTGAAGGGAGGTCCTACACAGAGTGCTTGTTGTTTTTACTTCTCTATGACTACTTATACTGTTTTGGAAATTCCTGCTTATCATACTTTGAACAGGTATACAGTATAGTGTGTAGGGATGGTGGCCGCTTCTTGTGCAGATCCAGAAGGCATGAAGTGTGTATATGTAATGTGGTGATGGCAGCTTCAAGCGCCTTGTTGTGCTACATGAAAGTGAATATCAGTTGTCTTTTTTACTGTGTGTATATAGTTTTATGAGGTAATTCCGCCTACCCCTACGGGCTATGTGGGAGGATTTTTGTGTCTGTAGTTCTGCTGCGCTATAGGCAACCCATCAAAGATGATATAATGGGTTTGTTTTTGTTTTCCCGTAACGTTCCTGGTAGGACTTTGTTTTTGATTTTTAAAGGTGTAGGAGACTATTCCTACGGGGTGTGTAGGAAGGATCCAAGGAGGCTGGGTACTTTTTGGTTTGTGTTGTTCAAAGGTGGCCACTGCTTATGTCTATTGTAAAAGGACCCTATTCATTACAGGGCATGGCCTTTGTACAATCCGATGGCTAGTAATCATCCTTTGATTCCCGATTTTGGTTGTAGCCTCGGTGTTCTTGGTTTTGTATAGTGTTTTTATTTTGTGGCTGGGCTTCGGTGATTTGTTGCCAAGGTTTGTGGTTTTGTTTTGTTGTTAGGGCCTGGGGTATGCCCCTTGTATTCTTGTAAATCTTTTTGTTTCATTTATTTTTTATTCACCAAAAAAAAAAGAAAAAGAAAAAGGAAGAAAATCAAATAGAATTCAAATTCATCCATTTGGACTTGACAATTGAACACATAGGTGATTTAGAAAACCATAAATGAGGTGTTTAAGTTAAACTAATGTCATTAAGCTACAATTACTCTGAAAATTCTCTTTCAAGGAGGCTAAGCAAGGTTAGTTTGAGTTAAACTAGGCCACTTAAGCTAATGAAACACTAAGCTAATTAGTTCGTAGAACAAAATAGAGAAGGATGGAGACGGGCGGACAAAATTAGATAAAAGCTCTCTTCTAGAGAGCTAGCAGAGAAAGTCAAAGAAAACAAAGATAAATAGGAAGAAAATCAAGGGGAATTCATATTCATCCCTGTGGACTTGAGAATTGAATACGTAGGTGATTTAGAAAACCTTAAATGACGTGCTTAAGTAAAACTAAAATCGTTAAGCCACCGTTACTTAGAAAATAATCTTTCTTAGAGGCTATGCAAGGTTTGTTTAAGTTAAACTTGGCCTCTTAAGCTAACGAGATAATTGGTGGCGTAAGAAATAATTAGAGAATGATGGAGAAGGATGGTCAATGTTAGGGAAAACCTTTCTTCTATAGAGTTGGAAGAGAAAGTTAGCAAAAGAAAGAGATTTAGGAAGAAAATCAAAGGGAGGTCAAATTCACCCTTTTGGATTTGAGAATTGAACACATAGGTGATTTAGAAAACCATAAATAAGGTGCTCAATATCGTTAAGCTACAAGTACTCAAAAAATTCTCTTTCTTTGACGCTAAGCCGGGTTATTTTGAGATAAACTGCGCCACATAAGCTGATAAAACAATTAGTGGCCTCAACTAATTAGTTCCTGTTACAAAATCGAGAAGGATTGCGAAGGACGGAGAAAGTTAGAAAGAAACTTTCTTCTTGAGAGCTAGAAGAGAAAGTTAGAGAAATAGGAAGAAAATCAAAGGAAATTTCAGTTTCCATCTTTTGGACTGGAGAATTGACGACTTAGGTGATTTAGAAAACCATAAATGAGGTGCTTAAGTTAAACTAATATCTTTAAGCTACAATTACTCAGAAAATTCACTTTCTTAGAGGCTAAGCAAGGTTAGTGTGAGTTAAACTTGGCCAATTGAGCTAATGAAACAATTTGTGGCCTAAGCTGATTAGTTCCTAGAACAATATGGAGAAGGATGGAGAAGGACGAACAAAGTTAGACGAAATGTTCCTTTTCGAGAGCCAGAATAAAAAGTGAGAGAAAGTTAGAGAGAAACTTTCTTCTTGGGAGGTTTCTGGGAAAGTTAGAGAAAAGAAAGAGAAACAGCAAGAAAATCAAAGGGAATTCAAATTTACCCTTTTGGACTTGAGAATTGAACAATTGGGAGCTTTAGAAAACCTTAAACGAGGGGCATAAGTTAAAACTATTATCGTGAAGCTACAATTATAGAAAGGGGAAGAAAGTATAGCCTCTCTCTCTAGACTCTAGAGAGAGAAAGCTCCCCCCAGTGGTTTTGGCTTCTTGGTGCTGTTCTGGCCTGTTGTTTAGCTCCTATACTCATCTTTATGAGTGTGAGTGAGCATGGTTCCAGGTGTGTTATCCCTGGCTGTGAGGTGTGCAGTGTTCTTGCTCTGCACTTTTGTATCAATGTTCGATTTTCATGGAAGTTCAACATGTCTGAGTCCCTAGTCCGACTATTCTTATGGCTGGTTTGGGGTGTTGCCTTAAGCCTGGTATTGTACTTGGGTGACCTGTTGGGTGTCCATGTTGTTGCATCATGTTCTGGGTTAGGTCACCACCAATGTGGTCGACAATGGTTTGACTAGGTGGATTGGCCCACAGTTCAGCAAGGCTGGGTCTCTACTTGATTCACTGGTGTCATCCACAATTTTGGATCGTTGGAGATGTTGGGGTTACCATGTCCGAGTGTTGCTTTGTTTTTCTAGCACCGTAGCTACCGTGATCATTTTCCGGTGATCTGTATGTTATAGTCAAGTATGGTGTTATTCTGGGTGTTTGCTGGTTTGTTTCTAACGTGTTACGCTAGTGGTGCTTGGTCTATACCGGTGGTGTTTTGTTTTCTATCGAAGGTCGCTGGTCTTCTCTTCTGGCGGACCTGTGCTGCGTTTTTGTTTTTCTCTAGCACTGGACTGGTTTTATCTCCGGAAACGGTGTTCTCTATGTCCAGGAGTTGTTCGGTGAAGATGGGGATCGTGAAGGTAGAGTTTACTGGTCTGGGGTGAGTCGTTGCTGTTTCTTCGGTGATGGCTTGGATTTTTCCAGTGCTGGTTAAAGTTGTATGCTCCTAGTTGAGCGTAGACAGTTACCTTTTCGGTGTAAGTTGCTCTATTTAGATGAATTTTTGTGTTCTTGGGTGTTGGGTTGCCGTTCGGTGCCGTCAATCTAAGTTGAGGATGATGAAGCCTTTAGCTGAGGTTGTTGCACGCTCTTGCGCGAGTGGTTTTTGATTGTGGCGAGTGTGCCTTGGTTCCCGCGATTGCATGCCTGTGCTGCCTCCGATTTGTAAGGCACGTGAGCTGTGCTTTCAGTGTTCAAAATTCTCGCCTGAAGCTTTGGTTGGAAGTTGAGCTGATATGATGTTGGTATATAGGGTAGATTTTTTCTGCCCATGCTAGCTGGTTGATAGTCTTTGTTACATGGGATAGTGTATACACGTGAGTGGCTTTCTGCTCGCTTTTTGAGTGCGTATAATACACGTGCGTGGTTTGGCCCACGGTTTTGTTACAAATGGTGGGGTGTGTTTTTCGAGAAGGTGCCAGCCACTTCTCACATGGTGACCAATCGTTTGTGTTCAGCTGTGGTTTTGAGCTGAATTGGTTAATAAACAGTTAATTTTTTGTTTATTTGCTTATATATCATTCCCAAGTTTCCATCTTTTTTTTTTTTTTTTGGAAGGCGTTACTTGGGATTAAAAAATGATATATGGGCAAAATTAAATTTATTTTTAGTAATCTTGTTGGGTAATGTTGTAGTGTTGTTTTTTTTGGGTAAGTATGTTGTAGTGTTGTTGTAATTAGTTATTTTTTATTTGTTTTAGTCCCCCCCACTTTTGGGGGGGCGTGAGGTTTTATTGTATTACCTGGGGTATGCCCCTTGTAAATATGTAAGTTTTTTGTCTTTAATTTACGACTTACCCACCCAAAAAAAGTGAAGCCACAATTACTCAGAAAATTCTCTTTCCTAGAGGCTAAAATGTTAGTTTGAGTTAAATTTGGCCACGGAAGCAAATGAAACAATTATTGGCCAGAGCAAATTAGTTTCTAGAACAAAATAAAGAAGAATGGAGAAAAATAAAGACAGAGGCATTCTTCTTGAGGGCTAGGAGAGATTGTCAGAGAAAAGAAAGTGAAACAGGAAGAAAATCAAATGGAATTCAAATTCATCAATCTGGACCTAAAAATTAAACACGAAGGTGATTCTGAAAACCATAATGAGGGGCTTAAGTAAAACTAATATCGTTAAGCGACAATTACTAAGAAAATTCTCTTTCTTCGATGCAAAGCAAGGTTAGTTCGAGTTAAACTTGGACAGTTAAGTTAACGAAACAATTAGTGGCATAACCTAATTAGTTTCTAGAACCAAATAGAGAAGGATGGAGAACGACGGAGAAAGTTAGAGATAAACTTTCTTCTTGAGAGGTTAAAGAGAAAGTTAGAGAAAATAAAGAGAAATAGCAAGAAAATCAAAGGCAATTCAAATTCATCCTTTTGGACATGAGAATTGAACACTCATTTGATTTAGAAAAGCTTAAATGAGGTGCTTAAGTTAAACGAAAATCGTTAAGCTACAATTACACAGAAAATTCTATTTCTTATAGGCTAAGCACGATTAGTTTGAGTTAAACTTTGCCGCTTGAGCTAATGAAACAATTAGTGGCCTAAGCTAATCAGTTTCCAGAAAAAAATTCGAGAAGGAAGGACAAAGTTAGGGAAAAACTTTATTCTAGAGAGCTAAAAGAGAAAGTTAGAGAAATCGAAAGAAAATCAAAGGTAATTCAAAATCACTCATTTGGACTTCAGAATTGACCGCATAGGTGATTTAGAAAACCATTAATGAGGTGCTCAAGTTAAACTAATATTGTTCAGCTACAATTACGCAGAAAATTCTCCTTTTTAGAGGCCAAGCAAGGTTAGCTTGTCTTTAACTTGGGCACCTAAGCTAATGAAACAATTAGTGTCCTAAGCTAATTAGTTCCTCGAACAAAATGGAGAATGATGGATAAAGTTAGAGAAAAACTTTATTCTAGAGAGCTAGAAGAGAAAGTTAGAGAAAACAAAGGGAAATACGAAGAAAAACAAATGGAATTAAAATTCATCCATTTGGACTTGAGAATTGAACGCACAGGTGGTTTAGAAAACCATAAATGAGGTGTTTAAGTTGAACTAATGTCATTAAGCTAAAATTACTCTGAAAATTCTCTTTCTAGGAGGCTAAGCAAGGTTAGTTTGAGTTAAACTTGGCCACTTAAGCTAATGAAACAATTAGCGGCCTAAGCTAATTAGTTCCTAGAACAAAATAGAGAAGGTTGGAAATTAACATTTCCTGGGGATTAGGTTGAGAGCTTCTCTCTCTAAATTCTAGAGAGAGAAAGCTCCCTCCGCTGTTACCCATGGAGTTTTGAGAGTGAACTGTCCGATTATCTTCCTCACCGTTGATGGAGAATGTGTTCTGGGCAACCAAATGTTTATGGTTCTTTGCAGATTCAAAGCCCATGTGCTGGATTTACGGTTCGGTGTCCAGTAGCTGGGTTCATGGTTCTTTGCTTCTCTGAGTATGAACTTTGTTTGTAGGAGAGAGAGAATCGCATGTAATGGTGGTCACTGTTGGGTGTTGTAAACTGGCAGTGATGGTCCGGCTGTATTGTGTCCTGGGCTATTTTTCAGCAATGGTGTGTTCTCTGCTTTGGGTTCTATCTTGTTGTTAAGGAGGTTATGGTCAGGTGCATTTCTGGCCAGTTGTTTAAACTCCTCTACCCAGTTCTGAGGGTGAGTGAGTACGTATTTCAGAGTCTGAGGATTATTGGCAGTGGGTGAGGTGCTCTGTTTGCCACGGTTGGGATTTTATCTCACTTTGGTGAAGAGAGTTTGAAGAGGTTTGGAGTTTGTCCGGTTGAAGGTGCTCCACCGTGAGTCGTCCGTTTACAGTGGGCTACATCGCTGGAGCTATATTTCATGTCCGCGTTCTTTGCTGGTCTGACCAGCTGGGTATAAGCTTCTGCCATGGCAAGTTTTCATGGCTTCCATGGTGGCCTAGTGGATTTTGGTGAGTTATCGTCGGCCCTGTGTTCCCAGTGCCGTCGCTGACGTGTTTTGTTTTTCTGCACAAATTACCGGCGTCGCATGGAGAAGGTAGACTTGTGCAAATGGTTTGAGCTTCACGCTCAGTGCTGCGAGTGACCACGGCTGTGGTGCCGTGTGAGAGTGTTCGGCGTGCAGACTTGTTTGCTCCCTGGGGCAGTGTGTTGCTTGTTGGATGGGTAATAGTCTAATCATCCTTTTATATATATATATTATATTTATATATTCTATATATTGGTGGTTGTTCCCAGTGCATGTGCCGAATTGATGGGTCCCACGTTCTTGCATGTGGTGGAGGGATTTTTGATTTTGAGAATCATAGTTCTGATGGTGTGAGTTTATATATATATTACTTATATATATAAACGTGTAACTTGGGTTTCTTGGTTCAGAATATTGGTTTGAAGTGGGGCCCAATTTTCTGGGTCTTGGAAAGGTTATTTGGTGGGCCATGTTGTTTAATGGCTTTCTTGGGCCACGTGTGGGCTCAATTTTTAGTAGCTCGCGTGGAGACTTTCTTGGGCCCGCGGTGCTTTTTTCACATCTGTCAGTGTGGACTTCCGTGGGCTTGGCATTGAAGAATATTTAACCATTATGTGGGTCCCGGGTGGGCCTACGGTTTTGGACTGAATATTTATTTTATGATTTGGGCTCCTCAATTTTTTGGGAATATTGTAGATATTTATATGATTGGTGAGCCCTTAAATTCCTGTTTAGCCTCAAGGTAGCGGATCTTTTACAGTTGATTTTCTTGTGTTGATTGGTCGTGTGATCCTCATGTGACTCGATATGAGGGTGGTTTTGAGCCATCTCCGCCAGGAGTGATTGGGGAGTCACTGCTCTGGGGAATAGTGGTCCGATAACCAGCCGAGTTAGAGACTGGGAGATAAGCGGGAGGTTAGCTACCGGTTTTCTGGTTGCTTCTTGTCTTCATGTGACCCGTCCTAATTGATCGCCTTACCACGCCTGACATGGAGTGAAGGGCACACTGCCGTGGGGTTTGAGGGTTGTGATCTACCAAGGTAGGGACTGGGGGATGTGATGATTGATCTCATGAGTTTATTTGGCTGTGTTTTGGTTCGTTGCTGAGGGGCTACTGTCTGTTCACTTCAACTCCCAAGACCTTTTGATTATGGTGATTGATCTTGCTTACTTCCTGTGACTCTGTCTGGATCTCTCATGGGATAGATTTTTTCCTCTGTCATTGCTTTAGTCAAGTGGCTAGGATGTCACGGCAGTGAGGAGTGGGTGCTTATTAGGTTTCATGTGTTGTATCTGTGGTAGGGACTAGGGGCTGGTGGGAGAGATCATCTGTTTATTGGGCTTGTGGGCTGTTGTTTTGTGTGTTTGTTTGTTGTTTTTAAGCTTTGTGGTGTCTGTTTGTATCTTTGCCCATATATCTACCCCTAGTTTCCTTCTATTATCTCTGATGGTAGGGGTTACTTGGGGGAAAATGATATATGGGCAAATTTGGGTTTTGTTCTTTTTATAAGTGTTCACCCGCTCTTGCGGGTTTGGGTTTTGTTGGTCATGTAATAGTTTATTTATTGTTGTTGGGCGTGCCTGGGGTATGCCCCTTGTAAACTTGTAAATTTCATTGTCTTTAATTTATGACTTACTTACCCAAAAAAAAAAAAAAATAGAGAAGGTTGGAGAAGGACGGACAAAGTTATAAAAAAACTTTAATCTAGAGTGCTAGAAGAGAAAGTTAGAGAAAACAAAAATGGAGAAAACAATGTTCTCCAATCCTATCAGCTTATGATGGATCACAGATCTTTACTAAAAATGGAGAGGCCGAATGGAGGGCTGAGTGATGTGAGCAAGTATACTTGTTAATGTAACTGTGGGTTGAGTGAGGAGAGGAAGTACATATATTTTGCCCTAACATTTATTACATATTATCTATATTTTGTGCAGGTAAAAGGAGCTATCATGTACGCTGTCGATCTGGAATTTATGAGAGAATATGTGAGTTGTGTGCCTAGTGATGTGAGATATTATATGGAGTGAAGAGACGCCTTCTATTGTGGGCCGAGTGAGGGGAGGTCCTACACAGAGTGCTTGTTGTTTTTACTTCTCTATGACTACTTATACTGTTTTGGAAATTCCTGCTTATCATACTTTGAACAAGTGTACGGTATAGTGTGTAGGGATGGTGGCTGCTTCTTGTGCAGATCCAGAAGGCATGAAGTGTGTATATGTAACGTGGTGATGGTAGCTTCAAGCGCCTTGCTGTGCTACATGAGAGTGAAAATCATTTGTCTTTTTTACTATGTGTACATAGTTTTATTAGGTAATTCGGCCTACCCCTACGGGCTATGTAGGAGGATTTTTGTGTCTGTAGTTCTGCTGCGCTATAGGCAACCCGTCAAAGATGATATAATGGGTTTGTTTTTGTTTTCCCGTAACGTTCCTGGTAGGACTTTGTTTTTGATTTTTAAAGGTGTAGGAGCCCATTCCTACGGGGTTTGTAAGAAGGATCCAAGGGGGCTGGGTGCTTTTTGGTTTGTGTTGTTCAAAGGTGGCCACTGCTTATATCTATTGTACAAGGACCCTATTCCTTACAGGACATGGCCTTTGTACAATCCAATGGCTAGTAATCATCCTTTGATTCCCGATTTTGGTTGTAGCCTCGGTGTTCTCGGTTTTGTATACTATTTTTATTTTGTGGCTGGGCTTCAGTGATTTGTTGCCGAGGTTTGTGGTTTTGTTTTGTTGTTAGGGCTTGGGGTATGCCCCTTGTATTCTTGTAAATCTTTTTGTTTGATTTCTTTTTTATTCACCCAAAAAAAAAAAAAAAAAAAGGAAGAAAATCAAATAGAATTCAAATTCATCCATTTGGACTTGAGAATTGAACACAGGTGATTTACGAAACCATAAATGAGGTGTTTAAGTTAAACTAATGTCATTAAGCTACAATTACTCTGAAAATTCTCTTTCAAGGAGGCTAAGCAAGGTTAGTTTGAGTTAAACTAGGCCACTTAAGCTAATGAAACACTAAGCTAATTAGTTCCTAGAACAAAATAGAGAAGGATGGAGACGGACGGACAAAGTTAGATAAAAACTCTCCTCTAGAGAGCTAGCAGAGAAAGTCAAAGAAAACAAAGATAAATAGGAAGAAAATCAAAGGGAATTCATATTCATCCCTTTAGACTTGAGAATTGAATACGTAGGTGATTTAGAAAACCTTAAATGACGTGCTTAAGTAAAACTAAAATCGTTAAGCCACAGTTACTTAGAAAATAATCTTTCTTAGAGGCTATGCAAGGTTTGTTTAAGTTAAACTTGGCCTCTTAAGCTAACGAGATAATTGGTGGCGTAGGAAATAATTAGAGAAGGATGGAGAATGATGGTCAATGTTAGGGAAAACCTTTCTTCTATAGAGCTAGAACAGAAAGCTAGCAAAAGAAATAGATTTAGGAAGAAAATCAAAGGGAAGTCAAATTCACCCTTTTGGATTTGAGAATTGAACACATAGGTGATTTAGAAAACCATAAATAAGGTGCTTAATATCGTTAAGCTACAAGTACTCAGAAAATTCTCTTTCTTTGACGCTAAGCCGGGTTATTTTGAGATAAACTACGCCACATAAGCTGATGAAACAATTAGTGGCCTCAGCTAATTAGTTCCTGTAACAAAATCGAGAAGGATGGCGAAGGACGGAGAAAGTAAGAAAGAAACTTTCTTCTTGAGAGCTAAAAGAGAAAGTCAGAGAAATAGGAAGAAAATCAAAGGAAATTTCAGTTTCCATCTGTTGGACTGGAGAATTGACGACTTAGGTGATTTAGAAAACCATAAATGAGGTGCTTAAGTTAAACTAACATCTTTTAGCTACAATTACTCAGAAAATTCACTTTCTTAGAGGCTAAGCAAGGTTAGTGTGAGTTAAACTTGGCCAATTGAGCTAATGAAACAATTTGTGCCCTAAGCTGATTAGTTCCTAGAACAATATGGAGAAGGATGGAGAAAGACAGACAAAGTTAGACGAAATGTTCATTTTCGAGAGCCAAAATAAAAAGTGAGAGAAAGTTAGAGAGAAACTTTCTTCTTGGGAGGTTTCTGGGAAAGTTAGAGAAAAGAAAAAGAAACAACAAGAAAATCAAAGGGAATTCAAATTCACCCTTTTGGACTTGAGAATTGAACAATTAGGAGCTTTAGAAAACCTTAAACGAGGGGCATAAGTTAAAACCATTATCGTGAAGCTACAATTACTCAGAAAATTCTCTTTCCTAGAGGCTAAAATGTTAGTTTGAGTTAAACTTGGCCACGGAAGCAAATGAAACAATTATTGGCCTAAGCAAATTAGTTCCTAGAACAAAATAAAGAAGAATGGAGAAAGATAGAGACAGAGGCATTCTTCTTGAGGGCTAGGAGAGATTGTTAGAGAAAAGAAAGTGAAACAGGAAGAAAATCAAATGGAATTCAAATTCATCAATTTGGACCTAAGAATTAAACACGAAGGTGATTCTGAAAACCGTAATGAGGGGCTTCAGTAAAACTAATATCGTTGGACGACAATTACTAAGGAAATTCTATTTCTTCGATGCAAAGCAAGGTTAGTTCGAGTTAAACTTGGACAGTTAAGCTAATGAAACAATTAGTGGCATAACCTAATTAGCTTCTAGAACCAAATAGAGAAGGATGGAGAACGAAGCAGAGAAAGTTAGAGAGAAACTTTCTTCTTGAGAGGTTAAAGAGAAAGTTAGAGAAAAGAAAGAGAAATAGCAAGAAAATCAAAGGGAATTCAAATTCATCCTTTTGGACATGAGAATTGAACACTCATGTGATTTAGAAAACCTTAAATGAGGTGCTTAAGTTAAACGAAAATCGTTAAGCTACAATTACACAGAAAATTCTCTCTCTTATAGGATAAGCGCGGTTAGTTTGAGTTAAACTTGGCCGCTTGAGCTAATGAAACAATTTGTGGCCTAAGCTAATCAGTTTCCAGAAAAAAATTCGAGAAGGAAGGACAAAGTTAGGGAAAAACTTTATTCTAGAGAGCTAAAAGAGAAAGTTAGAGAAATCGAAATAAAATCAAAGATAATTCAAATTCACCCATTTGGACTTCAGAATTGACCACATAGGTGATTTAGAAAACCATTAATGAGGTGCTCAAGTTAAACTAATATTGTTCAGCTACAATTACGCAGAAAATTCTCCTTTTTAGAGGCCAAGCAAGGTTAGCTTGTCTTTAACTTGGGCACCTAGCCTAATGAAACAATTAGTGTCCTAAGCTAATTAGTTCCTCGAACAAAATGGAGAATGATGGATAAAGTTAGAGAAAAACTTTATTCTAGAGAGCTAGAACAGAAAGTTAGAGAAAACAAAGGGAAATAGGAAGAAAAACAAATGAAATTAAAATTCATCCATTTGGACTTGAGAATTGAACGCACAGGTGGTTTAGAAAACCATAAATGAGGTGTTTAAGTTGAACTAATGTCATTAAGCTACAATTACTCTGAAAATTCTCTTTCTAGGAGGCTAAGCAAGGTTAGTTTGAGTTAAACTTGGCCACTTAAGCTAATGAAACAATTAGCGGCCTAAGCTAATTAGTTCCTAGAACAAAATAGAGAAGGTTGGAGAAGGACGGACAAAGTTAGAAAAAAACTTTAAGCTAGAGTGCTAGAAGAGAAAGTTAGAGAAAACAAAAATGGAGAAAACAATGTTCTCCAATCCTATCAGCTTATGATGGATCACAGATCTTTACTAAAAATGGAGAGGCCGAATGGAGGGCTGAGTGATGTGAGCAAGTATACTTGTTAATGTAACTGTGGGTTGAGTGAGGAGAGGAAGTACATATATTTTGCCCTAACATTTATTACATATTATCTATATTTTGTGCAGGTTAAAGGAGCTATCATGTACGCTGTCCATCTGGAATTTATGAGAGAATATGTGAGTTGTGTGCCTAGTGATGTGAGATATTATATGGAGTGGAGAGACGCCTTCTATTGTGGGCCGAGTGAGGGGAGGTCCTACACAGAGTGCTTATTGTTTTTACTTCTCTATGACTACTTATACTGTTTTGGAAATTCCTGCTTATCATACTTTGAACAGGTATACAGTATAGTGTGTAGGGATGATGGCTGCTTCTTGTGCAGATCCAGAAGGCATGAAGTGTGTATATGTAACGTGGTGATGGTAGCTTCAAGCGCCTTGCTATGCTACATGAAAGTGAAAATCAATTGTCTTTTTTACTATGTGTACATAGTTTTATTTGGTAATTCTGCCTACCCCTACGAGCTATGTAGGAGGATTTTTGTGTCTGTAGTTCTGCTGCGCTGTAGGCAACCCATCAAAGATGATATAATGGGTTTGTTTTTGTATTCCCATAAGGTTCCTGGTAGGACTTTGTTTTTTATTTTTAAAGGTATAGGATCCTATTCCTACGGGGTGTGTAGGAAGGATCCAAGGAGGCTGGGTACTTTTTGGTTTGTGTTGTTCAAAGGTGGCCACTGCTTATATCTATTGGACAAGGACCCTATTCATTTCATTTCAAGATAAACTGGGCCACATATGCTGATGAAACAATTCTTGGCCTCAGTTAATTAGTTCCTGTAACAAAATCGAGAAGGATGGCGAAGGACAGAGAAAGTTAGAAAGAAACTTTCTTCTTGAGAGCTAGAAGAGAAAGTTAGGGAAATAGGAAGAAAATCAAAGGAAATTTCAATTTCCATCTTTTGGACTGGAGAATTGACGACTTAGGTGATTTAGAAAACCATAAATGAGGTGCTTAAATTAAACTAATATCTTTAAGCTACAATTACTTAGAAAATTCACTTTCTTAGAGGCTAAGCAGGTTAGTGTGAGTTAAACTTGGCCAATTGAGCTAATGAAACAATTTGTGGCCTAAGATGATTAGTTCCAGGAACAATATGGAGAAGGATGGGGAAGGACGAACAAAGGTAGATGAAATGTTCCTTTTTGGGAGCCAGAATAAAAAGTGAGAGAAAGTTAGAGAGAAACTTTCTTCTTGGGAGGTTTCTGGGAAAGTTAGAGAAAAGAAAGAGAAACAGCAAGAAAATCAAAGGGAATTCAAATTCACCCTCTTGGACTTGAGAATTGAACAATTGGGAGCTTTAGAATACCTTAAACGAGGGGCATAAGTTAAAACTATTATCATGAAGCTACAATTACTCAGAAAATTATCTTTCCGAGAGGCTAAAATGTTAGTTTAAGTTAAACTTGGCCACGGAAGCAAATGAAACAATTATTGGCCTAAGCAAATTAGTTCCTGGAACAAAATAAAGAAGGATGGAGAAAGATAGAGACAGAGGCATTCCTCTTGAGGGCTAGGAGAGATTGTTAGAGAAAAGAAAGTGAAACAGGAAGAAAATCAAATGGAATTCAAATTCATCAATTTGGACCTAAGAATTAAACACAAAGGTGATTCTGAAAACCATAATGAGGGGCGTAAGTAAAACTAATATCGTTAAGCGACAATTACTAAGAAAATTCTCTTTCTTCAATGCAAAGCAAGGTTAGTTCGAGTTAAACTTGGACAGTTAAGCTAATGAAACAATTAGTGGCATAAGCTAATTAGTTTCTAGAACCAAATAGAGAAGGATGGAGAACGACGGAGAAAGTTAGAGAGAAACTTTCTTCTTGAGAGATTAAAGAGACAGTTAGAGAAAAGAAAGAGAAATAGCAAGAAAATCAAAGGGAATTCAAATTCATCCTTTTGGACATGAGAATTGAACACTCATGTGATTTAGAAAAGCTTAAATAAGGTGCTTAAGTTAAACGGAAATCATTAAGCTACAATTACACAGAAAGTTATCTTTCTTATGGGCTAAGCGTGGTTAGTTTGAGTTAAACTTGGCCGCTTGAGCTAATCAAACAATTAGTGGCCTAAGCTAATTAGTTTCTAGAGAAAAAAAAAATCGAGAAGGAAGGACAAAGTTAGGGAAAAATTTTATTCTTAAGAGCTAAAAGAGAAAGGTAGAGAAAACAAAGAGAAATCGGAAGAAAATCAAAGGTAATTCAAATTCACCCATTTGGACTTGAGAATTGACCGCATAGGTGATTTAGAAAACCACTAATGAGGTGCTTAAGTTTACTAATGTCATTAAGCTACAATTACTCTGAAAATTCTCTTTCTAGGAGGCTAAGCAAGGTTAGTTTGAGTTAAACTTGGCCCACTTAAGCTAATGAAACAATTAGCGGCCTAAGCTAGTTAGTTCCCAGAACAAAACAGAGAAGGTTGGAGAAGGACGGACAAAGTTAGAGAAAAACTTTAATCTAGAGTGCTAGAAGAGAAAGTTAGAGAAAACAAAAATGGAGAAAACAATGTTCTCCAATCCTATCAACTTATGATGGATCACAGATCTTTACTAAAAATGGAGAGGCGGAATAAAGGGTTGAGTGATGTGAGCAAGCATACTTGTTACTGTAACTGTGGGTTGAGTGAGGAGAGGAAGTACATATATTTTGCCCTAACATTTATTATATATTATCTATATTTTGTGCAGGTTAAAGGAGCTATCATATACACTGTGCATCTGGAATTTGTAAGAGAATATGTGAGTTGTGTGCCTAGTGATGTGAGATATTATGTGGAGTGGGGAGACGTCTTCTATTGTGGGCCGAGTGAGGGGAGGTCCTACACAGAGTGCTTGTTGTTTTTACTTCTCTATGACTACTTATACTGTTTTGGAAATTCCTGCTTATCATACTTTGAATCGGTATACAGTATAGTGTGTAGGGATGGTGGCTGCTTCTTGTGCAGATCCAGAAGGTGTGAAGTTTGTATATGTAACATGGTGATGGCAGCTTCAAGCGCCTTGCTGTGATACATGAAAGTGAAAATCTGTTGTCTTTTTTGCTGTGCGTACATAGTTTTATTAGGTAATTTTGCCAACCCCTACGGGCTGTGTAGGAGGATTTTTGAGTCTGTAGTTCTGTTGCACTATAGGTAACCCATCAAAGATGATATCATGGGTTTGTTTTTCTTTTCCCGTAAGGTTCCTGGTAGGACTTTGTTTTTGATTTTTAAAGGTATAGGAGCCTATTCCTACGGGGTGTATATGAAGGATCCAAGGAGGCTGGGTACTTGTTGGTTTGTGTTGTTCAAAGGTGGCCACTTCTTATATCTATTGTACAAGGACCCTGTTAGAGAGAAACTTTCTTCGTGGGAGGTTTCTGGGAAAGTTAGAGAAAAGAAAAAGAAACAGCAAGAAAATCAAAGGGAATTCAAATTCACCCTTTTGGACATGAGAATTGAACAATTGGGAGCTTTAGAAAACCTTAAACGAGGGGCATAAGTTAAAACTATTATCGTGAAGCTACAATTACTCAGAAAATTCTCTTTCCTAGAGGCTAAAGCAATGTTAGTTCGAGTTAAACTTGGCCACAGAAGCAAATGAAACAATTATTGGCCTAAGCAAATTAGTTCCTAGAACAAAATAAAGAAGGATGGACAAAGATAGAGACAGAGGAATTCTTCTTGAGGGCCAGGAGAGATTGTTAGAGAAAAGAAAGTGAAACAGGAAGAAAATCAAATGGAATTCAAATTCATCAATTTGGACCTAAGAATTAAACACAAAGTTGATTCTGAAAACCATAATGAGGGGCTTAAGCAAAATTAATATCGTTAAGCGACAATTACTAAGAAAATTCTCTTTCTTCGATGCAAAGCAAGGTTAGCCCGAGTTAAACTTGGACAGTTAAGCTAATGAAACAATTAGTGGCATAAGCTAATTAGTTTCTAGAACCAAATAGAGAAGGATGGAGAACGACGGAGAAAGTTAGAGAGAAACTTTCTTCTTGAGAGGTTAAAGAGAAAGTTAGAGAAAAGAAAGACAAATAGCAAGAAAATCAAAAGGAATTCAAATTCATCCTTTTGGACATGAGAATTGAACACTTATGTGATTTAGAAAAGCTTAAATGAGGTGCTTCAGTTAAACGGAAATCATTAAGCTACAATTACACAGAAAATTCTCTTGCTTATAGGCTAAGCATGGTAAGTTTGAGTTAAACTTGGCCGCTTGAGCTAATGAAACAATTAGTGGCCTAAGCTAATTAGTTTCTAGAAAAAAATCGAGAAGGACAAAGTTAGGGAAAAACTTTATTCTAGAGAGCTAAAAGAGAAAGTTAAAGCTATCCTTGGCAGATTAAACACTGGAGATAGATTAAAACTTTTCGGTGTGGCCCTTTCTTCATAGTGTATTTTCTACCAACACCCATGTGAAGACCATAATCACCTTTTTTTTAATTGCCCATTTTCTGCGAAAGTTTGGGCCTGTATTAAGGGGAAAATAAATGTTGATTGGCCATCAATTCCTTGGAATGAGTTGGTCCAGCTCATTGCTAACTTTGTGAGAGGGAAGTCTTTAGGGACTATTATTACTAAGCTTGCCTTTGCTTGTACGGTGTACCAGTTGTGGATTGCTAGGAATAATAGGGTCTTTACCAAGGAAGTGGTCCCTAAAGTGGTGATTATTAAGAGCATTGTGGACATGGTTAGATTCAGGGTAATGCATATTACAAACCTGACTTCTCACCATACTGACAGTTGGAGGCTTCCTCACACCATTATGAAGGAAGCTAGATCTGTCGAGAGAGATGTGAGTTCACAAATTGTGGGTTGAGTGATGGTGAGCTGGTACAAGTCTGCTGCAGCTGGAATGAGGGATGTGAGTTCTCAAAATGTGGGTTGAGTGGTGGCGAGCAGAACACTGTGGGGTTTCCTAATGGTTTGTTTCTATTATAGGTGCTTGGATTGCAGTGGAGCAGAGTGTAATTCAAATTAAATATAGCACTTCTGAATGGCAATTAGGGAGAGCTTCTCTCTCTAGATTCTAGAGAGAGAAAGCTCCTTCCCGTTGGTAGCCGTGGATTTCTTGAGGGTGAAGGACTGGTGCTGTTCTGGCCAGATTGGTTAGCTCCTCTGCCCACGTTTTTGTGGGTGAGTGAGTATGGTTCAGGTCTGGTAAGCCCCGGTTTGGGATGTTGCCGACTTTTGTTTGTGTTTTTTCATCTCTGTTTGGAGTTCTCTGGTAGTTTTGGGAGGTTTTTATGTCCTAGCAGATTTCGGCATCCATTTTTTCTTGAGCTCCGGTTAGCCTTGGCTATCATTTGTCACCCCCGTTGGTCAAATCGTCCGTGGGTTTGAGCCTGATTCGGAGTTTGATCACTGTTTGGTGGGTTCTTTGATGTGTCGGTGGTTCTCTGTGCTTGTGTAACATGGTAGCTGAAAGATGGGGTCTGTAAATGCATCCTGTACCTGCTGGATGTTTCTCCGTAGGTTGATGAACTTGCATGTGGGGCCTAGACTCGTCTTCGGTTCTATTTTGTAAGTTTTTGTGGTTTTTGCTGGTGGTAAGCATGTTCCTAGTGAGGAGTAGTAGGTGGTTTGCTTCTCCGGCACTGGTGGGTTTGTTCGGAACTGGCCTGGATTTGTTCTGTATACGGGTCGTCGTCACCGTGAGGTGATTTCACTTCTTGCCGGCAAGCAGGGTTCTAGCCTCTAGGTTTTTGTTTCGGTGTGGCCGGTATGCTGCAAATCCATGGTCGATGTTTTGACAGGAGTTGAAGATGGTCCACGTACCTGGTGTGCGTTGCAAAGATGGAATCATGCTAGCACATCTACTATTGTAGCTTGTTGCAGGTTTTGTGAAGCTTCCGATGTATCTATCTAGTACGATGATACATGGGGAAGACAAGTTGTCTTGTTGCGTGTGTATGGGTTTATCTCACCATGTGGGAGTTGGTTTTGTGTCAAGACAGATTTCCTTTTTGGAGGAAAACCCAACTTTTGGGTTAGTGGGCTAATATTTTATTGGTTTACTAGCGTGATTTGAGGATATATTGGGTTCCATGGGTGGACAGCTACTTTCTGATTTGTGGCCCACGGTTTGGTATGTATATTATTTATTTAATATATGTGTTACTAAAAGTGGGTAATTGGCTGATGGTAATTTTGGAGTGGGGCCATCCACTTCCACGTGGGTGGTCAAGTTGGCTCATTATGGGGCAATGCTTTCGGCCTAATTTAGTTAGGTTTGGTTTCTATTTATTGTATTTTTGTAATTTGCCCATATATTTCCTCCAAATTTCTTTTACCTTTGTTGGTAAGGATTATTTGGAGGTGAAATAATATATGGGCAAAATTGAGTTTTAATTTGTTTCCCTGCTTGTGCAGGGATCGTTATAATTAGTTTTGTTTTATTTTTCCCCCCCTTTTGGGGGGTAGGTAGAGTTGTTTGTATTACTTGGGTATGCCCCTTGTAAATGTGTAATTCTTTGTTTTTAATTTATGACTTACCCACCAAAAAAAAAAGTGGAGCAGAGTGTGTGTATGTAATGTATCCACATGAGGGTTGAGTTTAGTGTGAGGAACAAAGTCCATAACCCATAATCACTAGCCATATTGAGAGATACTAATTCTATTTCTTTATATATCCTGTATTTTTTCTTCTGCAGGTACACGGAGCATTATTTTCCGAGTGATGTGAGCATATATTACTGTGGGTTGAGTGTAGTGAGGATGTATATGTGGGTTGAGTGTAGTGAGCATATATTACACTGTAACTTGAGTTTTAGACTCCAACGGGTCTTGATGGTTGATAGACTAATCATGTCTTCGTCGTTGCTGTTGACAGGGTTTATTATAATGTTTGAGGTGCACAAGAAAGGCAGCATCCCTGGGTGGCTGTCGGTTGTTTGGTAAACAGATCTGGTCCGTTGCTCTGGAGCAGTCTGTTTTCGTGCAGATGGCAGCTAGAGGCGCCTTTGTGTGAAGAAATCTTTTATTTGCTTTTACATCTCTGGGTTTGGTATTTACCTTGGTACTTATTAGATACTTTGATGTTAGGTATGTTTTTTTTTAGTTAATTTTGGCCCTCCCATGCGGGCTGTGCATGGGGAGATATTAGTTGCTTTTTGGATGTGTTTTGTGACACTGCAGATTTTAGCTGGCTGGGTGTGTTCATGCTCCTCATTCCTTTTGTATGCAGCCCATGAACATCCCTTTTTGGTTTAATATGGCCAATCTTTCGGGTCGCTAGTTCTTTCTTGGTTGTTTATAGCTTTCGGGTTCTCTCTTTTGCCATTTTTGTTTTATCTTGTCTTTACAGTGGCTTTCTGTTGGGTTTTTTTTCTTTTGCTTCGGTGCTTTTTTTTTTTTTGTATAGCGGTTGGCTAGGGCCTGGGGTATGCCCCTTGTAGTGGTGTAAGTTTTTTGTCTTTATTTTATGACTTATCCACCCAAAAAAAAAAAGAGAAAGTTAAAGAAGGCAAAGAGAAATCGGAAGAAAATCAAAGGTAATTCAAATTCACCCATTTGGACTTGAGAATTGACCGCATAGGTGATTTAGAAAACCATTAATGAGGTGCTTAAGTTAAACTAATATTGTTCAGCTACAATTACTCAGAAAATTCTCCTTCTTAGAGGCCAAGCAAGGTTAGTTTGATTTTAACTTGGCCACCTAAGCTAATGAAACAATTAGTGTCCTAAGCTAATTAGTTCCTCGAACAAAATGGAGAAGGACAGATAAAGTTAGAGAAAAACTTTATTCTAGAGAGCTAGAAGAGAAAGTTAGAGAAAACGAAGGGAAATAGGAAGAAAATCAAATGGAATTCAAATTCATCCATTTGGACTTGAGAATTGAACACACAGGTGATTTAGAAAACCATAAATGGGGTGTTTATGTTAAACTAATGTCATTAAGCTACAATTACTCAAAAAATTCTCTTTCTAGGAGGCTAAGCAATGTTAGTTTGAGTTAAACTTGGCCACTTAAGCTAATGAAACAATTAGCGGCCTAAGCTTTTTTTTTGGTAAGAATTAGCGGCCAAAGCTAATTAGTTCCTAGAACAAAATAGAGAAGGTTGGAGAAGGACAGAAAAAGTTAGAGAAAAACTTTAATCTAGAGTGCTAGAAGAGAAAGTTAGAGAAAACAAAAATGGAGAAAACAATGTTCTCCAATCCTATCAGCTTATGATGGATCACAGATCTTTACTAAAAATGGAGAGGCCGAATGGAGGGCTGAGTGACGTGAGCAACTATACTTGTTACTGTAACTGTGGGTTGAGTAAGGAAAGGAAGTACATATACTTTGCCCTCACATTTATTATATATTATCTATATTTTGTGTAGGTTAAAGGAGCTATCATGTACACTGTGCATCTGGAATTTATGAGAGAATATGTGAGTTGTGTGCCTAGTGATGTGAGATACTATATGGAGTGGAGAGACGTCTTCTATTGTGGGCCGAGTGAGGGGAGGTCCTACACAGAGTGCTTGTTGTTTTTACTTCTCTATGACTACTTATACTATTTTGGAAATTCCTGCTTATCATACTTTGAACAGGTATACAATATAGTGTGTAGGGATGGTGGCTGCTTCTTGTGCAGATCCAGAAGGCATGAAGTGTGTATATGTAACGTGGTGATGGCAGCTTCAAGCGCCTTGCTGTGCTACATGAAAGTGAAAATCAGTTGTCTTTTTTACTGTGTGTACATAGTTTTATTAGGTAATTCCGCCTACCCCTACGGGCTGTATAGGAGGATTTTTGTGTCTGTAGTTCTGCTGCGCTATAGCCAACCCATCAAAAATGATATAATGGGTTTGTTTTTGTTTTCCCGTAAGGTTCCTGGTAGGACTTTGTTTTTGATTTTTAAAGGTATAGGAGCCTATTCCTACGGGGTGTGCAGGAAGGATCCAAGGAGGCTGGGTACTTTTTGGTTTGTGTTGTTCAAAGGTGGCTACTACTTATATCTATTGTACAAGGACCCTATTATTTACAGGACATGGCCTTTGTACAATCCGATGGCTAGTAATCATCCTTTGATTTTCGATTTTGGTTGTAGCCTCGGTGTTCTCGATTTTGTATAGTGTTTTTATTTTGTGGCTGGGCTTCGGTGATTTGTTGCCGAGGTTTGTGGTTTTGTTTTGTTGTTACGGCCTGGGGTATGCCCCTTGTATTCTTGTAAATCTTTTTGTTTTATTTATTTCTTAGTCATCAAAAAAAAAAAAGAAATAGGAAGAAAATCAAACAGAATTCAAATTCATCCATTTGGACTTGAGAATTGAACACATAGGTGATTTAGAAAACCATAAATGAGGTGTTTAAGTTAAACTAATGTCCTTAAGCTACAATTACTCTTATAATTTTCTTTCAAGGAGGCTAAGCAAAGTTAGTTTGAGTTAAACTTGGCCACTTAAGCTAATGAAACACGAAGCTAATTAGTTTCTAGAACAAAATAGAGAAGGATGGAGACGGACGAACAAAGTTTGATAAAAACTTTCTTCTAGAGAGCTAGCAGAGAAAGTCAAAGAAAACAAAGATAAATAGGAAGAAAATCAAGGGGAATTCATATTCATCCCTTTGGACTTGAGAATTGAATACGTAGGTGATTTAGAAAACCTTAAATGACGAGCTTTAGTTAAACTAAAATCATTAGGCCACAGTTACTTAGAAAATACACTTTCTTAGAGTCTATGCAAGGTTTGTTTGAGTTAAACTTGGCCTTTTAAGCTAACGAGATAATTGGTGGCGTAAGAAATAATTAGAGAAGGATGGAGAAGGATGGTCAATGTTAGAGAAAAACTTTCTTCTGTAGAGTTAAAAGAGAAAGTTAGCAAAAGAAAGAGATTTAGGAAGAAAATCAAAGGGAAGTCAAATTCACCCTTTTGGATTTGAGAATTGAACACATAGGTGATTTAGAAAACCATAAATAAGGTGCTTAATATCGTTAAGCTACAAGTACTCAGAAAATGCTCTTTCTTTGACGCTAAGCCGAGTTATTTTGAGATAAACTAGGCCACATAAGCTGATGAAACAATTAGTGGCCTCAGCTAATTAGTTCTTGTAACAACACCGAGAAGGATGGCGAAGGACGGAGAAAGTTAGAAAGAAACTTTCTTCTTGAGAGCTAGAAGAGAAAGTTAGAGAAATAGGAAGAAAATCAAAGAAAATTCAATTTCCATCTTTTGGACTGGAGAATTGACGACTTAGGTGATTTAGAAAACCATAAATGAGGTGCTTAAGTTAAACTAATATCTCTAAACTACAATTACTCAGAAAATTCACTTTCTTAGAAGCTAAGCAAGGTTAGTGTGAGTTAAACTTGGCCACATGAGCTAATGAAACAATTTGTGGCCTAAGCTGATTAGTTCCTAGAACAATATGGAGAAGGATGGAGAAGGACGGACAAAGTTAGAGGAAATGTTCCTCTTTGAGAGCTAGAATAAAAAGTGAGAGAAAAGAAAAGGAAATAGAAAGAAAATTGAAGGTAATTCAAATTCATCATTTTGGATTTGAGAATTGAAGACTTAAGTGATTTCGAAAACCTTAAATGGGGTGCGTAAGTTAAACTAGTATCGTCAAGCTAATATTACTTAGAAAATTCTCATTCTTACAAGCTAAACACGGTGAGTTTGATTTAAACTTGGCCACTTAAGCTAATGAAACAATTGGTGGCCTAATCTAATTAGTTCCTAGAACAAGGTGCAGAAAGACGAAGAAAGTTAGAGTTAAACTTTTCATCTATAGAACTAAAATAGAAAGTTAGGGAAAGAAAGTGAAATAGGAAGAAAATTGAAGGTAATTCAGATTCATCCTTTCGGACTGGAGAATTGAACACTTAGGTGATTTAGAAAACCTTAAATGATGTGCTTAATAAAAACTAATATCGTTGAGCTACAACTACTCAGAAAATTATGTTTTCTTAGAGGATAAGTAAGGTTAGTTTGAGTTAAACTTGGCCACTTAAACAAATGAAACAATTAGTGGCGTAAGCTAATTAGTTCCAAAAACAACAAAATAAAGAAGGATGGAGAAGGACGGAGAAACTTAGAGAGAAACTTTCTTCTTGAGAGCTAGAAGAGAAAGTTAGTGAAGAGAAATAGAAATAGGAAGAAAATCAAAGAGAATTCAAATTCATCCTTTTGGACTTGAGAATTCAACACCTAGGTGATTTGTAAAACCTTAAATGAGGTGCTTAAGCTAAACGAAACTCATTAAGCTACATTTACTCAGAAAATTCTCTTTCTTAGAGGCTAAGCAAGGTTAGTTTGTGTTAAACTTGGGCACTGAAACAAATGAAACAATTTGTGGCCTAAGCTGATTAGTTCGTAGAACGAAATAGAGAAGGATGGTGAAAGATAGAGACAAACATTTTTCTTGAGGGCTAGGAGAGAAAGTTAGAGAAAAGAAAGTGAAATAGGAAGACAATCTAGTGGAATTCAAATTCATGCATGAGAATTGAACACATAGGTGATTTAGAAAACCATAAATGAGATGCTTAAGTTAAACGAATTTCGTTAAGCTACAATTACTCAGAAAATTCTCTTTCTTAGAGGCGAAGCAAGGTTAGGTTGAGTTAAACTTGGCGACTTAAGCTAATGAAATAATTAGTAGTGTAAGCTAATTAGTTCCGTGAACAAAGTAGAGAAGGATGGGGATAGTTAGAGACAAACTTTCTTCTTTAGAGCTAAAATAGAAAGTTAGTGAAAGAAAGGGAAATAGGAAGAAAATCAAAGGAAATTCATATTCATCCCTTTGGACATGAGAGTTGAACACTTAGCCGATTTAGAGAACTGTAAATGAGGTGCTTAAGTTAAACGAAAATTGTTAAGCTACAATTACTCAGAAAATTCATTTTCTTAGAGGCTAAGCTAGGTTTGTTTGAGTAAAACTTGGCCACTTAAGCAAATGAAACAATTAGTGGCGTAAGCTAATTAGTTCCAACAACAACAAAATAGAGAAAGATGGAGAAGGACGGACAAACTTAGAGAGAAACTTTCTTCTTGAGAGCTAGAAGAGAAAGTTAGGGAAGAGAAAGTGAAATAGGAAGAAAATCAAAGGGAATTCAAATTCATCCTCTTGGACTTGAGAATTGAAAACCTAGGTGATTTATAAAACCTTAAATGAGGTGCTTAAGCTAAACAAAAATCATTAAGCTACATTTACTCAGAAAATTCTCTTTCTTAGAGGCTAAACAAGGTTAGTTTGTGTTAAACTTGGCCACTTGAACTAATAAAACAATTTGTGGCCTAAGCTAATTAGTTCCTAGAGCAAAATAAAGAAGGACGGAGAAAGTTAGAGAGAAACTTTCTTCGTGGGAGGTTTGTGGGAAAGTTAGAGAAAAGAAAGAGAAACAGCAAGAAAATCAAAGGGAATTCAAATTCACCCTTTTGGACTTGAGAATTGAATAATTGGGAGCTTTAGAAAACCTTAAACGAGGGGCATAAGTTAAAACTATTATCGTGAAGCTATAATTACTCAGAAAATTCTCTTTCCTAGAGGCTAAAGCAATGTTAGTTCGAGTTAAACTTGGCCACAAAAGCAAATGAAACAATTATTGGCCTAAGCAAATTAGTTCCTAGAACAAAATAAAGAAGGATTAAGAAAGATAGAGACAGAGGCATTCTTCTTGAGGGCCAGGAGAGATTGTTAGAGAAAAGAAAGTGAAATAGGAAGAAAATCAAATGGAATTCAAATTCATCAATTTGGACCTAAGAATTAAACACAAAGGTGATTCTGAAAACCATAATGAGGGGCTTAAGTAAAACTAATATCGTTAAGCGACAATTACTAAGAAAATTCTCTTTCTTCGATGCAAAGCAAGGTTAGTTCGAGTTAAACTTGGATAGTTAAGCTAATGAAACAATTAGTGGCATAAGCTAATTAGTTTCTAGAGCCAAATATAGAATGCTGGAGAACGACGGAGAAAGTTAGAGAGAAACTTTCTTCTTGAGAGGTTAAAGAGAAAGTTAGAGAAAAGAAAGAGAAATAGCAAGAAAATCAAAGGGAATTCAAATTCATCCTTTTGGACATGAGAATTGAACACTTATGTGATTTAGAAAAGCTTAAATGAGGTGCTTAAGTTAAACGGCAATCGTTAAGCTACAATTACGTAGAAAATTCTCTTGCTTATAGGCTAAGCATGGTTAGTTTGAGTTAAACTTGGCCGTTTGAGCTAATGAAACAATTAGTGGCCTAAGCTAATTACTTTCTAGAAAATAATTGAGAAGGACGGACAAAGTTAGTGAAAAACTTTATTCTAGAGAGCTAAAAGAGAAAGTTAGAGAAAACAAAGAGAAATCGGAAGAAAATCAAAGGTATTTCAAATTCACCCTTTTGGACTTGAGAATTGACCGCATAGGTGATTTAGAAAACCATTAATGAGGTGCTTAAGTTAAACTAGTATTGTTCAGCTACAATTACTTAGAAAATTCTCCTTCTTAGAGGCCAAGCAAGGTTAGTTTGTGTTTAACTTGGCCACCTAAGCTAATGAAACAATTAGTGTCCTAAGCTAATTAGTTCCTCGAACAAAATGGAGAGGGACGGATAAAGTTAGAGAAAAACTTTATTCTAGAATGCTGGAAGAGAAAGTTAGAGAAAATAAAGGGAAATAGGAAGAAAATCAAATGGAATTAAAATTCATCCATTTGGACTTGAGAATTGAACGCACAGGTGATTTAGAAAACCATAAATGAGGTGTTTAAGTTAAACTAATGTCATTAAGCTACAATCACTCTGAAAATTCTCTTTCTAGGAGGCTAAGCAAGGTTAGTTTGAGTTAAACTTGGCCACTTAAGCAAATGAAACAATTAGCGGCCAAAGATAATTAGTTCCTAGAACAAAATAGAGAAGGTTGGAGAAGGACGGACAAAGTTAGAGAAAAACTTTAATCTAGAGTGCTAGACGAGAAAGTTAGAGCAAACAAAAACAGAGAAAACAATGTTCACCAATCCTATCAGCTTATGATGGATCACAGATCTTTACTAAAAATGGAGTGGCCGAATGGAGGGTTGAGTGATGTGAGCATGTATACTTATTCACAGAATCAGGTTGAGTGTGGAGAGGAAGTACATATATTTTTCCCTAACATTTATTATATATTATCTATATTTTGTGCAGGTTAAAGGAGCTATCATGTACACTATCCATCTGGAATTTATGAGAGAATATGTGAGTTGTGTGCCTAGTGATGTGAGATACTGTATGGAGTGGAGAGACGTCTTCTATTGTGGGCCGAGTGAGGGGAGGTCCTACACAGAGTGTTTGTTGTTTTTACTTCTCTATGACTACTTATACTGTTTTGGAAATTCCTGCTTATCATACTTTGAACAGGTATACAGTATAGTGTGTAGGGATGGTGGCTGCTTCTTGTGCAGATCCAGAAGGCATGAGGTGTGTATATGTAACGTGGTGATGGCAACTTCAAGCGCCATGTTGTGCTACATGAAAGTGAAAATCAGTTGTCTACTCACCCAAAAAAAAAAAAATCAGTTGTCTTTTTTACTGTGTGTACATAGTTTTATTAGGTAATTCCGCCTACCCCTACAGGCTGTGTAGGAGGATTTTTGTGTCTGTAGTTCTGCTGCGCTATAGGCAACCCATCAAAGATGATATAATGTGTTTGTTTCTGTTTTCCCGTAAGGTTCCAGGTGGGACTTTGTTTTTGATTTTTAAACGTATAAGAGCCTATTCCTACGAGGTGTGTAGGAACGATCCAAGGAGGCTGGGTACTTTTTGGTTTGTGTTGTTCAAAGGTGGCTACTGCTTATATATATTGTACAAGGACCCTATTCATTACAGGACATGGGCTTTGTACAATCCGATGGCTAGTAATCATCCTTTGATTTCCGATTTTGGTTGTAGCGTCGGTGTTCTTGGTTTTGTGTAGTGTTTTTATTTTGTGGCTGGGCTTCGGTGATTTGTTGCCGAGGTTTGTGGTTTTGTTTTGTTGTTAGGGCCTGGGGCATGCCCCTTGTATTTTTTAAAATCTTTTTTTTTATTTCTTTCTTATTCACCAAAAAAAAAAAACAAAAAGAAATAGGAAGAAAATCAAACATAATTCAAATTCATCCATTTGGACTTGAGAATTGAACACATAGGTGACTTAGAAAATCGTAAATGAGGTGTTTAAGTTAAACTAATGTCATTGAGCTACAATTACTCTTAAAATTCTCTTTCAAGGAGGCTAAGCAAGGTTAGTTTGAGTTAAACTTGGCCACTTAAGCTAATGAAACACTAAGCTAATTAATTCCTAGAACAAAATAGAGAAGGATAGAGACGAACGGACAAAGTTAGATAAAAACTTTTTCTAGAGAGCTAGTAGAGAAAGTCAAAGAAAACAAAGATAAATAGGAAGAAAATCAAGGGGATTCATATTCATCCCTTTGGACTTGAGAATTGAATACGTAGGTGATTTAGAAAACCTTAAATGATGAGCTTAAGTTAAACTAAAATCATTAAGCAACAGTTAGAAAATACTCTTTCTTAAAGGATATGCAAGGTTTATTTGAGTTAAACTTGGCCTCTTAAGCTAACGAGATAATTGGTGGCGTAAGAAATAATTAGAGAAGGATGGAGAAGGATGGTCAATGTTAGGGAAAAACTTTCTTCTATGGAGCTAGAAGAGAAAGTTAGCAAAAGAAAGAGATTTAGGAAGAAAATCAAAGGGAAGTCAAATTCGCCCTTTTGGATTTGAGAATTGAACACATAGGTGATTTAGAAAACCATAAATAAGGTGCTTAATATCGTCAACCTACAAGTACTCAGAAAATTCTCTTTCTTTGACGCTAAGCCGTGTTATTTTGAGATAAACTGGGCCACATAAGCTAATGAAACAATTAGTGGCCTCAGCTAATCTGTTCCTGTAACAAAATCGAGAAGGATGGCGAAGGACAGAGAAAGTTAGAAAGAAACTTTCTTCTTGAGAGCTAGAAGAGAAAGTTAGAGAAATAGGAAGAAAATCAAAGGAAATTCAATTTCCATCTTGTGGACTGGAGAATTGACGACTTAGGTGATTTAGAAAACCATAAATGAGGTGCTTAAGTTAAACTAATATCTCTAAACTACAATTACTCAGAAAATTCACTTTCTTAGAGGCTAAGCAAGGTTAGTGTGAGTTAAACTTGGCCACATGAGCTAATGAAACAATTTGTGGCCTAAGCTGATTAGTTCCTAGAACAATATGGAGAAGGATGGACAAAGTTAGAGGAAATGTTCCTTTTTGAGAGCTAGAATAAAAAGTAAGAGAAAAGAAAAGGAAATAGGAAGAAAATCGAGGGTAATTCAAATTCATCATTTTGGACTTGAGAATTGAAGACTTAGGTGATTTCGAAAACCTTAAATGGGGTGCTTAAGTTAAACTAGTATCGTCAAGCTAATATTACCTAGAAAATTCTCTTTCTTACAAGCTAAACACAGTGAGTTTGATTTAAACTTGGCCACTTAAGCTAATGAAACAATTAGTGGCCTAATCTAATTAGTTCCTAGAACAAAGTACAGAAAGACGAAAAAATCACAAGTGGCCTAAAGGCAAAGGGGAAGAAAGTAGAGCCTCTCTCTCTAGAATCTAGAGAGAGAAAGCTCCCCCCGGTGTGAAAATGAAGCACTGTTCCGGTTTCTCCCTCACGCTTAGGGCTGCAAAAGAGCCGAGCCGAGCCGAGTTCTGTGAAGCTCGAGCTCGGCTCGATAGAATTTGATAATGTTCGGGCTCGGCTCGAGCTCGAATCGAGTTATAAAAGTTGCGCTCGAGCTCGGCTCGCCAGATATTCATAAAGCTCGAGTTCGGCTCGACATAGCTCGTTTACAAACGAACGAGCTCGAGCTCGAGCTCGAGCTCGAACACACCAACAAATTAAATTATGAACAAAGCCAAAATTAAATCTGCCAACCTTGAAAATAAAATAAAACATCCTCATACAACAATAAATCAATTGCCCCGACTTCCAAAAAATCTGTCAATATTGAAAATCAAATAAAATATCATGCAACAATTGATACATCCTAATTAATAACTAATCTGTCAATCTTCCTTCTCTTTCTCTTCGTCAACATCCTCAACCTTTCCTTCCTCGTCTTTCTTCTCCTCATCCTCGTCATCAGAAATTTCCTTCTCTATATAGTCTTCTCAATCCAGAGAGAGATTGGGTAACTAATGAATTCAGAATGCCCAATCATGCTCCCCAGCACCAGCAGCAAGAGCTTCCATGAACTTTTTGGTACTAGACCTCGCAATTGTACCAAGATTGTTCACCAAATCTGCAGCCATTAAATTTAGATTTAGAGACAACATAAAAATCCCAACAAACCATACATATATGTAGGTAATATGTTTATTTATGCAAAAAATAAATAAATAAAGAAGTTAATATGTTTGTATTTGGCAGCATACATGCAGGTAAATTAAGCCTAAAAATGTTACAAATATACGCTGTTGAAAAAGAATAAGGTCGGGAAAATCACGTTATAGGCTTCCGGGAAGGACCAAGATCTAGAACCAATTTGCCAAAAGAATCTGTGAGTTCAGATTCATTTTCCACAATTGAGGTCTTTGGAGCTTCAGTGTTATCCAACGGCCAGAAGACATCACAACTAGTCTGGCACTTGAAGAGCCTCATTACAGGCCGATAAATTAAGAAAGCCACCTGTATCAGATATTAACCCAAAAAAGAAAAGAATAAACAATATTATAAATAGTGAGTTGAATCACATTACAAAATTTTACCGAAATGAAATATAGCTGTCATTGGAAAGTATGTAAAATAACTGTCCTTGGACAGTTTGTAGAAAACATAGAAAAAGTCTTTATAAAAGTACCTAGGAATAGAATGCAGTCCAAAAGGTAAGTGAATAGAATGAATGAGGAGTCATTATCTAATCCATGAAAAATATGATATATGAAACTAGACAGGAATTCTACATATTGAAGAAGGGTTCCGTGGCATCTATCAAACTGCTCACTAACCATCTTAATGTATTGCACATCTGCATTTATGACAACCCTGTAAAGAATAGTAGTCAGATAATGTTCTCAACAACTCACTGCATTTACATGAGCATCATTTCGTGGCGGGCCAAAGAAAAGCTGGCAAATGTTATCCAACTCCCTATCACTTGATAAACCTATATCTAACTAGTAGGGTCCAGATTCAAGGTAATAGACTCAATCAAAATAAAGGCGGGCCTATTTAATCCATGTAGAAGTAACTACAAACTGCTTAACATGATAAAGATTCCTCATTTTGAACCCAAGTTTAGACAGAAATATACTTTCATTTGCACCAATCATAGCAGTTAATAGTGTTAGCTCAAGGAATTTTAGAAATATGTTGTCTCGCTTACGTAAGCGATGTTGGGCAATAAGCAACAGTAGTGGAATTGCCAACTTCGGTTCATCCTTTGGAAGCAATGAGTCCCTCAGCCTGTTAGTGGATTTGATCAATGCCTGCAAAGATAGTTACATGTTAACATTTCAAGACTTCAACAACCTCGAGCACTAAGATGAGTAAATTTCTATTTGAAAAGATTCTAAACCTATGTAATGAAAAATTAATGAGAAAATTGGGATCTGAAGAATTTGTACCTATTTCAGCAATGAATCAATAGTTCCATAGACCTAGTCCATTTTTAGTAAAGCACAAGTCAACAAACTAAGCTGTAAGCCTGAACAACATATATATATATATATATTTAAGCAGTTTTACTGAAGAAGATCTGAAGCATGAACAAGACATAAAAAAAAACATAGAACTTCCATATCCGAACTCTAATATATCAAATTACATCACTTAAAAAAAAGAACAAGAGTCTTGCAAGTTTCTCTTAGTAAGCAAAAAGAGAGACTGAAACTGTCTGATGATGTCTTCACTTGAATGAAGCTCCAAAAGTTCCAAAAGTTTCCTTCAATTTTGTTGATAAAGCTCCAAAAATCTGGTTCATTTCATAAACATGAATATTAGTGTAAAATCTTAAAATAATTACCATGAACAACTCTTGCATTTAATGAAAAAAATGAAAAACATTAAACATACCTTGTCAAGATGTCATAATTACAAGGAAGAAACCATTAAGGCAGCAAAATCTCCTTAAAAGATGGCTCGCCAACCTATGAAAAGAAGCAAAAAAAATTAATTTCATCTATTTTTTTCTTCTACTTTTCACAAAAATTGATTATTAGAAGGGACTTTAATTATATAGGATAAAAGATTATACTTACATCCGGTGTCTTTTTCAGTCCATGTAATGCACGCACCCAATCAGCTCCACACAACAATATTTGGACAGTTTCTGTTGACAATGATGCACGATAAGGATCAATGACTCTACCACCTGCACTAAATGTAGACTCCGAAGCTACTGAAGTGATAGGAACCGATAATATATCACAAGCCATTTTAGACAATATACGAAACTTCAGATTATTCACTTTCCACCACTCTAATGCATCAAAACAGGAATCTGAATCTTCGTTACAAATATAAACTCCTTCTTCTAAATAAATGTCCAAGTCAGATTTCACAGGTTGAATGGTGTCGGATTTTCTAACGAAAGATTCAAATTTCGCTTTTCCAGTTACAACAGATTTTCCCACACCTTGCATACAACTACTTGAACCAGTTCCTCGTGTGTTTTGCAAAAAACTTCTCTCAGTATTTGATGAGGTGTGAATAGAAACATACTCATTGTAAAGCTCATATAGAGCCTCACGAACCATAGAGATGTTTCTAGTAGCTTCAGCTTCTGGGTAGATCTCTGGAAAACAAAAATCAATAAGCATCATTTTGTATCTTGGATCTAAAACAGCAGCCATAGCCATCAATAAATTGCATTCACCCCAATACTTGTCAAATTTGACCTTCATCTTCAAAGTCATTGCTCGAATGTATTCATTGTCATCCACTGATTTCTCATTCAATATCTCTTTTATTCTCCACACCTCTGTAAGGAACAAATTAGAAGTTGGATAGTCACTTCCAGAAATGATATTTGTAACTTCATTGAAAATTGCCAAAAATTGACACACATTCTCAACTTTTATCCAATCTTCAAGGCTAGGCACATAAATAAAACCTAAATCCCTCTCTTGGTACCTAGGGAAGACATCTTTAAACTCCAATGCAGTAGCCATCATCATGTATGCTCCATTCCATCGTGTAGGACAATCCAAAATCAATTTCTTTTGCGTGCAATTGCACCTGCTTAACAATTTCATTAAATTGAAGAAGACGAGCTTCTGATGCAACCAAATACTTCACACCTTCACGAACACCATCAACAATATCTCCAATTTCACTAAGGCCATATTGCACCATGATATTGAGGATATGTGCACAACAACGAACGTGAAAAAGTTTTCCGCCTAATGGTAATTTCTTCTTCATGGCAAAGTTTTCTTTCAAGACCCTCAAAGCAACGTCATTGGATGAAGCATTGTCAATCGTAATAAAGAGCCACCTTGTTTTCAATTCCCCATTCAACTAAACATTTGTGAAGGGCATCAGCAATGATAACACCGATGTGCGGAGGTGGTACATTACAAAAGTTGAGGACACGCTTTTGTAATTGCCAGTCATCATCTACAAAATGAGCTGTAATGACCATATATTGGATTTTTTGCCCCGACTTCCACAAATCTGTTGTGATACTGATTCTGTTAACATTCTTCATCAATGCTTTCAACTTCTTCTTCTGAATGTCATAGGTTGATACACAATCATTTTTTGCTGTTGTACGACTAATCTTTTGCCAATATGGGGTAGCAGTCCTCATAAACTTGTTAAACAAAACATGCTCCATTTTCATAAAAGGATACTCATGATAAAGTATCATGTGAGAAGCAGCTTCCCTTACCTTCGCATGATCATACGTGAAGGTAGAAGCACTGGTCACATTATCGGATCCAATTGTAGAAAATGATAAAACCTTTTGCTTCTTTTCTGCAAGTTTACGTGCCACACAATTTTTCTTCAAATGCCTCAGAAGTTGAGTTGTAGCACCAGTTGCATGAATTGCGAATTGTGTTTTGCACCATTGACATTGAGCCTTCTTCGTACCATCTGGAAGGACTACTTCAGTAAATTCTTTCCAAGCTTGGGATGTCCTTTTTCTAGATTTCTTTTCAAATGGGTTTTTGTCATTTACAGCTTCTTCATTGTCTCTTTCATTGTCCTCTATTTCAATCATATCATCAACATCAATCTCAACATCATTCACAACATCATTGATAGAATTATCCATGAGTGGACTAACGGATGACTCTTCGAACGAAGAAAATGGTGTACACGAATCTTGTTCTGGAGAAGTGAGATGAGGTTGTCTATTTGACATATCTAGAAGGGAGGGGGGAAATAATTTCAAAATATGAGGCTTAAAAAATGTAATTAATATTGTTAGAAAAGGAAAGAAAACTAAAATTTAGATTTTTAAAATTTTTCTATTTGATGCAAAGGCCAAATCAATTACAAATAAGACACACAACAAAAGATATTTAAATGAATGAGATAACTTAGCCAAGTGAGATTGTATTTACCTCTCATTTTCTTTTCTTTCGTAATTTCCATTATAACTAAACAAAAAGTGAGATTATATTTTATTTTTGTCTTTTAATTCTCTCAACAAATCTTCTTAGTCAAACACATTCAGCAATGAATCAATGGTTGATTGAATTTCATTCAAAACAATCAAGTCTTATAATACTTGAACCAATTAAAAAAGAGGAGGATTTATTGGTCACCAAGCATGTGAATGAATTAAATCACGAGTAATATTGCAAGTAATATTGCAGATTAATACTTGATACAGTTGTATTTGAGGAAGTTTAAAACATTTTATCTCCATAATATTTATTGGTCACAAAACAATCAAGTCTTATAATACTTGATACAGTTGTATTTACAAGTAATATTGCAGATTAATTAACACCCACAGTAGTCATATACATTAGATTACATTGATGCACACTTGTAGTAATAATCGTAAATAATTAAATCACGAGAAGGAAGAAAACAAAGGCAGAGTTATACTAGTACTAGTACCACGTACAACAATGGCATCAAGTGAGGAATTAGAGACAATACAGCAGCAAGTTGTAGTAGTTGGATTTGATCGAATGGTAAGGGTTGGGGGTTTATATTAAAATAACGAAGGTTTTTTCCTTACAAGGTTAATTTTTGAAATTTTTTTATGAACAAATTCTCAAAACTAATGTCCCAGTGGGAAGGAAGAGTTTTGCAATCTAACCCTCTCTCTCTCTCTCTCTCTCTCTCTATCTCTAACCTAACCCACACAAATTATTCTAGTGATATGAGATATGATATGTTAGCTTCAATCAAAATCCAGATGATCAGAAACCCAAAAATTGAAGATCAGAAACCCAAAAATTGAAGAACAAAAGTAAGGAATAGAAACTTACCACAAAGGATTGAAGAGAAGATTTTATCTTCTAGTCCCAAATCTTCACCAAAACAAAGAAACGTTGAAATAGAGATGTGTTCTTCGTTCGATTCGATGTTGTGACCCTAGCCCCAAAATTTGTCTGCAGAGAAAGATGAGATGATGAGACCAAATCTCTTGAAATAGAGATGAAAAATAAGAAAATAAGGAAGGAGGAGTAGAGAAAATAGAGATGAGATGATTTTATCTTCTCTCACACTTATTCGAATCAGGAAGAGCTTGGATGGAAACAAGGTTTTGTTTTGGGTGAGAGAAGAAAAGCACGGCAGCTTCCAGATCTGAGGTGAGGAGGACAGAACCCTAATTTCATAACACATATATATATATATATATATCTACCAGGCTCGCGAGCCCAACCGAGCCGAGCCTTACCAAGCTCGGGCTCGGCTCGTTAACAAAACGAGCCTAAATTCCTAGCTCGAGCTCGTTTATTAAGGAACTGAGCCGAGCTCGAGCCGAGCCTAATCGAGCCGAGCTCGAGCCTGTTCGCAAACAGCTCGGTTCGTTTGCAGCCCTACTCACGCTTGAGGGAGAATGTGTTCTGTGTGCTTTTACTGTGGTTATATGGTTAGCTTGATGTTCCTGGTGATGTTTAGCCAGTTTTATGGTTCCTTGTAGCTTCAATGTCCATGTGCTGGGTTTATGGTTTAGTGTCGAAGAGCTGGGTTCATGGTTCTTTGCTTCTCTGAGTGTAGGAGAGAAAGAATCGCATGTAATGGTGGTCACTGTTGGTATTGCAGGCTGGTAGTGGTGGTCCAGCTGTTTTGTGCACCAGATTATTTTTCCAGTAAGGGTGTGGTATCTGCATTGAGCTCTGCTTTTGTTGCTAATCTCTCTCTCTACGTCTTTTATAGCCTTAGAGAGAGAGAGGGATGATCTTCGGGTGTGTATTCTGGGTTTGCTGAGCTCCGGTTGAGGGTGGCACCATGGCTGGTTTTTGCTCTGTATTCTCAGTATGTTTTGTGCCGTTGGTGGTATTGTGCCGCCAGCGGTTTTGGTGTTGATTGACAGCCTCAAGCTTCAACAATGGCAGCATGGTCCTTCGGCGTTGGAGCTCGAGCACGTGGGTGGTTTGGGTGGTAATGCCAGTGGTCTTGCGGAGCCACCAGTTAGCATGGAAAATGTTGGTGACGGTGCTTTATTGCTCCTTCAGATATGGTTTCTCCGTGATTTAGCTGCTGGTGTAACCAAGTCGTGCACTGTGTGTGTGTGGAAGAAGATGTAATGGTGTGGACGCACCTAGGTGCGGCTGGGCGTAGTTACAAGTAAAGTCATACGTGGGGTGTGTTTTGGGGCAGAGGGACGCACGCACAGTTTTCCCGCCCATCTTTTGCGTTGGTATGTTAAACAGCTGTTTCACCTTTTATATATATATATGGGTGAATATTTGTTTTTTTGTACTTAGTGGGTGCAAAGTTGAAGTTAACCGTGTGGAAAAGGAGGTTTGGGTACATTGGAAAGTGCATCGGTATAGGCCTGCAGATTCTATGGGTGGGCAAGAGTCTAAGTGGTATATAATTAATATATTATATATACCTTTTGTTTTAGTGAAGTACCATGTGGGGCCAGCAAAATTATTGTTTTTGAATTTCAAACACCAGGTTTCATGGTCATTTGAGCTGGTTGTGGAATGGCCACCACGTGCAATGTTAAGAACATTGGGTCCCACCTATGGTTGTGTTTATATTATAAACAATTGGTTGGTGGCTCATAGTGGGTTGAATTATTTATTTGGTTTATTGGGTTTGACTGGTGGTTTTGTTAAGGCCAAACCGTGGGTGTATTTTGACCCACGGGTTTACAATTTTGGGCAAGCGTGTTTTTGTGCTGGTGGTTGCCGCAGCTTTGGGTGCACTGTTTCAGCCTATATATTTTGTTTAGCCACGTTACAGCGGATCTTTTGTAGTTGATTATTTCATGTTGATTGATTGTGTGATCCTCATGTGACTCTATATGAGGGTGGTTTCGAGCCATCTCCACCAAGAGTGATTGGGGAGTCACTGCTATGGGGAATAGTGGTTCGATAACTAGCCGAGTTAGAGACTGGGAGATGAGCGGGAGGATAGCTACTGGTTTTCTGGTCGCTTCTTGTCTTCATGTGACCCATCCTAATTGATTGCATTGCCACGCCTGACATGGAGTGAAGGGGACACTGCCGTGGGGTTTGAGGCTTGTGATCTACTAAGGAAGGGACTGGGGGATGTGATGATTGCTCTCATGTTTTGATTGGCTATGTCTTGGTTTGTTGCAGCAGGGCTATTGTTTTTTCACTACACTTCTCAAGACCGTGGATTATGGTGTTTGACTATGCAGGCTTCATGTGACTCAGCCAGGATCTTTCATGGGATAGATATTTTCCTTCGTCATGGCTTTGGTTGAGTGGCTAGGATGTCACGGCTATGAGAAGCGAGATGCTTATTGGATTCCATGCTTTCATCCGAGGTAGAGACTGGGAGCAAGCGGGGGCAGTTATCATTTTTCGATTGGTCTTGTTGGGTGTTTAGTTAGTTACATTTGTATTGTGTGTTTTCTGTTATGTTTTATGTATCTGTAGTGTTTTTGTTTATTTGCCCATATATCCACCCCAAGTTTCCATCTATTATCTCTGATGATAGGGGTTACTTGGGGACAAAAAGGATATATGGGCAAAGTGGGGTTCTGTTTTCTGTTGTTCTTTCGCTTCTGCGAGTGTGGTTTTTATGTTGTTAGATGTCCAGTGGTAGTTTTGTGGTGTTTTGTTCGTTTATTATTTGTTGTTGGGCGTACCTGGGGTATGCCCCTTGTAAACTTGTACATTTTACTGTCTTTATTTTATGACTTACTTACCCAAAAAAAAAAAAAGTACAGAAAAACAGAGAAGGACGAAGAAAGTTAGAGTTAAACTTTTCATCTTGAGAACTAAAATAGAAAGTTAGGGAAAGAAATTGAAATAGGAAGAAAATTAAAGGTAATTCAGATTCATCCTTTCGGACTAGAGAATTGAACACTTAGGTGATTTAGAAAACCTTAAATGAGGTGCTTAATAAAAACTAACATCGTTGAGCTACAACTACTCAGAAAATTGTGTTTTCTTAGAGGCTAAGCAAGGTTAGTTTGAGTTAAACTTGGCCACTTAAGCAAATGAAACAATTAGTGGCGTAAGCTAATTAGTTCCAAGAACAACAAAATAGAGAAGGATGGAGAAGGACGGAGAAACTTAGAGAGAAACTTTCTTTTTTTTTGGGTAAGTGAGTCGTAAGATAAAGACAGTAAAAGGTACAAGTTTACAAGGGGCATACCCCAGGTACGCCAAACAACAAATAATAGAAGAACAAAAAACACCACAAAACTACCACTGGACATCGTACAACATAAAACCACAGTCACAAAAGCGAAAGAACAACAGAAAAAAATAGAACCCCACTTTGCCCATATATCCTTTTTTGTCCCTAAGTAACTCCTACCATCAGATATAATAGATGGAAACTTGGGGTAGACATATGTGCAAATAAACAAAACACACCACAAACTCATAAAACATAACAAACAAACACACAATACAAATGTAACTAACTAAACACCCAACAAGACCAATCGAAAAATGATAACTGCCCCCGCTTGCTCCCAGTCTCTACCTCGGATGAAAGCATGGAATCCAATAAGCATCTCGCTTCTCAAAGCTGTGACATCCTAGCCACTCAACCAAAGCCATGACGAAGGAAAATATCTATCCCATGAAAGATCCTGGCTGAGTCACATGAAGCCTGCATAGTCAATCACCATAATCAACGGTCTTGAGAAGTTTAGTGAAAAAACAATAGCTCCACTGCAACAAACCAATACATAACCAACAAAACATGAGAGCAATCATCACATCCCCCAGTCCCTTCCCTGGTAGATCACAAGCCTCAAACCCCATAGCAGTGTCCCCTTCACTCCATGACAGGCATGGCAATACAATCAATTTAGGATGGGTCACATGAAGACAAGAAGCAACCAGAAAACCGGTAGCTATCCTCCCGCTCATCTCCCAGTCTCTAACTCGGCTGGTTGTCGAACCACTATTCCCCATAGCAGTGACTCCCCAATCACTCTTGGCGGAGATGGCACATAACCACCCTCATATCGAGTCACATGAGGATCACACGATCAATCATCATGAAATAACCAACTACAAAAGATCCGCTGCATTGTGGCTAATCAAAAATATATGGGCTCACCAATAAGATGGAGACCCAACCCCAAAAAAACCAACATATTATGAGCCCAAGAATTAGCCCATAAACCATGGAATAGTAGACCCATTTAATAAAATAACCATGAAGTCCAAATGGGCCCCACACAATTTCTTCATAAAAACCAATTTGCCGTCCTTTTGATCTTCACGCACATGGTCGGATGAAAAACAACCCATGTAAACCACGTGGGCCCACAATGAAAACTAAGACCCATGTGAACTTTGAGTCACCAACCAGTTTGTTTATAACATGCAACACATATAATAAAAAACCGTAGGTGGGACCCAATAGAACTAACATTGCATGTGATGGTAATACCACAACCTGCTCAATTGAAAACCATGGGCCATGGAACCTGGTTTTTGAAATTCAAGACAATAACATGGCTGGCCCCACGTGATACTCCCAATAATACAAAAAGTATATATAATATATTTATATATACCACTTACACTCATGCCAACCAAATGAATCTGCACACGGCAACATCAGCACACTGCTCGTGCGTCCCTCTGCCCCAAAACACACCCCACTCACGTAATTACGCCCAACCGCAACTAGGCGTGTCTACACCACTACTTCTTCTTCCATACGCACAGCTCACGGTTTGGTTACACCGGCGCCGAAGCAAAAATTCCATGCTGGCACCGTAGCAATCATCAACATAAAATGACACATAAACCCCATGACTACCCTTCAGAAACTAAGCTGGAGCTACAGCAGCTACAATTTGACGAAATAGCCACCCATACACCTGGATATACAAAGCTCAGATCGCATGAGATTGAAAACACACATCAGCGATCATTTTTCTCATATTCAACATAGTCGCGACGACACTCAACGCCTACTCGCCACTAATCTACGGCTAACCTCGCCGTTATCTTCAATACAAAGCACCATCAAAACATTGATGAAACTGGAAGCTATTAATCAACACAACCCAGCACCGTCGATGACACAACACCACCAATGGCACACACCATACCAAATCCTTGGAGCAAACAGCCATGGCACCACCCACAACCGGAGCTCTTCAAACCCAGATTACACACCCGATGAATCATTCCTCTCTCTAAAAAATCTGTAGAAAGACCTAGAGAGATAGGTAACAACAACATAGACGCCCAGGCAAAGACCACACCCTTGTTGGAGGACAAACCAGTGCACACAACAACCGGACCACCACTGCCAGTCAACAAAACCAACAGTGACCACCATTACGTGCGATTCTCTCTCTCCTAATAAATTAATCAGAGAAGCAAAGAAACCATGAACCCAGCTCTTGGACTCTAAAACATGAACCCAACAATGGACGTTGATTTTGCAAGGATCCCATAACCAACTGGCCTAAAAAGCACCAAAAACCAAAGATACACCATTGTAACACTACGGGGGGAGCTTTCTCTGTCTAGATTATAGAAAGAGAAGCTCTACTTTCTTCCCCTTCAAACTTTAGAGAGAAACTTTCTTCTTGAGAGCTAGAAGAGAAAGTTAGGGAAGAGAAAGAGAAATAAGAAGAAAATCAAAGGAAATTCAAATTCATCCTTTTGGACTTGAGAATTGAACACCTAGGTGATTTGTAAAACCTTAAATGAGGTGCTTAAGCTAAACGAAACTCATTAAGCTACATTTACTCAGAAAATTCTCTTTCTTAGAGGCTAAGCAAGGTTAGTTTGTGTTAAACTTGGCCACTGAAGCAAATGAAACAATTTGTGGCCTAAGCTGATTAGTTCCTAGAACGAAATAGAGAAGGATGGAGAAAGATAGAGACAAACATTCTTCTTGAGGGCTAGGAGAGAAAGTTAGAGAAAAGAAAGTGAAATAGGAAGACAATCAAATGGAATTCAAATTCATGCATGAGAATTGAACACATAGGTGATTTAGAAAACCATAAATGAGATGCTTAAGTTAAACGAATTTCGTTAAGCTACAATTACTCAGAAAATTCTCTTTTTTAGAGGCGAAGCAAGGTTAGGTTGAGTTAAACTTGGTGACTTAAGCTAATGAAATAATTAGTGGCGTAAGCTAATTAGTTCCATGAACAAAGTAGAGAAGGATGGAGATAGTCAAAGATAAACTTTCTTCTTTAGAGCTAAAATAGAAAGTTAGTGAAAAAAAGGGAAATAGGAAGAAAATCAAAGGAAATTCATATTCATCTTTCTGGACATGAGAGTTGAACACTTAGCTGATTTTGAGAATCATAAATGAGGTGCTTAAGTTAAACGAAAATCGTTAAGCTACAATTACTCAGAAAATTCGTTTTCTCAGAGGCTAAGCTAGGTTTGTTTGAGTAAAACTTGGCCACTTAAGCAAATGAAACAATTAGTGGCGTAAGCTAATTAGTTCCAAGAGCAACAAAATAGAGAAGGATGGAGAAGGATGGACAAACTTAGAGAGAAACTTTCTTCTTGAGAGCTAGAAGAGAAAGTTAGGGAAGAGAAAGAGAAATAAGAAGAAAATCAAAGGGAATTCAAATTCATCCTTTTGGACTTGAGAATTGAACACCTAGGTGATTTATAAAACCTTAAATGAGGTGCTTAAGCTAAACGAAAATCATTAAGCTACATTTACTCAGAAAATTCTCTTTCTTAGAGGCTAAGCAAGGTTAGTTTGTGTTAAACTTGGCCGCTTGAACTAATAAAACAATTTGTGGCCTAAGCTAATTAGTTCCTAGAAGAGCCAATGTCCTTAAGTTGGCTTTGATGTGCACTGTTTACAATATCTGGATTGAGAGGAATAATAGAAAATTCAATAAAGTTTCTAAACCTGAAGTGGTTATTATCAAATCTATTATTCACATGGTTAGGGGGAGACTACTATCTGTTAATAATCTCCCTAGATCTCCAGGGATAACTGGTTCCTTTCTCATTGGAATTTGCCTGAAGTTGTTTTGAAGCCCCTTTCCTCTGTCAGGAATAGGAGGGCTGCTGAGTGATGTGAGTCTCATTACATGAGGATTGAGTGAAGGAGAGCAAAATTATGTTTCCTAATGGTTTGCTCATTTTGCAGTTGCTGTGCCTTATGGATATCTCATGAGAGTTGAGTGATGTGAGGAATATACACTTTTTGTAGCTTACTTTGGCTTGAGTGAACATAGTCCTCAGATTTGTTTATGCTAATGTTTATATATATATTAATTTTTTATTTGCAGGCTAAGGAAGCTATTATTGAGTGGTGTGAGTTTCTATATTGTGGGTTGAGTGATGTGAGGTCCGATATTGTGGGCTCTATTATCTTGTTCCTAGAATATGATTCTCTCCCTTCACTTAATTGTAACTTCTTTGAGTTACACCTTGCAGGGTTTACTATAGGGTGTAAGCAAGGTATTGGTTGCATAGGAGGGCAGCTATGTTTCCTGGGCAACTGCTGGTTTGTTAGTACCAAGATTTCGGGTTCAAGAGTTTACTGGTTCGTGGTGATGGCTGCTTGTAGCGCCTTTGGTGGGAAGTTTGTCTTTCTTTTCTATTATTTTAATTTATTATGGTTGGATATTGTAGCTGGTTTGCTCTGTTTCATCTCTTTTGGCCTATCCATGCGGGATGTGCATGGCATTACAGTTTTTTTGCTTCTGGGATGCAAATTGTGTTTTTTGGTACATATGTGGGTTGTGCATGGTCTTCCTTCGAAATGTTCTTTTGTTTTTGCAAAGGTGCCAAGTCTGTGGATAGTGTCCCAGGTCATCTGCTATATGGGACAAAGGGATGGACATTAACCATTTTGTTGACTATGACTGCTGGTTGGTTTTTAAAGCCTACTGGTTGTTTATTTTATTTCTGGTTTCATGCTTTTACCTGTGGGCTGTGCATGGTTAAGTTGGTTTGTATGGTTCCGTTTCCGTTAGATTGTGTTCATATGTCCTATATGTTTACTATAGGATGTATGAACATTTTTGTATTCTCGGGCTTGTTTTGGTGTTCTTCATCTTTGCTTAGCGTTCTGTCCATGATTTTTGTGTGGACAGTTCATTAGGTCTTGTGTGCTTTGGTAGCTTTGGCAGCTTTGGCTGGTTGCTCTAGGTTGGTTTTTGTATTTATCATTTAGGGCCTGGGGCATGCCCCTTGTATATGTGTAATTTTCTGTTTTTATTTTATGACTTATTCACAAAAAAAAAAAATAGTTCCTAGAACAAAATAGAGAAGGACGGAGAAAGTTAGAGAGAAACTTTCTTCTTGGGAGGTTTATGGGAAAGTTAGAGAAAAGAAAGAGAAACAGCAAGAAAATCAAAGGGAATTCAAATTCACCCTTTTGGACTTGAGAATTGAACAATTGGGAGCTTTAGAAAATCTTAAACGAGGGGCATAAGTTAAAACTATTATCGTGAAGCTACAATTACTCAGAAAATTCTCTTTCCTCGAGGCTAAAGCAATGTTAGTTTGAGTTAAACTTGGCCACAGAAGCAAATGAAACAATTATTGGCCTAAGCAAATTAGTTCCTTGAACAAAATAAAGAAGGATGGAGAAAGATAGAGACAGAGGCATTCTTCTTAAGGGCAAGGAGAGATTGTTAGAGAAAAGAAAGTGAAACAGGAAGAAAATCAAATGGAATTCAAATTCATCAATTTGGACCTAAGAATTAAACACAAAGGTGATTCTGAAAACCATAATGAGGGGCTTAAGTAAAACTAATATCGTTAAACGACAATTACTACGAAAATTCTCTTTCTTCGATGCAAAGCAAGGTTAGCTCGAGTTAAACTTGGACAGTTAAGCTAATGAAACAATTAGTGGCATAAGCTAATTAGTTTCTAGAACCAAATAGAGAAGGATGGAGAACGACGGAGAAAGTTAGAGAGAAACTTTCTTCTTGAGAGGTTAAAGAGAAAGTTAGAGAAAAGAAAGAGAAATAGCAAGAAAATCAAAGGGAATTCAAATTCATCCTTTTAGACATGAGAATTGAACACTTATGTGATTTAGAAAAGCTTAAATGAGGTGCTTAAGTTAAACGGAAATCGTTAAGCTACAATTACGTAGAAAATTCTCTTGCTTATAGGCTAAGCATGGATAGTTTGAGTTAAACTTGGCCGCTTGTGCTAATGAAACAATTAGTGGCCTAAGCTAATTACTTTTTAGAAAAAAATTGAGAAGGACGGACAAAGTTAGGGAAAAACTTTATTCTAGAGAGCTAAAAGTGAAAGTTAGAGAAAACAAAGAGAAATCGGAAGAAAATCAAAGGTAATTCAAATTCACCAATTTGGACTTGAGAATTCACCGCATAGGTGATTTAGAAAACCATTAATGAGGTGCTTAAGTTAAACTAATATTGTTCAGCTACAATTACTCAGAAAATTCTCCTTCTTAGAGACCAAGCAAGGTTAGTTTGTGTTTAACTTGGCCACCTAAGCTAATGAAACAATTAGTGTCCTAAGCTAATTACTTCCTCGAACAAAATGGAGAGGGACGGATACAGTTAGAGAAAAACTTTATTCTAGAATGCTGGAAGAGAAAGTTAGAGAAAAAAAAGGGAAATAGGAAGAAAATCAAATGGAATTCAAATTCATCCATTTGGACTTGAGAATTGAACGCACAGGTGATTTACAAAACCATATATGAGGTGTTTAAGTTAAACTAATGTCATTAAGCTACAATTACTCTGAAAATTCTCTTTCTAGGAGGCTAAGCAATGTTAGTTTGAGTTAAACTTGGCCACTTAAGCTAATGAAACAACTAGCAGCCTAAGCTAATTAGTTCCTAGAACTTTTTTTTTAAATAAAACAGAGAGATAGAAGAGAAAGTCCCTAGAACAAAATAGAGAAGGTTGGAGAAGGACGGACAAAGTTAGAGAAAAACTTTAATCTAGAGTGCTAGAAGAGAAAGTTAGAGAAAACAAAAATGGAGAAAACAATATTCTCCAATCCTATCAGCTTATGATGGATCACAGATCTTTACTAAAAATGGAGAGGCCGAATGGAGGGTTGAGTGATGTGAGCAAGTATACTTGTTACTGTAACTGTGGGTTCAGTGAGGAGAGGAAGTACATATATTTTGCCCTAACATTTATTATATATTATCTATATTTTGTGCAGGTTAAAGGAGCTATCATGTACACTGTCCATCTAGAATTTATGGATGAATATGTGAGTTATGTGCCTAGTGATGTGAGATACTATATGGAGTGGAGAGACGTCTTCTATTGTGGGCCGAGTGAGGGGAGGTCTTACACAGAGTGCTTGTTGTTTTTACTTCTCTATGACTACCTATACTGTTTTGGAAATTCCTGCTTATCATACTTTGAACAGGTATACAGTATAGTGTGTAGTGATGGTGGCTGCTTCTTATGCAGATCCAGAAGGCATGAAGGGTGTATATGTAACGTGGTGATGGCAGCTTCAAGCGCCTTGCTGTGCTACATGAAAGTGAAAATTAGTTGTCTTTTTTACTGTGTGTACATAGTTTTATTAGGTAATTCCGCCTACCCCTACAGGCTGTGTAGGAGGATTTTTGTGTCTGTAGTTCTACTGCGCTGTAGGCAACCCATCAAAGATGATATAATGGGTTTGTTTCTGTTTTCTCGTAAGGTTCCTAGTAGGACTTTGTTTTTGATTTTTAAAGGTATAGGAGCCTATTCCTACGGGGTGTGGAGGAAGGATCCAAGGAGGCTGGGTACTTTTTGGTTTGTATTGTTCAAAGGTGGCTACTGCTTATATCTATTGTACAAGGACTCTATTCATTACAGGACATGGCCTTTGTACAATCCGATGGCTAGTAATCATCCTTTGATTCCTGATTTTGGTTGTAGCCTCGATGTTCTCGGTTTTGTATAGTGTTTTTATTTTGTGGCTGGGCTTCGGTGATTTCTTGCCAAGGTTTGTGGTTTTGTTTTGTTGTTTGGGCCTGGGGTATGCCCCTTGTATTCTTGTAAATCTTTTTGTTTTATTTATTTCTTATTAACCAAAAAAAACAAAAAGAAATAGGAAGAAAATCAAACAAAATTCTAATTCATCCATTTAGACTTGAGAATGGAACACATAGGTGACTTAGAAAACCGTAAATGAGGTGTTTAAGTTAAACTAATGTCATTGAGCTACAATTACTCTTAAAATTCTCTTTCAAGGAGGCTAAGCAAGGTTAGTTTGAGTTAAACTTGGCCACTTAAGCTAATGAAACACTAAGCTAATTAATTCCTAGAACAAAATCAAGAAGGATGGAGATGGACGGACAAAGTTAGATAAAAACTTTCTTCTAGAGAGCTAGCAGAGAAAGTCAAAGAAAACAAAGATAAATAGGAAGAAAATCAAGGGGAATTCATATTCATCCCTTTGGACTTGAGAATTGAATACGCAGGTGATTTAGAAAACCTTAAATGACGAGCTTATGTTAAACTAAAATCATTAAGCCACAGTTACTTAGAAAATACTCTTTCTTAGAGGATATGCAAGGTTTGTTTGAGTTAAACTTGGCCTCTTAAGCTAATGAGATAATTGGTGGCATAAGAAATAATTAGAGAAGGATGGAGAAGGATGGTCAATGTTAGGGAAAAACTTTCTTCTATAGAGCTAGAAGAGAAAATTATCAAAAGAAAGAGATTTAGGAAGAAAATCAAAGGGAAGTCAAATTCACCTTTTTGGATTTGAGAATTGAACGCATAGGTAGAAAATCATAAATAAGGTGCTTAATATCGTTAACCTACAAGTACTTAGAAAATTCTTTTTCTTTGATGCTAAGCCGGGTCATTTTGAGATAAACTGGGCCACATAAGCTGATGAAACAATTAGTGGCCTCAGCTAATTAGTTCCTGTAACAAAATCGAGAAGGATGGCGAAGGACGGAAAAAGTTAGAAAGAAACTTTCTTCTTGAGAGCTAGAAGAGAAAGTTAGAGAAATAGGAAGAAAATCAACCATAAATCGGTAACTATCCTCCCGCTGGAAAAATTGAGTTGCTTTGAGGGGAAAAAAGTAGAGCCTCTCTCTCTAGAAAGCTCCCCCCGGTTGTGATGGTCTGGTGTAACACTAGCCAGTTGTTTAGCTCCTCTACCAGTTGATGGGGAGTGAGTTTGGGTTTTCTGGCAGAGGTTATTCTCGCCGGTGGCTTATATGAGTTGTGTTTTTGTACAGGTTCGGCTATGGGTTTACAATCCATGGTTGGTGTGCTTGACTTTTACAACCGTCTGCGCTTGCTAGTGGGTGTGGTTTCAAAATGATTGGTGGGCATCCGATGGGTACTCTGTGGGATGTTTGCTGTGGTTCTTCAGTTTCGAATTCTCGTCTATGGCGTTGAGCTGCCGATGTTGTCGTAGTCATGGTTCTTCAGCTATGCAAGTTTGTATTTTCTCTGCCGATTGCTAAGCTGGCGTCGGTTAAATGGCTTCTGTTGGGTTCTAAGCTTAGTTTACATCAATCGTCTCTAGCATGCGATTCTGGGTGTTTTCAGCCGGCGTTGTGTGCTCCGGGGCTGTGTCGATGTTGTGGTTTACTCTTGTCGATGGTTTTGCCATCCAAGGTAATGGTCCAGTTGTGTTGTTGATCGATAATTCAAGCTCGTGGCAGTCGGCTACCGTAAGTTGGCTACCGTTCTGCTATATGAGAGTGAATCGCTGTAGGTAAGTATGTTGGTTTGCTTCACCGGAGAGCCTACTTTTCTCTGGTTCGAGTATGTGAGCGTCACTGGGCTTGGTGGTGGTTGTTCCTTGACGCCGTGGTGTTCTGAAGTGGATAATTGCTCCGGCACGGAACGGCTTCAGGTCAAGGAATTTCGGTACTCCATCTGGTTTAAGTTTGCGCTGGAGGTGTGGTCCTTGACTGGGTTTGGCCTCCAGCAATGGTGTTCGAAGATGATGATGTTATCACCACGCTGCCGTGGGCGCGTGAAATGAGCATTGGAAGTTCACCCACACGTTGGGCAGAGTTACCAGCTGCAAATACGTCTTCCATCACGTGTGGTGATGATTGATCTGTGAATTATTTTAAGTGGGTGTCAGCTGGAAAGTATAGCTTTTGGAGGCAACTAGTTGAGGTATTATTTTGTTAAAACGTGGCTATCCTACTTTTATATTTATATTATATAAATATATATTGTGGAGATTTGGGTCCTATGTGTTTGTTGAAGGCTGTTTGGTGGATTTGCAAACTGGGGCCCACGTGTTTCAAGATTAATTATTTCTAGTGGGTTTGTTTTAATTGTTTTTTTTTTTCACTAGATTTTGGCCCACGTTTATGTGGGGCCCATGGTGCAATGGTTGGTTTGGAGTTGGTGGTTTTTGAAATTCAGCCGTTAGGCTCATTTTGGTTGGACTTTTGGGCTCTTTTTGGGTGTCGAAATCTGGAGTGCATGGCGTGGGTTTTGGGGCCCACTTGGTATGGTTCTTTTTGGGATTATATAAGGGGCCCATTTTGGATTTGGCAGACTTTTGGTAATATTGGTCTATGTTTAAGTGTTTGTTTGATTGTTTAGTCACTTTGCAGCGAATCAGTTATAGTTGATGGTTTCTTGATGTTTGATCGTGTGATCCTCATGTGACTCGATACGAGGGTGGTTTTGAGCCATCTCCGCCAAGAGTGATTGGGGAGTCACTGCTTTGGGGATTAGTGGTTCAATAACTAGCCGAGTTCGAGACTGGGAGATGAGCGGGAGGATAGCTACCGGTTTTCTGGTTGCTTCTTGTCTTCATGTGACCTATCCTAATTGATCGTAGCGCCACGCCTGGCATGGAGTGAAGGGCACACTGCCGTGGGGGTTTGAGGCTTGTGATCTACCAAGGATGGGACTGGGGGGTGTGATGATTGTTCTCTTGATTTTGTTGGCTATGTATTGGTTTGCTGCTGTGGGGCTATTGTTTTTTCACTTCAACTCTCTAGACTGTGGCTTATGGTTGTTGATCGTGCTAGCTTCATGTGACTGTACTGGGATTTCCCATGGGGTAGATTTTATCCTCTGGCATGGCTTTGGTTAAGTGGCTTGGATGTCACGGCTGTGAGGAGTGCGTTGCTTAATGGATTCCATGTTTTATCTACAGTAGAGACTGGGGGCATGTGGGGTTGATTGTCATCTTTGTCTCGGCTTGAGAGTTGTTGTTTTGTTAGTGTGTCTACTTTGTTTATTAGCTATGTGGTGTCTTTATGTATATCTTTGCCCATATATCCACCTCAAGTTCCTATAGTCTTTGATGATAGGGGTTACTTGAAGACATTTGGATATATGGGCAAAGTTGGGTTATTGCTTTCAGTTACTTGTTTACCCCCCCCTTTCTTAGGGGGGTGCAGTGTTAGTTTATGATTGGTTATATTTTTTATTTTTATTTGTTGTTGGGTGTGCCTGGGGTATGCCCCTTGTAAACTTGTAAATTTCATTGTCTTTATTTTATGACTTACTTACCCAAAAAAAAAAAAAAAAAGGAAAGGAAATTCAATTTCCATCTTTCGGACTGGAGAATTAACGATTTAGGTGATTTAGAAAACCAGAAATGAGGTGCTTAAGTTAAACTAATATCTCTAAGCTACAATTACTTAGAAAATTCACCTTCTTAGAGGTTAAGCAAGGTTAGTGTGAGTTAAACTTGGCTACTTGAGCTAATGAAACAATTTGTGGCCTAAGCTGATTAGTTCCTAGAACAATATGGAGAAGGATAGAGAAGGACGGACAAAGTTAGACGAAAGAGCTAGAATAAAAAGTGAGAGAAAAGAAAAGGAAATATGAAGAAAATCGAAGGTAATTCAAATTCATCATTTTGGACTTGAGAATTGAAGACTTAGGTGATTTCGAAAACCTTAAAGAGGTGCTTAAGTTAAACTAATATCGTCAAGCTAATATTAATTAGAAAATTCTCTTTCCTACAAGCTAAACACGGTGAGTTTGATTTAAACTTGGCCACATAAGCTAATGAAACAATTGGTGGCCTAATCTAATTAGTTCCTAGAACAAAGTACATAAAGATGGAGAAGGACGAAGAAAGTTAGAGTTAAACTTTTCATCTTGAAAACTAAAATAGAAAGTTAGGGAAAGAAAGTGAAATAGGAAGAAAATTAAAGGTAATTCAGATTCATCCTTTCGGACTGGAGAATTGAACACTTAGGTGATTTAGAAAACCTTAAATGAGGTGCTCAATATAAACTAATATCGTTGAGCTACAACTACTTAGAAAATTATGTTTTCTAAGAGGCTAAGTAAGGTTAGTTTGAGTTAAACTTGGCCACTTAAGCAAATGAAACAATTAGTGGCGTAAGCTAATTAGTTCCAAGAACAACAAAATAGAGAAGGATGGAGAAAGACGAAGAAACTTAGAGAGAAACTTTCTTCTTGAGAGCTAGAAGAGAAAGTTAGGGAAGAGAAAGAGAAATAGGAAGAAAATCAAAGGGAATTCAAATTCATCCTTTTGGACTTGAGAATTGAACACCTAGGTGATTTATAAAACCTTAAATGAGGTGCTTAAGCTAAACGAAACTCATTAAGATGCATTTACTCAGAAAATTCTCTTTCTTAGAGGCTAAGCAAGGTTAGTTTCTGTTAAACTTGGGCACTGAAACAAATGAAACAATTTGTGACCTAAGCTGATTAGTTCGTAGAACGAAATAGAGAAGAATGGAGAAAGATAGAGACAAACATTCTTCTCGAGGGCTAGGAGAGAAAGTTAGAGAAAAGAAAGTGAAATAGGAAGACAATCAAATGGAATTCAAATTCATGCATGAGAATTGAACACATAGGTGACTTAGAAAACCATAAATGAGATGTTTAAGTTAAACGAATTTCGTTAAGCTATAATTACTCAGAAAATTCTCTTTCTTAGAGGCGAAGTAAGGTTCGGCAACTTAAGCTAATGAAATAATTAGTGGTGTAAGCTAATTAGTTCCATGAACAAAGTAGAGAAGGATGGGGATAGTTAGAGACAAACTTTCTTCTTTAGAGCTAAAATAGAAAGTTAGTGAAAGAAAGGGAAACAGGAAGAAAATCAAAGGAAATTCATATTCATCCCTTTGGACATGAGAGTTGAACACTTAGCCAATTTAGAGAACCGTAAATGAGGTGCTTAAGTTAAATGAAAATTGTTAAGCTACAATTACTCAGAAAATTCGTTTTCTTAGAGGCTAAGCTAGGTTTGTTTGAGTAAAACTTGGCCACTTAAGCAAATGAAACAATTAGTGGCGTAAGCTAATTAGTTCTAAGAACAACAAAATAGAGAAGGATGGAGAATGACGGAGAAACTTAGAGAGAAACTTTCTTCTTGAGAGCTAGAAGAGAAAGTTAGGGAAGAGAAAGAGAAATAGGAAGAAAACCAAAGGGAATTCAAATCATCCTTTTGGAGTTAAGAATTGAACACCTAGGTGATTTATAAAACCTTAAATGAGGTGCTTAAGCTAAACGAAAATCATTAAGCTACATTTACTCAGAAAATTCTCTTTCTTAGAGGCTAAACAAGGTTAGTTTGTGTTAAACTTGGCCGCTTGAACTAATAAAACAATTTGTGGCCTAAGCTAATTAGTTCCTAGAACAAAATAGAGAAGGACGGAGAAAGTTAGAGAGAAACTTTCTTAATGGGAGGTTTATGGGAAAGTTAGAGAAAAGAAAGAAAAACAGCAAGAAAATCAAAGGGAATTCAAATTCACCCTTTTGGACTTGAGAATTGAACAATTGGGAGCTTTAGAAAACCTTAAACAAGGGGCATAAGTTAAAACTATTATCGTGAAGCTACAATTACTCATAAAATTCTCTTTCCTATAGGCTAAAGCAATGTTAGTTTGAGTTAAACTTGGCCACAGAAGCAAATGAAACAATTATTGGCCTAAGCAAATTAGTTCCTAGAACAAAATAAAGAAGGATGGAGAAAGATAGAGACAGAGGCATTCTTCTTGAGGGCTAGGAGAGATTGTTAGAGAAAAGAAAGTGAAACAGGAAAAAAATCAAATGGAATTCAAATTCATCAATTTGGACCTAAGAATTAAACACAAAGGTGATTCTGAAAACCATAATGAGGGGCTTAAGTAAAACTAATATCGTTAAGCGACAATTACTTAGAAAATTCTATTTCTTCGATGCAAAGCAAGGTTAGCTCGAGTTAAACTTAGACAGTTAAGCTAATGAAACAATTAGTGGCACAAGCTAATTAGTCTCTAGAACCAAATAGAGAAGGATGGAGAACGACGGAGAAAGTTAGAGAGAAACTTTCTTCTTGAGAGGTTAAAGAGAAAGTTAGAGAAAAGAAAGAGAAATAGCAAGAAAATCAAAGGAAATTCAAATTCATCCTTTTGGACATGAGAATTGAACACTTATGTGATTTAGAAAAGCTTAAATGAGGTGCTTAAGCTAAACGGAAATCGTTAAGCTACAATTACACAGAAAATTCTCTTACTTATAGGCTAAGCATGGTTAGTTTGAGTTAAACTTGGCCGCTTGAGCTAATGAAACAATTAGTGGCCTAAGCTAATTAGTTTCTAGAAAAAAATCGAGAAGGAAGGACAAAGTTAGGGAAAAACTTTATTCTAGAGAGCTAAAAGAGAAAGTTAGAGAAAACAAAGAGAAATCGGAAGAAAATCAAAGGTAATTCAAATTCACCCATTTGGACTTGAGAATTGACCGCATAGGTGATTTAGAAAACCATTAATGAGGTGCTTAAGTTAAAATAATATTGTTTAGCTACAATTACTCAGAAAATTCTCCTTCTTAGAGGCCAAGCAAGGTTAGTTTGTGTTTAACTTGGCCACCTAAGCTAATGAAACAATTAGTGTCCTAAGCTAATTAGTTCCTCGAACAAAATGGAGAAGGACAGATAAAGTTAGAGAAAAACTTTATTCTAGAGAGCTAGAAGAGAAAGTTAGAGAAAACAAAGGAAAATAGGAAGAAAATCAAATGGAATTCAAATTCATCCATTTGGACTTGAGAATTGAACACACAGGTGATTAGAAAACCATAAATGAGGTGTTTAAGTTTAACTAATGTCATTAAGCTACAATTACTCTGAAAATTCTCTTTCTAGGAGGCTAAGCAATGTTAGTTTGAGTTCAACTTGGCCACTTAAGCTAATGAAATAATTAGCGGCCTAAGCTTTTTTTTGGGTAAGTATTAGTGGCCTAAGCTAATTAGTTCCTAGAACAAAATAGAGAAGGTTGGAGAAGGACGGACAAAGTTAGAGAAAAACTTTAATCTAGAGTGCTAGAAGAGAAAGTTAGAGAAAACAAAAATGGAGAAAACAATGTTCTCCAATCCTATCAGCTTATGACGGATCACAGATCCTTACTAAAAATGGAGAGGCCAAATGGAGGGTTGAGTGATGTGAGCAAGTATACTTGTTACTGTAACTGTGGGTTCAGTGAGGAGAGGAAGTACATATATTTTGCCCTAACATTTATTATATATTATCTATATTTTGTGCAGGTTAAAGGAGCTATCATGTACACTGTCCATCTGGAATTTATGAGAGAATATGTGAGTTGTGTGCCTAGTGATGTGAGATATTATATGGAGTGGAGAGACGTCTTCTATTGTGGGCCGAGTGAGGGGAGGTCCTACACAGAGTGTTTGTTATTTTTACTTCTCTATGACTACTTATACTGTTTTGGAAATTCCTGCTTATCATACTTTGAGCAATTATCTGATATAGTGTGTAGGGATGGTGGCTGCTTCTTGTGCAGATCCAGAAGGCATGAAGTGTGTATATGTAACGTGGTGATGGCAGCTTCAAGCGCCTTGCTGTGCTACGTAAAAGTGAAAATCAGTTGTCTTTTTTACTATGTGTACATAGTTTTATTAGGTAATTCGGCCTACCCCTAAGGGCTGTGTAGGAGGATTTTTGTGTCTGTAGTTCTGATGCGCTATAGGCAACCCATCAAAGATGATATAATGGGTTTGTTTTTGTTTTCCCGTAAGGTTCCTGGTAGGACTTTGTTTTTGATTTTTAAAGGTATAGGAGCCTATTCCTACGGGTGTGTAGGAAGGATCCAAGGAGGCTGGGTACTTTTTGGTTTGTGTTGTTCAAAGGTGGCTACTACTTATATCTATTGTACAAGGACCCTATTTATTATAGGACATGGCCTTTGTACAATCTGATGGCTAGTAATCATCCTTTGATTCCCAATTTTGGTTGTAGCCTCAGTGTTCTCGATTTTGTATAGTGTTTTTATTTTGTGGCTGGGCTTCAGTGATTTGTTGCCGAGGTTTGTGGTTTTGTTTTGTTGTTAGGTCCTGGGGTATGCCCCTTGTATTCTTGTAAATCTTTTTGTTTTATTTATTTCTTATTCATCCAAAAAAAAAAACAAAAAGAAATAGGAAGAAAATCAAACAGAATTCAAATTCATTCAGTTGGACTTGAGAATTGAACACATAGGTGATTTAGAAAACCATAAATGAGGTGTTTAAGTTAAACTAATGTCATTAAGCTACAATTACTCTGAAAATTCTCTTTCGAGGAGGCTAAGCAAGGTTAGTTTGAGTTAAACTTGGCCACTTAAGCTAATGAAACACTAAGCTAAGTAGTTCCTAGAACAAAATAGAGAAGGATGGAGACGGACAGACAAAGTTAGATAAAAACTTTCTTCTAGAGAGCTAGCAGAGAAAGTCAAAGAAAACAATGATAAATAGGAATAAAATCAAGGGGAATTCATATTCATCACTTTGGACTTGAGAATTGAATACGTAGGTGATTTAGAAAACCTTAAATGACGAGCTTAAGTTAAACTAAAATCATTAAGCCACAGTTACTTAGAAAATACTCTTTCTTAGAGGCTATGCAAGGTTTGTTTGAGTTAAACTTGGCCTCTTAAGCTAACGACATAATTGGTGGCGTAAGAAATAATTAGAGAAGGATGGAGAAGGATGGTCAATGTTAGGGAAAAACTTTCTTCTATAGAGCTAGAAGAGAAAGTTAGCAAAAGAAAGAGATTTAGGAAGAAAATCAAAGGGAAGTCAAATTCACCCTTTTGGATTTGAGAATTGAACACATAGGTGATTTAGAAAACCACAAATAAGGTGCTTAATATCGTTAAGCTACAAGTACTCAGAAAATTCTCTTTTTTTGACGCTAAGCCGAGTTATTTCGAGATAAACTAGGCCACATAAGCTGATGAAACAATTCGTGGCCTCAGCTAATTAGTTCTTGTAACAAAACCGAGAAGGATGGCGAAGGACGGAGAAAGTTAGAAGGAAACTTTCTTCTTCAGAGCTAGAAGAGAAAGTTAGAGAAATAGGAAGAAAATCAAAGGAAATTCAATTTCCATCTTTTGGACTGGAGAATTGACGACTTAGGTGATTTAGAAAACCATAAATGAGGTGCTTAAGTTAAACTAATTTCTTTAAGCTGCAATTACTCAGAAAATTCACTTTCTTAGAGGCTAAGCAAGGTTAGTGTGAGTTAAACTTGGCCACTTGAGCTAATGAAACAATTTGCGGCCTAAGCTGATTAGTTCCTAGAACAATATGAAGAAGGATGGAGAAGGATGGACAAAGTTAGAGGAAATGTTCCTTTTTGAGAGCTGGAATAAAAAGTGAGAGAAAAGAAAAGGAAATAGGAAGAAAATCGAAGGTAATTCAAATTCATCATTTTGGACTTTAGAATTGAAGACTTAGGTGATTTCGAAAACCTTAAATGGGGTGCTTAAGTTAAACTAGTATCGTCAAGCTAATATTACTTAGAAAATTCTCTTTCTTAGAAGCTAAACACGGTGAGTTTGATTTAAACTTGGCCACTTAAGCTAATGAAACAATTGGTGGCCTAATCTAATTAGTTCCTAGAACAAAGTACAGAAAAACAGAGAAGGACGAAGAAAGTTAGAGTTAAACTTTTCATCTTGAGAACTAAAATAGAAAGTTAGGGAAAGAAAGTGAAATAGGAAGAAAATTAAAGGTAATTCAGATTCATCCTTTCGGACTAGAGAATTGAACACTTAGGTGATTTAGAAAATCTTAAATGAGGTTCTTAATAAAAACTAATATCGTTGAGCTACAACTACTCAGAAAATTATGTTTTCTAAGAGGCTAAGCAAGGTTGGTTTGAGTTAAACTTGGCCACTTAAGCAAATGAAACAATTAGTGGCGTAAGCTAATTAGTTCCAAGAACAACAAAATAGAGAAGGATGGAGAAGGACGGAGAAACTTAGAGAGAAACTTTCTTTTTTTTTGGGTAAGTGAGTCGTAAAATAAAGACAGTAAAATGTACAAGTTTACAAGGGGCATACCCCAGGTACGCCCAACAACAAATAATAAAAGAACAAAAAACACCACAAAACTACCACTGGACATCGTACAACATAAAACCACACTCGCAAAAGCGAAAGAACAACAGAAAAAATAGAACCCCACTTTGCCCATATATCCTTTTTGTCCCAAAGTAACCCCTACCATCAGAGATAATAGATGGAAACTTGGGGTGGATATATGGGCAAATAAACAAAACACACCACAGACTCATAAAACATAACAAACAAACACACAATACAAATGTAACTAACTAAACACCCAACAAGACCAATCAAAAAATGATAACTGCCCCCGCTTGCTCCCAGTCTCTACCTCGGATGAAAGCATGGAATCCAATAAGCATCTCGCTTCTCATAGTCGTGACATCCTAGCCACTCAACCAAAGCCATGACAAAGGAAAATATCTATCCCATGAAAGATCCTGGCTGAGTCACATGAAGCCTGCATAGTCAATCACCATAATCAACGGTCTTGAGAAGTTTAGTGAAAAAACAATAGCTCCGTTGCAACAAACCAATACATAGCCAACAAAACATGAGAGCAATAATCACATCCCCCAGTCCCTTCCCTGGTAGATCAAAAGCCTCAAACCCTATAGCAGTGTCCCCTTCACTCCATGATAAGCGTGGCAATATAATCAATTTAGGATGGGTCACATGAAGACAAGAAGCGACCACAAAACCGATAGCTATCCTCCCCCTCATCTCCCAGTCTCTAACTCGACTGGTTATCGAACCACTATTCCCCATAGCAGTGACTCCCCAATCACTCTTGGTGGAGATGGCTCAAAACCACCCTCATATCGAGTCACATGAGGATCACACGATCAATCATCATGAAATAACCGACTACAAGAGATCCGCTGCATTGTGGCTAATCAAAAATATATGGGCTCACCAATAAGATTGAGACCCAACCCCAAAAAAAACCAATATACTACTAGCCCAAGAATTAGCCCATAAACCATGGAATAGTAGACCCATTTAATAAAATAACCATGAAGTCCAAATGGGCCCCACACGATTTCTTCATATAAACCAATTTGCCGTCCTTTTTGATCTTCACGCACATGGTCGGATTAAAAATCAGCCCATGTTAACCATGTTAAGCAACGTGGGCCCACAATGAAAACTAATACCCATGTGAACTTTGAGTCACCAACCAGTTTGTTTATAACATGCAACACATATAATAAAAAACCGTAGGTGGGACCCAATAGAACTAACATTGCATGTGATGGTAATACCACAACCTGCTCAATTGAAAACCATGAGCCATGGAACCTGGTTTTTGAAATTCAAGACAATAACATGGCTAGCCCCACGTGGTACTCCCAATAATACAAAAAGTATATATAATATATTTATATATACCACTTACACTCATGCCAACCAAATGAATCACTGCGGCAACAAGACACCCTGCTTGCTCGTCGTCCCTCTTTAACCACACCCCACTCAGGTAATTACGCCCAACCGCAACGAGGTGCGTCTACACCACTACTTCTTCTTCCATACGCACAGCTCACGGTTTGGTTACACCGGCGCCGAAGCAAAAATTCCATGCTGGCATCGTAGCAATCATCAACATAAAATGACTACCCTTCGGAAACTAAGCTGGAGCTACAGCAGCTACAATTTGACGAAATAGCCACCCATATGCCTGGATATACAAAGCTCAGATCGCATGAGATTGAAAACACACATCAGCGATCATCTTTCTCATATTCAACATAGTCGCGACGGCACTCAACTCCTACTCGCCACTAATCTACGGCTAACCTCGCCGTTATCTTCAATACAAAGCTCCATCAAAACATTGATGAAACTGGAAGCTATTAATCAACACAACCCAGCACCGTCGATGACACAACACCACCAGCGACACACACCATACCAAATCCTTGGAGCAAACAGCCATGGCGCCACCCACAACCGGAGCTCCTCAAACCCAGATTACACACCCGATGAATCATCTCTCTCTCTAAAAAATCTGTAAAAAGACCTAGAGAGATAGGTAACAATAACATAGAAGCCCAGGCAAAGACCACACCCTTGTTGGAGGACAAACCAGTGCACACAACAACCAGACCACCACTGCCAGTCAACAAAACCAACAGCGACCACCATTACGTGCGATTCTCTCTCAACTAATAAATTAATTAGAGAAGCAAAGAAACCACGAACCCAGCTCTTGGACTCTAAAACATGAACCCAACAATGGACGTTGATTTTGCAAGGATCCCATAACCAACTGGCCTAAAAAGCACCAGAAACCAAAGATACACCATACACCATTGTAACACTCCGAGGGGAGCCTTCTCTCTCTAGATTCTAGAGAGAGAAGCTCTACTTTCTTCCCCTTCAAACTTTAGAGAAACTTTCTTCTTGAGAGCTAGAAGAGAAAGTTAGGGAAGAGAAAGAGAAATAGGAAGAAAATCAAAGGGAATTCAAATTCATCCTTTTGGACTTGAGAATTGAATACCTAGGTAATTTGTAAAACCTTAAATGAGGTGCTTAAGCTAAACGAAACTCATTAAGCTACATTTACTCAGAAAATTCTCTTTCTTAGAGGCTAAGCAAGGTTAGTTTGCGGTAAACTTGGCCACTGAAGCAAATGAAACAACTTGTGGCCTAAGCTGATTAGTTCCTAGAACGAAATAGAGAAGGATGGAGAAAGATAGAGACAAACATTCTTCTTGAGGGCTAGGAGAGAAAGTTAGAGAAAAGAAAGTGAAATAGGGAGACAATAAAATGGAATTCAAACTCATGCATGAGAATTGAACACATAGGTAATTTAGAAAACCATAAATGAGATGCTTAAGTTAAACGAATTTCGTTAAGCTACAGTTACTCAGAAAATTCTCTTCAGTAAATTCTCGATAAACTCTTAGTAATTTACTAAGTAAATTCTAAATAAATTACTAAGTAAATTCATAGTAAATTATTCGGTGAATTACTCACTGAATTTATCTGTAAATTACTAAGTAAATTCCCAGTAAATTACTCGGTAAATTCTCAAAAAATTCTTGGTCAATTACTTAGTAAATTACTCAGTAAATTATTGGAAAATTACTATGTAAATTCCAAGAAAATAACACAATAAATTATCTGTAAATTCTTAGTAAATTATTTAATAAGTTCAAAGCAAATTACTGAGTAAATTCTCAATAAATTACTCCTTAAATTCTCAGTAAATTGCAAGTAAATTAATGAGTGAATTATTTAGTAATTTACTTAGTAAATTCTAGTAAAATGTCAATAAATTACTCGATAAATTCTCTGTAAATTACTCAGTAAATTATTGGTAAATTCTTATTAGTTAATTACTCAGTAAATTCTCACTAAATTACTTAGGAAATTTCTCACTAAATTACACGTAAAATTCTCTATAAATTATTCAGCAAATTCTTAGTAATTTATAAAAAAAAACTTCTGAGTAAATTCTCAAAAAAATTACAAGAATTTTTTTTGTGGATTAATTAGTAAATTATGAGTAAATTACTCAATAAATTCTAGATAAATTCTTGGTAAATTCAAAGTAATTATTCAGCAAATTACACCATAAATTCGTAGTAAATTCTCAATAAATTACACATTAAATTTCAAATAAATTCTCTATAAATTACTTTGTAAATTATCTGTAAATTATTTAATAAATTCTAAATAAATTACTCATAAAATTTTCAATAAATTCTATGAAAATTCTCAATAAATTCTTGGTAAATTACTCAGTAAATTCATAGTAAATTACTCACAAAATTATCAAAAAACAATTCATGAATTACTTTGTTAATTCTCAGTAAATTATTTGAACATTAATTAGTGAATTTCCTGTAAATTCTCAGTAAATTATTAAATAAATTCTAAGTAAACTACTTAGTAAATTCTCAATAAATTAATCCATAAAGTCTAAGTAAATTATCAATAAATTCTTAGTAACTTATTCAGTAAATTCTCAATAAATTACTTAGTTATTTCCAACTAAATTACCCAGTGAAGAACTTAGTAATTTATCAGAAAATTTCTTAGTCAATTCATAGTAAATTCTCAGTAAATTACTCTGTAAATTATCGGTGGATTCTTAGTAAATTACTCAATAAATTCTCAGTAAATTCTAGTTAAATTAATCAGTAAAATTCTCAATAAATTTCATGCAAAATTCTCAGAAAATTATTCAGTAAATTATTAGAAAATTTTGTGTAAATTCTTACAAAATCATTAGAAATTTTTTTGTGAATTACTCAGTAAATTATGAGTAAATTACTCTGTAAATTCTCAAAAAATTTTGTATAAATTCTTGGTAAATTACTCAGTAAATTCACAGAAAATTTTTAAAAAATTACTCAGCAAATTACTCTGTAAATTCTAAGTAAATTACTAAGTAAATTCATAGTAAATTATTCGGTGAATTACTCGCTGAATTTATCTGTAAATTACTAAGTAAATTACTCGGTAAATTCTCAAAAAATTCTTGGTCAATTACTTAGTAAATTACTCAGTAAATTATTAGAAAATTACTCTGTAAATTCCAAGAAAATAACACAGTAAATTATCTGTAAATTCTTAGTAAATTATTTAATAAGTTCAAAGCAAATTACTGAGTAAATTCTCAATAAATTACTCCTTAAATTCTCAGTAAATTGCAAGTAAATTAATGAGTGAATTATTCAGTAATTTACTTAGTAAATTCTATTAAAATGTCAATAAATTACTCGATAAATTCTCTGTAAATTACTCAGTAAATTATTGGTAAATTCTTATTAGTTAATTACTCAGTAAATTCTCACTAAATTACTCAGGAAATTTCTCAGTAAATTACACGTAAAATTCTCTATAAATTATTCAGCAAATTCTTAGTAATTTATCAGAAAATTTTGAGTAAATTCTCAAAAAATTACAAGAATATTTTTGTGAATTAATTAGTAAATTATGAGTAAATTACTCAATAAATTCTAGATAAATTCTTGGTAAATTCAAAGTAATTTCTTAGTAAATTATTCAGCAAATTACACCATAAATTCGTAGTAAATTCTCAATAAATTACACGTTAAATTTCAAATAAATTCTCTATAAATTACTTTGTAAATTATTTAATAAATTCTAAATAAATTACTCAGAAAATTTTCAATAAATTCTAAGAAAATTCTCTATAAATTCTTGGTAAATTACTTAGTAAATTTATAGTAAATTACTCATAAAATTATCAAAAAACATTTCGTGAATTACTTTGTTAATTCTCAGTAAATTACTCAGTAAATTATTCGAACATTAATTAGTGAATTTCCTATAAATTCTCAGTAAATTACTTTATTAATTCTCAGTAAATTATTCAAAAATTCTAAGTAAACTACTTAGTAAATTCACAATAAATTAATCCATAAAGTCTAAGTAAATTATCAATAAATTCTTAGTAACTTATTCAGTAAATTCTCAATAAATTACTTAGTAATTTCCAACTAAATTACCCAGTGAAGAACTTAGTAATTTATCAGTAAATTTCTTAGTCAATTCGCAGTAAATTCTCAGTAAATTACTCTGTAAATTATCGGTAGATTCTTAGTAAATTACTCAATAAATTCTCAGTAAATTCTAGTTAAATTACTCAGTAAAATTCTCAATAAATTACATGCAAAATTCTCATAAAATTATTCAGTAAATTATTAGAAAATTCTGTGTAAATTCTTACAAAATCATTTGAAATTTTTTTGTGAATTACTCAGTAAATTATGAGTAAATTACTCTGTAAATTCTCAGAAAATTTTGTATAAATTCTTGGTAAATTACTCAGTAAATTCACAGAAAATTTTTAAAAAATTACTTTGTAAATTATCAGTAAATTGGTTGTAAATTTTCAATAAATTCTCTAAGTTAGTTATCGGTGAATTACTCAATAAATTCAAAGTAAATTGCTCTGAAAATTTTCAATAAATTCTAAGAAAATTCTCAATAAATTATGAGCAAATTACTCATTAAATTCACAGTAAATTCTCAGCAAATTACCATTAAAGTTATAGTAAATCCATGGTAAATAACTCAGTAAATTCTCAGTAAATTGCTTCGTAAATGATTGGTAAGTTCTTAGAAAATTACTCAACAAATTCTCAGTAAATACTCAGTAAATTCTCGATAAACTCTTAGTAATTTACTGAGTAAATTCTGAATAAATTGCTAAGTAAATTCATAGTAAATTATTCGCTGAATTTATCTATAAGTTACTAAGTAAATTCCGAGTAAATTACTCGGTAAATTCTCAAAAAAATTCTTGGTCAATTACTTAGTAAATTACTCAGTAAATTATTAGAAAATTACTCTGTAAATTCTAAGAAAATAACACAGTAAATTATCTGTAAATTCTTAGTAAATTATTTAATAAGTTCAAAGCAAATTACGGAGTAAATTCTCAATAAATTACTCCTTAAATTCTCAGTAAATTGCAAGTAAATTAATGAGTGAATTATTCAGTAAATTTCTTAGTAAATTCTAGTAAAATGTCAATAAATTACTCGATAAATTCTCTGTAAATTACTCAGTAAATTATTGGTAAATTCTTATTAGTTAATTACTCAGTAAATTCTCACTAAATTACTCAGGAAATTTCTCAGTAAATTACACGTAAAATTCTCTATAAATTATTCAGCAAATTCTTAGTAATTTATCAGAAAATTCTGAGTAGATTCTCCAAAAATTACAAGAAGTTTTTTTGTGAATTAATTAGTAAATTATGAGTAAATTACTCAATAAATTCTAGATAAATTCTTGGTAAACTCAAAGTAATTTCTTAGTAAATTATTCAGCAAATTACACCATAAATTCATAGTAAATTCTCAATAAATTACACGTTAAATTTCAAATAAATTCTCTATAAATTACTTTGTAAATTATCTGTAAATTATTTAATAAATTCTAAGAAAATTCTCAATAAATTCTTGGTAAATTACTTAGTAAATCATAGTAAATTACTCATAAAATTATCAAAAAACATTTCGTGAATTACTTTGTTAATTCTCAGTAAATTATTCAAACATTAATTAGTGAATTTCCTGTAAATTCTCAGTAAATTACTTTATAAATTCTCAGTAAATTATTCAATAAATTCTAAGTAAACTACTTAGTAAATTCTCAATAAATTAATCCATAAGTCTAAGTAAATTATCAATAAATTACTTAGTAATTTCCAACTAAATTACCTAGTGAAGAACTGTCACGCCCCACTTTTTATTACTCGAAGTATTACCAAATTCATTAACTCAATACCATTTCAGAGATATCGTGCGGAAATAAACTCATATAATCAACTCTTAGAAGTGAATAACATGCTCTCATTCGTATGCAAGTGAATACAACATGAGTATAATAAATAAATTGCCCTTGGGCTTACATCATTAATGAATCAAGAAGAAGGGTGTAACCCTTCTACATACATGGCACTCAGCCAATACAAAGAGGCCCCGTGGCCGACAAGTAAGAAGATCCAAATCTTGTAGTGCATCCTGCTCAACACCTGAAAAAGATTCAACAACGTAGGATGAACATATAGTCCGGTAGGGATCTCAACATGGCCCTCAACAATAACAACTTACAAATAGCTATGATCATGAATGCTCAATCTCATACTAGAATAGTAATGTGACAGTTTACACAAAATATATATAAGTATGAACTTTTCTCGAAAACAACCATTCCAATCAATGCCATAGGCGATTCATCTTTCCTTTTTCCTTTCATTAATCCCCGTTCCTAGTCTTTCATAGCATTAACAATTATTTAGGAAATAATTACACTAAGCCCACTACTTTCTTCCATTTCCCACACCTACAACAAATGTACCTTTTCAAAACATATTTTCAAAGTATTCGATCCTCTTCACACTTTCCAAAAGACAAAAATGACATTTTGGTTTCTTTTCGATGCAATTATATCTATACATGCATACCTTATATAAAAGGGAGATAACAAATCATCCACATGTATAAAATCAATTAATGAGGCAACTCGGCCCTCCAAAACTGTAACTAATCAAGTCCATGATATTCTCACATACAGTGAAACAACAACAACAAAACTTTGCTCTACCAGCTATGTGCGTAGTAAGCCAAAGATACACCTTTCACAACAACACACCAGTTTACCAGGCGTTAGCTGGAAGGGTATGGTGCCTTCAATTCTCAGCGCAGTCAGTTCTCCAGGCGCTAGCTGGAAGGTCACGATACCTCTAATTTTTAGCGCAAGGTATAACACCACCAACCAAAATATAACAGGGCATAACTAACATGTATAACACATATACATAAACCATCAAGTTACAAGCAATGTGTTAAAGTATATGAACACATAATTAATTCCCCTCGAGCAAGTATACATACGTAATGTATCTTAGCACTTCCTCACATACAATGTTCAATCAACAATGGTATAATGCACACACGACAATTCAACCCAACCATGTCATCCTCCACCGACGACCAAGGACAAAACCTCTAGATGCAAGTATTTAGTACATCCATTAAAGACTCAATTACTATGAGACCACAAACCGAACAACAACACTAACACGGTAGTTAAAGATACAACCCCCACGTGTGTGTATTTAACACTCGAGAAACAACAATCCAATTTTCATACTTATATCAAAGATACTTTTCTCATTTCACAAAACAAATTCCATCTCCTTTTGTTTTCACAAAACCAACTCCATCCCTTTTGTTTCCACAAAACCAATTCCATTCCTTTTGTTTTACAAAACCAATTCCGTTGGTAATAAAGCCATAACTTACATTAGTCCACTACATTCATTTCAAAACCATTCCAAAACCAAAGTTAACCCCTTAGGCATTAACACCTTCACCCAACTCACATTAACAATAGAGATTTACAACATAGGTCAACTACCCTCCATTTTAATTTACCAAATCAAAATATAATTTAGGGCATTTTCTTCTTTCAACTATAACATGCTAATTTACACTCCAATTAGCCCAAAACAACCATCAATGATAAAATAACCATTTTCAAACAACCAACCCTAGGTTCCTTCTCATGATTTCAAACAAATCCAACATGGATATGATTTTCATGCAATACAAAACTACCACATGTCTATCTATAGACGAAGTATTGAAAAAAAACAAGGAAATCCCTATCTCAAATTCGGAGCTCAAATGGAGAAGATGAAGAATCTCGAAGTTGCTCCAAATCCCAAATTTCTTGGATCAAAACGAAGCCCTCGACGATCAACACAACTTTTACAAAGGCCAAAGGGTAGCAAAACACTCTAGCTAGATCAATCCTAAGAGAGAAGTTAGGTTTTAGAGTGAGGTGCTCTCCAATGGAGGTTCTGAAAAAGTAAGAGAGAGAAAGGAAATCAAAAAGTGATTCAAAAGGTGATTTCACGGACTGATATAAAAAAGGTCCGCTCGAGCGTACAACACCCCGCTCGAGCGTCAGACACAGGTTGACGCTCAAGCGTCCAAAGAGCCACTCGAGCGCCGGATGCACCCTCCCAAAATTTTCTGCAGACGACCAAAATGCTAAGAGAAGGAAATTCACGCTCGAGCGTCCAAACTGCCGCTCGAGCGGAGAGGCAACAACAAAAGCCCACTCGAGCGTCAGAAAAGCCGCTCGAGCAGATAGACCAAAACCTGGGCCAAAATTTCTAAGTCTTAAAACATAACCAACTCATTCCCAACTTGCCCAACACAACCCAAAACTCTAAAACAAAGAGTAAGGGATAGAAATGAAGATAAGACAATAACAAATCTACGGAACCGAGTCCGGATTACAGTTAAACAACAACAGGGAATACCGGGATCGCTATAACCTCCCCCCCCTTAAAGAATTTCGTCCCCGAAATTAAGGATACGCCAAAACACAAGGCCAACTGATCACACAATACCAACACCCGAGTACTAGGAGAGGAACTATTCTCCCTACAAGCCTTCGATTCACTCTTACCAAGGAAGAGACTAACCAAGGGAACACGTTCCAAACGACAACCCTATAGGGACAAAAGCTACAACAAAACCAAACCTTTCCCGAAGCAATTCACCAACAACCAACTAGCGCTTCAAGCTAAGTCACTACTCAACAACCATAATTTCCAATAAAAGAGTAATCAAAGCAAATCCTCTGAGAGAATAGTAAGAAAAATATTTTCTTGTTCATGAGACATTTCTCAAAGATAGTTAAATTTTCAATGTTGAAAAAAAACATTTTCTTGAAAAAAAAAACACGGTGTCATCCAAAACACATAATCATCCACAGTTCATTTGCCAAAAAGATGCATTTGGAATTTCTCAAAACCCTTGAACTAAGTCAATTTCTCAACAACGCCTTTAAATGGCCCATATATTAGGAAAATTTTGCTTTCCATTTCTTTCCAAAATAATACTATCAACAACCATCACTCATACAGTGATGCCACAACTAACACAGAACATAACATTTCTATAATGATAGTTAATAGAAATAACAACTATACTATCAACACATAAGGCATAAGAAATTCACGGTTTTGCAATTTCATCCCGCCTCCCTTTACTTAACCAATTTAAAATCATAAACATGGTTCAGAACTTGGTCAACAATTAAAGGAGACCACATCTCACATCAACAATACCTTCTTAATACACAAATGATACACATTTTGGTGCTGTATCAATATAACATAGAAACACTTCTATACTTCACAATTGATAACGATATACATTTTAGTGCTATATCAAATCAAACAAAATCCGGTTTAGAGGTCCATCCCCCATCTTCCAATAAACCGTGGAGTACATCTTCCATCTCCTCCCACACACAACAATGCATATGAGCAATTAACATATACAAGTTCAATCAATCAATACAAAACTTGATGCATTATTCCAACCGTCAAATTCAATGACATAACATGTTCAACTAGTTTCAGTTTTCCCTAATCAACATACAAGTCTACAACAAACGAGACTAACCTCAAGGTGACAGATGTCAACCCAAAACCCGATACCAACAAGCTGACTAATCAACTCAAAAAAAATTATGTGTAAATTCTTAGAAAATCATTAGAAATTTTTTTGTGAATTACTCAGTAAATTATGAGTAAATTACTCTGTAAATTCTTAGAAAATTTTATATAAATTCTTGGTAAATTACTCAATAAATTCACAGAAAATTTTTAAAAAATTACTCAGCAAATTACTCTGTAAATTCTCAGTAAATTGGTTGTAAATTCTCAATAAATTATTCGTTAAATTTTCAATAAATTCTCTATAAATTACTCAATTAATTATCGGTGAATTACTCAATAAATTCAAAGTAAATTGCTCTGAAAATTTTCAATAAATTCTAAGAAAATTCTCAATAAATTATGAGTAAATTCCTCGTTAAATTCACAGTAAATTCTCAACAAATTACTCAGCAAATTACCATTAAAGTTATAGTAAATCCGTGGTAAATAACTCGGTAAATTCTCAGTAAATTGCTTCGTAAATGATTGGTAAGTTCCTAGAAAATTACTCAACAAATTCTCAGTAAATACTCAGCAAATTCTCGATAAACTCTTAGTAATTTACTGAGTAAATTCTAAATAAATTACTAAGTATGTAACGCCCTCAAAATAACACCAAAACCCAACAATATAGACATGCATTGATATATATAAAAGTCCCATATCCTTCTATTTATCACAGTTTCATTACAAAAAGTATTACATGTTAACGACAAAAGCAAATGCCCTAAGGGCTTACAGCTTTCCAAGTTAACACTTGGTTACAAAAAGATAGAGTGCTAACTCATTTACACATTAAGCCCTTGGCTTGAATTTACATGTAATACATCAAAAGAAAGACAACAAAAGTCTGCCCCGCCCCTAGCCTCCCAAGCTATGTCCTTGGAGGTGGCATGCTGCCTGTACCTGAAAGTGATGTTCCCATATAGGGTGAGCCACAGCCCAGTAGAAATGTACTAAACCAGTTATGAATAATGACTAAAAGATTAACAGTTGATAGATGGTCCACACTTTTACACTCTTTCATAACACATTACAATTCCAAGACTTTCAAGTCTATGTTCAATTCACTCTCCATTTTCATTGAATTCTCAATTTATAATTCATGGCTCAAAACCTGGCCACACAACTCATATGAGACAATAACTCATATTAACCACTTACAATTTCATTACTTCCACAGATATGCATACTAGCTATATCATATTCCCAAGACAAGCATATGAGCTCTATCTACAGAGTCCATCCCCTATCTTCTCCCAAACAACATCCGGTTTAGAGGTACATCCCCTATCTTCCCCTAAACCGTGGAGTACATCCCCTATCTTCTCCAACACAACACAATGCATATAAACAATAATTATACACATCACGAATCAATACATAAAGTTAATGTATTCTTCAACTATCATACTCAGTGACACATTTCAATGATTGGTTTTAGTTTGCCTAATCATCATGCATTGTCTACAATAATCAAGACTATCCTCCACCGATAGCCCAAAGCAGATATTTCTAGACAGAAAATAAATGCACAAAATGGATATTAAATCAACATTTCCACTTCAATTCCTCATTTCTCATAATTAATCATATCAATTAATTAATCAATGTGGTTAGGGCATTTTCCATAATTAACATCTCAACCCTTAGGTTCCGTTTTTATCAATGTTTCAACATTAATCCCATGTTTTTATACCAAACAAGCCTCTAGGTTTATCATAAATAAAACCCCAACTTTTGTGAAATTACACAAAGGCCCAAAGTTTTCTCAAAATTTCTCAACAACTTCCAACACATCAAAATGCTATAATTCAAAGACAAAATCCATAAAGAGGAGTAGGATATCCCTACCTCAAAGTTTGAGCTCAAAAGGAGATGAAGACCCAACACCCAACTTGCTCCAAAGCCAAATATTTTCAGATTAGATCGAAGCCCAAGTCACCCTTTATCTTTTTAACAAAGCACTTAGGGTAGATTCACACTCTAGGGAGATGATTTCTTAGAGAGAAGACAAGTCTAGAGAGAGAGGCTCTCAAATTTAGGGTTTGAAGATATAAAAGTTTTGAAAAAGTGAAGTTTAGATCATTGCTTGAATCGATATAAATAGGCTCGCTCGGCGAAGACTTGGTCGCCGGCGACCATACGTAAAACCCTAGCTCGAAAAGAAGGTCTCGCCGAGCCAACAACCCGAAGCTCGCCGGCGAAGAAAAGCTTGCTCGAGCCAGAACTCGACCCTTCAGATTTGCAACTAGACGACGCCGAAGCGACAAACCGCTTCGCTCGAAGCGAACTGAATCGCTCGAGCGAAGAAAAGCTCGCTCGAGCCAAAAATCATGGTGTTCAGGTCCAGTACCAGACGCAATCACTCGCTCGAGCGAAGCCACTCTGGCTCGACCCACCAGACACAAAACTCAAAGCTCGCTCGAGCGACCAAATCCTCGCTCGAGCGAAGGACAAAAATTCTGGGCAGTAACCCTTGGTTCCCAAACACAACCAACCTGAAACAAAACCTGCCCAACACATCCTATAACTCAAATACAATGCAGAAAAGGATGTAAACAAGACAATACCCAACTACTAACATCCACGGACACATGTCCGAATCACTGTACAATAAGGGGTAAACCCGGGATCGCTATAAAGTAAATTCATAGTAAATTATTCAATGAATTACTCGCTGAATTTATCTATAAATTACTAAGTAAATTCCCAGTAAATTACTCAGTAAATTCTCAAAAAATTCTTGGTCAATTACTTAGTAAATTACTTAGTAAATTATTAGAAAATTACTATGTAAATTCTAAGAAAATAACACAGTAAATTATCTGTAAATTCTTAGTAAATTATTTAATAAGTTCAAAGCAAATTACGGAGTAAATTCTCAATAAATTACTCCTTAAATTCTCAGTAAATTGCAAGTAAATTAATGAGTGAATTATTCAGTAATTTTCTTAGCAAATTCTAGTAAAATGTCGATAAATTACTCGATAAATTCTCTGTAAATTACTCAGTAAATTATTGGTAAATTCTTATTAGTTAATTACTCAGTAAATTCTTACTAAATAACTCAGGAAATTTCTCAGTAAATTACACGTAAAATTCTCTATAAATTATTCAACAAATTCTTAGTAATTTATCAGAAAATTCTGAGTAGATTCTCAAAAAATTACAAGAAGTTTTTTTGTGAATTAATTAGTAAATTATGACTAAATTACTCAATAAATTCTAGATAAATTCTTGGTAAATTCAAAGTAATTTCTCAGTAAATTATTCAGCAAATTACACCATAAATTCGTAGTAAATTCTCAATAAATTACACGTTAAATTTCAAATAAATTCTCTATAAATTACTTTGTAAATTATCTGTAAATTATTTAATAAATTCTAAATAAACTACTCAGAAAATTTTCAATAAATTTTAAGAAAATTCTCAATAAATTCTTGGTAAATTACTCAGTAAATGCATAGTAAATTACTCATAAAATTATCAAAAAACATTTCGTGAATTACTTTCTTAATTCTCAGTTAATTATTCGAACATTAATTAGTGAATTTCTTGTAAATTCTCAGTAAATTACTTTATAAATTCTCAGTAAATTATTCAATAAATTCTAAGTGAACTACTTGGTAAATTCTCAATAAATTAATCCATAAAGTCTAAGTAAATTATCAATAAATTCTTAGTAACTTATTCAGTAAATTCTCAATAAATTACTTAGTAATTTCCAACTAAATTACACAGTGAAGAACTTAGTAATTTATCAGTAAATTTCTTCGTCAATTCGCAGTAAATTCTCAGTAAATTATTCTGTAAATTATCGATAGATTCTTAGTAAATTACTCAATAAATTCTCAGTAAATTCTAGTTAAATTACTCAGTAAAGTTCTCAATAAATTACACGCAAAATTCTCAGAAAATTATTCAGTAAATTATTAGAAAATTCTGTGAAAATTCTTAGAAAATCATTAGAAATTTTTTTGTGAATTACTCAGTAAATTTTGAGTGAATTACTCTGTAAATTCTCAGAAAATTTTGTATAAATTCTTGGTAAATTACTCAGTAAATTCACATAAAATTTTTAAAAAATTACTCTGTAAATTCTCAGTAAATTGGTTGTAAATTCTCAATAAATTATTCGTTAAATTTTCAATAAATTCTCTATAAATTACTCAGTTAGTTATCGGTGAATTACTCAATAAATTCAAAGTAAATTGCTTTGAAAGTTTTCAATAAATTCTAAGAAAATTCTCAATAAATTATGAGTAAATTACTCATTAAATTCACAGTAAATTCTCAGCAAATTACCATTAAAGTAATAGTAAATCCATGGTAAATAACTCGGTAAATTCTCAGTAAATTGCTTCGTTAATGATTGGTAAGTTCCTAGAAAATTACTCAACAAATTCTCAGTAAATACTCAGTAAATTCTCGATAAACTCTTAGTAATTTAGTGAGTAAATTCTGAATAAATTACTAAGTAAATTCATAGTAAATTATTCGGTGAATTACTCACTTAATTTATCTGCAAATTACTAAGTAAGATCCTAGCGAATTACTCGGTAAATTCTCAAAAAATTCTTGGTCAATTACTCAGTAAATTACTCAGTAAATTATTAGAAAATTACTCTGTAAATTCCAAGAAAATAACACAGGAAATTATTTGTAAATTCTTAGTAAATTATTTAATAAGTTCAAAGCAAATTACGGAGTAAATTCTCAATAAATTACTCCTTAAATTCTCAGTAAATTGCAAGTAAATTAATGAGTGAATTATTCAGTAATTTACTTAGTAAATTCTAGTAAAATGTCAATAAATTACTCGATAAATTCTCTGTAAATTACTCAGTAAATTATTGGTAAATTCTTATTAGTTAATTACTCAGTAAATTCTCACTAAATTACTCAGGAAATTTCTCAGTAAATTACACGTAAAATTCTTTATAAATTATTCAGCAAATTCTTAGTAATTTATAAAAAATTTTGACTAAATTCTCAAAAAAATTACAAGAATTTTTTTTGTGAATTAATAAGTAAATTATGAGTAAATTACTCAATAAATTCTAGATAAATTCTTGGTAAATTCAAAGTAATTATCAGCAAATTACACCATAAATTCATAGTAAATTCTCAATAAATTACACATTAAATTTCAAATAAATTCTCTATAAATTACTTTGTAAATTATCTGTAAATTATTTAATAAATTCTAAATAAATTACTCATAAAATTTTCAATAAATTCTAAGAAAATTCTCAATAAATTCTTGGTAAATTACTCAGAAAATTCATAGTAAATTACTCATAAAATTATCAAAAAACAATTCGTGAATTACTTTGTTCATTCTCAGTAAATTATTCGAACATTAATTAGTGAATTTCCTGTAAATTCTCAGTAAATTATTAACTAAATTCTAAGTAAACTACTTAGTAAATTCTCAATAAATTAATCCATAAAGTCTAAGTAAATTATCAATAAATTCTTAGTAACTTATTTAGTAAATTCTCAATAAATTACTTAGTTATTTCCAACTAAATTACCCAGTGAAGAACTTAGTAATTTATCAGAAAATTTCTTAGTCAATTCACAGTAAATTCTGAGTAAATTACTCTGTAAATTATCAGTGGATTCTTAGTAAATTAATCAATAAATTCTCAGTAAATTCTAGTTAAATTACTCAGTAAAATTCTCAATAAATTACATGCAAAATTCTCAGAAAATTATTCAGTAAATTATTAGAAAATTCTGTGTAAATTCTTACAAAATCATTAGAAATTTTTTTGTGAATTACTCAGTAAATTATGAGTAAATTACTCTGTAAATTCTCAGAAAATTTTGTATAAATTCTTGGTAAATTACTCAGTAAATTCACAGAAAATTTTTAAAAAATTACTAAGCAAATTACTCTGTAAATTCTCAGTAAATTGGTTGGAAATTTTCAATAAATTCTCTATAAATTACTCAGTTAATTATCGGTGAATTACTCAATAAATTCAAAATAAATTGCTCTGAAAATTTTCAATAAATTCTAAGAAAATTCTCAACAAATTATGAGTAAATTACTCGTTAAATTCACAGTAAATTCTCAACAAATTACTCAGCAAATTACCATTAAAGTTATAGTAAATCCATGGTAAATAACTCGGTAAATTCTCAGTAAATTGCTTCGTAAATGATTGGTAAGTTCCTGGAAAATTACTCAACAAATTCTCAGTAAATACTCAGTAAATTCTCGATAAGCTCTTAGTAATTTACTGTGTAAATTCTAAATAAATTACTAAGTAAATTCATAGTAAACTATTCGGTGAATTACTCGCTTAATTTATCTTTAAATTACTAAGTAAATTCCCAGTAAATTACTCGGTAAATTCTCAAAAAATTCTTGGTCAATTACTTAGTAAATTACTCAGTAAATTATTAGAAAATTACTCTATAAATTCCAAGAAAATAACACAGTAAATTATCTGTAAGATCTTAGTAAATTATTTAATAAGTTCAAAACAAATTACTGAGTAAATTCTCAATAAATTACTCCTTAAATTCTCAGTAAATTGCAAGTAAAATAATGAGTGAATTATTCAGTAATTTACTTAGTAAATTCTACTAAAATGTCAATAAATTACTGGATAAATTCTCTGTAAATTACTCAGTCAATTATTGGTAAATTCTTATTAGTTAATTACTTAGTAAATTCTCACTAAATTAGTCAGGGCATTTCTCAGTGAATTACACGTAAAATTCTCTGTAAATTATTCTGCAAATTCTTAGTAATTTATCAGAAAATTCAGAGTAAATTCTCAAAAAATTACAAGAATTTTTTTTGTGAATTAATTAGTAAATTATGAGTAAATTACTCAATAAATTCTAGATAAATTCTTGGTAAATTCAAAGTAATTATTCAGCAAATTACACCATAAATTCGTTGTAAATTCTCAATAAATTACACGTTAAATTTCAAATAAATTCTCTATAAATTACTTTGTAAATTATCTGTAAATTCTTTAATAAATTCTAAATAAATTACTTAGAAAATTTTGAATAAATTCTAAGAAAATTCTCAGTAAATTCTTGGTAAATTACTCAGTAAATTCATAGTAAATTACTCATAAAATTATCAAAAAAACATTTCGTGAATTACTTTGTTAATTCTCAGTTAATTATTCGAACATTAATTAGTGAATTTCCTATAAATTCTCAGTAAATTACTTTATAAACTCTCAGTAAATTATTCAATAAATTCTAAGTAAACTACTTAGTAAATTCTCAATAAATTAATCCATAACGTCTAAGTAAATTATCAATAAATTCTTAGTAACTTATTCAGTAAATTCTCAATAAATTACTAAGTTATTTCCAACTAAATTACCCAGTGAAGAACTTAGTAATTTATCATTAAATTTCTTAGTCAATTCGCAGTAAATTCTTAGTAAATTACTCTGTAAATTATCGGTAGATTCTTAGTAAATTACTCAATAAATGCGCTGTAAATTCTAGTTAAATTACTTAGGAAAATTCTCAATAAATTACACGCCAAATTCTCAGAAAATTATTCAGTAAATTATTAGAAAATTCTGTGTAATTCTTAGAAAATCATTTAAAATTTTTTTGTGAATTACTCAGTAAATTATGACTAAATTACTCTGTAAATTCTCAGAAAATTTTGTATAAATTCTTGTTAATTACTTAGTAAATTCACAAAAAAAATTTTAAAAATTACTCAGCAAATTATTCTGTAAATTCTCCGTAAATTGGTTGTAAATTCTCAATAAATTATTTATTAAATTTTCAATAAATTCTCTATAAATTACTCAGTTAATTATCGGTGAATTACTCAATAAATTCAAAGTAAATTGCTCTGAAAATTTTCAATAAATTCTAAGAAAATTCTCAATAAATTATGAGTAAATTACTCATTAAATTCACAGTAAATTCTCAACAAATTACCATTAAAGTTATAGTAAATCTGTGGTAAATGACTCGATAAATTCTCAGTAAATTGCTTCGTAAATGATTGGTAAGTTCCTAGAAAATTACTCAACAAATTCTCAGTAAATTCTTGATAAACTCTTAGTAATTTACTGAGTAAATTCTAAATAAATTACTAAGTAAATTCATAGTAAATTATTCGGTGAATTACTCGCTGAATTTATCTGTAAATTACTAAGTAAATTCCCAGTAAATTACTCGCTAAATTCTCAAAAAATTCTTGGTCAATTACTTAGTAAATTTCTCAGTAAATTATTAGAAAATTACTCTATAAATTCCAAGAAAATAACACAGTAAATTATCTGTAAGATCTTAGTAAATTATTTAATAAGTTCAAAGCAAATTACGGAGTAAATTCTAAATAAATTACTCGTTAAATTCTCAGTAAATTGCAAGTAAATTAATGAGTGAATTATTCAGTAATTTACTTAGTAAATTCTAGTAAAATGTCAATAAATTACTCGACAAATTCTCTGTAAATTACTCAGTAAATTATAGGTAAATTCTTATTAGTTAATTACTCAGTAAATTACTTAGTAAATTCCCACTAAATTGCTCAGGAAATTTCTCAGTAAATTACACATAAAATTCTCAATAAATTATTCAGCAAATTCTTAGTAATTTATTAGAAAATTCTAAGTAAATTCTCAAAAAAATTACAAGAATTTTTTTTGTGAATTAATTAGTAAATTATGAGTAAATTACTCGATAAATTCTAAATAAATTCTTGGTAAATTCAAAGTAATTATTCAGCAAATTACACCATAAATTCGTAGTAAATTCTCTATAAATTACTTTGTAAATTATATGTAAATTATTTAATAAATTCTAAATAAATTACTCAGAAAATTTTCAATAAATTCTATAAAAATTCTCAATAAATTCTTGGTAAATTACTCAGCAAATTCATTGTAAATTACTCATAAAATTATCAAAAACACATTTTGTGAATTACTTTGTTAATTCTTAGTTAATTATTCGAACATTAATTAGTGAATTTCCTGTAAATTCTCAGTAAATTACTTTATAAATTCTCAGTAAATTCTCAACAAATTACTCAGCAAATTACCATTAAAGTTATAGTAAATCCGTGGTAAATAACTCGGTAAATTCTCAGTAAATTGCTTCGTAAATGATTGGTAAGTTCCTAGAAAATTACTCAACAAATTTTCAGTAAATACTCAGTAAATTCTCGATAAACTCTTAGTAATTTACTGAGTAAATTCTAAATAAATTACTAAGTAAATTCATAGTAAATTATTCGGTGAATTACTCGCTGAATTTATCTGTAAATTACTAAGTGAATTCCCAGTAAATTACTCGGTAAATTCTCAAAAAATTCTTGATCAATTACTTAGTAAATTTCTCAGTAAATTATTAGAAAATTACTCTGTAAATTCCAAGAAAATAACACAGTAAATTATCTGTAAGATCTTATTAAATTATTTAATAAGTTCAAATCAAATTACAGAGTAAATTCTCAATAAATTACTCCTTAAATTCTCAGTAAATTGCAAGCAAATTAATGTGTGAATTATTCAGTAATTTACTTAGTAAATTCTAGTAAAATGTCAATAAATTACTCGATAAATTCTCTGTAAGTTACTCAGTAAATTATAGGTAAATTCTTATTAGTTAATTACTTAGTAAATTCTAACTAAATTACTCAGGGAAATTCTCAGTAAATTACACGTAAAATTCTCTATAAATTATTCAGCAAATTCTTAGTAATTTATAAGAAAATTCTAAGTAAATTCTCAAAAAAATTACAAGAATTTTTTTTGTGAATTAATTAGTAAATTATGAGTAAATTACTCAATAAATTCTTGGTAAATTCAAAGTAATTATTCAGCAAATTACACCGTAAATTCGTAGTAAATTCTCTATAAATTACTTTGTAAATTATCTGTAAATTATTTAATAAATTCTAAATAAATTAATCAGAAAATTTTCAATAAATTCTATGAAAATTCTCAATAAATTCTTGGTAAATTACTTAGCAAATTCATTGTAAATTACTCATAAAATTATCAAAAAACATTTTGTGAATTACTTTGTTAATTCTCAGTTAATTATTCGAACATTAATTAGTGAATTTCCTATAAATTCTCAGTAAATTACTTTATAAATTCTCAGTAAATTATTCAATAAATTCTAAGTAAACTACTTAGTAAATTCTCAATAAATTAATCCATAAAGTCTAAGTAAATTATCAATAAATTCTTAGTAACTTATTCAGTAAATTCTCAATAAATTACTTAGTAATTTCCAACTAAATTATCTAGTGAAGAACTTAGTAATTTATCAGTAAATTTCTTAGTCAATTCGCAGTAAATTCTCAGTAAATTACTCTGTAAATTATCGGTAGATTCTTAGTAAATTACTCAATAAATTCTCAGTAAATTCTAGTTAAATTACTCAGTAAAATTCTCAATAAATTACACGCAAAATTCTCAGAAAATTATTCAGTGAATTATTAGAAAATTCCGTGTAAATTCTTAGAAAATCATTAGAAATTTTTCTGTGAATCACTCAGTAAATTATGAGTAAATTACTTTGTAAATTCTCAGAAAATTTTGTATAAATTCTTGGTAATTTACTCAGTAAATTCACAGAAAATTTTTAAAAAATTACTCTGTAAATTCTCAGTAAATTGGTTGTAAATTCTCAATAAATTATTCGTTAAATTTTCAATAAATTTTCTATAAATTACTCAGTTAATTATCGGTGAATTACTCAATAAATTCAAAGTAAATTACTCTGAAAATTTTCAATAAATTCTAAGAAAATTATCAATAAATTATGAGTAAATTACTCATTAAATTCACAGTAAATTCTCAACAAATTACCATTAAAGCTATAGTAAATCTGTGGCAAATAACTCGGTAAATTCTCAGTAAATTGCTTCGTAAATGATTGGTAAGTTCCTAGAAAATTACTCAACAAATTCTTAGTAAATACTCAGTAAATTCTCGATAAACTCTTAGTAATTTACTGAGTAAATTCTAAATAAATTACTAAGTAAATTCATAGTAAATTATTCGGTGAATTACTCGTTGAATTTATCTATAAATTACTAAGTAAATTCCCAGTAAATTACTCGCTAAATTCTCAAAAAATTCTTGGTCAATTGCTTAGTAAATTTCTCAATAAATTATTAGAAAATTACTCTGTAAATTCCAAGAAAATAACACAGTAAATTATCTGTAAGATCTTAGCAAAATTATTTAATAAGTTCAAAGCAAATTACGGAGTAAATTCTAAATAAATTACTCCTTAAATTCTAAGTAAATTGCAAGTAAATTAATGAGTGAATTGTTCAGTAATTTACTTAGTAAATTCTAGTAAAATGTCAATAAATTACTCGATAAATTCTCTGTAAATTACTCAGTAAATTACTTAGTAAATTCCCACTAAATTGCTCAGGAAATTTCTCAGTAAATTACACATAAAATTCTCAATAAATTATTCAGCAAATTCTTAGTAATTTATAAGAAAATTCTGAGTAAATTCTCAAAAAAATTACAAGAATTTTTTTTGTGAATTAATTAGTAAATTATGAGTAAATTACTCAATAAATTCTAGATAAATTCTTGGTAAATTCAAAGTAATTATTCAGCAAATTACACCATAAATTCGTAGTAAATTCTCTATAAATTACTTTGTAAATTATCTGTAAATTATTTAATAAATTCTAAATAAATTACTCAGAAAATTTTCAATAAATTCTAAGAAAATTCTCAATAAATTCTTGGTAAATTACTCATAAAATTATCAAAAAACGTTTCGTGAATTACTTTGTAAATTATTTTCTCGCACTAACTGTTGTACTCGACGAGATTTCATATTATGTAAACGATTGGCGGTGGGACAATATTTATGTAAATTTTTATGATTAAATAATATTGCAGAATTCTTCAATTTATATTGTCCCAATAAATTAGTTTTCTGAGCAGGTTTAAGCTTGGAAAATGGGCTGTAATTGGTGACCAGACCAAAGGACCAATTACAATAATGAGGCCCATTTAATGTTTAACAGGAACAATTAAAATAGGCCCAGAAGTATTGTAACAACCCTCATCTTGATTTAGCCATGCTTACGTACATCTTTGTATGATCTTGTCTTGTTATGATCATAAATCTTGTTATTTTGTTCTGTCTTGCTTGTTAAGTATTACTTGCTTGCTTGATCTTGCACCTTGCTTGATATATAGCCAAGGTCAGCTTAGCTTAGCTCGCCTTTAAACCTTTGTACTTGGAATTGTTTTGGAACCTTGGTTGACCTCTATCTTCACCTCGGCATGTTTGCCGAGATGTCACTCTTTGGGCCGATGTGTTTAGAGCCTAGACCGAGGTGTGGCACACCCAGGCCAAGGTGTGGCACCACTTAGTCAAGTGCCGACCTCCCTAGCCGATGTCCTTGTTATCCTTGCAAAAGCTTTGACTTTAGCCGATGTCCTTACTTGCCGATGTGTTTTGCCATCTAGCTTGTTGTATACGCTTTGTCAGAGACTCGTCTTGTCAATCAGTCACCTTTTTGAACTGAACCAACCCGGTGATGCCACGTGTCCGATTGCCGAGGCTAAGTCACCGACAGGCCTATAACACATCATTTTGTATCCTTTTTGGCATCATTTTGGTCTCAATCTTTGTTCCTTTAGAGAGAGAAGCTCTAGAACAAGGAGTAAGAGTTTTAGAGAGAAGTTGAGTTCCGAGTTTGATCGTGGAAGATCGAACCGTTGGATTTGAGTTTTGAGGTTAGATTCTTGCTCTCCCTCGTTTGCTCTTATTGACCATCTAGTTGCATTGCGTGATTGAATTTGTTTTGCATGCCATGCATGGATTTGGAGTTGGTTTTGAAAGAGAAAGTTAGTATTCATGTGTTCTTGATGAAAGTGCACTTTGATCTAGAAGTTTATGGCTAGAGCCATGTTATTGTGTTTGTTCTTGCATGTTCTTCTTGGTTGGGTGCCTAAGTCCACGTTTTTGAACTCTTAGCATGAAACCCCAGATTTTGAATAAACGAGTTATGGTTCTAACATGCATGTTCTTGATGTTCTTGTTCCTTGCATTCTTCAGAGGGAAACTCAGGTTTCCCGACTTTGTTTGTATGAGGCCAGCAGGACCACACCTCGGCTAGGAGGTGCGGGACCTCGGCATGACCTGGGCAGTACCCAGCTTGACTTAACATGTTTCGTTTCGTTATTGATTTGGATTCGTGGTGGTAGTCGAGATCATTATGTGTAAGTAAAGCTTGTTTTGAGAATGTGATTTGCTATGTGATTTGTCAGGACTTTGATCTTGCTTTGAGCCTACACCTGAAGAGCCAGGTGAGTGGTGCTTCTAGTAAAGCTATGTTATACCGTTTTGCTAAATCTTGTTTTGCCTTGTTTTTGATGAAAGTATTTTGTTAAGCATGAATGGTTAGCCTCCTTCGATGTATCAAGTATGAGCTTTGTTTTGATGTATCTTGAAAGTCCCTTGTACTGGAGGACTATAAACTTTCGCAGTACTAAGTGTAAAAGTCCCTTAGCTGGAGGACTCTAAACTTTCGCAGTATTATGGATAAAAGGATACGGTCCTTTCTTGAAACCTAAGTCCCTTGGGCTGGAGGACTCTAAACTTTCGCAGCACCACTGGTTAAAAAGGGCTACGGGCCTAAATGACGCCAGCTGTGTATTAAAAGGATACGGTCCTTTCCTGGAAAAGTTATTGGGTTGAAAAGGGCTACGGGCCTAAGTAACATAAGTCCCTTGGGCTGGAGGACTCTAAACTTTCGCAGCACCATCTTGTATAAAACGATTACGGATCGTACAATCTTGTTTTGCTACCAATGGGTTACTACACGTATTGTTTGCTCGGACAGCTTTTGATTATGTTTTGCCGATGTCAGTGAGCATCCCCTGAAAGTTGTAAGTCTTAACAGATGAATACGGTTCATCCCTTGATTTGGTACAGTTTTGATGTGCTTTGCTTGATAGAACCTCGGCTAATGTTTTGATGGTTTTGATATGTTTTGTTTTGAACAGACTCCGGCTATATTCATGCAAACCTTTATTACCAGTACCATTCACTGAGTTTCCATACTCACCCTCTATATATATATGTAGGTGATGAGCAGGACGGCGGTGACGCCTAGATGTGTTGCAAGCTTATTTTGGATTCTTGATTTCGTCGGCCTTGTTTTGTATTCTTGTCGGCAATGCTGTTTCTACTCCGGCATTTTGTGTTTACGTCGGCATTTTGTATTTATCTCGGCAGATCTTGAAAATCATGCTTCTTGGCTTATATTCATTGTATTTTGTACTTGTCGGCTTAGAAGCCTTTTGGTCAAGATTTGACTTGTAATTTGATAACTTGGATGGGTTGTAAGACTATATTGAATATGTCTTTTCATTTGATTTACGCACAGCTCTCTTGGACCACTTGTAATTCGATTTATTGCTTCCGCATTTTGTAAGCCCCCTATGTGTACTCTGTTGTGTGTGGATTTTGGTAAGTTGGCTTTCGGTAATCACGGATTACTGGCCATCACAGCACCATCCTACTAGGGGCGGGTTGGGGTCGTGACAAGTATGTCACAACAGATCATTAGATATAAGCCCATAAATAAGCGACGCGGCCCATTAAACATAGGCCCATCAAATTGCTCTATGAAAGAAGTGGACACATTTGGGCCCAGAACTACAACAAATTTGAACAAATTATTTATTAAGGAATAGTAACAATTATACAATTATGATAATTAGGAAATTGTGTCACTATTCCTAAGTCCACAGTCGGATTTTGACACGTCTTTCATATCAACAGCTGGATGTGTGTCTGCACATCGCTCCATCGTCTGCATGGATGGAGCCATCGCTTGGGTTTCTAATTCGGAAACCACTTTAAGACCGGCGAATAGAGCGTCTTCTTGCCGCTGTAAGGCGTTGATGAGCCGGATTAAATTTTCGGCATTGTTTTCGTCGACGACCAACAAGGACCACTGCAGCAGTAAAAGATCCGGTTTGTATTTTAAAATCAACCGCCTAAATTGACCTAGATCAGACGGCTCCATTGCAAAATAATTAAAAACCCCCAATTATTTTGGCTTATATAATTTCCCGCTTGCGCTTGCCACCGTTTAATTTAAATTTCCCGCTTGCGCTTGCCTTTTTAGATTTTTAATCCTGGCCGCAAATCTGGGCGCGGAGCGGAGACACTAGCAGACAACACGCCTCAAAATGCGGAAGGGAGCACCAATCGGGGGACAACACGTGGCGCGGGGGGAGCGTCCCAGGTAATATTAGTGGGACGCTCCTGGGCACCTATATAACTCACTCCCTAACTCTCTTCCACCAGTATAGTTTTTGGGAGAGTGACTTGCGTCATCCGAGAGAGTTAGTGACGTCATAGAGAGTGAGTTATGACATTAGTACGACGTCGTTTTAGAGTCCAAAATAAGAACATCTTCCTCACATATGCCCAATGTTCCATACCTAAAGAGAGATTATTAGAGAAAATTAGGGAGTTGTTCACAGCCAGGCCACTAAATTATGTGAGGGTTGCACATGAATTACATGAGGACGGGCAACCACATCTCCATGCTCTTTTCCAATTTCCATACCGTTTCTAGACGCAAAATGAATGGTTCTTCGACGTTACTCACGATCGATGTAATCGCCATTTCCATCCCAATGTTCAAGGGGCTTTCAACCATCAGAATGTGCTGGAATATATCTCCAAACACGGAGACTACACGGAATGGGGCGAATTCCGTGAGGGGTCATTAGCTAACTAGAATAACAAAGAAAATATATATCGTGACGCACTTGCTGCCACTACCAAGGACGAAGCACTGGCACTGGTAAGAAACGGCGATCCCAAATGTTTCTGGCTCAATTATGACAAGTTGTCATCCAATTATGATCGGATTTCATTTAATCCGCCATTGCCGTATGTTCATCCATTTACAGACACAGTATGGATCGTCCCCAATGACTATACAAAGAATGGGTTGCAGAAAATATAAGGGACGAAGCCCAAAGACCGCATAGGCCCAAAAGCATTATAATTGAAGGCCCATCTAGAATTGGGAAAACATGTTGGGCCCGGTCTTTGGGGCCCCATAATTATTATTCTGGCCACATCGATCTGAGAGACCACAAGGATGACGCTTTCTACAACATAATCGATGATGTGGCCCTACAATTTTTGAAACATTGGCGGGAGTTTATTGGCGCCCAACGGGAATTTTTTCAAATTGTAAATATGCCCACCCAAAGAAAATAAAGGGCGAGATTCCAAGTATTATATTATGCAATCCCAGGGAGGGTTCTAGTTACAGAGAGTTTTTGGAAAAACATGAACACGCCGGGCTCAAAGCGTGGACGATCAAAAATGCAGAATTCTATACAATCGACGAGCCCCTGTTCGCCAGAACCAATCAAGAAGAGGCATCGTAATGCCAAGACGAAGGGCCAACGCAGGAAGATATTCCACTTCTAATGCGGCTGTCGAACTGATGCCATAACTCACTCTCTATGATGTCACTAACTCTCTCGGATGACGCAAGTCACTCTCCCAAAAACTATACTGGTGGAAGAGAGTTAGGGAGTGAGTTATATAGGTGCCCAGGAGCGTCCCACTAATTACAGAACGCCGCGCCACGTGTCGTTCATTGGTGCTCCCTTCGCATTTTGTGGCGTGTTGTCATAGTGTCTCTCGCCCAGACCTGCGGCCAGGATTAAAAATCTAAAAAGGCAAGCGCAAGTGGGAAATTTAAATTAAATAGTGGCAAGTGTGAGCGGGAAATTATATAAGCCAAAATAATTGGGGGTTTTTAATTATTTTGCAATGGAGTCGTCTGATCTAGGTCAATTTAGGCGATTGATTTTTAAATACGGATCTTCTTTCTTTTGGTCCTTGGTAAAAACATCGAAAATTTAATCCAAACCGCTCCATCAATGCACACATTCTCTGCCGATGTTACATCATCATGTATAATAAAAAAATTGTGTAAATAATTTTTTAAATCCCATTTATATTATATTGTAATACTTGGAGGCCCATTTTAGTGTCTTCTTTCATAGAGCAATTTAATGGGCCTATGAAAAATCATTTATGTAGGGCTTTACGGTCATGTTATAATGGGCCTCAATTAGGCCTATTAATGATTTTTCATTTATTAATTATATTATTGTTAATGATCCAAACAATAATCACATTGATTAAATATATCTTAAAAATCTTTATTATTTAATCATTAAAATGTACATAAATATTTTTCCATCGCCAATCTTTTACATAATACGAAAGCTCGTCGAGCACAATAGTTAGTGCGAGACAATAATTTACAGGGCTAATAATTCCAAAGCTGGATAATGTGTTCGTCATCCTGCGTGCAATAAGCCGGGAAAATACATTCTCCGATAGGCTTCTGCGACCGCATAGTAATGGATGCCTCGAACCACATCCATTGCAGAGAGAAGATGCTATCAGGGGTCTTCTACGACACTTTGATGAACCCGATATGGTTCAAAGCTGTAGACATGTCAATGCCGGGGAATCAGGGCGTATACAAGATATGATGTCTGTTTAACTACAACCTCCGGAAAGCATTGGGAATCCGGACGTTCACTGCGACAATGAATACCTGGCTGACATCCAGTGGTCACAGAAGCCTATCGGAGAATGTATTTTCCCGGCTTATTGCACGCAGGATGACGAACACATTATCCAGCTTTGGAATTATTAGCCCTGTAAATTATTGTCTCGCACTAACTATTGTACTCGATTTAGCCAGATATGTAAAAGATTGGCGATGGGAAAATATTTATGTACATTTTAATGATTAAATAATAAAGATTTTTAAGATATATTTAATCAATGTGATTATTGTTTGGATCATCAACAATAATATAATGGGCCCAATTACAATATCCCAAATGAAAAATCATTAACCCAATTATCCTAAACGAAGAGGCCCATTATAACATGACCAGCCCAAAGATGATTTTTCATAGGCCCATTAAATTGCTCTATGAAAGAAGTGGACACTAAAATAGGCCTCCAAGTATTACAATATAATATAAATGGGCCGAAGATACAGCATATTTAAAAAAATTATTTACACAATTTTTTTTATTATACGTTCCGATAACCAACACACAGTCGATTCTGATGTAATATCGGCAGAATGTGTGTCTGCACTACAATCCATAGTCTGCATTGATGGAGCCGTCGCCTGGGTTTCTAATTCGGAAATTGCTTTCAGACCGGCGAATAGAGCATCTTCTTGCCGCTGTAAGGCGTTGATGAGCTGGATTAAATTTTCGGCGTTATTTTCGCCAACAACCAACAAGGACCATTGCAGCAGTAAAAGATCCGGCTCATATTTTAAAATCAATCGCCTAAATTGACCTAGATCAGACGGCTCCATTGCAAAATAATTAAAAACCCCCAATTATTTTGGCTTATATAATTTCCCGCTCGTGCTTGCCACTATTTAATTTAAATTTCCCGCTTGCGCTTGCCTTTTTAGATTTTTAATCCTGGCCGCAGATCTGGGCGCGAAGCGGAGACACTAGCCAACAACACGCCACAAAATGCGGAAGGGAGCACCAATCGGGGGACAACACGTGGCGCGGGGGGAGCGTCCCAGGTAATATTAGTGGGACGCTCCTGGGCACCTATATAACTCACTCCCTAACTCTCTTCCACCAGTATAGTTTTTGGGAGAGTGACTTGCGTCATCCGAGAGAGTTAGTGACGTCATAGAGAGTGAGTTATGGCATCAGTTCGATGCTGTTTTAGAGTCCAAAATAAGAACATTTTCCTCACATATGCCCAATGTTCCATACCTAAAGAGAGATTATTAGAGAAAATTAGGGAGTTGTTCACAGTCAGGCCACCAAATTATGTGAGGGTTGCACATGAATTACATGAGGACGGGCAACCACATCTCCATGCTCTTGTCCAATTTCCATACCGTTTTCAGATGCAAAATGAACGGTTCTTCGACGTGACTCACGATCGAACTAATCGCCATTTCCATCCCAATGTTCAAGGGGCTTTCAACTATCAGAATGTGCTGGAATATATCTCCAAACACGAAGACTACACGGAATGGGGCGAATTCCGTGAGGGGGGCCGCTGCGCTAACCAGAATAACAAAGAAAATATATATCACGACGCACTTGCTGCCACCACCAAGGACGAAGTACTGGCACTGGTAAGAAATGGCGATCCCAAATGTTTCTGGCTCAATTATGACAAGTTGTCATCCAATTATGATCGGATTTCATTTAATCTGCCATTGCCGTATGTTCATCCATTTACAGACATAGTATGGGCCATCCCAGCAGATATACAACAATGGGTTGATGACAACATAAAGGACGAGGCCCAAAGACCGCATAGGCCCAAGAGCATTATAATTGAAGGCCCATCTAGAATTGGGAAAACATGTTGGGCCCGGTCTTTGGGGCCCATAATTATTATTTTGGCCACATCGATCTGAGGGACCACAAGGATGACGCTTTCTACAACATAATCGATGATGTGGCCCTACAATTTTTGAAACATTGGCGGGAGTTTATTGGCGCCCAACGGGAATTTTTTTCAAATTGTAAATATGCTCGCCCAAAGAAAATAAAGGGTGGGATTCCAAGTATTATATTATGCAATCCCGGGGAGGGTTCTAGTTACAGAAAGTTTTTGGAAAAACATGAACACGCTGGGCTCAAAGCGTGGACGATCAGAAACGCAGAATTCTATACAGTCGACAAGCCTCTGTTCGCCAGAACCAATCAAGAAGAGGCATCGTAATGCCAAGACGAAGGGCCAACGCAGGAAGATATTTCACTTCTAATGCGGCTGTTCGATATTCCATAGGAACGGATGCCTCGAACCACATCCATTGCAGAGAGAAGATGTTATCAGGGGTCTTCTACGACACTTTGACGAACCCGATGTGGTTCAAAGCTGTGGACATGTCAATGCCGGGGAATCAGGGCGTATACAAGATACGATAACTACAACCTCCGGAAAGCATTGGGAATCCGGACGTTCACTGCGACAATGAATACCTAGCTGACATCCAGTGGTCGCAGAAGCCTATCGGAGAATGTATTTTCTCGGCTTATTGCACGCAGGATGACGAACACATTATCCAGCTTTGGAATTATTAGCCCTGTAAATTATTGTCTCGCACTAACTATTGTACTCGACGAGCTTTCGTATTATGTAAAAGATTGGCGATGGGAAAATATTTATGTACATTCGAAAGGATGAATTTGAATTCCCAATGATGTTCTTCCTATATCTCGTTCTTTTTGCTTTTCTAGCTCTCAGGAAGAAAGTTCTCTCTAACCTTCTCTTTCCTTCTCCAACCTTCTTTCTTTGGGAATTTTGAACAAAAATCTAAGGCTTTGGTTTGAAATCAAAAGAGGGGTTTTCAAATGGATTCTTGAAAATGGTTGTGGGATTGTAAATGTGGTTGAGTTGTGATAAAATGGTGTATTTTTATCCTTGGAATTGATTTATAAAGAAAATGGGATTTTGCCCTAAATTCTTAGATGGTTGATTTGTAAAGAAAGAAATGGAAATTATGTTGGATTTTTTGTGAAATCGGAATGATGATGATGATGATGATGATGATGAGGATGGTGGAGTTGGATATGTATTATCACTCCCATCTCAAAATTTTGGAAAGTACATCTTTATTGGAAATTATCTTTTGTTTAGAGATATCTATTTTGGGCTATCTGTGGAGGATAGCCATGATTGTTGTAGAAATTGCACGAGAATTAGGTGAATTGAAACTAATTTTTCATCCATTTGCATTGAGCATTGTTGCATATTTAACACATTGAAAATGTATATTATTTTGAGAAAAATGGGTGAATACTTTGGTGAATTTGGATAGGGGGTGTGATTGCAGTATAATGTTGGCCTGTGTGTCCTTGGTGAAAGTCCAGAAACCCACGCGGTTAGGTGTGACGCCCCGATTCTACACTATTGGTTGCAGTCAAGGGAGAGTCACTAATGAGTCCTATGGTCAATAACCAAGTAAGATCCCAGATCACCGGAGGAGTCAAATAGCCTCCCTTCTAAGTCCAGCTTTCTTAGGCAGCGCACTACCCTTTTGACAGATCTTAAATGGTATTGACACAAGGTCTCATAAGCAACAACAAGGTTCACACATATAATATAAATATATAACAACCACAATATACTTAATTCAGAAGATAGTTTCATTACATTACATTCCCAAAAGAAAACTTAAATCTTCATATGAGTCTTACAAAATATCCAAAAAGAAACTTCTAATTTTTCTAGGATAGCCAAAAGTCTTCGAAGGTTTCGAGCTCGACGTCTCCAGCTAAGAATTCCTCTTCGTCACCTGGCATGATACGCCGTGAGCTTTGAATGCCCAGTAAACACACGCACACACCCATCCCTTTTTCCCAGTCCCATACACAATCACAATTATAACATCAAGTAGTAAAGCATGATATTCCAATAATTAAATCAATAAATAAATAAATAGTTAAGTTAGATGTCAGTAACTAGAAATCCCCCAAAGAGATTCCGTCCTCCCAACCACAAGAATCGGACGCGGATTATTCGGTATGCCCCATCTTTTGCTACTTTGTTGCAGAACTAACCTCGGATGCCTACCAACGGTTATATACCGTGTAGCGCCAACCGCAGGGCCTCAAAAGAGACGGTAAAAAATAGGGCCTTGCCCGAATCCCTCCTTACACCAAACCACCTAGGGTCCAAATACAATCGCTCCGTTCAAGGGTTCCGAAAACCACTTGCGCAAGACTTTAACTTTTAAATAGGGAACACATCCCAACATACCATATACCACATATTCTCATCTTTTCATTACTCAAATGTTCGAAAAACCCAATACCCACCCAATTAGGTTTCTCGTTGGATTAAGTGTTTTAAAACAAGGTTAGTTCAACATATAAAACATTAATATCCATATAAGCATGCATTTTTAAGATGAGAAAGGTAAATAACATAAACACAACACATATATTATCAGGTCAAGACATGATTATAAGCTACAACAATCTCATGAACTCAAAGGTACAAAACATCCATACCTAACAAAATTTCTAGATTTAGCATCGCATAAAGATTAAAATGAAAGAGCTATTTTAGATCCTTTATCGGGCTTGGCCTTCCTATGATTTGTAGAGGATTCAATCTAGTTTCTAGAACATTTTTCGGAATTGGGGTTGCTCTTCCAGATTCTAAGTTATTTAGAAAATGTTTCAGCGCTGTTCAGGGTCTGTCCAGAATCTGCCCAGAATCTGTCAAGATCTGTCGACTGTTACGAAAACTTGATTTTCTTGCAAACCGCTCAATGTTTTTCGATGAAACCAATTTTAGTTGAAATCTAACTTCTAAAGGAAGGTTTCGACATAAAATGGAGGTTCAGAATATTTTTGTACATTTTTCTAGAATTTTTGAAAGTTGGCTGCAAAAACAGGTTCTAAGGTAGAATACCCAAATTGAGAAGATTTATGAAAAAGGGGGTTCCACCAAGGGAAAGTTTCATTCCTTTTGTGAAGAAAATATGCTAATTATTACATGTTTAACTTAGAAAATCTGTTTGAAAGAGTGCCTTTGAAAAGTTGAGAGATTGGTACAAAAGAAGACGGTTTTGTGCCAAAATGGGTAAAACACAAGAGAGATGGAAACAATACTCAAATCTTGATATTTTTAACATAAGAACATGATAATAACAGATCTGAAACATCACTTAAAATCTTTAAAAAGAACATGCATTAGAAAAGAGAATGAAGAGAAGGTTGTGTTGGTGGCTTACCTTCTAGCTTCGCACAAGAAACTCTCTTCTTCTTCCCTCTCCTCCTCTAGACTTCTCTTCCTTGCTCTCCTCCCTCTCTATAACCAAAATGTGTGTGTGAGTGAGTGTGTTGTGTGTATGTTTGCAAGCTAGGGAGGGTGTGGTATATATTGGCAATTTGGGGTAAAAGGACATAAAAGCCCTTTAGTTGGAATTGGATGGAAAGCTAGGATTTTGGTTGGTGTCAAAAGGGATAGGTGTAACTAAGGTGCTAAATCATAGGTTTTGGCATCAATTAGTTGATCTTTAGTTGAAAGGTAACTAGTTTTGAGATTTGCAACCTAGGTCTAGGTCACTAGGTTGTGTTTTTTCCTAGAACATCATGATGGTGGTTCTTGAAAATTGGCTCCTCTCTTGGGAAAGTGTGAGGGGATTATTATTTAAATCATTTTAGGTTCTAGGCACACTCCTCTAGGTGTATATGTATATATATATATAACAAGATTGATGGCACTTCAAGGTACAAGGTATAAATATTAGTTTGGGCAAGTTTTGAATTTAAAAGAAAAAGTGAGGGCTTGGAGTAAATACATGTAACTTATGTAGAATTAAATTAGGTTAGGGATCCTAATCCGATTAGGAAAATTCTTGTTTCGATAAAATAAAAAAAAAGGTAATGCTAACCGACAAGATTTGAATTAATTCAAGTAAACGAGGGGCTAAAAAAAAAAATAATAAATAAATATAATTCAACATTAGGGTCTTAAAAGTAAATACATATTTCAGGGGCCTTACAGTTAGGTGCCGAGCCTTCTGGTTAGTACTAGTAAAAATGGCATTGGTAGTACTTGTATAGCCTATTTACAAACATGTACCTAGAGATTCTTAGTGCTTGTATCCACTGCCCTATTTTCTATTGTAAAAGAAAGTATTTTTAGGAATTGTGATATAAACTTGGCATTGCATGGTTTTTAGAAAGAGATATAAAATGTTTTGACACAAGCATTGCATATGCATTTGCTTTATAGCCTTGTTAAGATCCATACACTGTGTTAGAGTATCTCTATTAGGCTTTGGCTCACCCTATGTGGAAAACCATTTTCAGGTGCTGATGATATGCCTTCGCCTAGGGCTTTAATTATATATTAAGTTATTATTTTCGGGGCATTACATTTACATTTTACTCCAAAGCACTTGGGGGTGAAATTAATGAATTAGGGTGTATGAGAGGGTTTTAAGTAAGAACTAGAGAGAGAAAGTGAATAAATTAGGTTTATAAATGTTTTAGAGAGAGATGAGATGAAAAAGTGACAAAAAAAAACCCTTTTCCCCGATTTGATATACACGCAGACCGTTCGAGCGACCAAAACACCGCTCGAGCATCAAACACAAGTAAGTAACACCGCTTGAATGATCAAAACACAGCTTGAGCGCACAATGACCCCCTCCTAGAAGTTTTACAGACTATAGAAGACCGCTCGAGTGTAGAAAAGACCACTCGAGCGAACCTGAAGAAAACTGACATGATTTCCTTTGAAAAAAACGAACTACCAACATGTTCCCAACACAACCAACAACTCTAAACTCAACAATAACAAGACATGAAGGAGCATAGACAAGGATAAAGAGTATCGGATCCCGAATCCAAGAACATAAAAGGGCCAGGTCTAACCTAAGTTGTTATAGAGGTGAAGCCTCAGCTCTTTCATGGGTTTTTGATTTTGTTTGTATTGCTAAAACCTTTAATTTGAAACAATTCTTTCTTTCATCTTATCGTTATCATTGATAAAATCACGATATATGATGTTAATGGATATTTGTATGTGCAAAAATTTGATGCGTACACTAGAAACAAGATCGCTTTGATCGACATTGGTGCACCTATTGTCCGAATGTCTTACAATCCAGAGAAAATTGGTCAAAATGGTGGTTGTTCAATTTTCTCTAATTTGATAAAAAAACACAGAGAAAATTGTGAGCAAATCACAAGGGGGAATGTATAGCGATTTGTGATTGCGTGCTGTGGGTTATGCCTTTTGTTCCTACCTTATGTTTGAATTGGGTTGTGTTGATCGAATTTGGAACAGGTGGGTTGTGATTGGAAGCAAATGGTTGCTGTCCAAATTTTGGTTCCTTCGCTCGAGCAAGGCTTTTGTCGCTCGAGCGAGCTTTGTGTTTTAGTTCCTTCACTCGAGCTAGGGTTCCTTTGCTCGAGCGATCTTTGAGTGGTGTGTCTCTTGGCTCGAGCGAGCACTCTTGCGCTCGAGCATGAGTCTGCGTCTAGTTTGGACTTGAAGGTTGTTTTTCTTCGCTCGAGTGAGATTTCCTTCGCTCGAGCGAGCGAGGTCTATGTTTTGAGTTTCTTTACTCGAGCGAGCACTCTTGCGCTCGAGCATGCTTCTAGGTTGCAGACCTGAAGCTTTGCTTTGTTCACTCTAGCGACACTTCTTGCGCTCGAGCGATGTTCTGTTGTTTCTGTTCGTTTGAGCGACCACTTCTTCGCTCGAGCGAGCCTCGAATATATCAAATTACAGCAGCGAGTTCGTACAACACTTTTTCATCTCCTTTACTTCTCAAACCCTAGATTCGGCACTTTCTCCCTCTAAACAACTACTTCTCTCTACAAATACTCTTAATCTATAGTTCTTCTATCCTAGTTCCTTTGTAAAAAGGGTAAAGCTTGGTGTGGGCTTTGTTTTGATCCGAAAATTTGTGGATTTGGAGCACCTTAAGTTTCACCATTCTTCTTCTTTGAGCTTCTACTTTTAGGTAGGGATATTCTTGAGTTATATATACTAGTTTTGCCCTTTTTATGATGATTTAAGAGTTCCTTCTAGTTTTTATAATATTAACCTTGTGATTTCAAAATGTAGAGGTTTTCCTCAAAAGAGGGTCTCTCTTTAAACTTGAAATTTGTGGTCAATCCTTGAGTGTTCATCTTGTTGACCTAATGAGAGCTTTCACCATGAAATGGGAAGTGATTGTTTTAAGAAAAACCCTAGAAATTGGGGATTTTGGTAATATGGCAAATGTCTTTGAAATGTTTTATTTTCTTGTTTTAAAAAGGATGATGAGAGTGGGTTGCATCAATGTTTGGCAAAAATGGAAAATTACTTGTTATATGAAAAATAAGGTGTAAATGTTAAATTGTTGGCAATACATGAATGAGCAAGGTTGTGGCAAGACTAATATGTTATGTCTTGTGATATGAAAATTGTGACTCTGTGTTGGTGAAACATGTTAATTTTGTGGATGAACATTGAAAGGAGAATATGAGAATGTGAATGTTGACATTGTAGTAGAGATAGTCAAAAGTGGAGAAATGCCTTAAGATATGGAAAGGATCATTTGCATTGCATGTTATCTCATTTATTATGGTGCATTGTGAATTTAAATCATGGAGATTTCCATCGTAAGGGAAGGAAATAGTTATTGTATTGAGGACTATGAAAATGTGTAAGGGGTAAATACGTTGGTAAGTCTAGATAGGAAGTGTAAATGAAATTGTTAAGTTGGCCTGAGTGTCCTTGGTGAAAGACCAGAAAATCGCGCGGATAGGTGTCGAGCCTTCCGGTTAATACCAGTAAAAATGACAGTTTGGTGGTACTCGTAGAGTCTACTTGTAGACATCGGCCTAGGGATTATCAGTATTGTATTTACCACCCCTATTGAATTAATAATGAAAGTTTGAAATTGATGAGATCACATGATGATATTGAGAACATGGCAATTTTGAAACAATGCATTGAAATGAATATTTTCCTCATTGATTAACCTTGGCATAGCATTGCACTTCATTTACTTTTGTGTTGAGAAAAAAAGCATAACTGTATATACTTTGTGAGAATTCTTCTACTGGGCTTTGTACTCACCCCTATTGGTTTTGGTGCAAGTAAAGACGTGGTGATCCTGCCGAACTGAGGGCAGGGACATTTTTTTTTGTGAAGAGTAGATGACTCTCCTTTTTGTTGTAATTTTTTTGTAAAGTTAAGGGCTAACATGTATGGGTCCGAGAGACCATTTTGGTGTAACCAGGCTATTGCCTTGGAAGATGTAAGCCCTTAAGGGCATTTTGTTGCTTTGAGAATAGATGCTTCACATACTATAGATTCATGTGTTTTCCTATCATTGAAAGTATATCCGCATGTGGAACTTTTGTAAAGACTATTTATTTAATTATACAAAGATGGAAGAAATGTTGTAATAAATGCGGGATTGCTAATCAATGTGGGTAGTTCATGTTGAATTATTTCGGGGCGTTACAGAGTGTGTGATTGGGCCAAAGAAAATCAATATGACAAGGAGAAGAAAATCAAATTTCTCTAGCCATCACACAGAGAAATTTATCCTAGAGAAAATCAACAGGTAACAAGGGGAATTCCAAAGAAATTTTATATCTCAAGGGGACATCTTAATGCTAGAGAAATTGTAGAGAAAATCAACATATCAGAGAAATTTCATTTTTACAAATTTCTCTAACTATCACACACAAATCTGGGAGTCTAATGTGGCCAGAGAAATTTCAAATGTTAGAGAAAATTTCAAAATACAGAAAAAATTAGAGAAATTGAGCAAACCAAAGAAATTTTAAACCAGAGAAATTTCAAAACACATTTTAAAAATTTCTCTGGATCGAAATTTCTGTAGAAAAATATTGAGGGATCTTAACTATTATGAAAATATTGCATTTCTTTTATTTTATAAAATCTTAATACCAGAGACCTTAAAAAAAAATTATCCAATTTTTAATGATTAGGTGAATGTCACATTTTGAATCGACTACCTTCTAACCCATTTCTAATGTTTAATTGAATACCACAAGACAATCATAATCTATTTTTATGCAAGAGTTATGATATTTACAATTTTGAGTAGACAAATTTTTAAGCTTTATAAAATAAGAAAAATTAGTATATTAACAAATGTAATTTACTACTATAATATATTAAATTAAAATTACAAAATTTATAAAATGAACTTCATTTATATTTTATCATAAATATAATTTTTGTAATTTTTTTTTGAATTTTTACCAATTAAAGTATGACTCGCAATTTTTTAATAAAAAATTATAACACAATTAATGATATCAGAATAAAAACCTTCTTTTGATAAAAAATGAATAAAATTTACTCCCCTCATCTCATCTCAGTTTGTTTGCACATTATAGAAAATTCAACTTATTAAAAATACATATAATCATTACGTTTTAATTCAAATTTTGAAATGTTTTTTTTTTTTTCCACCATTGTCTTTCTACTTGAATTTTAAAATGTGTTTATAATAATTTATAGTGGATAATTTTGAAAATCTAACAAAATTTAGTATCTCAAAATTGAAAATGGGTAAATATTTTTGAATAGACTAAAATGGAAAGGTGAACTAACAAAATAAGACGAGGAAATAATTGATTATAAATTATTTTTAATACATATTTTAAATGAATATTATATTATTGTTTTAATTTAAAAGTAAAATTTTAATTATTTATTATACCGTTCATGGCACTGGTAATATGCCAATTTTTTATAATTCAAAACAAAGTCAATAGCAGGTGTGAAAAAAATATTGGATAAACTACCAATAGGCCTTAATAGTTGGACTTAATCCCCATCAAGTTTTATTAAAAATATATTATAGTATAATCGTCGTTAAAAATAATTTTTTATAACGTTTTTTTACATATGTCGTTAAAAATTAATAATTAGTGACTTTTTTTTGTTACAGTTTTATAAATTGTCGCTAAAACTTATAATTAGTGATTTTTTCTGTGGCGAATTTTTTAAACTGTCGCTAAAAGTTAAAAATTAGTATTTTTTTTACAATATTTTTTTAAACTGTCATTAAAACTTATAATTAGCGACATTTTTTATAACAATATTTTTAACCTGTAGTTAAAAATTAATAATTAATGATATTTTTTAATAATATATAATAAAAAATATTATTAATTATTATAACACCTATTAAATAATAAATTTACTTAATAGACCTATACGCCAAGATGTGCACTAAGAATTTTTCGTAATGCTGTGTTTGGTTGGGGGATTTGAAGAGGGATTTGGAAAGGAAAAGGAAAAAGATGTGTAAAATTAGATAAAATGTAGGTATATTTTATTCACATTTCACCTAACTTTTCCTTTTCTCTTTCCAAATCCCTCCTCAAATCCTCCGACCAAACACAGCGTAAGAGAAGAGTAATCTAAAACTAACGCGGTTGAAGAAAGGTCGTTCTAGACTTAACCATGGTTAGGATATAGTCGGGGGTTTGCATTCTGGATTTGGGTTCGAACAACATTTCCGACTCTGGTCTGGTCAGGTCTTGTTCGTTGTGGAGCTCACCACAGCTCTCTCTCTCTCTCTCTCTCTCTCTCTCTCTACTCCGATCCATTCTCATCAGCACCGTCTCTCAATTCCTTTCTCAGACTCGAATCCCCCTCTATATTCTCACAGATCCAAATCCTCCCCGTTTCTCTGGTAATCAATCAATCACCATCTCTCTCTTTCAACATATGTGTGTGTGTGTGTGTTTGATTTGATATTGACTACGTACAATTTTGGTTAGGTCTACGACTTCTGGTGAGCTTATTGGCCTAAGATGGGAATTTTCGATGGATTACCTGTTTCCCGAGAAAAAGCGGTGCGTTCATTTCACAAATTCTAGAATTCAACTATTCAATAATAATATTCATCTTCAAAAGATCTTCAGAGCTAGTAGTAAACAAACAAACAAGGCATTCCTAATTCAGCTGAATCGCCTTTTTCCCAAATCATTTCAGACCTTGCTAATTGTTTGTTTTCTCTTGTTTTGTTGATTTTACTAATTTTAATTTCTGGGTAGTGTTTTGTTTTTTGTACTTATTTTTATTTTTTGTTTGTGGTTTTATGTTCAATGTAGTACTTAAGGGAAGACCTTTCAAGAATAGATGAGAGTTGGGCTGCTGCCCGTTTTGATTCATTGCCTCATGTTGTCCATATTTTGACCTCGAAAGATCGCGACGGGGAAGCACAGTTTTTGAAGGAGCAGAGTGATATTATTGAGGAAGTTGTGGATGAAGTAGTTCATGCTTATCATAGTGGCTTCAACAAAGCAATCCAAAATTATTCCCAGGTTTCCTGATTGTTCTTCCACTTTGTTGTTCAATAGAAAAATTCTTATTAGTTGAATTGTTCTATGTGGAATAACTTGTTCAATATTGATCTACTTTTGCGGATTGGTTTCTTGCTTGCCAAGTCCTAAGCAGCACATCCCATACTGTTGTCCTGAACTAGCTGTGAATCTGTAAACTCTAGTTAATTCAAAATTGTGTAGGTTTCAGAAGATAACATATTTTGGTTATCCCAATTAACGATTAAGTAGTGCATGTTTAAGAGAATTGACCAGATCAAAATCATGTTATTGTGGATTTTTGAAATGGTGCATTGCACATTTTTGGGACAACCAAATGGGCCCTTAATAAAATTGTATTGTTGCCGAGCTGCTTAACACATTTTTCGTTTTTCTATTGCTAGTGTGGGATGTTTCTTATCACGAGGAGATGGATTTTTTGCCAATGGGATTAATAACTGAACCATGGTTATTAAAATCGCTATCCGGATTGTAGGATTGTACGATCCTACATTGCTAAAACAATCTAGAACGTTGTAGAATCGATGTTACAACATGATCGCAAGTAGGATTGTGTAGGATTGTATGGGATCTTATAGGATCGTAGTAGGATTGTAGTAAGATCGTCGATTTTGTGATTTTTCACCTTATTTTTAATATGTATCATTCTAGTTTGTATTTTTATCTTTATTTATTTATTTTAAATAGAAAGTAGGATCTTATGATCCGATCCATGAGACCCTCTCATCAATCCTACATAGGATCCTGATTTTAACAACCTTGAACTAAATGCATTCAGTATGACATCCCATGGTAGAAGTTGTTCGCAAATTATATTGCTTTAGTGGATGAGACTTAAGGGAGAAGTTAACATTAAAATAGAGAGAAGTACTCGAATAAAACAGGTTTAAAATTAGCTGAACTAAAACTGCATATATGGAATGTAAATTGAAGTAGAAATAGTGGAGAAGTGAAGATCGAAAATCAGGAGATAACAGAGAGTGAACATTTTTATTACCTAAATTATATTTTTAATAAGGATGGAGATGTTGGAGATGACTTGACTCATAGAATGAAAGTAAGTTGCCTCAAGTGGAGAAGTGTTTTTAGCATATTTTATGATCAATAAATACCGATAAAATTGTTTTATTTTTATTTTTTCTCTCCATAAAACAGCTATGAGGGCAACAATGATTTACAAGATAGAACCTTATCATTACATGAATGTAGCTGATATGAGGATGCTTAGATGGATATTTGCTAAGACTAAAAAAGACAAAATTACAAATGAATATATTCATGAAATGATAGGAGTAACATTAATTGAAAATAAGTTGAGAGAGAACAAACAAAGATGGTTCGGTCATGTACAATCAACAAAGACTTGTTGATGCAATGGTAAGGAAGAATGATATGATTACCATACGTGGAAATGTAGAGGGGATGGGAAGATCTAAATTGACATGAGGTACAATAGTAAAAAAGAATATGAATTTATTTATTTTAATTTAATATATAGCCATTGACGGAGTGGAATGGCAGAAAAAGATTCATGTAGCCGATCCTACTTAATTGGGACAAGGTTTAGTTTGGTTTGGATTATTTTCAGAAAAGCATTTTCATATGAGTGGTCATTCTGCAATGTGGATAGAACTAATTTGCTTTCCAATGCATTTTTCAGATGACCTCATTTTTGCTAATTTGAATCCATTTTTTGATGGCCTTAGTTTTGTATTCTTTGAGTTGCTATACAAATGTATCTATATATTTTGAAAACTAGGGTTGCTGCTTGGTTCTTAAGTTTTTTGCATTATTGTATATTGCATTTTTCTTGTTTCTTTTGTTTAAATTTCCTACATTTTTGTATAATTATAATTATATTTCTCAAAATTTTTTTTTTTTGGAAATTGGCATTTCTTATATTTTTGTTATTTTTTCAGTCTTGGTTATGTTTTTAGGAGATGTTTAATGTTTTATCGTGTTGTTTGTTACGATCTTTAATCTGTTGTCATCTTATCTTGATCTCAATTCGGAAAAACAATTATGAAGTCTTAATATAATATGATTTGTTGGTGAATGACAATCTGGAGATAATTAAGTACTTAAGAACATAGAAGCTTGAAGATGATTTGCTGGCAACAGAGGATTAATGGCCTTTTTTTTTAGGGCAAATTACAAACACCCCCCTCGAGATTTGGTGAAAATACAAATTCCCCCCTGAGGTTTGAGAAATTACATCCTGCCCCCTGAGGTTTATATTTCCATAACAAATTGCCCCCTGAGGTTTTTATTTTTATACAGATTCCCCCCTAATTTTCCCTAATTTGTTATGAAAATTTGACTTTCAGGGGGCAATTTGTAATTTCTCAAACCTCAGGGGGGAATCTGTATTTTTATCAAACCTCGAGGGGGTGTTTGTAATTTGCCCTTTTTTTTATTGGTGGCCAAGGTGCTGCTAGTTAGATGCAATTGACAAGCTGTGATGGTGGTTGGATCTAATAAATATGCATGTTGACCTCAGAACACATCGTGCTGATTTCTTTTATGAATTTTTAATGACTAGTATATGATTATTGACTAATATATAAATTTATTATATGATGAATATATGATTAGTTTAATCAAAAGTAATGAAAAAAATGCAACATAACGCTAATGAAATTTAAAGTCATATATTCCATCAGTTAAATATCAAGATATCATTCACGTAACAATTGAATTCTAAATAATGCAAAACAATTGTAGAACACTGAATTACACATGATGTATTCATCTTGTAAATGTTTCAAAACATATTTAAAGTGTACTAATTGCATTTTGAAGAATGCAGAGAACATTGTTACTATGAAGAGATTCATTACAGGTAGTGTTTGCATGGTTCAAGAAGCATCGTCAAAGTGCCCGTAAAGTGTCCCATAATATGAATTTAAAACTTTAATTGAGAGATGTTGATGAAGTGTTGGACACACTTTTAGGAGTGTCCTCAGAGTGTCATGTCCAATACGACACCCCTCCTCTGTAGAAATGCCCATGCTTCTTAGATGAAAACTATAAAGATCAAGTAAATATAAATGCTATGAAAGATAAACACAAGTATTGAACTATGTTACACGGACTCTTTGGAATTTCGAAGGTACCCGTGTCGACACAACACCACACGGGTACGGGTGCGGGATACGGCCGGGATACGGCTCCTTAGAAATGGATACGGCAGAAGAATCGAAAGAGGAGAGAGCGAGGAGAGAGCAAGGAGAGAACCTGGCCTTCGACTTCAATCGGTTGCAGAGCATCGATCGATTTGCGAAGTTGATCGATCTGCGAAGCTTGATCTGCGACGTTGATTGATCTGCGAAGTCGATGTACTGTGCTCCGTCGTCTTCCCCTTCATCTCGATCTCGGACTCTCTTCGTCGCCTCTCTCTCTCTCTCTCTTTTCTTTTTTTGATCAGTCTGTCTCCGACTTTTCTTTTTAATATAATTTGAATTATATATAATATAAACTATATTAATATAATATTATTCACATACATATTATATAATATTATTTATTTAAAAAAATATTATATAATATAATATATCATAAATAACATAACTTTTATGTCTAAAATTAAAATAATTTGTTTTATCATATATAATATAATATAATTTATTTTATGTCTAAAATAATGTTTATAATTTTATTTATTATTTATTTGTTATTTTTTTTAATAAAATTTGTTATTCCTTAAACTTTTTAAAACTCATCTTCATATAATAAATATATTTTAAAAATAACTATTTAACGTATCCCCCGTACCTGTATCCTAATTTGGATCTGTATTCACGTATCCTTAATTTTTAATTTTAAAGTGTCCGACCCTTAGATACACACCCGTATCCGATACCCGCATCCGAGTCCGTGTAACGTAGGTATTGAATGCAAGATGAGAGATAAAGGCAAGATTAAACCAAACATCACGATGTATAGTGGATAGGCTCAACCTGAGCCTACGTCCACTTTCCAAGTATTGTTTTTGACTTTCTTCACCATTCAACAATAATATTACAACTTAACAAGCTCCCGGGTACTTGCAAGACCTTTACAACAAAAAAAACACAAAATCTTCAACCCCAAAACAACCTCTATTTTGGGCCAAAACAAACCCTTGAGGATTTATCCCTAAATACTCATATCTTTTACCAAGGGTTCACAAATCATTTTACAAATGATTAGAGCAATAAATGAGAAGAAGAATATAAGCAATAACTCCCCAAGAGTAGATTTAATACAATGAAGAACAAATATAAAAGTGTATTTATGGGCTTGAAAGCTTTGAATGTCTTGAATGATTGAAAGTTGGAGCTCAAAATCTTGTTTTCAAGTGAGTCAAAAATCTCCCTTTTATGGCCCTCTATTGATTTCTAACAGTAGGTGGTAGTTAGTCTTCATTTAATGCACAAAATTTAATTGAAAATGTTGATTTTCACGCCCAAATTAATATTCCCGACAGTTGGTGTCAACTTCATAAGAGAAGGGGGATTCTAGCACTCTTTGGAAAAATGTGTTGACACTAGAAGCTAAGGGGTCGACAGCTTGATATGGAGAACTGTGTTATATGGAGAAACTAGAAAATGTAGGTGACACCATCGAACTTCGTGTCAACACATTGGGTAGGAAAATACAAACTGAAAAATGTAGTCAACAGCTTAAAGGTTGGTGTTGACACCTTGCGCACAAAAGTTTATTTTTCCTGCCAAAATGCAAAATAGTGTTGACACCTCCACAACCTTTTCTATAAAAAGTCAGAAAAACATTTTCAAAATGTTCCAAAATATGCCAAACTCAAAGTTAATGACAAATAAAGATCATAAGCATACTTAACCTTTATTCGATCTTGAGAATTTTTGGGCTTATTTCGGGGCTCAAGGTTAATTTGGGAAAAAGTAGTGTGGTGGGAATTAATATGCAGCAAGGTCAACTTCAGAATAGGGTGTCTCTTTTAGGTTGTGGTATAGAGTCCCTTCCGATTAAGTATTTGGGCCTCCCATTGGGGGGTAATCCTAGAAGTGAAGCTTTTTGGACCCCAGTAATGGAAAAGATTGGTAAAAGGTTGGAAGGTTGGAGTAAGGCTTTATTATCTCGAGGGGGAAGGTACACTTTGGTTAAGACTGTTTTGAGCGGAATTTCTATCTATTATTTATCTTTGTTCAAGATTCCGGTTAAGGTAGCAAGGTCAATAGAAAAGTTGATGCGGGATTTTCTTTGGGAAGGTAAGGATGAGGGGAAAAAGGATCATTTGGTGAATTGGGAGGTGGTGTCGTTACCTAAGGAGAAAGGGGGTTTGGCTATTGGTAACATTGTAGCTAGGAATTTGGCCCTTCTTGGCAAGTGGTTATGGAGATTTCCACTGGAGATTGATTCACTATGACATTCGGTTATAAGGAGCAAATACGGGATTCAAGACAATGGGAGGGATTCACGAGTGGTTTTACGGGGTTGTTGCCGTGCTCCTTGGAAGTCAATTTCTCAAATTTTCTCGTGTTGGTTCGACATCTTTCTGTAAGGGTGGGTAATGGAGAAATTGTTCGGTTTTGAGAAGATGTTTGGATGGGTCAATCTTCTTTTGCTGCAGATTTTCCGCATCTTTATCGAGTGGCTCGGTCTCATAATTCTTCAATTGCTTCCATGGCTTGCTCTCTCTAAGCTCCAATTGCTTGGAATTTTGACTTTTCTAGAAATCTTAATGATAGGGAGGCTTTACAGTTGGTTTCTTTATTATCTAGAATTGATCACTTCTCTCTATCTCCTCTTTTGGAGGATAAGAGGGTTTGGGCACTTCATTCGTCCGGAATATTTTCTTCTAAGTCTTTTTTTGATTACATCATCGATAATCCTCAAATCCCTTAATTTCCTTTTTGTAAAAAAGTTTGGAAGGCTTGTGCTCCCTTTAAGGTAAAGGTGTTCATGTGGGCCTTGGTTCATGGGGGTATTTTGACAAATAATACATTGCAGAAAAGGAGACCCAATCGTTTTTTAAACTCTCAGTGGTGCATTCTGTGTTGTAAGAGCGGGGAATCCGTGGATCATTTATTCTTGCATTGTCCAATAGCTTTGAAGTTATGGCATAGATTGTTTTGTGTTGGAAGTGGTATGTGGGTGGTCCCGAAAAAGAGTGTGCATATGCTCCTAATTGATTTTCAAACATTTGGAAGATCGAAGAGAGCCAAAATTTTATGGACTTGTGCTGTCTTTGCCACTTTTTGGGTGCTATGGTGGGAGCAAAATCAAAGGTTGTTTGAAGATAAGTTTCGGGAGGTGGATTGTTTATGGGATCATGTTTGTCACTTATCTTCTTTTTGGGCGTCGGGGAACTCTTTATTTAAGGGAGTTCCACTCTTTTTGTTAGCTAGAGATTGGTTAGCAGTGTGTGCTTTGTAAGCTTTTGCTTGTTTTTAGCCGGTTAGGGGCTTTTTTGTTTGTCTTTTCATTGCTTTGTATTGTGAGGATGCCTCATCCTCCTACTTCTCTTTCAGTTTTATTAATAAAGCTTTTGTTGTTCATCAAAAAAATAAAAATAAAGATCATAAGCCATTAAATCATCACTTCAAAGAGTTTAACATAATAGAATCAAATCATAAAATTAAAATATAAAATATAAGCATAATGACAATTTTGAAACTTCAAAATTTTTGAGATACATTTATGGTAGATTCATCAACTCTTTAAGTTCATGTTGTTACCAAAATTCACTCTTAGAAATTTTTGGGCTAAATGTCTTAATATCACTTAGGTTTTTTTTTATTTTATTTTTTTGTGTGCAACTATCATTTGATTGAGTACCAAGGATTCTCTCCCTCCTTCATCCCCCCTCGGCCTTCAATTATGTTTTTCTCTTCTTTGGGTCTTTGAGAAGGTAATGGTTGGCTCTGTTTTTTGATTTATAACAAATGTTTTCCTTTTCTCCAGATTTTGCGGTTGTTTAGTGAATCTACTGAAAGCATTGCTGTCTTAAAGGTTGATTTGGCCGAGGCAAAGAAGCTTCTTGGTGCCCGTAACAAGCAGTTGCATCAGTTATGGTATCGGTCTGTTACATTGCGTCACATAATTTCCCTTTTAGATCAAATTGAGGGCATTGCAAAGGTAGGTTTGTTATCGTTCTTAATGTTATTATTACTATAGTTATTTTTAGTACTCATTTTATATGTTGTTAACAAGTTGCAATTTTTTCATTCTTCTTGTAATTTGAAGATCTCAAGAACAAATCTCTTCTAGTATATTATATAGGCTGCACATCAGAATTATCTGAGTCATTATTATCTTTTTCAAAATTTATCAAGTTTTCATCAAGTGTTTATAAAATTCTCCCTCTTTAACTATATCATGAAAAAATTTGGTGACCTTTTCAATTGGTGTAGATTTGATGCCAATTAATTTAGTTCTATGAGCTATTTCCAGCATAGGTTCCTCAAGGAATGAATATAACTTGGATGTGCTGTCTGAGAGAAATATATGGATGAGTTCCCTTCCCCTTTACGTAAAGTGAAAGTTTTTTGTTTTTGTTTTTGGTGCCGTGAAAAAAGGGGACCAAGAGAGACTTAGAAGTTCCTAGTTACTTCAAAAGGAGAAAAGATGTAGTGGCATTCTACATTGTAATCTATTGTATGTCTGCATCTGCCCTATGTCAACTCAACCAACAAGCCTTTGTCCTTGTTACTTGGGGTCGGCCGCATGCTAAGAAGCACGGACACTTCTAAGAAGGTGGCGTATTTGTGTCGTGTCCGTGTCGGACATACACTCGTTGGACACTTTTCGACACGTGTCTGACACTCGTCAAAAAACGTGTCTTATTTTTAAAAAAGTTTTTTTACATCCATACACTCTTTGGACACTTGAAGGTCCCACATGTCCATTGCTTAAACACACATGTCCACCAATTAGAGACACGTGAAACTAATTATAAGTTTGACCTAAATAACTTAGGATACGATAATAAAAGAAAAAAATAATGTAAATTTATTTTACATTTTTTTATTATCTTTGAATGATATATTCATATATATGACATATAATAAATATATAAAATTATATAGTTCGTGTGTGTATCCCATGTGTCATGTCTTGCATTTTTTGAAAAGTGACATGTTGGCATGTCCGTGTTCATGCTTTTTAGGCCGCATGTACCCGTTTTCTCCAATTGGCTCTATTTGAAGTTATATCTTTTGTCCAGTTGTGTGTGACATGTAATCTTATAGTTGCATGTGACATGTAATCTTTTAGTTTTCTTTTTCCCTTTTATCTTGTATTCTGTTGTTGGGCTTCCCTGCTTGGTTTCTTCTTTTTAATTGGTCCTTATTTTCAGTAAAATTTCTTTGTTTCTGATTAAAAATTTGAGTCCTCATATCTCACCATATTGGTTGAAAGAGTTTTAGGCATGACCTTTTGGCTTCTGTTGTAACCTTTTCCTGGTAGGTTTGGATATGTTGCTTGGTTGTTTCCTTCGTTATTCTGTCATATTGGTCTAAATTTACAAAAATAGCATGTCACATATTTGTCATCCTTCATATCCAAAACCTTTTTTTTTAACAATTGACAGATCAATTCCTACATATGAAAAGAAAAATATATGCAAGGTAGATTTTCTTGAGCATGCCCTGTTAAGTCATTTTTAATTAATGAATAAAGACAAGTTTAGTGCTGAAGAAAATTAATAGTAACTTTGAGCCGTTATTAATCTGCTTTTGTGTCTCTCGAACTTGATTTGTTTCTAAATATCTTGTCACTGTTGGTCTAATTGTCTGTTAATTAAGAACTTTGCTTTAACAAGACTCAAAGTGTTGCCAAACATTGTATCTGAAGTATTGATGTTTCTTCGAACTTTCAACTATTGAGAAGTGCAATTTTTAATTTTTAATTTTTTTAAGCAGATAGGTTTTTCATTAGATGCTTTGGATGCTTTTCAGGAATATTTATCCCGACCGTTTCAATTAACTATCAGTACTTCAACTATTTAACAAATATATATATATATATTTTTGTGTCTGCTGCATCTTTGTTGTATCTGATTTCTGATTGACTTTGTTTCATATGTGGCTCAGGTTCCTGCCCGTATTGAGAAGCTCATTGCTGAGAAGCAGTTATATGCAGCTGTACAGTTACATGTTCAATCAAGTTTGATGCTTGAGAGAGAGGGTCTTCAAACGGTTGGTTTTTGTTTTTTTTTTTTTCATTTTTCTCATTATGACCCTCCCACTTTTGTATTTTTGCGTGGAGGATATCTTTGGCAAATATTTTCAGCTAAATCATTTGACCCCCAAATTGAAGGTTGCTGGCTCAAAATGTGATCCTTTTGTAGCACTTTAAGTTCCAACACATCCTACATCAGTTCAATAAGCACGATATTATTGTGGCATTTTTTAATTTAAACAATGCCTATCAAATCTGTGAATTATAGGACATCTTTCAAGTTTTTGAGATGTGTGACATTAGTTTTGTTACACGGCCTTGAGTAGAACTCACCCCAAAAGCTAGCTATTGAGGTGAGGGTGTCCTCACGCTTTTATGCTTAATATTATTTTAGTACTCAGGCGATGTGGGACTTCACTTCACACCCTTCCTCACGCCCAGTGTGCTCACCCTGTAACACCTACGGCTTGCAGGCCAGGGACACGCACCCTACCCATCTCTGAGTACTCTAGCTTTGATAGCATGTTACGCGGTCTTGGGTAGCACTTACCCCAAAAGTTAGCTATTAACGTGAAGGTGCCCTCACGCTTATATGCTTAATATTATTTTCGTACTCAGGCGACGTGGGTCTTCGCTTCACAAGCATAACTGGATAGAAACCAGTGTCACTCCTGGGTTCTTGTAACTAGTAGAATTACCTTTATCCTTTGTTTTAAAACATGGATATAGAGGATCAAAACATGGAAGCTCCATCTTTAGACAATTTTTTGATAGGTAAGGTAAGGAGACACAAACTTGAGTCTCTTTATTGGGGGAATGCTACCTAAGCAGCGGGGGACTTCTACTGTAGACAGTTTAATTTTCCATATTGCTTAATTGTTAGTTGATGTTTACAAACTTGGAAGAGGCATACCATTAAGTAAATTGAGTGGGTGTTTGTATGTTATGTACATATAATCTGCCTCCTGGTTGATCTGGCCTAGGTTGGTGCTCTTCAAGATGTCCGATCCGAATTGTCCAAGTTACGCGGAGTACTCTTCTATAAAGTTTTGGAGGATCTGCATGACCATCTTTACAATAAGGGTGACTATAGGTATTTCTACAATCTTTTTTGGTTATTGCAAATTACTCAAATTATCATTCAATGCATTCCAAATCTTCAACTTTACCTATTGCCTCTTTGTTTTTATGTAAGGGAGAGACGGGAATGGTGTTTTGCCATTGTTTTCACATTTGCTTAAAGCTATTCTCGTTAAAAATTATTATTTTTGACTTAAATATTATATATATGATAAATAATAATTATTTATCCTTATATATGACATATAATAAATTTTATATTTGCAAGTGTCCTTGTGTCATATTTTTTGAAAATTTCTGCATCAGCATGTCAGTGTCATGTTATGTGTTTGTGTCTGTGTTTGTGCTTCCTAGGTTAAGTTCGTTCTAGCCGTGTTTTCTTGCGATGCTGCATTCTAAAACATATCACTGTGATTTACCTACCTTATTTAATCCATTTAGAGTTTTATGAAGAACCCCTCCTCTTCTTTCTCTGTCTCTCTAGTCACGGGTCTCATTTTAGGAATGTTTAATTTTATATTGCTGTTGTCATTAATGCTTGCTCTATTATTGAGAGGTATTTTTTTCAGGGTTTTTATTGTTCTTAAGGTGAATATGTTTCTGCAGCTTAGAGTCGTCAAGTATAAATGAAAGGGATGATGAAGTGCCAACCACCACAGTTATTGCATTTTCGATGAACAATTCAATACCTCTTTCTCGAAGAACAAGGTCAATGAAAGGTGACAATCAGTTTGGTTCTTATGGAGTTGGCGATGGATCTTATAGGACTAGTTCTGTTGATGGGGGGTAAGACTAAGTCATATCACTAAAATGCAGTTCTGCAACTAATTTCTTAGCTGTGTTTTCACTGCTGGTGGTTCTAGCACTAGTAATCCATAAAAATTCTTAGTAATATGGGATTGATTGTCAATTTCTTTTTCCGTTTGCTATTCTTATAATGGTTCATTCAACATTCATGCTAAGACTGCACTATGGTGGCAGTCTGTGACCTGAACATGGATTAGGGATATGGATACAGGATGAACAGTTACTAATACATGATCCTGCAAAGTTTGATATATGAGACATGAATATTACAAGGATATGACAATGCATACATGCTTATATGAAAATATTTAGGAACATAAGGAATACAAATGTTTTTCATAATTTTTTTTTACTTAAATCTGTCAAATATTGTAAACTTCTATCTTATGATGCTAAAAGTCCCATGAGAAACTGAGAGTTGTGGTGCATGGACATGTTTTTAGGATCAAATTCATGATTTTGTTTTTGTAAGTACCAATTAAAAGTCACTCGTCCTATCTCTTAGTTCTTTTTTTAAACCATTGTCCAAGTGTCCCTAGTTATGTTTTTCCTAAATGTTTATTAAAGTGCATGTTAATATTGAAAACATGTCAGATGTTTCCCAGTACAGTAGGAGTACAGGAGACATGTATAAAATTATTTTGCAATTATAAGTACTTATTTTTATAAGTAAAAAATTCAGATTGTTAGTCCTTCCTGGAAGTTAGACACATGTCCAGGAGTATTTGAAGAATTAGTTTCTGACATGGATACGGCTTGGATACTTATAGTTTCTGACCTGTGTGTCGAAGGTAGCTGTTATTCCCAGAATGGTTTGTCTTAGTCTTCTTCTTGCCTCAAGGATAAAAAGCTAACCTGGAGTGTGAATGCATTACTTGAATTAAATCAGGAATGCTATCATTCTTCAGTTTTGGACTATAATAATTTTTTATTTTTCCTCTTAGGTTGGTTATTGAATAATTTTATTTTGCTGCATAGGCTGTATAGAGATTAAAAGAAAATCTCAAAATAAAGCTACTCCATTTTTATATAGCTATTAGCTACCAATAAATCCTTATAAAAATGGGAAGATGGTGGCGGTCTTGTTTTTGTGCAACATTGTCAGCTAATAGTTCACGATAGCCACTTTGCCTCAGACACACTAATAGTATTAATATGGAAAATTTGCTTACATGGGTTTCATTGAGAAAACTAAACATCCCTTATGCTCCCCTCATGCATTAAGTATATGAAAAGCTTCATTGAATTGCTATAATAATACAATTTTTTTTTTTGGTTCTTAGTTATGCATGATTATTAAGGCGTTTCTTCTTCTTCTTCTTCCTATTTCCTTTCTAAACATGCTTTTCAGTTCATCATTTGATGGCCATGATGAAGATGGTGCTATGGAAATACACGATGAAGCTGCATTAGATGGACATACTGCACCAATAAGGGTCAACAGTGGTGATAAGGATGTGAAAATTGTTTCTCGTCAAATTTCAACTTGGCTTTCAGATTCCACTCCCGATGAATTTGTTGTATGAGCGCTGTACATACTATACAATAACATCTAATAGTTTTGTAATTGTTTTATCTTGTCAGTAGGTTGAGTTGTTTTATTTTAAATTTGCTTGTAGGAAGCAATGAGAAAGAGTGATGCTCCAGTTCATGTGAAGTATTTACAGACCATGGTTGAGTGCCTCTGCATGCTTGGCAAAGTTTCAGCTGCTGGTGTTATAATATGGTATGTTGTCCCTGATTAAATTTTTTGCATTTCAAAAAAGCTATTCTCCTCCAAGCCCGACCTTTGTGTGATATGGTGATAACACATCAAAGCTATTGTAATCCAAACTGGGCCTGTGTAATATGCCCATATGCACATCAAAGCAATTCTCATTCAAATCAAAGCCTTAAAATACATGTATCAGGACTGTGTATTCTTTGTTTGCATAGATTCTGATTTCATGCTTTGATACATTACTAGCAGATCAATGTTTTAGTGCTAGCAAAATTATTCAACACTTAAGTAGATATTACAATAAATTTTTATGTGCTGTCATTTAGGAAATGTATTCTTCAGCATTGCTTTGAGTTCATTGATGATGTGATACTCTCGTGTCAAAGGTTAACTGACCTCAATGTGAATTTCCATGTTGAGAAATACTTAACGCATGTAGTCTTGTTTTTCATTGAAGACTGATTACGTTATGGTTTACATTGTCAAGACAAACTCCATTGTATAACTGATAGTGTTCTTAATATAAGTTTGTATCTGATTTGTATTTCAGGATGATCTTTTTACCTCCTTGTTTTCCTTTGTAACAGCCAAAGATTGCGTCCTACAATTCACGACATTATAACTGGCAAGATCAAAGGTTATGCAGAGCACTTTAGTTGCTCAAGGGCTGGCATTGGTCAGGCCGCCCAAACTATTACTACTGGTCTGCATTATTTGAAAGGACATTTGGAGAGCTACCAGTTGCCAAAGCAGAAGCGACAGAATGGAATATCATTGGCTGGAACGCTATTGGCTGTCAGCCCTGTATCACCTGTGATGGCTCCCATGGGAACAGCACAGGCTGCAGCAAAGGAACTTCTTAATTCGATTTTGGATGCTGTTGTTCGGATATTCGGTGAGATATAATTATATAATACTTAGTTTTGGGTATTCTTTTCCCCTTTGTTGAATTTAAGTTTGACCATATAAATGTTCAGAGAACCATGTTATTGTTGGAGAGCTTCTAGAATCAAAATCCTCACAACAAAGTGACATGAACACACCAAAGTCAATGGCAGAGATAAATTGGAACCCTGATTCCGATGCGTCTCATGATACTGGAGGCTACAGTATCGGCTTTTCATTGACAGTTTTGCAGGTAGTGTCTGCCATCGTATTTGTCATTAGCTTCTGGTGCTAATCTAGCGACCAATTGAAAAATTTTCATTTTATGAATTTCAACATTGTCCATTTAATTAAAAATATTGGTTCATAGATTTAGTTCTCATTGAGTCTATATTTTTCTAATTTTGTATAATAGAGTGAATGCCAACAACTTATATGTGAGATTCTGCGGGCAACTCCTGAAGCTGCATCTGCAGATGCTGCTGTACAAACAGCTAGACTTGCAAACAAGGCTCCTTCCAAAGAAAAGAGGCAGGAAACTAAAACTTCATTTTTCTTTTATATTGTGTGCATACCTTTTTGGCATTCTTTTCTCTGTAATTGCCTTCTTTGTATCTTTGAGGCTCCTTTTTTTTTCTTTTTCTTTTTCTCCTCTCTTGACAAAATTCTTGTGTTGTGTCTTTTTGAGTATATTTTTGTATAAAAAGAGAAAGGTTGGCCAAAGACCTGAAATTGACCATTTCAAAAGAAAAGATTGCTTTACATACCCAAAAAAACCATGCCCAGTGGTTGTGTCGAGAAGGTGACCGGTGTCTAGATGATCATGAGATGGTGTTAGTTATGATGGTGAATTCGATAACTACGCTTAGGATAATGTGAGGAGAAAGCAGTACAATTGTAACATTGTTTCAATTTTGGGAAGACTCTTGGAAGGGGGAGTTTCCATTTGCTCAGTTGTTTCCACATCTGTATTGGTTATCTAGAGTTCATAATATGTCGATTGCATCCATGGTTCTTGTTGAATGGATAGATGAGAAGGAGAAGGAGAGGTTGCAGAACTGTGAGAGAGAGAGAGAGAGAGAGAGAGAGAACCAGCTGTTGTATGTTGATTCAAAACGTAGGGTTTCTTCCTTAACACACAACTATTTATACTAATAAGAATAAGAATAAGATACAAAGACCAAGTTACCTCTAACACTTAACACTACCCCTCAAGTTGGTGCAAAGATGTCTCGCATGCCCAACTTGCAACAAATAGGGTGAAAGAGTTTACTACTAAGACCCTTAGTAAAAACATTTGCCAGTTGATCTTCAGATTTAACAAAAAGCATACATATCACACCGTTATTCAACTTCTCCTTAATGAAATGTCTGTCAATCTCAACATGCTTAGTTCGGTTTTGTTGAACAGGATTGTGTGCAATACTAATAGCAGTCTTGTTGTCGCAATACAAAGTCATGGGATCACTGCAATCAAGCCCTATATCACTCAACAAATATTGAAACCACATTAATTCACATGTCCCATGTGCCATAGCCCTGTATTCAGCTTTAGCACTAGATCTGGATACTACCGCTTGCTTCTTACTACGCCATGTGACTAGATTTCCCCCTACAAAAGCACAGTAACCAGAGGTAGAGCATCTGTTATCTATAGAACCTGTCCAATCTGCATCTGTGAACGCTTCTAACCTCAAGTGACCATGATTAGAGAACAAAATTCCTTTTCTAGGAGCAGATTTAAGGTACCTCAAAATGCGATAGATTGCATCCAAATGAGTTGCACGAGGATCATGCATAAACTGACTCATTATCCCAACTGCATAGGTAATATCTGGACGAGTATGAGATAGATATATCAGTCTTCCCATAAGTCTTTGGTACCTTTCCTTTTCCACAAGCTCACCAACCCCACTACAAAGACGATGATTAGTCTTAATCGGTGACTCAGCTGGTCTGCAGCCTAACATGTCCGTTTTTGCAAGAAGATCTAGAGTGTACTTCCTTTGAGAAATGAAGATACCTTTATCAGATCTAGCAACTTCAATCCCAAGAAAGTATCTCAATGGACCAAGGTCTTTTATCTCGAACTCTTTGGCTAACAGTATGTGGAGATGGGTCACCTCCTCCTCATCATTACCTGTCACAACTATGTCATCCACATATACAATAAGCACTGTTACCTTATGTACATTGTGTTTGACAAACAAGGTGTGATCGACATTGCTTTGCTGATACTCAAATCTTAGCATTGCCTTTAAGAATTTACCAAATCAGGCTCTAGGAGATTGTTTCAAACCGGATAAAGCCTTTTTCAATCTACAAACCTTTCCAACTGTAGACTGTGACGAGAATCCAGGAGATACATCCATATATACCTTCTCCTCCAAATCCCCATGAAGAAAAGTATTCTTCACATCTAGTTGTTGTAGAGGCCATCCCAAATTAGTAGTACACGACAGAATAGCTTGAATGAAATTCATCTTTGCTATCGGGGAAAAAGTTTCTTGATAGTCTATTCCATATGTGTCTGGGTAAATCCCTTAGCCACTAATCTTGCTTTGTACTGCTCAATCATCTCATTTGCATTGTGCTTGATTGTGAACATCCACTTACATCCGACTGGTTTTTTCCCATTAGGTGAAGACACCAAGTCCCATGTGTTATTTTTACTCAAAGCTTGCATCTCTTCTACCATAGCTACCTTCCACTTAGGATTATTGATGGCCTCTTTCCAACCCTGCGGAATACACACAGAAGAAAGAGGCGAAACAAAAGCACGATATGGAGAAGACAACGAATCATATGACACGAATTTAGAAATGGGGTGTTGAGTACAGGCTCTAACCCCTTTTCTGAGAGCAATAGGAAGACTTAGATCATCAACAATAGAACTATCAACAACAGGTGAAGAAATGGGCTGAAGATCATTACCTGTAGAGTTAGTGAAAACTGGGTGTGGAACAAGCAACTTCCAATAGTGTTCTTTATCATGTATATCTTTCCTACAATAATCACACTTCAACCGGTCCCGATCAACCAATGGACCCTTACCACCACCCTAAGGCGGACAAGGCAGAGTATCACGGGACTTGGGGCCAATAACCATCGTTGACTGGTCCTGAACAGGGGCATGCACCATAGCACTACGACAACTCTCCTCCTGTTGAACCAGTGTATAAGCCTTACGTAATGTGGAAAACGGAGAGCGACCCAACACTTGAACCCGGATCTAATTATACTCCAAATTTAAGCCAGCAAAAAAGTCATACACCTGCTCCTTCTCCACCACTTGCTGAAACATAGTGGCATCCGTGGAGCAAACGGGTTGGAAACTTTGGTAGTAATCTAGCTCCTGTCATAAGTCACTCAACTCAGCATAGTAGATTGCCAGAGAGCGATCCTTCTGATCCAAGCTCCTAATCTTCTTTCGCAATTCATAAGCTTGTGCATTATTACCCTGTTGAGAATACATCTGATATGTCGCTAGCTAGATCTTGTGAGCGGTATCCATCAAGAGAAAAGTCCTACTAATGGTAGGTTCCATAGAATTGATCAGCCAGGTCATCACTAAAGCATTCTCCGAAATCCATTGAGTAGATAAAGCACTGTTCTCTGTACGTTGCTTGGTACTACCTAATATAGCCAGTTAAACGCCGGGCGGCAATGGCAAGACTGCAGGAGCGGGACCAAATCAAGTAATTGGTGCCATTAAGCTTGACCGGACTAATCTAGAGAGAAAGATTATCACCCAGAGTCATACCACGAGTCAGTCCACTGTCTTCCTTGCCCTTAGAGTACTGACCCTTGCGTTTAGCCATGAGATAAGAGAGAGATGGGGCAGAAACACAAACAGTATATCAACCAAGTCCTGACAACACCTAACCAGCACAACAAAGCACCTTCTAAGTCTTAAATAGTGCAAAATAATCCCAGAATAAAGTAACCAGATCACATAGGAGCCCAAACATTGAAGCAGATCATCCAAAACTTAGGAAAAAACCAAGGTAGAGCCAAAATACAGCAAAACAAGGACAACACAGCCCTCTAGAAGCCCAGTTAGCTCCCTAGGATGTGAGAGAGGGAAAAAATCAAGCAAAAAGGGGTGCAACTAGTGACTTTCAAAAAATCACCCATTTTTGACGAAAAATCAAAAAAATTAGAAAACACAATCAATAGTAATCAAAAAATCAAAAGGAGATTATAGGATGAATGCCCATTAATTTTCGAGCATACTGCTATTTTTTATTTTATTTTTTTTGAAATGTACTAGATACAAGAACGAGGGAAGGAGAGGAACAATCTTTAAGGAGGAAGATATTGCTCTGATACCATGTTGAATGGATAGATGAGAAGGAGAAGGAGAAGGAGAGGTTGTAGAATTGAGAGAGAGAGAGAGAGAGAGAGAGAGAGAGCTGCTGTATATTGATTCATAACGTAGGGTTTCCCCCTTAACGCACAACTATTTATACTAACAAGAATAAGACACAAAGACCAAATTACCCCTAACAGTTAGCAGTTCTTTCTTCTTCAACCCCAATTTTTTGGGATTTCAAGTTCTTTAGAAACCTCAATGATCGGCCATTGGGTTGAATGGAAGGAGATGTGCTTGCATCAGTATAGGGGGAACCTTGGTATTAGAAAGCCTGAGGTATTTAACAAGGCTTTGTTGGATAAGTGGTTGTGGCACTTGGTTTTGTAGAAAAGAGAGCTTATGGGGAAGGGTGATTGATGGCAAATATGGGTTTGAGTGGGTGGATTGCTTTACAACTCATTTTAGGGGTTCGTATGGCGTGGGCATTTGGATGAGTATCATGAGGGTTAAGGATGGTTTTTTGTACCCTTATCTATTTCAGAGTGGGAGATGGGAGTAGAGTTTAGTTTTGGTATGAATCTTAGTGCGGCGAATTTTTATGCTATGTAATTTAATTTTGAGGGTTTGGTGGCAGAGTATTGGAGACTTTTCTTACGAGGATAGTATGGAAGCCTGTGTTTTGGAGACCTTTATAGGATTTGGTACGGGAGTCACTTGAGTCCTATTTTATAATTCTGCAAGACACACCAGTGAGAGTTAGGGTGGGGGAGGAGCTAGTTTGGAAGGCACTAACAATGGTTTATTCTATAAGCTTTTGATAAGAGCTGGTGATATGGATTTGAGGTTTGAAGGGCCTTAAGGTGGCCTGTTTTTTCTTTTTCTTTTTTTACGTGGATGGCTGCTAGGGAAGCTATATTTGATAATTGGCAATTTGAGAAGTTGGGGCAAATTTGTGTTGGAGTGGTGCTACATGTGCAAATTTGCGGGGGGAGAGTGTTAATCATCTTCTCCATCATTGCCTAGTAGCTAGAGAGGTTTGGAGTATGGTGTACTCAAGTCTTTAGAGTGTAGTGGGTAATAATGCCTACTTTGGTTTGAGATTTGTTTCCTACTTCGAGTAAGTAGAGGTTGTTCAAGAGGTAGTTATCGGAGGGCGTGGGAGGCAACTCATCTTCGCTCATGTGGTGTTTATGGAATGAGGGGAAACAAAGGTGTTTTGGTAGTTGTGAGAGGTCTATATTGTGCTTGAAAGGCACACTCTGGTTTTGAGTTTTCAAAAATAGTTTTTTGAGTTTTCAATCTGTATTTTTTTTGTTTCAGTTTCTAATATTTTGATCAATTTTATTTTTTATTATTTTTTTACTTTTTAGATCCACTTAATCTAGATACACTTAAAAAGTAAAATGTTTGTGATGAAATCTTTAAAAAAAAAAAAAGTTAGAAAAAAATTACGAAAATTCAGGGAGAATCATCTTTTTGTATTTTTTTTGTATTTAGCAAAATTTTTAAAGAGGGGTTTAGGGAGACTCTTCCTTTTGCTATAGTCGGTTTGTTGACTTTCTGGCGGGATTGTATATCCCTGTGGATACTTAGCTGGCAAACTTTTTGGTCTTTTTCTTTTTTGTATTCACCGTGTGTTTGTGCCCCTTTTTCGTGGCATTTGATTAATGAATTTTACTTATATAAAAAAAAGGGTTTCCTTCTGAGGTGGCCTGTGGTGGTTGGACACATCTTCTAAGGAGTTTATGTTTAAATTTGTTGAGTGCTCTATTGGTATTCCAAGTTTGCATGGCATTGATGGAGTTTTTTTTAAGAGAGATTATATTGTTGAATACTGGTCTTGTTCTTTCCAAGTTGGCAAGAAATGGCTATGCCATTTAGGTGGAGATTTTTTGCTCTTATAGAAGTCCTTTTGGAAGCTTTCTTTCATTGTTCCATTTGTTTTGGTAGAGGGTGATGTTTTTTTCATCAGCTAGAGGGTGATGTTATCCATGCTATGTATTTGATGAGATCTCACTCCCTAGTTTGTGGCCATACATTAAGTGAAATATAGAATTTAGTTCTCTCACTCAAGGTGGAATGGTGGATAATAGGTGGACCCTTCCCTTATAGTGGTTTATGAGGCTGCTGACTCTGGCAGACACTGGTTCTTCTCGTGAAGAATTTGGAGGTCACTGTTATCCTTCTTGAGTTACATGGGGTTACTCATTTTTCCCTTTTTGTGTTTCCCTACCCTTCTCTGCAACCAAAGTTATGGCTGTTACAAAAGTCATCTGACCTGCCCAACCCGACAGATCAGATCTTACCCAAGCTCGAACGGGCGACTTCGAAGAGTGAACCGGTCGGCTGCAGGTTCAAGAGTATTTTTTTGGCAGGTTTGTAGTTGGGTATTAGGCCTAGTGCAAAAAAAAAAAAAAACCCCCCACATAATCCGACCTGATCAAGATATTCTTAAAATTAATTCTTATTCTACACGTGAATTTCTTATTGTCTCTCCAGATTACACTTCATCACAACAATCACCTATCTCTTAGTCACAGCCACAGGTCGCACTCTCTCTACAGTCCCTCTATCTTCCTTCATCTCTCACCTCACTCCCTCCCTTCCTCCCTCACGATGTAGCCTCGCTTCACCTCCCTCCCCTTCTCTCTCTCGTCTCTCTGTAAAACACTCTCACCGTAATGTCTACTTACTCTTTGTATATCCTCTTGTTCTCATTCACTCAAGCTGATGAGATGGTCTTTGTGAGATCGTGGTGGTGGTGCCAAGATGGTGGCACTGAGATCTGCACTGTCTCCCCCGTGGAAGCTCTTTCTAAAACTGTTTGATCTCCCTCAATTCCCTGAAACCTAAATCCCAAACCCCTCTGATTGCGCTCCCCAAAACCGTTTTCTCATCTCCTTCCCCATAACCCCTTTGCCACACGCCTATGGACTGAGATCTATTGTGCCTTGAAGAATGGTGGTTTGTTTTACAACCGATCAAAGTTTGACTGGTTTTTCTACACCTGAAGTGATCGGTTTCGAACCCTTGTTTGGTTGAGATGTTTTTCCAACCTGAAGTTATTGGTTCAAGTGGTGCATGACTGGTAAAATTGACCTGGCCCGTGAACAACCCTTACCAAAACCACCTCTGTGTGCGTAAAAGGATTTTTTGTCCTTCGTTATTCTATGTTAATCTTCATATTGCTAGTAGTTTTTGTGGTTTTTATTAACCCCTTCCCCAAAAATTGTATAGACATGTATACTTATATCTATCATCTTGGCTTTATGTTCTTGACTAAAAAGTTATCCAGACCATTATAAGAACATAAAATTAATGTAGTTGTAGTTGTTTTTTTTATTAGTGAAAACATTAGGGGGTTGCATAAAGCAGATAAATGGGTTTTACAATCTCCTCAACAGTAGAAAGGTGTCTTTTGTTTTTAGTATTATCCATATAGATGACTTAGATTTAGGGCCAAATATTTATCTACTAGTTTGTTTTAAATAGAAAATCATTGACCGAGATTTGTTAAACCCCATCTCAAATATAAGCATATTGGACAAAGAAGGTCTAAATGAGAACCAGTCACTTAACGAAGTTGCAAATTTCAGTGATCAACAATATATATAATAGGCACAATTACGATTGATTTTTTAAATTTCTTTTGATTTTTCTTTTAGGAATTGCAAAAAATCTGCATAATTTTTTTGTATTCACTACTTGGAAAATGATGTTATACAATACATGATCTTTGGTTCCGCAAAAATCATATATAGGTCCTCCAAGGAAAAATTTATGGCTTTGCCTTCTTTGTAACTAGCGTTTATTATTATGTAATAGTGCATCTAGGATCTGTCTGTTAGACTTGGTTGAAAACTTTACTGTTTATTCTCATTTTGCATGTAATTGTTTAGGAAATGATGGTATGTTGTTATTGCTTTTGGGTTGCAGGGATGGGTCGGAAGATGGTCTTACCTTTGCTTTTCGGTTCATAGATGCTACCATATCTATTCCTAACCAGGGTACGTCAACAACTATGCTGTTGCAATGACTGCATTAAATGTTTTAGGTCTCCTAATAAAAGATTAATATACTCTTTGGCTTTATAATTTTACTTTGTCTTGGTTTTGGTGAATGGAAGTTCATTTATGTTCATAATTGATGGCTGTCACATGAATGAGATCATATTACATGTTATTCTCTAGAAAATATTATATATCTATAGGTGGTTTTACTTATTAGGCCAAGGTTTTACCATTTAACTAATGGTCACCCCTAGGTTTTATACATAGTTATATAAAACTTGACTACTTAATACATACATATTGGGTGCATCACGAATAGGTGTATTGGACACATATCCCATCCCTTACTCAAGTTTCAAGCATTTGACATGGGTACTTCACAAATTTAGGAGAGTCCATGTAACATAGGTGGCCTGCAATTTCAAGAAATAGCTTTAGGGTTTCTAGTGGCAAGTATTTTGTTAAAAATAACTTGTTCAATAGAAAATCATGGATGGATGTTGATGGGGATCAGAAAGGCATTAGATGATAATAAATTGAAGAATATATGAAATTTAGTATAATTCGGAATTATGGTTTTATAATATTTTTTTTATTCTTTTTTTAGTAGTTTCTTATTGCCTGGTTTCCTATTCCAGGGTTTCTTAATCAGATAGTGCTTATGCCTATGTATATAGCTTTATGTAATGGTTTAAAGGTGAGCCTTTGATTTGAATAATGATTATTGAAGATTGAGAAATTTCGTTTTAGGATTGTGATTTCCGATTTATTCTTCTTCCTGGTGCTACATCACATGTTTTTTGAGATAAATTCGGTTATTATCTATAATTGTACTGTATAAATGATGGAAGTGTAAATGTTACCTCTGTATAAGCAAAAGCGGAGAAGAAGAATTCCTGTGGCCGGCCCCATTTGATGGGACTTAAGGCTTGGTTTGGTTTGGTTTGGTTTGGTTTGGTTTGGTTTGGTTTATTAAATTTTAAACCCAAAAAAAATAAAAAAAATAAAAAAATAATCAAAGTGGAAGCCAATCCTTCAAGTAATGAGGTCTTTAGCATGACATTTTGTCTGGTATATTGTTTTAGTTAGGAAGAAGCTTAACAAGTTATTTTCTGTTGTCATATGTCTGATTATTTAAAATGCCGTGCACTAGCGATATATATGATTAGTGACAACCATTGCTTCATGATTTTGTGTGGGGTTTGATGTGTATGATCGAGATGGCACATATAATTGTGATTTTATTTTATTTTTGGATTGGCAGTGTAGACTGTAGCATAATTAGCTTGATAGGTAAACTTAACCAATGGAAAATTAAATGTAAAACCATGGGAATTAAATTCATGAAGCAAGCCTGGCCAATCAGAAAAACAATTTATGAAGCAAGCCGATACCTTTTCATCTGCTATATAGTTGGCCTTTTAAGTTGTTAACTTGCCACATGGAAACACAATGATAATTTGACATGTTAGGCAGTTGACTGTAGCTTTAGATTGTTGATTGTTGATTTTTATTTATATTTTTTAAATAATCGTGAAAGGGGTTCTTACCTGTTTTCACAGCACGGGACTTGATTATGTATTTATGCGAGTGATTTTCAACAATTGATTTGTATCTGCATATTTTGCACAACATACAACACTGAAATTGATTGTCTATTTAATTGAATTGAAGGAAACACTTCCCTTGGTTCTGTTGCAACTTGTGTTGCCTGTAAAATTATTAGAAGAAGAAAGAAGAAAGTACATAAACTATGTTTGATGCATTTTGATAATCTGCAATTGATGTCTGCATAGCTGTTCATGATTCCTTCCTTTCTTTCTCCTCTTTCTTTGTATTTCCCCCTTGGTTATTTTCAATCAATTACCTTTTAAAAACTTGTAGGCATCCAATTTTTGATGGGTTAATAACTATTATTCAGGGACTGACCTTATTCGCCAAGGATGGGGTAGAAGGGGTTCAAATGTTCTCCAAGAAGGTTATGGAACTGCAGCTGTCTTACCTGAGCAAGGCATATATCTAGCAGCATCTGTATACCGACCAGTTCTACAGGTTTGGCACTGTCATGAATCTGTTCACTTTGTAATAAACTTTGGATAAGCTTACCGACCAGCATCTGTATACGGACCAGTGTTCTAGCTGACCTTATCTGACATGTTATGCTGCAGTTTACAGATAAACTTGCTTCAATGCTGCCTCAGAAGTATTCCCAACTAGGGTACGTTTGGAACCCATTCTGTGCCTTGATGTGACCACTTACGTTTACAGATACTATTGAACAGTGCTTGCATAAATAATTCATAGTTAATTGTTATTGCAAGTGCATATTAAAAGATAAATATTATCTTCATGTGTTGACAATTCAGTTGTATACTTTTTAGAAGTCCATTGCTTATGGGTAAATGAATTTGTTCCCCCAGATTTGCCTTTAATATTAGCATTCGATTTTAAGATTGATTTGTTCCTAAGTTTGGATCCAGAAGAAACTCCAGACTTGAATATTATCTTTAATTGCCCATTGTATCAAGTTTTATGTTGTTGGTTTTCGTGAGTTGTGTACTTCGTTAGTTATTTGGTTAGATACAGAACTCTGTGGATCCCTTTGGAGAGAGGCCGATATGACAATTCGTGAGTTGTTGTACAAAATGAATTCTTTTGATCCAACTGAATATCTGGTGAATGAGTGTTGCTATTTCTCTTTTTCTGATATTTTACTTGTGTTCATGTTTTTTGTGTTTTAAACTTGTAATTTTTGCAGGAATGATGGCTTGCTGGCATTTGTGGAGAACTTTGTGAAGGACCACTTCTTACCAACAATGTTTGTAGATTACAGAAAAGGCGTGCAGCAAGCCATATCAAGCAAGTTCTATGCACTATTGAGATTTTAGTTAGTCAATAACAACTGTTTGAGAATCCATCTTTCTCACTAAACTTTATTTTCCTTAATTTGCTAAGCGTCGATGGTTTATTCAAATTATTCAAATGCTAACGTTAAAGTATGCATTTGTGAGTATTGATGATGGATTTGCTGTAATGCTCTAGGATGTCTGTCAGGCAAAATGTTGTAGAATTGATTCTCAATTAGACCTTCTTAGTTTGTGACAATCCCTTACTGGTGTGGATGGTTCTTAAGAGTCTGAAACTTATACATGTTTCACACTATGACCACTAAAAACTATAATTAGGTTCATGTGAATTATGCACAGAGACAATAGCATCTGTAAACTGCACAGGAGGGGACAAACTGGAGCACCAGTGTCATCCTTGACTGCTACCTTTTCTCAGGAAATAATGTGATGGGTAGAATGCAACACATTTCCCGTTGTTACTTTTGCAAGCTCTGGAAATGATGGTATATCTAATTAAGTTGATACCTAAAATAAATTACAGCTTTAAATTTATACAAGAGGTATTTTAGAAGAATCTGGATTCCATGTGGGGTTGATACCTCAAGTTCGCACTCTGCATATTGGAAATTGTTTCATAGATTGTTATTCACTGAAATGATTTCTTACTTTTGCTCATAAACTAGGTGGTTGGCTTTAGCTGCTTCTTGTTTTGACCATTATAATGTAATACCTAGAACTATCATTGTAGGTCCAGCTGCATTTCGTCCACGAGCACATGCAGCTGCTGCTTATACTTCATCAATTGAGAGGGGGCGACCTGTCTTACAAGGACTTTTAGCTATAGATTTCTTAGCGAAAGAGGTATGCTTGATTGTTTCTTCTTGTTATCTATCTTATCTTTTTTTATTCAAAACAAGCCAAGGGTTGATTTTTAATGTTACCCTATAAATTTACAATAGCAAAGATCTAATGTAATACATGTTGTAGTAGAGAATATGGAATGATCTGATAATTCTGATTTGGAAACTCGTTTAATATTTTCTGTCATTTTTATTGTATGTTATGTCAAATTATCTGAGTTACACATCTTTTGCACTAGGTTCTTGGTTGGGCTCAAGCAATGCCTAAATTTTCTGGTGACCTTGTGAAGTACGTGCAGACTTTCCTCGAGCGAACATTTGAAAGATGTCGGACTTCGTACATGGAGGCATGGATATTTCTTAATTTTTTCTCTCTTGAAATATCATTTGCGATTGTTTCATCATTTATATTCTCATATTCTCTCTCTTGTCTAAGTTGTTGCTGATGCTTTGTTTATAGTGTGTGATTCTTTACTAACATTAACTACAGCTAACTATATTACTGAAAGTATTTGGAAGCAAGTAAACTAAGAAGGCTACTGTCTTCAAACCCAAATATACCTAGAAAGCTTTAGGTGTGCCTCTCTCCAGAAGGAATATATTGGAATATAAAGGAGAAAAAAAAAGGTAGAATTTCCCAGGAGTAATAGAAAGGAAGTTAAACCATTATTAATGAACATGTTATCCCCATTTCAACTCTTTGCAACCAATTTGGTTGTAGCTCCTGTGTGTGCCTTCTCATTTTTTGAAGTTTGCCCACCCTAGTACGCATTTTATCCATTTTCTATGCATAGTTGTATATGGGATGACAACACAACCTTTTGATATTACTCCTTCCATTAATCCATCTCTCTTTCGATTTTGATTGGTCATGACTTCATTGTTTCTTTATGGATCATTGATATGATATAGTAGAAAGTTAACTTAAGAGTATACAGTCACCATCTATTTTACTTATACTTCAATTTTTTTTACTCAGGTTTAGTGAAATAATGTGTGTAGTCTTCATTTCCATTAAACTTCTTGGTTTTAAAGGATCTCTACTTTTCTCTAACTTAAATCAGCCCAATGGGGTAGTGTTTCTGTCTGCGATAATGCTTTCATTCTCATTTATAACTCAGTATACTTACAGGGGAATTTCAGTATTTTTTTAATTTTTTTTTTTTTTTTTTCCCGAAATGCCTTCCTGAATGGTTCTTTTTGGTGAATAGCATGTATCAGTGATAGATATTTGTCTTCTGTAATCTTCTTTCTCCATTGATTTTAGTTTTTCTTTCCTTTTCCCTGTGGGGTAATATGCAGGCGGTTCTTGAGAAGCTAAGTTATATGCTCATTGGGAGGCATGATGTAGAGAATCTAATGCGACTTGATCCAGCTAGCGCATGTTTACCAAATTCACTTGGTCAGCCAAACATGGAAAATAATGCTTCTGATGCTGAAACTGTTGAGGTTGAAATGGGAATGAGCGACTTATTATTGAATTTACGGCCGATCAGGCAGGTATGTATATGTTATAAAAGTATTGTGTTGTTAGTTACGTGTTGGGACTTAATTTCATTTCCATAGCAGGGTGTTAGAAATTGGATTTTTTTACAGAAGTTCTATTAATTAGTGATAAAATGATCTCTGATGCCATAAAGTCTCCACCTTGATGTCAACTTTACTCATTATTTGAAAGAATTTAGATATATATATATGTTTTTTGAGAGCTCCGAGATTATAGGAATGGTAATGTTCCCAGTAAAGAAAGAAGTTGGGCCACGCCGACGGATTCTTTTCCTTGGTGGTCGGTCGTTTGAGATTGAGGAGACAACGGTGGGAGTGGATGGGAAAAGCAGGTTATCCATTGTTGAGAGGGGGGAGGAGCTTCGATGGGTGGTGGTGTTGAATGGATCGGAAGCACATTGGATTGTGACTAAAATGAAGATAGCATCTATGGAACCAGGTAGTCTAAAGTTTTTAGGTCGTCTCAGTGCGGGCAATCGAACTACAGCAGTCTGGGTACGAGGCGAGAAAAGAGGGGGGGTTGTCGTTTCAAGTAGTGGTGATGATAGGGAAGTGACGAGAACATATTTTCATACCTATGTCTGCGTTCGGCGATGGCTAGGAAGAGGTGGCCCTGGTCATAGAAGGCTTTGGGTTGAACGATGAAAGGGTATTGCGACCTACTGGCTCAAGGAAGATGACGTTCAACTCTGGGTCAATGTTATCAGCCATCGAATGTGAGTATGAAAGGGTTGTCTGTACTGAGGTAGAGGTTGATTGGTTCCGGATGTTGGATAGGTCGCTGGTGGGTAAGAGGGGGGATGGGTGGCAAAGGTTTGAGTTTCGCAACTATCTCGGACTGGGTTGGCCGTTGGTGGCAACAATCAGGGAAGGTGGAGGTGTGACCACTGGGAAACAAAGCCTTCTTGTTCGTTTTGCCAAACAAAAGTGTGGCGGAGGCGTTGCTGCGATGGCGGTGGATAGTGGATGGGTGTGATCTATTGTTGGAGTGGTGGTCACCATTGGCCCTCTGTACTTTAGAGAAGAACTTGAGGCCTAAGAAAAGTGTCTGGATTCAGGTGGTGGGTTTGCCTATTCATCTCCATGGAGATCGGTGATCAGTGTGGCGGCTTCGTGGAGACAGATGAGTCGTCGGTGGATTTGGGCTCAATCCGGCTGCGTGTGCGATGCTCAGAGAATACGCCGGCGTGAGTCTCCCTCTAATGGGGGATGTGGCAATTCTCGTTGCAAGTGTGGGTAGAGGCAGATCCGATGGTGGAGTTGAGGTCGCCGACGACTGAGAAGGATGGGGGATCTGGTTTGTACAAGAAAAGGAGGAATTTTGGGCAATCAGAGCATGGATTCCTTCGGAGATTTGGGGTGAATGAATATCTGCAAAGATTTAGGAAGGAGAAGAGGTCCATGGGTATTCGGAGCAACACAACCCAACCTGTGGGGGTAAATGTGGACTGTCCAAGGAGGCTTAAGGGGGGGTAGGTGGGCTTGGGAAAGGCCTAGGAAGCTAATAAAGGAGAGGTGGGCCAACAAAGGTGGGCTGTGACAAAATATAAGGAGAATCAAATGTGGGGCCTTGCAAATAAAGGGGTGGTCTCTTTAGCTTGTGATTCAAGCCTAAAAAGGGGTGATTTGGGTCACCCTGTGCAGCCCAAAGTTAATCCAGACTTCACTGATGTTGGTTGGATCAAAAGAGGAGCGGGTTGTAGTGCTTCGTGCGACACAAACCTAGGCGAGATGGGTCGGGTGGGTTCAACAGAAACAGGTGATCATTGCCGATGGTTAGAGCCGCTGTTGGGGATGGAGTTGATGGTTTGCCGAGACCCACCTGCTATTGAACTAGGGTCGCTATTGGTAGCGGAGGTGGAGGGAGCTAGTTCTCAGTTAGAGAGCTTAGAGTTGGAAGAAAAGGAGACCCAGCCTGAAAGAGAGGTGCCTAGGGGTGCGTCTTGGGACAATAGAGGTGGGTAGGGGAACGACAGTGATGAAGAGTCACAGGCCATGGTGTTGCAATCCTTAGCAGTGGAGGAGAGTGTTCCGGAGGCATATCTGGGATAGAAATAGAGGGAGTTTGAGGTCAACGATGGATTGAATAGGGAGGAGATTCCTTCGGCTGAGGTAGTATCGAGTGGGTGCTGGAACGTATCAGCGAAGTCAGCGGTTGTTTGGGTCTGTCGTTTGAAGGCCACGAAGAGGAGGCAATGCGACTGTTTGCGACAATGGAGGCATCGTGGCAGCAAAGGGGCTCCTAGTCAAGGGGTGTCTATGCCTTTTGTGACCCCTTGTAAAAGTAATCAGGAGCTTAAAAATGTGGAGTGCATTGTGAATTATGATCATGGAGTGAAGAATGTCGGACGGGACGGAAGGAGAGACCGTATGGGACCATGAAATTAAAAATCGTATCGTGGAATGTGCGGGGTTTGAATGATAAGGATAAGAAGGTGGTGGTGAAGGCAATGTTGCGGAGTGCAAAAGCTGATGTTGTGTGTTCACAAGAGACGAAGATTAGGGGTGGTGGGGGGTGGAGTTGATTGGGGTTCTTCTTTGCTGAGATAGGAGGGTGGTGGTGAGGAAGGAGGAGGAGGTTGGAGGCTTTTCAGTATCATGTTTGTTCTGATGTGTGGAGGATAGTTTTTGATGGGGTTTTACTAGAGTGTATGGGCCTATGCAGAATTCAGAGCAGGGTATGTTCTTGGAGGAGATAGAGAACATAGCGTTTCGATGGGATGTACCATGGTGTGTGGAGGGTGATTTTAATGTTGTACAATGGCCATCGCAGAAGGTGGGAAATACTAGGAGTTCGGGCACAATGAGGGCCTTTTGTTCTTTCATTGATAACTTGCAATTGGTTGATTTACCTATCCGGGGGGGAAGCTTCACATGGTCAAATGGGCAGAGTTTATCTCGAATTGACCGGTTTTTGGTTACTGGGGGATGGGAGGAGCATTTTTCAGAGGTTGTTCAGATCCGGTTACCTCGGCCAGTGTCTGATCATTGGCCCATTTTGCTTGATAGTGGGGGGATTCGACGTGGTCCTATGCCATTTCACTTTAAGAATATGTGGTTGCAAAAGGAGGGCTTTATGGAGTCGGTTCGTGGATGGTGGAATAGCTGTGCGCGCTTTGGTTCTCCTAGTTGTGTGTTGGTTCATATACTGAAGATGCTTAAAGCAGATTTGAAAAAGTAGAATAAGGAGGTGTTTGGTCGGTTAGAGGGTCAAAAAACAGCGGTGGTGTCCTTGCTTTAGTCCTTAGATGAGCTAGAGGTTCAAGGGGGGCTGTCCATTGATGATGCTATTAGAAAGGAGGCAGTTAGACAGAATTTTGTTCATATATCCCATATGGAGGAGGTATGTTTTAGACAAAAATCTAGATGTTTGTGGTTGAAGCATAGGGATTAGAATACAAAATTCTTCCATCGGATGGCAAATGCTCATCGGAGGGTTAATCAAATCAATAGGATGCGGGTGGATGGCCAAGAGCTATACATGAATGTGGAAATTAGGAAAGGGGTTGTGGGCTTCTATCAGTATCTATTTCGGCAAGAAGAAAGGGCATGGAGGATGGGTTTGAAAGGTGTTCAGTTTGATAGGATCTTAGGAGAGGATAGAGAGAGGTTGGCGCGAGCTTTTACAGAGGAGGAGGTGTTCGAGGCTTTGCGGGCTATGAGTGGAGATAAAGCCCCAGGCCCAGATAGTTTTACTATGGTTTTCTTCCAGCACTGTTGGAGTGTGGTTAAGGGCGATGTGATGGTAACATTGGAGGCTTTTTTTTGTGTCCGGACAATTTGAGAAAAGTTTCAATGCAACTTTTTTGGTTTTGATTCCTAAGAAAGGGGGGGACTAAAGATGCTCGTGATTTTAGGCCTATTAGTTTGCTGAGGAGTGTGTGTAAGTTATTGGCTAAAGTGTTGGCAAATAGACTTCGAAGAGTTTTACAGGCTGTGGTGTAAAAGTGTCAGAATGCGTTTGTTGGGGGGAGGTAGATTCTCGATGAAGTATTAGTTGCCAATAGGTGTGTGGATTCTTGAATTCGTCAGGAGCGCCGTGGATTGATTTGCAAATTGGATATTGAGAAGGCGTACGACAACGTTAATTGGGAGTTCCTATTGTAATTGGATCGCATGGGCTTTGGGGGAGACTTGGTGTCAGTGGATCAAGTTCTGTATATCGACTATGCGGATGTCTGTGTTGATTAATGGGACTCCGGCGGGATTCTTTCAGACATATTGAGGTCTTCGGTAGAGAGACCTTTTGTCACCACTTTTATTTATCTTTGTGATGGAGGCGTTGAGTAGATTGTTGGATAACGTCATGCACGAAGGTCTATTGGAAGGTCTTGCTGTGGGATCGTTGGATGGGACTACTATTGGGGTATCTCATTTGTTATACGCAGATGATGTTTTGATTTTCTGTGGTGCTGAAGTGGAGCAGGTCGGATATCTAAGATGTGTTTTGCTTTGCTTTGAGGCGGTATCGGGCCTCCGGGTCAACTTGTAGAAGTCGGAGCTCATTACAGTTGGGGAGGTTGATAGGTTGCCCATCCTGGCAGCAGTTTTGGGGTGTAAGGTCTCGGTTTTGCCAGTGTCATATTTGGGTTTGCCGTTAGGGGCCTCATTCCAGGCGAAGGGGGTGTGGGATGGAGTGGTAGAACGTGTTCAACGTCGTTTGGTGGGTTGGAAGTGTCAATATCTTTTTAAAGGCGGGTGGTTGACATTGATTAAGAGTGTGCTGAGCAATATGTTATTCCAGTGTTGGTGGCGCAACGGTTGAAGAAGTTTCAAAGGGACTTTTTGTGGGATAGTGGTGGTGCTGATTTTAGGTATCACTTGGTTGATTGGGGGCGAATTTGTCAACCTAAGCAAGTTGGAGGTTTGGGGGTAAGGAGGTTGGTGACTTTCAATAGAGTTTTGTTAGGGATGTGGTTGTGGCGCTTTGCTTTGGAGTGTGGTAGATTATGGCGGAAGGTGGTAGCTTCTGAATATGGGGTGGGAAGGGGGGGTTGGGTTTCGGGGGATGTGTCCTGTACTTATGGGTGTGGGTTATGGAAAGGGATTTGGTTGGGGATGGTGGAGTTTTGGAAGTGGGTAGGGTTCAAGGTCAGGGATGGGATGAGGGTGAGGTTCTGGAAAGATAAGTAATGTGAGGAGGTTTTGTTGGAGACCTGTTTTCCTTTCATTTTTAATGTTGCGACGGATCGGAAGGCTCTGGTGGCTTCTTATTTGGGAGGTGGGGGTGTGGTGGTTTGGGATACTCAATTACGGCGAGAGGTACAATATTGTGAGGTTGATCAGTTGGTGGAGCTGTGGGGTTTTTTATATGGTTTGGGGATTGTTAGGGTGGGACAAGATGTCATGGTGTGGAATAGGGTGGGAGCAAAGGGGTGGTTCACAGTAGTGTCATTATATTGGGGTTTGGTGGGGGACTATGGCAAGATCTTTCCATGGAAAAGTATTTGGGTACTGGGGTTCCGTCTAAGGTTGCTTTTTTCACGTGGACAGTAGCCTTAGGTCGGAATCTTATGTTAGATAATTTGGTGTGGTGGGGGCATGTTTTAGTGAATCGGTGCTGTATGTGTTGTGCTGATGCGAAGTTGGTGGACCATTTGTTTCTTCATTGTTCGGTGACTTCGTATTTGTGGGGTTTCGTTTGCTCACTCTTTGGGGTTGATTGGGTTCAACCAAAGGGGGTGGTGGATTTGCTTTGGGCTTGGCGAGGCGTCCGGCTCAGGCGTCGACGTCAGCGGGCGTGGTTACTGGCACCGTTCTGTTTGATGTGGCTTGTTTGGTTGGAGTGGAATAGACACACCTCTTTGGAGGTTTTTCATGGTGTTTCTTGGTTACAAAATCGTCTTCTTGTAGTTATGTAGGTTGAAGGGGAAGGTAGATCTGGATTTATTTGTTTTTTTAGACTTTTTAGATGAGGTGATTGGTTAGCGCTTGTTTTTGTTCTCCCCAAATTGGGGTGGCCTTTTTGTATTTGTTGCATCATCTTGATGCTTTCTCTATAATATTTGCTTATTTATCAAAAAAAAAGACTTACTCATTATTTGACTTGTGTCTTTTGTGCAGGATAATCTAATTCGTGATGATAACAAACTCATATTGTTGGCCTCCCTAAGTGATTCATTGGAGTATGTTGCTGACTCAATTGAAAGGCAAGTCCTCTGATGCGTTTGCATGTGTGATCTTAAGTTGCAGTAATCATTTATGAACCCTAAAATTGACTGAAGTTTTGCACAGATTGTGGAGTCATGGCTATCTATTGTATGCATAAGAAATATTAAGAGCCCAGTTTCATATTTATAAATGTAACCCCTATCTATTTCTCCCTGTACTTAAGTTAGTACAGTATCAAACACAGACATGCAACCATCCATGTAATTTACTATGAAATTCACAATATAGAAATTTAGAGTATTATCAAAGTTGTATAATTTATGTAAGGACTATGTTCATATACTGTTGTGTCCATTTAAAATAAATAAATAAATTCACTTGTCAGTGTGATCTTGTCTTATCGTGTCTGTGTTCCGTGTCTGTTATGGTGCTTGTTGAACACTTAATACTTTTCAGGTTATCTAGTGAAATTTATCATTGACTGTTACTTTTCTTTGTTTATTCATATATTTTTTGGTTTTGCGTCTGATAGTGATGATGGGCCACACAAATAATTAAACAACTCCCAACTCTGAAACACAATTTATGGACTCGTTTTCCTCGTCTACCACCAATAGATTTTTAACAATTAAGCTTGTTTGTACTGTCCATTAGTTGTTTCTCCACCGAGTCTACATGCTACAGTCTTTGATTGATACAGGTTACCTGCATTTGGTGATTATGATACCCTACATTCTAAAAAGTGCATTAATATTTGTATCTTGATAGGTCTCTGTTTTTTTTTTTTTTTTTTTTTAATGCATTAGCATCTTTCCTGTTATGTTACATGAAATATAATTATGACTTGATCACTTTATACTCTGAATCATAGTTGTTACAATTGTATGATTGGACTCCATTAAAGCACTAATCAAAACAAATTTGTTTTGTGAATCAGTAGGTGTTAATTGATGGGTGAATCAATGAATCGACTGAACCTGTTGACTCACCATTGATTCTGCCAAGTGTATTGTTTCCTAATTTTGGTTGGAAAGAGGTCTGCAAAAGCATTTTAAAGCTTTTATTGTCTTCGATTTGACCCCAATTTTTCAATAGACAAAGTCACAAAGAATTTCTTATCTCTCTGCAAGGCTTCATACTCCCTGACATTAGTCACGTGTTTTGACTTGCTAAAGGAATTTTTTTGGGGGTATTTATCAAGAGGTTTGAAAATTTTTGGTTATTTTGGTACTTTGCCACACCTTTGAGGTAGTAGTTGTGTAACATTTTTAAGGTACTGACTTGTTGTCACTAATTGTTTAAAATTTGGGAGTTTGGATTTATTTACATACTTGTCGAAGGTGGATGATAAGAAGGGAAAGAAGACGGCTAGTGATCTTATATGGGACCATGATTTGGTGTGGTGTATGGACTATGGTTTGATAGAAAAGATATTTTCCTCTTAGTAATTGAGAAGTTTTTAAGTTGGGATAGTTTTTTAAATTTTTATGCATATTTTATTATCTCATAATAAATTATGGATCTTTTAACTTCTTGTATGATGGGCCTCGATAGCTTGTTTTTCTCAAATTATAGGCCGTTTTTTTATTTTTTATTTTTTGTATTTTATATTTTAATTTTTATTTCAAGTAAATTAACACACACAAATAGATATACAATATAGGATTATAAATAATGGTTGGGCTCAGAACGACATCACTTGACTTGAAGGCAAAGACCCTTACCGACCATGCGGCCACCATTCACAAGTTTTTTAATTAGTGTCTGATCTTTCGTATGTTCAATTTTACATGTGCATGTGTTTTTTCATCTGTTTTATTTGGGAATTGGTTTGTCAAGTGGGTTTTGTTTTTTTACAAAAAGACGTAGAGAACTAGAGGATGGGTTTGCAATTCATGATTCAATTCAATTCAATTCATGATCCACACAACTATGCTGTGCATCGAATCAAGTCAAATTGTAGGCCCACCATGATAGGAACTTGTAGATTTATGAAACTTCTCATTTATAAATTATATGCAACGGTTTTTATGAGGATTTTTCCATGCAATAAACAGGCTTGGGAAAACATGCACAAGAGCATCTAACCAAGTTGAAGAAAATAGAAAGCAGGTGCGACGTCATTCTCGAACAAATAGTGGACTGCCTAAAGATCTGGCATCATTTGCTGAAGAATATAGAAAACTGGCAATTGATTGCCTCAAGGTTTTACGCGTAGAGATGCAATTGGAGACAGTTTTCCATATGCAGGTCTGTGACATACATTAATTATCAACATTTGCCTCAATGGAAACTTTAATTAATGGAAACAGTCATGCAGTTTATATGAACTCACTGAGCAATCAAATTTAACAGGAAATGACTAATAGAGAATACTTGGAGGACCAAGATGCAGAGGAGCCTGATGATTTCATTATTTCATTAACTGCACAGGTGAGTATTGTTGTTTCTAGTTTTCGACGACAAATGAAGTAGACATCACATTGTTAGTGAAAGATGTTTGTGTGAAGTTCAATCTTGTAACTGCTTCTGTTTCAAAGATCTTGGATTTTAAATCAGCTGGTTATGCCATCTGTTGGGGGAGATTGAATTTCTTAAATACTGTCTGTGATAAGAAACCACAATGATTGTGTTTTTCTGTTTTAGTAGCACATTGGTTGAAAGTATTTTTAGATACATATATGCTGTCAAACAATTTGTGAACTCTTTGGAGATATGTACCAAATTATGCGTTAAATGAGATTGGGTTAAGAAACTCAATATCATTCCATAAGCCAAATATGTCCTTTTGGTGGTAATAATTGTATAGCCAATTCAAACAGTATAAACAGTCAGATGTTCAGTAGAATATGAATGTACTTCTATTGGACCACATAAATATGATCTCTTTATGAACAATGTAGAAATCAACTGCTGCATTGGTTTATATACATACATGCAGACAGACGGACACATATAACTATTGCTCTAATAATTGCTGTACTTTTTTATTCCACAGAGAAAGGAGAAAAAAATAAAGAAGAAAAGAGAACGACTTACTTGTATTAAACCACAAGTTTTCTTTTCTCACATTTGAATGATGAAATTTTAAGTCTCAAGATAGATTTCTTTCATTTTCCTACATCTTTTAGCAACTGAAGTGTCAAGGGACTTAGACCCCACGTGATTTTCTGGTAAAGGCAGTATAAACCTTTTTTTTTTTTTAAATCTTTACTTGATGCAACCTTAAAAGAGTGTAAAAATAAAAACTTAAAAGAGCATCTTAATTGTAATCTTTTAATTGGCAGCCAGGTTAATTGTAATCTTTTCAGTTTCTAAGTTTGTTGGATTTATCAAAAAAACAAAATAAATAAATAAACAAAGTTTGTTGGCTGGGGAAAGTGTAGCTATTTATTTTCTTGCTTTCTTTTTTGCCTTTTGTTGCACAGATTTCTATGTCATTTTAACTTGATGAAAGGAGAGATTTAACCTTGGGACACATTAATAACAGATGATTCACTTTTAATAGAATTTTTTTTTATTGATTTCCATTTACTTCCAACTTTTCTCAAATCTCATTTTGTTGCTTAAATTCATGGAATCACTTTTTCATATTCTTTATTTTTCTGTATATCCTTAGATAACACGCAGGGATCAGGAAATGGCCCCTTTTGTTGCGGGAGTAAAGCGGAGTTATATCTTTGGTGGAATATGTAGTGTTGCAGCAAATTCATCCATCAAGGTTTGCATGTGTACTCTATCTGAAATTTTTTGTAGGGAAATAAATGCTTTTTATTATTCGTTGCTTGCTTATATTTAAGATTATAGTTTAAACTGAAAATTTTAGGGAGCTCTTTGTCTTTGTACCATTACTAATGAGAGAGTTGAAAATGTCTTCTTAGGCTTTGGCTGAAATGAAATCCATCAACCTTTTTGGAGTTCAGCAGATATGTCGGAATTCAATTGCATTGGAGCAGGTTAATTTCATTTGAAATTCTCATGTGAATATTTTGAAAAAGTTTTTCTTTATTCTAAATAGGAAAACTTTGTTTCATGATGCAGATTATTGTATTTTATCTCGTTGACATTTGCTTATATGAGTAAAATACATTTCACCTAAATTTCTGTTGCAAAAGAATAAAAGTAAAAATATATATATATATATATTTTCTTTGTTCTGCATAATTTTGTGTATAGATTCTGTATTTCTCAATTATGCCATAGGAATCGTAACTAGAAAGAAGCATACACAGAATGCTGCAAGAATTTTTTAGTCTGGCGGTGGTCTCCTATATCCATGAAGGAGAAACATTGGACTTGTGACAAGTAACGAGTTATGGTTTCTAGTCTCTCTTGCTTTTCCTTTGACATCCAAGTATCTGAACTTAGATCCATAATCTTGATATATGGTTTGTACATGACCAATACATGGCAAAATAGGCCTTTTTCTTTTCAGGGGCTCCCAAAGGCTCTGCCTTCGAGGACATATACTTGGGCGCTTTTGGGATCAGAAGATAATCTTAGAGGTCCCTGCTGATGTGGTCTAGTACATTCTTGAGTACAATAATAAATTGAATTCATATGTCTACAATAAAAAATCAGGGAAATATAATCTATGAGAAAAGAATGATTTTTTTTTATCCCCTTAATATATAAAGGTTTCTCCAATAATGGTGTTCCAGTTTGGTTGTATTTGCACCAAACCAAGAAGAGCATAAACATTGAGCAGGCTTCGGCTAATATTGCTATTTATTGATTATTTTGGTAGGCTTATGTAATCAAAAATCCTAACTCAACCTCATTATCTCAGAAATAAAAATGTGTTTAAAATCAGTGTCCAAGACTAGTAATTATTTTGCAATGTATTAGAATTTTTGTCAACAATATTTATATGCTATTAAAGACAGAGTAGAGATCTGTTGCTGCAAATCCAGTATCTTGAGCTAGCACTTTGTTGTTATGTCTACTAATAAATTTCTTCTATATGTAAAATTCTCTTCCCCCCGTTTGTGGACAAGTCACCCTAAATATGCTTGCGCTAATTGATGAGAGGCGCTTGTATTCAGTGCCTGTAGTAGGAATTAATTTCAAGACTAGGAAATTCAATTAAACTACATGATCCATTCAAATTGTTATTTATATTTATAGGCACTGGCTGCTATCCCATCGATTGACAGTGAAGCTGTACAACTGAAGTTGGATCGTGTTCGGACTTACTATGAACTGTTAAACATGCCACTTGAAGTAAGTCATCTAACTTTCACACTTCAAATTTTTCACATCTTGTTGCCATCAGAGATCATTGTTCAATTTTTGTTTACAGGCCTTGCTTGCCTTCATTACGGACCATGAGCACTTCTTCACACCTGGAGAGTGAGTTGCTACATCCATCTAGTTATATAGTTAGGGAACAGGTGTATTTGTCTCCTACTTTTGGGGAGATTCTATATCCGCACACTACGTTATCTCAGTTCATACACTCATTTGGTTTGGATATCAATTTCCGAAACAAAACCTTATTATTCAGATTTCCGAAGCATATCTTTTTGTTCGGAAGTTGGTTTCATAACCATGTAGTTTTGTCTGAAAATCAATGTCCAAATGAAAAAAATGACTTGCTTTTTCTTCCTCCGAAAACAAAAATAAAAGAAAACAACTTACTTTCATTTTGTTCCATTCTTACATGTTGCTTGCACCACTTTTGGAAATCAGGTACTCTAATCTTCTCAAGGTCCAGGTCCCTGGAAGGGAGATTCCTGCGGACTCGCAGGATCGGGTGACAGAGATTTTATCCCATTGACTTTCTCAAACGTCGATTGCAGATTGAAATTTTTTTTTATGTAGCAGAATTTCGGAGTATCCACGTGTCGGGCCTGAAAACTTGAATTTCTCTATAAACGGTGGATGCTAGGACCTGTAGCCGAAGCCATTTGCTCTAGAAGTTGGCTACCATATGCTTTGTCATCACAGGTTCTGGTAAATTTTTGTGAGCGTGTTATTATAACGGTGATATACTGGTGAGGTGGTTATTATAATTTTATTCATTTGTAGTAGTATCAATTTTGTGTTCATGTAGGATACATTGAGACTCTGTTTGGTGGTTCTAGGAGCAGACAAAGTTCATATTGTAAATTTCTTATGATGATTGTTTACTTTGTAAAACATTTGTGTTAATAATCAGAAACATATTATTGTTTTCATATGTAATTCGAATACTGTTAATGAGATACTTGGAGTTACAACATATTATAAAACATATTATAAATTATAGTTTAACAGATTATAGATTATAGTTTTAATAAGAAGTTAATCGGTTTGGTGCATAATTGTTGGATTATAGATTTAAATTGGTGAGTGATGTTTAGTAAATAAGTTGTAAAATAGATTTTTGATGTGTAAATGTCATTTTTACCCAAATTGAATTGATTTTTGTTAATTGTAAATTAAATTAAATTTTATTTTTTTTGTTATTCACCACTAGTGCACATTTTCCTTAAAAACAAAATAAATAAATAATAATAATAATAATAATAATAATAATAATAATAATAATAATAATAATAAATTTGGGCATTTTTCTATTTGTTAAAAATAAAAAATCAAGGGTATAATTATAAATTAAAATACCCATAGCAGAAATTTATAGTCCGAAACATGGGTAGGCAGTTTTTCAGAATAAGTTTTTTTGAATTAAAATAAATTGTTAAAATCAAAAGTTGTAAGTTTAATTAAACAGTTTAAAATAATTTTTTTTTTAAAACAAAAATTTATAAGTTGACCAAATTAAGGAGTGCTTTGGGATGATCTAAATAAGTGCATTTTTTTAACTTTTTGACTTTTTATGAAATATAGGTTGTGTTTGGAGTGATGTAGTAGAGAGGTGATATGACTTAAATAAGATAATACGACTTAAATAAAATAGTGAATTTTGAGTTTTTAATTTTTTTAAGTTATCACAAACAAGATCTAAGTCAAACTAATTTTTTTAAGTTATTACAAACAAGACCTAAGTTAAATAAAGTACCTCATTATAGTTTGATGGCAAAATATCTTAGGGCAAATTACAATAACTGTAACGACCCCAATACGCGTTGATTCAACTATATCTTTTGGAATTGAAGCTAGGTGCACGTAAAGTTATTAAAGGTTCGGTGAATGTTTGTGGAGACTCTCATGTGTTATTTTTGGATTTGGGGATTTTGATTGAGGTGGCAATATGATAGTAAGGTAAGATTGAACCAAAGAATTTGATTCGGATAGTTATTTTACGAACAGCTGCCACTCTTTTGCCCTTTTCTTTGTCCACATTTTGAATTTGGATATGAGGTTAGAACCATTGGAAAGCTTATTTCCGGGGCTTCAATTTGGACACAAGAACGACCTAAAACGGAGTCCGGATAGGAAAGATACACCTGTTTGAAGTTTTGGAATCAGGTTGTGAGTAGGTCCGCTCGAGCGGAAAAAGGTGCGCCGAGCGGAGTTTTCGACAGCAGCTTTTAAATCGTGATTTTGGATCACTTTTTGATATTTTCTTTCCCCTTCTTCTTTCCTTTTCTCCCTAGTCCGAAACCCTAGCCCTAAACTCTTGAATTCCTTTACCTTGATCATGATCCACCATGATTTTTGGCATCAAGGAGGGAGATTAAGGGAAGATCAACGTTTTTATCCGATTAGAACTTGGAATTGTGAAGGCTCCATCTCTAGCTCACCTTTTTGTTTGATTGTTGAGGTAAGGGTTGAATCTACATCAATATTTACAATCATAATCAAATTTGAGTTATTTCTATTGTTGAATTATGTGATTTCTATATATTTGAAGTGTATAGAAGAATTATGAGATTTTTGGGAAGTTTGGGTTTGAATAAGGAGGATTTTGGGAAGTTATGGTTATTTTACATATGAAATTGATGGATTGGATGATTGAAGGCTTGAGGAGGGTTGTGGTTGGTTTATTGGGTGATTTAGCACCTTAATTTGATATTAAGTTTGTCTAGTTTGAAGCTTTGTTTGTATTGTTAAGGATTGGAAAGATTTAGAAAGTTTGGAAATCCAGATTTTCGATTTTGCTTGTTCCGCCGGAGGGGAGGAAGGACCGCTCGAGCGGGAAAATCGACCTCCCAGTAGTTTTGTATTTTTGAGTAGTCCGCCGAGCGCCAAAGTGGCGCCGAAAGGAACCCTTTTTCGTGCAAAATTATTAATTGCTCGCTTTTGAACGTTTATCCTTCTGGTATTTTTAGAATGTTATTTTGATGACTTTAAGATGATTATAATTCATACGAATGTAATGATTCAATGAAGAATTCCTTAATGATTTAAAAAGGAAAAGGGAGTTAATTTGTAAGTTATGTCTGTGTACAGAATGCACTCCGGGAGGGACAAACGCTCCATTGTAACTCTGTGAGTAACAGTACTACATATGTACATCAATCTTATTATGATTATGCATATTCTGTTTTCCATGGCAATTATGCTAACAATGGTTGTATTTGAGAATTGGTGTGAACGTAGAAGGATTCGGCATCTATTGAGATGGCTCTGAAACTATTCTGTATCCCGTCCACGATTAATGGTTATCGGTATTGTACTATAGTTTATATAGTATTGTGTTTGATTTACCATCAAGGAACATTATTAACATTCTGTTATCCGTAGATTGGTGAATAAATAGAACAATGATGCTTATGTATCCCGAGATCTATTGATTTAAAGTATAGAACCATGGTACCTTCGTATTTCTGAAAGTGTTCAATCTGTGACATATGTTCAACATTTGCTAATAAATATCAGCAACGTTCTATTAAACTTACGTTATGTATTTTCAGTATACTATGAAACGAAATGATTGATTTATGAAAAGCTATGATATGTTGGGAATAAACGAACGAATGTTCAGTTGTTTAAAAAGTAATTGTGGCACCCTTAGTCCGGATGGCCCTCGCCCGGGGGTAACAATACCGTGGCCTATGGCCCTCGCCCGGGGGTAACAATACCGTGGCTGTGGTCTTCGGACCTACCTGTTGTGGTCTTAGGACCTACCTGTTGTGGTCTTAGGACCTACCTGTTGTGGTCTTCGGACCTACCTGTTCTGATGGACTATGGGCGTACCACATATTATCTTATGCAAAATCTGAATATGAAAATGGTTATGTAAATGGTTTGGAATCTGGAGATGCATAAGACTCTGTTTCTGACAAGATTATCTCTGATATTCTGGACCGTTAGGTCATTCTCAGAATGTTCGTATGGAGCAAAGTGTCAGACGAACGTGCTACACTTTGGTGGGAGCCACCTCGAACTGTGACGAGCCACCTCTTGAGTCCATACATCTGTTATTTCTGTTACCACGCTATATGCGTCCCGCTACTTACGCTTTATGCGATGCATTATTTCGATATTACGTTGCTCATGCATTATTTCCGTTATCCTTACTACTTCTGTTATTTATGGGCCGGTGGCCGTTCTGCTATATCTAGACCTTTGGTCGCATCGCATCCGTAGGCTTGTGATCTGTATAGACCGAGTTTAACGCTATTCTCATATTTAAAGTAGGACCCATGACTTTTGGAAATAATTATGGAATGTAATTAATCGATATATCTCATAGCTCTATGTGTGATTATTTAAGTTAAACATTATATTGTTTATGTACTATTATTCACCGAAGTTCGCTCATTCTATATTTTTGTCTGCATTTACGTAAGTAACCATTCGGGAGTTTAGTCCCATCCTTTAGGGCTTGTATTTCTCTTGTTATACTTGAGGCGCCTGTGCACCACCGAGGTCGTTTCATTTTGTAAAGTTCTGCCGAGTTCCGACTTATGCATTGGATGTATATTTTTGGGTTGATTGTATAATTTCTTCTTCATTTATATTTTTGTTATGTGCCTATTTATGAGGCTGAGTCGAGTCTTATGTGTGTAAACTATCTGTATAATATTTGTTAGTGCAATGTGTGCGGTCCTGGCATGGTAGTAGTAGCTCAATGGATGATGTTTTATGTATTTTATATTATTAAAGGCTTCCGTTCAGGCCCCGTGTGATATATATATAACAGGTTTAGTGTCTGTTTTCGAATGGGTCATGCCCAAACTTTTAGGGGCGGGTTTGGGGCGTGACAATAACAGTCCCTAAAGTTTGGGGCTCGTGTCACTTTAGTTACTGACTTTTCAATTGTGACACATTTGACCCTGAATTTTGAATCTTGTTTCAAATAAGGACAATTGAACATACCATTGCTTAATTTCAAGGGCAAAATTGTCAATTTGATAAAATATAAGGGAAATTCTATTTCCAACGCCCTGGTAAACTCAGTCAACACACTTAATGAAAAATTAGATTAATGACAATTATATCATACTTGAAATTTACTATAATAGTCATTGATCAACACCCTTAACATTATATATATAACTTCTCTGTACACATCTTTTAAAAATAAAAATATCTTAATATACAATGTTTGAAACAAAAAATTAAACCCTAATTTTTTTTTGTAGTCACTTTGCTTCTTGTACACTCTGTACTCCTCTCTCTTATTTGCAAACAAAACATCTCCTCTACTGCTTTAATCTTTAAGTTTATACTCAATTATTAACATCGTTTAATTATTAGTTCAACAATTTTTATTTGATTTTGATATGGAAGAGTTGCAAACCTATGACAGTTCAAACTCAAGCAATGGTGACAGCAAAATCAGTCTTGAAAAGGTAAAATCGTAGAGTAATTTTTTTTATTTTTTGCGTTTTTTAGTCGGTAATACAGTTCCGAATTTATTAAATTAATTCGGTAATGAAATTCTGAAATAATATAAATAGTTCGTCAGTAAAATTTTGATTTTTTTAATTTGTTTCGAAATATGTGTTCCGAACAAAATCAATATATTCGGCACTTGTAATCCGAATTGTATTATTATTTTTGTATATCAATGGCCGAATTTTTTTATTTATTTCGGCTCTGTAGAACCGAATTAAAATTTTCCCCCTCCTCTTCAGATGGCATGCACTGAAGAACCTGAGATTCGATCCGATATTATGGTGGATTGTACTAGTCATTTTACAACTAAACAGGTAATTTTTAACATAAAATTCGTAAGTTCATAAATTTGTATTAGTTAGTTTGTTTAGTTTGTTATTATGAAAGTTATGTGACATCATAAATAGGTTTTCGATAGCAAAGATGAATTACTCACTTGGGTACGAGACATTGGTAGGATAAATGGCTTTGTTATTATTATAAGGGCGTCGGACTATGGTGGCGGTCGTAAGAGACCAAGAATTTATCTTGCTTGTGAGCGGAGTGGGAAGTATAGATTGGGTAAAAAGCTGAAAGATGGCCCAAAAGACTTATTGAGACAAACTGGTACGAAAAAGTGCGAATGTCCATTTGATTTGAGGGCATTCAAGTTGAAAACAAACGATGAATGGACATTGAATGTAGTTTGCGGGCTGCATAATCATCCAGCTGCGGAGCATCTCCAAGGACATTCATATGCAGGGAGATTGTCAGCTAATGAAAAGTCGTTATTAGTTGATATGTCAAAGAGCCTAGTAAGACCAAAAGAGATACTCATTACACTCAAACAGAGGGATGCCCTTAATATGAGCACAATGAAGACAATTTACAATGTACGACATCGATGTAGGGTTCTACAGAAAGCTGGTAGATCCCAGATGCAACAACTACTGGGTGAATTAGCGAAACATAAGTACATTGAGCGTCATCGATGTGAGGAAGGCTCTATGACTGTCACGGACTTGTTTTGGGCACATCCAGTGAGTTTGGATTTGCTTCGTACATTCCCTCGTGTGTTGATTATGGATTGCACATATAAGACGAATAGATACCGGCTTTCTCTTCTTGAAATTGTGGGAGTAACATCAACTCATATGACATTCTCCGTGGCTATCGCATACTTGCAAACTGAGCGGGTTGATAATTATACATGGGCATTACAAACATTGTATGATCTTATGGACGACAGTGTTTTACCTGAAGTCATTGTCACAGACAGAGAGCTTGCTTTGATGAATGCCATTGACAACACCTTCCCGAATGCTCGACATTTGTTATGTTGTTGGCATATTAATAAGAATGTATTGACAAAATGCAAGAAAATGTTTGAGACAAAAGAAAAATGGGACAAGTTTAACACTGCATGGAACTATTTGATATTGTCATCCACTGAAGAGGAATACAATGATCACCTTGCAACACTACATAAGGATTTCAGTAACTATCCGGAGGCAATCAAATATGTTACTGTGAGTTGGTTGAATCCGTATAAAGAAAAATTCATTGCGGTATATACAGACATGTGTATGCATTTTGGCAATGTTACAACCAATCGGTAAGATTTGTTTTTTTTTTTTTTTTTTTTAAATTTTTAATAAATCATATTGTTATTTTTAATTATTATGTTTGACTATTTTGGTTTACATCCATATGAACAGGGTTGAGAGTGCTCATGCTAGATTGAAGAGGCAATTAGGTTCAAGTCAAACGACATTTGAGGTTTTATTTGAAAAAATACATTGCCTACTTGAGTTGCAGCACATTCAAGTTAAAGCATCATTTGAGAAGAGTTTGATAACTATACAACATCAATTCAAACCTTCTCAATTCAAAGAATTTGTGCATTGGAGTATGTGTTAGCAGAGAGCAAGAGATCAAATTCAGTTGGAATTGATGTTGCAACATGTGGGTGTGTTCTTAGGTGCACACATGGTTTACCTTGTGCTCACGAGATTGCAGATTACACGAGACAAGGCTGTCCTATTCCACTCAGTAGCATACATGTACATTGGACGCGCCTTACTATATGTGTGCATAATCCGAAGGAACAGAAGTTGGAATTGACTTGTATCCCAGAACTTGAGTTGATTTTAAAGCGGTTTGAAGAGTCTGATATTGCCACGCAATTGGATATGTTGAAGAAGTTTAGGGAAATTGCAAATCCAGCCAGCACTTTTCTTATTGAGCCCGATGTGAAACCTAATCCACGTCGAGGACATAAGAAAATTGATATATCTTGCCGTCGTAACCTGTGTGCATTTGAGTTGGTTGATGATGAGCATGATAGCCAAAGCACATTAGCTTCCAGTCAGTCAAAGAAAAAGAGAGCTTCAAAAGTGCATGAGAAGAAGCGGAATGTGAAGACAAAGACATATCGTACAAGAACAAGTTTACCGAGTGCATATGCTGCTGACTTCCCGCCTACGTTAATACCATTCATAAAGTTGATGAAGGATGTAGATGGTGATGGGAATTGTGGATTTCGAGCTATTGCAGGTTTACTTGGTCTTGGAGAGAATGACTGGGTGCAAGTTAGGTGTGATCTGCTACTTGAATTGAATAATCACAGAGATGAATACGTCGTACTATATGGGTCGCATGAGAGGGTTAAGGAGCTGACACACATCCTTTCATATTTTGAAAATAGCACATGCTTTGATCATTGGATGACTATGCCTGACATGGGGCATCTTATTGCATCATTTTATAATGTAGTCTTGTACCACTTGTCATTGCAACAGTGTCTCACTTTCTTACCTTTGAGATCACCGCCGGTAACCCTAGCTGATCGTCGCGAGATTGCCATTGGATTTGTCAATGGAAATCATTTTGTGCAGGTATAAGTTATGAAAATAACCAAACATTGTTGTCTAATATTTGTATAATTGCAAATTTTATGTATTTGGTAAAGATATGTAATTTTTTGGATGTATGTACAGGTGTTTTTGGAAGCCGGTCATCCAGTTCCTCCAATTGCCGTGCTTTGGCGAGTTCACCATCACCCTTGTGCGTCAGAATGGGAGAATGCATATGTTAGCTGCGTTCAAAAATTTAAAGACAACATAGGACCTAGGACATTAGTTTTTTATGATTTACTAGTATACAGTAACAAGGTAGATAGCGTTTTGCCATTGGATTTTGTAATGGTCAGTTTTGTTTTACAAAATAGAATATTATAGTTCTCCAAGTTATGAAATGGATGTCATATTATTTTTACATTGTCTGAACACAAAACGTAATGAAAATAATATTAACCAAGTGCAATTGCAGTTAAAATGCCATTGGATTAAACAAGTATGTAAATAAAAAATATATATATATATACTAAATAGTAGTTCAATCCATCCGCACCATCACAAACGACATGTCTGCTTGTACATAATCCAAAAGATACAAAATTCGAAGATAATAATAATATTTGTCCCCTTATATATCTACCAACATCATCAGAAACTACTTGTGCTAACATTATGAACTACTATTAACTACGTGACCGGCGAGTGTAATGTGCTCCAAAACGATGTGCAGTGGAAGAGCTGGGTACAGACCGACCCTGAGTGGATGTGCTGGGCGCAGCTTCACTAATGTGCTGATCTTGAAGAAGTTGTTCGATTGCATCAATTGCGTAGTAAAGCCTATCAGGATGTTGAACACTATCCTCATATCCAGCCTCAATGAAAGGATGAGTAATTTGATGTATCTGTGACATACGCTGCATTACGAGAACAAATATAACATTATGTACAAACTTGTTACAGTTTACATAAATAATTTGCAATGTAAATGAAAAAAAGGATACCTGTGCGTCTTGGCTAGGATACTGATAATGATGGATATTCGGATCCACTTGAGAACGACGCGATGGGCTTTGTACGTACATATGGGTAATGGTTTGGTACCAATCCATGTAACCAGGAGCACAATCCCAAGGTTGCCGTACCGGTGTACTCCTCCTTCGATCAGATAACACATGGTTGTCCCATGCCTCCCAAATGATGTCCAAGTATGCATACATAACATTGTAGCGTGGAGCTGTGGCTCCTCGAGAAGCACGCATAGGGCCAAGTGGTGGATTAGGGATTGTCTGTACTTTGCCAAACTGTCTCAACACTCTATCAGGGTGATATGGTTCAATTACTTCCAAACACTTTAGGCAACCGTGGTAGAACGTAACTGGATGACATGGATGGACATCTCTGCAACTCTGGTACGGGTCCCAAATAACCTACAAACAATAAAAACTGTAAGATATGACAACTGTAAATTTTGTATGATATAGAATTTCAAATTTTGAAAGACTTTTCAACTTACATCATGTACACCCAACCTATCAAGCTCCTCTCGAAAAGCCTGCAACTGTGTCTCTTCACCACACTCTCTCCGAGAAGTCCAACTGTAAATATGTGGCTTGTCTCGAGTGTAATTCATATTCAAGTGTGGTCGGAATCCACGAAAGTGCTCATAAATCCATCCCTCAAGGAGTGTCATGTAACCGGCTATTTGTTTAACGCCAGACCTGCTAGCGTACCCCAACTGTCTATATAAGTATGCCAATGCAGCAGCACCCCAAGCATATGAAGATACAGTCGTCAAATCGGACAACAAACTCAAATAAACAACGAGGACCCTAGTACATGTCTTGTCACTAAAAAGTGTACAACCCAACAAAAATAGCAAGTATGCTCTACCTGCACATGCAATTCTTTCCATTGAATCATTGTCTGTGACATTATGAAAGTGTGCCCTCAACCACTCAAGCCTCACTGAATTGCCTCCAGTAATAGACATCTCATGTCTGACTTCTTGCTCATCAATTTCCAAGGTATTAACTACTAATGTAACAGCCCGCCTTTCTGACAACTTACGCACGCTAATAGATTTGCCTACAATGGGAAGCCCTAGGATAGTTGCGACATCGTCCAATGTGATAGTTATCTCTCCAACAGTCAAATGGAAGGTGTTTGTCTCCGGTTGCCATCTCTCAACAAACTAGACACTACAATTTTATTGACAAAGTGGTATGTGCAACGAGCTAATTGTGCAAGTCCTGACATCTCCACAATGTTTACAAATGTACCGTTGTTTCCTTGTTCCCACCATGGCCACGAACGAATCTTAGATGAGTGATTATGACACTTTAAGGGCCCCCTTTCATTAGCACCATTCCAAATAGCTGTGGCAACATGACTTTTAAAACTTTTAAGGATTGATGGATGAGTTGGACCTCCCGGAAATGGCTGAGTAAGGATATCTTCATCAACAATGTCAGCATCATCACCAATAGGGTCATCATCCATAGCAATATCATCCATAACTGGTGCCCCATGTATAGGATCATCATCCATGGCAATGTGCATGTCATCATCATGAACTCGAGCACGTCCACGTCCACGTCCACGTCTCTCTAATTCACCGAGTCTTCTGTTCGAAGCTGTTACTTATCGACGTTCACTAGGACCGACATCCATCTGCATAAGAAAAGTTGTTCTTATCAACCCAATATAATGAAACATAATAAGCACTCCCATAAAAGGATCACTAAGTAGCCTAACCATGCCACCTTAATGAAATCTAATACACAATTATAGACCATTAAATACACAATTTGGATGTGAAATTAACTCAAGCTTTTAATACTCTATATAATGCAATTGTTTTGTTCACCTATTTAACTAACAAAATTTATGAAAACCCAACTACTAAGCTAACAATATCATGTGAACATACCAACACTGCACAGTTTTTTGTTTCTATTGTTATGCATTCAATTTGGGGAAAAAAAATAAATATATAAGCATACCCATAAAATAAAATTGAACCTAAAGTAAAACAAATATTGGTGGCCTATGTAACCTAGTTCTATATCAAAAAAAAAAAAAAACCCATTCGACAATTCAGAGCCGAACTTACAATAATATTTCATCAACAAACTTCCGAAATTTTTGCATTTATTTGGAATAATAAAACCGAAGATATAGAATACATTCGGCAGTTGAAGAACGAAGTTATCTATTTGTTTCGACATTAAATGGACGAAATTATTTATAATATTCGGAAGACAAGTGCCGAACGAAAAACATCTATTCGGAAACCCAGTGCCGAGCACTTCCAGTCGCAAATCTAAGCTACTTTCATGCCAATGGAGTGAAGAGAGATCCGAAAATTGTCAATCTAATAACAAAATGATAAATGTAATAATAAAATTGAAAGATTTCTTACCTTAAACAAGGTTTTCAACAGTGTTTAGTAGATATTGACTGGAGCTCTTCAAATCTTCAATGGAGGTGAGGAAAGTGCAGATTTTTTTTTTTTTTTTTTTCCTGTTTGAACTTGTTCTTCTTCCTTCCCGTTTCAAGTACAGATGTAAATTGGGGCACTTTGGTCTTCACGGGAGTGGTGGAAATTCAAGTGTGTATTTTGAAGGTAAAGTGTGTGTACATAGGAGTAAAGGGTTTTTTTTTGTAATTTTAAAGATGTGGGTTGACATAATTATTTAATAATTAAATTAATAGGGATGTGTATTGAGAAAAGATTTGCCCTGAGTTTATCAGGGTGTTGGAAATAGAATTTCCCAAAATATAAACTAATTTGACAAAAATAAATGTCAATTTTAAAAAAAAAAAAAAATTTAAATTATTTCTACCTACCAAAGATAAAATTATGTAAAATTGATAAAAATTATTAAAAATTACATGATTAACTTTTAAAAATTAATTTTACACGATCATCATCCAAATACATAATAAAAATTAATTTGGTAAAAAAAAAATAAATGTCTAAAAGATTTATCAATTTTATATAATTTTATCTTTAGAAGGTAGAAATAATTTTTTAAAATTCAAAAATAATTTTTTGACAATTATTTTTGTCAAATTAATTTATATTTTATCAAATTGATAAATTTGCCCTTGAAAAATCCAATAGTATTTTCAATTGTCCTTATTTGGAACAAGATTCAAAATTTAGGATCAAATGTATCACAATTGAAAAGTCAGGGACCAAAGTGACACAAACCCCAAACTATAGGGACCTTTGGTGTAATTCACCCAATATCTTATCATAGTTGAACTTTGAGCACATATGGATAGGGGTAAGCTTATTTGGTTGTGTTTCTGATTTTTGTTTTTTGTTTCATTTTTAACATGGAAATTTTGTTTGAAAAATTTTGTTCGAAAATTATTTTCTAGAAATTTTTTGAAAACATCTCATTTTTTAAAAATGCCAATAAGAATTTTCATTTCCTTTAAAGTTCAGGCAAAAAATTAATTTAAATTTTTTTTTTACTTAAAGGTTTAGGATTAATTTATTATGTCTATAATGATAAGCCTATGTAAAAGGATTAAATTACCTTATATATAGGGATATAAAAATGGCTTGTGACTTGTGGACGGTTCGAAACTCACCGGTGACCTAGGATGGTTTCAGTCCGGTTAGGCCAGTGCTCGAACCCAGTTTGGGACCCTAAGCTTGAGTTATCATTTTGAAGACCGACTCGGCTCATGAGCTCGGCCTGTTTGGCCTGGCTAGGTCAAGGCCCACTCAAAATCCGCCCCACATGAGGCTTAATGTCATTTTTGATAGAAAAGAATAAAATTTTAGTGAAAGAAATAAAAAAAATGTTAAAACCCACCAAGGCCCTAATACTCCTAAGGCCTAGGTTTGGGCCTAGATCTAATTTTCTAAGTCGTGAACCAGCCTAACTTGGCCTGAATTTTAGAAAGAGCCCACGCGATTCGATACGGGCCAACCCGAGCACGAGCCCAAGTGGATTGGGCTGAGCAAAATTTACACCCCTACTTAGTCTCCGTTTGAGATGTGTGTTGACTTTTTAGCTTTTTGACTTTTTGACTATTTTAGCCTGGGGTTAAAAAGTCTCATTTCGGATAGGTTTTTTGGATTTTTTAAGAAAAAAAATAATTATGATTTGGATGTAATATTTTGTCGTATTTGACTAAAATAGTCAATTTTATCATGTATGACTATTTTTATCCAAATGAACATGTCAAACATAGCCTTATATATAAAACCAAGCCTTCTCCATTTCTACCAGAAACAATGTTCCAAAACCGTGGATAAGGACAAAACCATGTGCTCTTTGACCAACTTTACGACAACTTGCATCCATATACAGCCACGAGAAGTTAGCGCTAAGATCCTCTAGAGCATAAATCTTAGAGTAATCTCTTAGACTAATCCATCCAAGAGTTGAGATTAAGCCTGAGTAATTTGGAAAAAAAAAAAAAAAAATTTAGATCTACAACACCCATTACATATAGAAAACAAAGTGAAAAAGAGAGAAGAAGAGAGAGAAGACACACACCCATTACATAAACACAACAAACAGAGTGAAAGAGAGAGGTGGATAGAGCTTCTCTCTCTAGAGAGAGAAAGCTCCCCCCAGTGGTAATGGTCTGGTGCAGCATTTGGCCAGTTGTTTAGCTCCTCTACCCATTCCTTGGTAGAGTGAGTATGTATTTCAGATTGTGAGATAGTTCAGGTGATACCGTTCAAAGCTTTGAAGGTGGGTCTGCAACATTTGGAGGTGTACTGCTCTGTTTAACCTTCTCTTCCATGAGGAATGAAGTGTTCTGGTGGCTCACATTCTTTGAGGGTTTCGGCCGGTTGGTTTAGCTCGTCTACCCAAAAATCTGTGGTGGTGTTTCGATGTCGGAGTGTCCGTTGTGATCAATGTTCGTGGATGGTTTGTTGGGTTTGTTTAGCTGGTTGGTTGTCAAGGTGGTCTCCGGTATTTTTTGTTGGGGTGCCACCAATGCTGGGTTTCTATCTTGGCGTGCTGGTTTTTGTTTTAGAGCTGGTCTGGTTTTTCCATGCCAAGGCCATGTTCGGGTAAGTGGGAGGCTAATGGACTGCGCATCTATGGCGTGTTTGTTTTGCTGGTTCTGGATTGATGAGGATGGCGAGGTAGATTGCACGAAGTGCCAAAGCTTGGAGGAGCTGACTTCATTTCCGACGCTGGTTTTATCGCCGGTGTTATTCCTGGTCTTGGCTTTTCGGCGCTGTGGATCTTGGTGGTTTTACCATCGCTATGTTGACGATGTGCATATCTCACGCACACGTCTGCGCGTGGTTGTTAACCCATGTTGGGTCATGTGTAAATGACGTGGGTCAGGGTAAAGTATGTTGGTGTCGTGTATTTTCCGCTAAAGCTTGCTGAATAAGCTTTGCTGATGTTCTGCTCAAGGATAGCACGTGGGTCTTGGGGCAGATCAATAAGATGGCTGGTCATTTCCTGATTGGGTGTCGTGTAATTAACTTTTCTAGGGGCTGATGTTGGGAAAGGTAAAACTTTTCAACTTTATATATATATTTATATATATATATTTGGTTGTTGACTACAATTTTTTGGTGGGAGCTTAATGGCCTGGTCAGCTGGGGCCCACTTGGTTATTTTATTCCAAGTTTGGAGCGTAAAGTGGATTGTAGCAGTGGGAAAGTTTTGGCCCACGGCAATTGGGTTTTATGAAGATATTGGTGGGGTCCTTTTGCACTTCATGGTTATATTATTTTATGGGTTTACTATCTACGGGTTATGGGCTTCCTCTTGGGCTCATATTATATTGGTTTTTATTTCTGTACTGGGTCTTCATTTTATCGGTGGGCCATATATTTTGATTAGTCACAATGCAGTAGACCTTTTGTAGTCGGTTATTTCGTGATGATTGATCGTGTGATCCTCATGTGACTCGATACGAGGGTGGTTTTGAGCCATCTCCACCAAGAGTGATTGGGGAGTCACTGCTATAGGGAATAGTGGTTCGATAACTAGCTGAGTTAGAGACTAGGAGATGAGCGGGAGGATAGCTTCCGGTTTTCTGGTCGCTTCTTGTCTTCATGTGACCCATCCTAATTGATTGTATAGCCACGCCTGACATGGAGTGAAGGGGACACTGCCGTGGGGTTTGAGGCTTGTGATCTACCAAGGAAGGGACTGGGGGATGTGATGATTGCTCTCATGTTTTGTTGGCTATGTATTGGTTTGTTGCAGCGGGACTATTGTTTTTTCACTACACTTCTCAAGTTCGTTGATTATGGTGATTGACTTTGCAGGTTTCATGTGACTCAGCCAGCGTCTTTCATGGGATAGATATTTTCCTTCGTCATAGCTTTGGTTAAGTGGCTAGGATGTCGCGGCTATGAGAAGCGAGATGCTTATTGGATTCCATGATTTCATCCGAGGTAGAGACTGAGAGCAAGCGGGGGCAGTTATTATTTTTGATTGGTCTTGTTGGGTGTTTAGTTAGTTACATTTGTTTTGTGTGTTTGTCTGTTATGTTTTATGAGTTTGTGGTGTGTTTGTTTATTTGCCCATATATCCACCCCAAGTTTCCATCTATTATCTCTGATGGTAGGGGTTACTTGGGGACAAAAAGAATATATGGGCAAAGTGGGGTTGTGTTTTCTTTTCTGTTGTTATTTCACTTTGCGAGTGTGGTTCTATGTTGTAGGCTGTCCAGTGGTAGTATGTGGTGTTTTTTTGTTCATCTATTATTGTTGTAGGGTGTACTTGGGGGTATGCCCCTTGTAAATTTGTACATTTTACTGTCTTTATTTTATGACTTACTTACCCAAAAAAAAAAAAAAAGAGGTGACACACACATTACATATACACAACAACAATCGTCTTCTTCTTCTTCTTCTTCTTCTTCGTGATTATTTCTAATATAATTATTATTTACAAAGTTTCAAGAACAGGGTTTGGAAATTATTGTGAAAGGGTTCGCATTTAGAGGTTGAATTTGAACTCTGGATTGGGGAAAACGAAATAACAAAATGGTACCTAAGTGGGTTTATGGTTGAATTTGAACTTTCGATTGGGGAAAACAAAAAACAAATTGGTACCCAAGTGGGTTTGTGCTGGGTTTGTTTATCTCCTTGGTTTGATTTTGAATGTTGCAGAATTCTGTAATGGTGGAATGACCAGTGGTTGTCAAAGACCTAATAACCTCAGTTTTGGAGTATAGAGGTGTGGCGGCATGTGTAGCGTCGGGGGCGAGGGTAGAAAGGGCGGCGATGTGGATCCTCCTCTTCTCTCCTTCTCTCAACCCTTCTCTCTCTCTTTGTCTCTCTAATGCTGCTTCATAGTCACAGGAATGAAGAAATAGATCTAAGAATTTATTTATTTATTTATTTATTTTCAAATTACTCACCAAAACGACATCGTTTTGGTGAGGCTCAATCTCAGCCCTTGGATGGATCACTCTAGGATTTACACTCTAGAGGATCTTAAAGCCTACAACGCATATGGGTGCGCGTAGATCCCTCCACATCGTCTTGCCTAAGAATAGCTCCAACTCTAACAAAATCCAAAATAAACATTGACCATTCTTTTTTCTTCAATCACTTTCCGAACACCAGAATACAATGACATCCTCGAAGAAGAGAGACAGAAAATATGCATATAATCAATAACAGTTCACAGGATGTCTTCACCAAAAGACATTGGAGCAAGATAATAAATAACTAGATATCACCTTGGCCGTAGAACCAAGTCAAGAGCATGCCTCACTTGCAGGTCATTATCAGGATGCAACTATAGTTTCCTTAACTGTTGCTTCATTTGGATGATCACAAAGACTACAAACAGATTTATTTTTGAAAAAACCAAGATTAGACAAGAGCCTCAATGATACCTCCAACTTCCAAGTGCAAAATCAACCATCAACTATTTGTAAAGTCACAGACAACATAACGAAATCTATGGATTTTCCAAAGGGGGGAGCTTTCTCTCTCTAGGATCTAGAAAGAGAAGCCCCCTACTTTCTTCCCTCACTCTTTTAGATAATACATACAAAGTTAGTAAAGAAGAAGAATAGGAAAGGTATGAAAAAAATGAAGAACAAAACTAAATAACATTGATTAATCTTATAGGAAGAAACTAAAGGGTTATTTGACATGATTGATATAAGTGTACTTATTTAGGTAAATGTGTTTATTTGGGTCATATCACATTTTTATTTTTTTGTATATCTTTTCATAAAAAGTTAAAAAATAGGTCATCTCAAACATCTCCTAAAATTTAATTGAGTTCTTAAAAAAAATTAATAAAGATTTTATAATATTGTAAATTGTTAACTGTGGTGTGGTGTGGGCCCTCGTTTATTAGGGCCAAATATGTAGGAGTTTTTGCTTGTTATAGAGAACTAAGTGGGAACCGTGGAACATGTATACGACCATTGTTGCATGATGTATGACCCGCGTTTGTTGTTTCTGCAAATTACATATGGCCCACGTTTGGTTCATGATATCAATTTTAGGACTTTGGTTTTAAGTTGCTACCCTTGGGTAATTATAATCAGGTTGGCAAGTTTATTTTGGGCTAATTAGTGGGCTGAAGCAAGTTTTATTTTTATTTTTTATTTTTTATTTTTATTATGAAGTTCATGGTCAAGTTTTTGTTGAGTCACTGTGTAGCAGTGTACTGTTTGCAGTCAGTTTATTCATGATATCTGATCGCTTGATTCTCATGTGACTCTATATGAGGTTTTTCTTGAGCCAGTTCCACCAAGGGTGATTAAGGGGTCACTACTATGGGGAATTGCGGTTCGATGACTAGTCGAGTTAGAGACTGAGAGATGTGTAGTCTACCGAATTGTTCTGGTTGCCTCTTGTCTTCATGTAACTATCCTGATATTGGTCTTTAAGCCACTTCCGACATGGATTGAGGGATACACTGCCGTAGGGATTGAGACTCTGTGATCAGCCAAGGAAGGGATTGTGGCATGTGGTGTTTGCTCTCATGGTGGGATCGGCTTCGACTGTGACTATTGCTGCTGTGGCTTTTGGTTTTTGTTATATTCCCTAAGACTGTTAATTATGGTAACTGATCGTCCGAGCTTCATGTGACTCCATCAGGATGTTTCATGGGGTAGATTTTTTCCTTCGTCGTGGCTTTGGTGAGTGACTATAGATGTCATGGTTATGAGGTGCAAGATGCTTATTGGACCCCATGTTTTATCCGTAGTAGAGATTAGGAGCTTGTGAGGGTGGTTATCATATTTTGATTGGTCTTGGTGGTTGTTTTAGCCAATTTTTTTCTTTTTAATTTAGTAAGTGTATCAGTTAGGTTCTTTTGTGTTATATGTCGTTTCATTTTGTATACTTACCTATATATCTTTCCCACGTTCTTATCTATTATCTTTGATAGTAGGAGTAACTTGGGCATAGGAAGGATATATGGGCAAATTTGGATTATATTTGTAGTTTTCTATTGGTTCTCCTACAATTGCGGGGTTTGTTATAGCTTGTTTTTGTTTTACTTTTCCCTTTTTGGGTGGTAGTGTGAGATTTGTTATATTACCTGGGGTATGCCTCTTGTAAATGTGTACATTCTTTACTTTTAATTTATGACTTATCTAATAAATTTTCATTTGAACATAGAGATACAATGGCTTGAGAGAGAGAGAGAGAGAGAGAGAGAGAGAGAGAGAGAGGTTGCGTCGGGTGAGTATTGCTATGTTTTGCTTGTAGTGGTGTTTGTTTTGAGTCTTGGTGTTCTTGGTGGGCTATTGTTCTGTTTAATTTGCTATAGGTTATCTTTGTTAGTGTTGCTAATGTATTACTCCTAGTTTCTTTGTCTTCTTTATTGATGGTGGCAGTAACTAGGGGCAAAACACATTAGCAACACATTATGTTAGTTTCTTTGTTTATTTTAATGTCCCCTCTAAATATTTAGGGGGTGGTGTTGGCATATATAGAGTTGTAGATTCCCAGGGGATGCCCCTTGTAAACATGTATATTTTATTATTTTATTTTATGACTTACTAGAGAGAGAGAGAGAGAGAGAGAGAGAGAGAGAGAAACTTGCTTTCACTTGTTCTGTTTATTGTATTTGGCTTGAAAAGAATAATAGGATCTTTAATTTTGCCAAATCCTGTGCACTGATACACAGAAAGTCCTGTAGCGGTCTTTACCTTGGAAGGTGACACCAGAAGATGGTGGATGTTAGTCAGAGATGAAAATATGGGAATTAGTTGGGCACAATTTCTTGGAATCGTTTACGAGAAGTATTTCCCTTAATGCATCTAAGATCGGAAGGTGGCTGAATTTGAAGAATTGAAGCAAAGAAACCAAATAGTAGCCGAATATAAGGCATGGTTCACTGAGTGGGCCATATTCGCACCCCACATGGTCGATATTGATTACAAGAAAGCGAGAAGATTTGAAGGTGGACTTTGAAATGCAATCTTAGAAAAGGTGAACGTTCTGTAATTGCCAAAGTACGTGGATGTTCTCAACAGAGCTTTAATGTCTGAATCAAATTTAGCTTTACATAACCGACCGTTTGAATGAAGGGGAAAAATACATGGTTCTTATTCGAATAAGAGATTATTGGTAGCAAAGAAAAAAATTTCGGGAGCGTCTAGTGCTTCTAATTCCACAAGAGACTTCGTATCGATATGTAATGAATGTGGCAAGAAACATCGGGGAGTTTGCTGCTGTACTTCTGGGCAGTACTTTATGTGCAGTAAGACAGGACATATGGTTAGAGATTGTCCACAAATTGAGCAAAGAAGTGGAAGACCAACCGCTAGTTAGACCAGATCGGTCCTAATGCTAGGAAACACTGCAAGACCTGCTGCTACGAGAGACACCTAGGCAAGGGAGAGTCTTTGCACTTGTCCCAGGTGATTCACAGAATACTAAGGCCATTGTATCAGGTATCTATTCTATTTGCAACCAAGATACTTATGTGCTAATTGATTCGGGTTCGATACATTCTTTTGCATCTACTATATTTGCATCTAAACTGAATAGACCCATAGAATCATTGCCTTATCTGTTGTGTGTATCTGCTTCATATGGGGAATCTATTTTGTGTTCATCTATATATCATGCTTGTGAAATTCATATTGGGAATGCTACGTTGTTTGTAGACTTGTTGCCTCTTGACATAAGATGTGATTTTGGGAATGTACTAGTTGTCTAAATATTGTGCTACTATTGATTGTGTAACGAAACGAGTTTTGTTTAGACCTCTAGGACATGATAAATTTGGGTAATGGTGTAGTACTTCCACCTTACTTAATTACGGTAATGAAAGCATGTAAATTACTTAAGAAGGGAAGTCGGGGTTACTTATGTAGTATCTTGACTATGTAATCTATGGATACTATGTTAGATGATATTCCTATAGATAGAGAATTCCTAGACGTGTTTCCAGAAGAATTGCCAGGGAAAATGGTTGATCGAGAAATTGAATTTACTATTGAAGTTTTGCCGGGTACTCAACCCATCTCAAAGACTCCATATAGAATGTCAACTGTTGAAATGAAGGAATTGAAGGATCAATTGCAAGATTTGTGTGACAAAGGTTTCATCCAACCGAGCACTTTGCCATGGGGTGCACTGGTTCTATTCGTGAAGAAGAAAGATAGAACATTACACTTGTGTATTGATTACCAAGAATTGAATAAGGCAATAATCAAGAACAAATGCCCTTTACCCCATATTGATGACTTATTTGATCAGTTACAGGGTTCACAAGTATTTTCAAAAATTGATTAATATCTGGGTAGCATCAACTGAAGGTGAAAGCTGAAGACGTTAAGAAAATTACATTCTGAACAAGGTACAGTCACTATGAGTTTTTAGTTATGCCGTTTGGAGTGACAAATATACCTGTAACTTTTATGAACCTTACGAACTGAATTTTCAAATCATATCTTGATGAATTTTTATAGTATTCATTGATGATATTTTGATTTATTCAAAAAGTAGGGAAGAACATGAACAACATTTGAGAACTATTTTGCAAACACTTAAGGAGAAGAAATTATATGCAAAACTGAAGAAATGTGAATTTTGGCTAGATGAAGTTGTATTTTTAGGACATGTGATTAATAGGAATGGGATTTCAGTAGATCCACAAAAGATTGAGACAATTGTGAATTGGCCTACACTGACAAATGTAACAGAAATCCATAACTGTGATGGCCCCAAAATGCATATCATAATTATATTTATTTAATTGTGTGTTAATTTTGAGTGGTGCTATGTGCTATGTGATTAATTTGTGTGTGACGACCCTAACATACGTATTATTTTTATATATTATTTCATCGAGCATATTTGCATGATTATGTGTTTGAAAGCCGAAATTGAAATGCCAACTTAGAATTCAAAATTGAAAGCCGAAACGGATTCAAAAACCAAAATCGACTAGTTCAATAGGCTAATTAGAATATTTAGAATCGTATGATAAGTTTAATTAAAATTTGATTCGGATCAAAATAATTAGAATAAATCAATTAGACTTGATTATGATTAATTAGCATTAAGTTTAATTAATTGGCCTAATCTAATCCTTTATATATATATATATATATGAGCCTTAGACACTTAAACTCATTTCTTCATCTTCAACATAGAGGCTGAGATTGTAGAGAGTGAGGCATCGACTTCTAGAGAGAGAGTGGTGAGATTGTAGAGAATTTGAAGGGGATTTGAAGAACTTTAGCTAATTCAACTTCAATTCAAGCTCCAAGTAAGATTATCATGCCTGGGGGTAGCAATACCATGGCCCTTTGCTATAAGGCTCTTGCCTGGGGAAAACAATACCGCGACCCTTTGTTAATAAGGCCCACGCCCGGGAGAAACAATATCGTGGCCTTTTGTTATATATGCACAAAGATCTCTGATGTTGACCTGAGTGGTCCCTTTGTTTGTCCCATGTGGTCCTTTTGATATGTCTTCAGGCCTTTGGCTTTGTGCTAATGGATGTACCACATATGAGATATGTTTTATAAACTTTGATATGTCTAGTACTTATTTATGATTTGTTTCGAAACTCATGAGATACATTTTGAATTATGATAGACATCATTCATTTAACCTTTTTATGCTAATATTACTCACTGGGCTTTAGCTCATCCCCTCCTGTATATATATATAGGTGAGCAAGTGGAGCATCGAGTTTAGAGCAACCTCAGAAGTCCACCCTCTGTAAAGTTGCTTTGAAGTGCCTCTATGACGGGGCATGCTTGGACTCAAGAGGAGCTAAGCTATGTCAACCCTTTTGTTTAGTTTTCTTTTGTTATTTGGAAACTTGTTATGTATGGATGTTTGTGTAAGTGTCTAACGATGTTATGATGTATCTATGCATTTATATCTATGTAAGAAGGTTGAAGTTTTGATTGCTTATGAATTTTGCATGTATGCACCACTCAATTATGTTTTAATATTGCTTCTATAGTGCCCATTTACTATTATTAATTATTTGTTTGTCATTGAGGCTGGGTAATCTGGGATTACTAGCCGGTCACGGCCTAAACCTCTAGGGGTAGGTTTGGGTCGTGACATTGTGCATATTTGTTTGATTTGAAAGTTATATATTATGATTTCTGTTATGAATTTGAAATTGAAGGCTTAAAGGGTTTTAGAAATCGAAATTGACTATATGAATAGACTAATTGGAAATTTTAGAACCATTTGGGAAGTTTAATTAAAATTTAATTCAGTTTAGAAAAAAATTAAGATTTGTTTAATTATCTTAAGACTTGATTGGTTAAGTTAAGCTCAATTAGTGTTAATCTAATTCCATGTTTATATATGTGTTATAAGAGCTTTGAGCTCATTTGCTTCTTAATTTTGTGGTGAGAATTCATTTTAGAGAGAGAGTCAACTCTCATTCTAGAGAGAGAAAGTGAGATTGTAGAAGAAGTTAATGATTCTTGCTAGAGGAACGAAGTTTGTGCAGAAATAAGACTAATTAAAGGCTCTAGGTAAGGAATTCACCTTTAATTCATGAAGATAATTCATCTAGCTCATGTAATTAAGAAGAGTTTGTGTTTGTTTATGATAATTGGAAAGGATTTGGCTCAAAGATGATGAAAAATTGTAATAGCTTTACATGCATGCATGGTTATGTTAAGTTTTGCCATGTTGAGTTTAAATTCTATCATCCATGTTGAATTGAAAGCTAATTTGCACATGCATCATTGATTTCTAAAGCTTTAAGAGTTTTACTTCATGAATTTGAGAGTCAAGTTCATATTTTAAAGAGTACAAGAGAAAGAGTTCGAAAATCTTTCATGCATGAAGGTTTTAAGCTCGATTTTACTAAATTGTTTAGTTTTGAGTAAAGGGTTTACAAATGATAATGTATTTATGTTTATTGAAGAGTTTTCAATCTTATAGAACAAGCCATGCATGAGCTTTGCTTTTGAAAAGGTGTTTGGAAACTCAAACTTTTAGTTTTGAAAACCCAAGAATTTTACAGACCGCCCGAGCGGTGGAGTAACCGTTCAAGCACACAATTCAAGGTCCCAACACTTTTGTAGTCTTCACAAACTACTCGAGCCGTCAACATTCCACTCAAGTGCACTTGATGATCATCCAGTACTTTTGTAGATGGCACAGTCTGCGCGAGTGACCAAGGGTCTGCTTGAGCGGTTGGGCTTATTTCAGTATGTTTTCAAAAGTTGTTATGTGTTCATATTTTCATTCCCGTCATTCTCATAGCATTCCTAGGCATGAATGTGACTCATTGATGAGTAAGAAACCAACAAGAGTAATTGAATTAGAAAAGAGAAGAACAATGTGTATGGTAATGTGAATGTGTAGGTTGGAATGTTGAGGAAGAACGTTGACCTAATTAAGGTGAGTAATGTCTTTATAAAGATATTTTTTATAAACTACTTTGAAATTGGTTTTGTTATACAATGGTCTATGCAAACTATATTTTGAGTATGAAATATTCGATAAGACAAGTCTTTTATGAAATGATGGGATATGTTACAAATCTCTGATTGTTCATGATATGATAAATTTTCTGAATCAGTATCTTTGAGATGCTAAGTTATGTTATGAAAATTCTGAAATGAATATGATATGGTAAGTTTTCCGAAAAAGAGATTTGACTAAGAATGAATGATTTTCCTTTTGAAACAACAACTATTGTACCAACTTGATTCACCAAAAAAAAAAAAAAAAATTTGTACCAACTTGGGAAATGTATTATGATCTTCGCTGACTTCCGTTTTGTTTTTGACTCATCATGGCCGCTTTATCTAAGTTATTGATTCATTGTAAATGTTTTGTATGATGTCGATCTCTAATGATCATTTTGCATGACTCCGATTGTAATCGTTTTGTATGATATCTACTCATTATAGACGTTCTGAATAAAGTTGTCCAAAGTGGACGTTCTACATGAGCTCATCCAATGTGGACGTTTTGTATAAAGTCGTCCAAATTGAGCGATCTACATAAGTTGTCCAAAGTGGGCATTCCGCATAAGTCGTCTAATATGGACGTTCCGAATGATGTCGTCCAACATAGGAGTTTTGTATGAAGTTGTCTATTATGGGCGTTTCGTAAGATGTCGTCCAATGTGGCATTTCGTATGAAGCCACCCACTGAGGGTGTTCCGAATGCTTCGTTCTGTTGTGAACATTTGGTATGATATTCCGTCTAGTTTTGATAAGGCTTTTAGAAATGTACCGCAAAATATGAAATAACCTGAAAGGTTTGATGAACTTTATTTGTTATTATATGTTTCCGAAACACACTTTAAGTATGTCAAGTACATTATAATGTTTTGATAAGTAATGAAACTCATTCATTTAATCCCTTTACATTTAAATTACTCATTGGGCTTCCAGTTCACTCTTTTATATATATGTATGTAGGTGAACATTGGGAGGACTCGCATTAGAGACTGCTTTGGAGTCACCCAAGTTGTGCCTTCGCGTCAAGGCCTTAGCTTTTTTTTTTTTTTTTGGCCAAGCATGTAAAGCTTTGGTTTTGTATAGTTTGTTATGTTATAGTTTTGATCTTGGGTTTTGTATATAAGATAAATGTTTGTAAATATTATGGTATGATGTGAGATGTGTTATGTATGTTTCTGTTCATATCATGTATGCATAGTTCAATGGACAAATTTTATATTCTGTTTCCGCTTTAGGCCCCATATATTTAATTATGATTTGAATTCTGTTTGAGGCTATAGGTAATCTCATGATTATTGGTCAGTCATGATCTAAACTTTTAGGGACGGGTTTAGGTTGTGACAGAAGTTTTATAGAATTAGCTGGGTATTATAGAAAAATTGTGAAAGACTTCTCAAAGATAGCTATACCACTTACCCAACTTACTCGAAAGGGAGAATCGTTTGAATGGAATGCTGAAAGGGAATTCGCTTTTCAAGAACTGAAAATAAGGCTAACCACAACACCAATTTTAACATTATCGTCATGTATGGAAGGCTTTGTTATTTATAGTGATGCTTCTTACAAAGGTATGGGTTGTGTTTTGATGCAAAATGGAAGAGTGATAGCTTATGCTTCTCAACAATTGAAACCTCGTGAAAAGAACTACCCGACTCATGTCTTGGGGTTAGCCGCCGTCGTATTTGCTTTAAAGATTTGGCGCCGCTATCTATATGGAGTAAAGTGTGAAGTCTACACCGCCCTTAAGAGCTTGAAGTACTTCTTTACACAAAAGGAATTGAATATGCGACAGAGGAGATGGCTAGAGCTAATTAAAGATTATGATCTTCAGATTTAGTATCATCCGGGAAAAGCCAACACCGTAGCTGATGCTCTAAGTAGGAAATCAATAGGGAACTTGGCATACTTATTTATGGAATAGAGAGAATTGTTGCCAGACCTGGAAAGATCTGAAATAGAAGTGGCGATTCACGAACAAAGCGGAATATTGGCCGCCATTTCAGCTCAACCGACAATCACTGAAGAAATAAAGCAAAAGCAATTGGAGGATGAATTCCTCAAGATAATGTTTGATAGGGTAGAATTGAATCCAAAACCGAGGTTCAGTTTCAAGGAAGTTTGTGTATTCCTAATGTGCCTGATCTCAAACGAAGAATTTTAGAAAAGGCTCACAAGTCAAAATTTACAATGCATCCGGGTAACAATAAAATGTATCAAGACTTGAAGCAAAATTTTTGGTGGCCTAACATAAAGAAGGAAATTGCAAATTATGTATCTAGATGCCTTCAATGTTAGCAAGTCAAAGCCGAACATCAAAAGTCGGCGGGATTACTTTGACCTCTTCCTATTCCGGAATGGAAATGGGAGTACATAACCACGGACTTCATTGTTGGATTACCTCAGACACCTAAAGGTATGAACTCTATTTAGGTTATTGTGGATAGGTTAACTAAATTTGCACATTTTTTACCTGTGAGAACTGTTTATGGTGCTTAGAGATTTGTCACTCTTTATATCGATGAGATTGTTCATTTACATAGAGTTCTGGTATCTGTTGTTTCAGATAGGGATCCGAAATTTGTGTTTTTTTTTTTTTTTTTGGGTGAATAAGAAATAAATAAAACAGAAAGATTTACAATAATACAAGGGGCTTACCCCAGGCCCTAACAAAGCAACAACATGAACCTCGGCACAGAGCCATCGAAGCCCAAAAGGAAAACACAAAACAAAAGACCACTAAACCAAGCCTAGGAAATTACATCTGAAGATCAAGGGAGCAAAATTGATTACTAGCCAATCGGACTGTACAAAGGCCATATCCTATGATGGATAGGGACTTTGTACAAATGATATAGCCAGCAGCCAAAAATAGCACCATCACAACAACAAACTTCCCTACACAACCCGTGGGGATAGGCACCTGTAACAATTAATATCATACAAAAATAACATCCCAAAAGGACCGTAGGGAGAAGCCAAGATAGACCCAGTCTACCGAAGTTGCTCAAGAACCTATTGCACGGTACACCAAAATGCACAAAAAACCTCCTACACAGCCCGTAGGGGTAGGCGAAATACACATTAAAACTATGTAAAAATAACAAGGAAAACAACTGATTTTCTCTCTCATGTAGCATAGCAAGGCGCTTGAAGCAGCCATCGCCATGGTACATACACACACTGTCAATTGCCACCGGAACCTGTGCAGCAATCAGCCACCATCCCTCAACACCAAGATATAAATACACTAGCAGCAGCCTCATGAAACTGTGAAGTAAGAAAGCAACACACCTCCGCATCATTACGTAAACCCGTACCAGCCAACCATTTGAAATGCCACCACCGTAACGAAGATCATAGAGGAGAAGAAATAACAAGCACACTGTATAGGACCTCCCCACACTCGGCCCACAATAGAGCATGTCACTCCACTCCATATAGAATCTCACATCACTTGGCCCATACCTCACATGATTTCTCAAGAGAACAAGATAGACAGTATACTTGAGGGCTCCATAAACCTACACAAAACATATATAATATGTAATAATAAATGTTAGAACAAAACATGTATACTGTCTCTCATCACTCAACCCACTATGGCATAATATATTTTGCTTGCTCACAACACTCAACCCTCCATACGAAATTTGTGTTTAGATTCTGGAAAAGTCTTCAAAGAGCAATGTGAACAGAATTGAGATTTAGTAACACTTTTCATCTGCAAACCGATGGGTAATCAGAGAGGACTATATGCTTCAAATGTGTGCTTTAGATTTTCATGGTAGTTAGGAAACCTACTTACCGTTGTCGAAATTTGCATACAATAATAGTTTTCATTTTAGCATTGGTATGGCACCGTATGAAGCCTTGTATAGCAGAAAATGTAGATCTCCAGTATGTTGAACAGAAGTTGGGGACAGAGTTTTGCTTGGTCCCGAGATTGTGCAAATGACTACTAAAAAGATCAAGATCATTTAACAAAGCCTCAAAACTGCACAAAGCTGACAAAAGAGTTATGCGGATAAAAAAAAAAAGGGCTCTTGAGTATGAAGCCGGTGATCATGTTCATTCGAGTAATTCCGATGAAGGATCAATCAAGGTTTGGCAAGAAAGGCAAGTTATCACCTTGGTATATTAGGCTGTTTTAGATTTTAGAAAGGCTCAGTCCAGTTGCGTACCAAATTGCTCTACTGCCGGGGATGGAGCAAATGCACAATGTGTTTCATATGTCAATGTTGAGGGGTTATCTCCGAGATCCATTCCATGTTATTGATCATCGTCGCATAGTTCTTGATGATAATATAGAGTACGAAGAGAAATCAATCCAAATCATCGATTGACAAGTGAAACAATTGAGGAATAAAGCAATCCCTATGGTTAAAGTGGAGTGGAAAGAACACAATGGCATGGGAGCAACTTAGGAGAAAGAAGATGAAATGAAGCAAAGGTATACCGAGTTATTTTCGACACAAGGTATAGACACCCCATTTTTGACCGTCCTTAAGACTTGGATGTTCTTGTAGGTACATCCAGCGACAAGTTTGATTACTCGTCGAGTACTCGACTTCCGCGACGGAATCCTCCAAGTTTAAGCTTTCCAAACCCTGCATCCATTCTTTCTCATTTTTGGACCATGACTTGGTCCTTCTATCTTGATGTTCATGATGGCTTGCCGGCCATGATCAAGGGCTGCCGGCAATGGGCTTTGCCCTACCGGCCACCAATAGGCCCTACCGGCCATCACTGATGGTCGGCCAGCCACCACTGTTTCGGTAGATATTTTTGCAGATATTTTGATAGCTGTTTGCATAGCTGAGCCCATCTGCTTGTACGTGAAGGGCTGGATTGCTTTGAAGGCTTCTTGTTTCTCCTATATATAGAGACCTTCCTCTTGCATGCAAAGGGTTGGAAAATTTTGGCCGAGATATTTCTCTCTCTCTCTCTCTCTCTCTAGAATCCTCTCTCTCTACATTTTAGCCTTGAAAGTGTGCTTTCTCTTCATATTTGCATTAGCATCCTTAGCCAAACACCTTAACCTTAGGCTTGAGGTTCTTGGAGACCTTGTTGGAGCTCCTTGGAGTTGATTTTGGCTCAGATGTTGGCTGTTTGCTTGCTGTTTTGAAGTTGTGCTTCAAGGGTAAGCTTCTTCCCCTTTTAAGCTTATTTTTGTACATTCTCTTGGCCACCTTTGCATGCTGTTTTAGGCCTACTTGTCAACTACAAAAAGCTTTATTTTGAAGTGTTTAAAATGGTGGTTTGAGGCCTTGTTGGAGTTAGGGGTGATCCAACCTCTTTCATTAATTATTTGCTAAGCTTTTGGGCCATCCTTTAAAGATTTGGAAACCATCTCCTTTTGGCCCTTTAACCACAGAATTCCAGAGGAATTTCAGTGGTGGAACGGTGGTTTTGAGGTCCAAAATGGGAGGGGGTGGTCCCCTCTCCTCTTGTCTTGCTTGCATGTGTTAATGGCCTACCAAACCGAACATGCATGTCTCCTTCCCCTTAAGGCCATTTTTTACTACTTTACTTAGCTAGTTAATTTACCGGTTTTGTAATTAATTAGTTAACGTGCTTAGCTAATTTAATTCATCTATGTAATATTTTAATTAGCTTAGCTTAGCTAGTTTCAATTCGGTTTGTAATAATTAATTAGTAAAGTTAGTTAATTAGATGATTTGTGGTAAGTAGCATAGCTTAGCGTAGCTAGTTAGTCTATTTATTTGAACCCTCCGTCGAGAGGGCACAATGTTGTAATAAAGGTGCGTGTGTGTGTGCATGTCTTCTAACCCCAACTTCTTTCTCCCTTTTATTTAACTGCTTTCGATGGTTAGATTAGGGCATTTTTCAATTAGCATACCTTATGCTTGCATACGTGCATCATTCATTTGTCTTGCATGCACTGGGCTCGGCGCATCATTCAAACTGCATTGTATTTCAATATCTACTTGAATATGAGTTTCAAAGCATGTTATCAAGTGTTGCATTCGTATGCCATCTTAGATAGCCGAGCCTATTTAGTTGATATTCCATGTGTTGCATTAGGCATTTTAACATAAACTAGGATCATGCATGATTTCTAACTAGTTTTCTGTTTTAGCTTGGAGTACACTGTAAGTGTTTATACTTTAGCATCCTTGCATTAGTGTGAGTGTTGCCATGTTAGCATGCTTGCCATGAGGCTATTTGCTTAACTGATAAACTGCATGAATGCCTGTGGATGAAGGCTTGATTGCCTAAATTGGAACAACTCGATGATTGTGAGTTTTAAGCCCATTTTGTGAAGTGGCAAAATCATGTTTCAAAGCCCACTTGAGGGTGGCAAATCTGCGCTTTAGCCTACTTGCGAGTAGCACTTCAAACCATTTTCAAAAACAAACATGAGTTGTTTTGTTCCAATTCTCGTGATTGAGTCTATACTTGTATGCTGTGCGCATTACATAGTAAGTTAGCTAATAACCGGAATAAGAACACATGTGTTTTCAAAACAACATATCATGCTTAGTAGAGGCCGATCCTTTGATCGGGCGAGCGAGGGTGCTCATTTCATGACCTTCCCCCCTCGTACCCAAGTTCTCGAGCCGAGGCAACTTTGGTGATGACGGATACATGGCCTTTGGCACGAGTCAGGGTTTCCTAAATTTTCCAAAAATAAAATATTTAAGTGGCGACTCTGTAATCTGGCAAAGCAGTCCATATTTGGCATTTTTTGATTCAAAATCGATTTTTCAAAATGATTTGTCGGATTTGGACTCTTTGGTGTTTATCAATCTCACATCGCACTTTGTGAGATTAGATTCAAAACCGTGATAGGAGTCCGAACTGTAGTAGACCAATTCGGGCCCTTTCCGAAAGGGGGGGCGCGTGGAGGAAGTCGGGCGCTACACAAGGCAATGCAAGTTTGGAGGACCAAACTCTTAAGGGGGAAAGACTGTGACAACCCATCATGTATTTGTCATGACCCAAACCCGCCTCTATGGGTTAAGGACATAACCGACCAGTAATCCTGTGACTACCTACGGCCTCAGACCAAAACAGACATAATTCATCAGAGTAAAGGGGCTAAACGGAAGTAAAAATTTAAAACTTTGTCCACAGAGCCGTGCTTATATGCACATCAAACAAGCCATATTCAGATACGTTAATAACCCACATCAAAAGTACTGTATCACAAAATTCATTACAAACAGGATCATTCAAAAATGAGTCAACCTATGACAGACTATGTACAGACATACACAAAGCCCTTGTCAACAAAACAAAACATAAGTACATAGTAAAAGGGCAAGGATGGTCTCATGCGTGAGACACAAGGCTGACTCTCCAAAACTCATGTTGTCCCTGGCAGACTTCACTGGGGCTGGGTTTGTGCTTCTCTCGGCTCACCTACAAACACATGAATGAGCGTGAGCGATAGTCCAGTGAATAATATCAAATACAAAATATACATAACAATGTAGAACAGCATGTTCCAAACGGCCTTGGGCCTAATTCATAATTTTAACAGATACATATAACTATACGAAGTTTCAAATCAAGTGACTGTAGTTCCAAACATTCTGGCCTTTGGCCCATTTAGATTTCCATTCATGTCAAAACGGCCTTCGGCCCACTCATTTATGTCAAAACGGCCTTCGGCCCATTCATTTATGTCAGAACGGCCTTCGGCCCACTTATTTCTGTCAAAACGGCCTTCGGCCCACTCATTCATGTCAAAACGGCCTTTGGCCCGATCATTTATGTCAAAACGGCCTTTGGCCCATTCATTTATGTCAAAACGGCCTTTGGCCCATTCATTTATGACGAAACGGCCTTTGGCCCACTTATTCATGTCAAAACGGCATTTGGCCCATGCAACCATATCAAAACGACCTTAGGTCCATTCATTTCATTCATGTCAACTTTTGTCCGCAATCCCAATTAACAACTCATAAAGTTTATAAGGGAATAAACAATTGGACATTCATAAGTGTTCAAATATCGATATTACTCACAGTGATCGGTTTGTGGATTCGCTCTAGAGCTTGACCCTACACATTTCATGAATACAAAAGGGTCATTAATAATTCCATCCGTTCCTTAATTCACATAATCCTCTTTAGGCCTTATTCTTATCTCATTAACATATTTACCATGCTTAACATATGCCTAAGAGTGCTTACAAGTGAAAGAGAACGGAAAACGAAACATAGAACACACGAACACAATTTCAGAAAACAGGGTCCCCGCTCGAGCGTTAAATTCCCCGCTTGAGCAGACCCTTAAGGCCTGCAAAAGTATTGGATAGGTGAAATTTACGCTCGATCGTCCAATATGGCGCTCGAGCGGAAGGCCTCTCAACATAGCTCCCCGCTCGAGCGTGAACTTACCCGCTCGAGCGGAATCCATGTCTGCAAAAAAGTACTGGATGCCCTATTTTTATGCTCGAGCTTGAACTAGGACGCTCGAGCGGAAGTTCATCCTTCATGATCCCCGCTCGAGCCGACACCATGCCTGCAAGAACAAAATACTAGGAGCTCGAAATTCCCGCTCGAGCGTGAAATTCTCTGCTCGAGCGGACATCAAAATTCTGGGTTTCCCAGATTGTGCTCTTGAGCTCCAATTAAATTTTCCAGCTACACTTCTTGCATGCAATGGCTCAAATCTCATGCACAATCATGCTAACATGGTATAGACCCCAAATTACAACTCAATGAGGCTCAATTTCACAAATAAGTCACATGCATGTCTCAAATTAGTCTAATTTCATCACCAACATATCGAACTCCAACATGCAAAGCTTACTCCTTCATGATCTACTCTTGCATGTAAGAAATACACATTATCCACAACTTATTTGGTGAAGAAATGGTCATACACATGGATTTCATCCAAACTTCAACATAGATTACATAAGTTAAGCTCAAACATGGAAATCTAGAACAATCCTTTACATGCATGCTTCTATTAGCTTGAAATCCAACATATACAACTCAATCCCCTTATATTCAACTAATTCATGCTCTTGGCCATCTATTAAACTTGAATTCACAAGAGAATGACTAAAAATGCATGAATTACTTACCAAGGAGTTTAATCTTCACAATCTATGGCAATTCTTGTGTTATCTTCAATGCATGCAAGGATCAAGAGCAACTTGCACAATTCTCCTCTCTCTCTCTCTCTCTACAGCCGGCCTTCACACCCTCTCAATGCCTACCTCAGGTTTTTAAGTTCAAAAAGGAGTAAAGAGAGTGTATATGGCCATAAATAAAAGTCCCACTAATGCTTATTTAATAATATTAAATAGTTGGGCACTAATTCACCAATCTAATCGATTTAATCTGACCCGAATCAATTTTCAATTAAATTTCACCGTAGGCTCTAAAAATTACGCCAACCACAATGGCGTAATCAATTCTGGGTTCTGTGGCCGATAAGGCCCTCAATTTAATTCCCAAAGCAGATTATTCAAACAGATATTCCTACGGTGAACAGATAGAATTTCAAAATCACATATATTCACATAATGACACATAAAATCATGCTAAACACATAATCATAATCAAATTAAGGACCAATTAGCGTATTACGGAACAGGGGTATCACAGTATTACACTTATATTTACGTAATTATGAATGCTAATTATGTATTTAATGTGATTTTGTATATATATATGTTCGTTATTGAAATATCTGTTATGATTTCTGTTTCAGATTCAAAATGAAGGCCTTAACAACTTCAGAAACCAAAATTGATAATTTTAATTAGGATAGCATAATTTTTAGAGCCTATTGAGAAGTATGATTAAAATTTGATTTAGTTTAGAAAAATTAAGTTTTGTTTAAATTAACTTAAGTCCAATTAGTTATCTTAAACCTTGATTAAGGCCTTAAGCTAATCAAACATATAAATATGAAGGAAATGTTGATTTAGCTCATTATTCGCTCAAAAATTCTACTGAGATTAAAGTCTAGAGAGAGAGTGAGACCAATTTAGAGAGAGAGAGAGAGAGAGAGAGAGAGGAGAAGAACTTGAAGATTTGAGTTTCAATTATGAAGTCTCAAGCTTCAATTTTGCAAAATCATGAAGTTTTTGAACTAAGGGTTTAGTATTGGCTTTGTACGCATGTTTTGGAAGAGTTTCCATGGTTTAGGTTGCATTTTGCATAAATCTATACTTTGAACATGTGTTTTGAAGTTCAAATTCTGTTCTAGAATGTCACGACCCAAACCTGACCCTAAAGGTTTAGGCCATGACCAGCTTGTAATCAGGCCTTAAAGACAAAATTTTGAAATTTTTTAATTAATATTGGGGCATGAGACAGAAGCAAAACAAAATAATATTGTTCATTGAACTGTGCATACATGATAAACTGAAATATTAAAAACATTTATAATGCATATACAAAGGTAAATCTTATACATCTCATACATTATATTTAAGACTTAACAAAAATATAAATCTTAACAAGCTTGACAAAATAAAAATAAAGCCTCAACACGGAGGCACTTCTTGGGTGGCTTGACAAAAGGACGGACTTTGAGGAAAACTCTAATGATGATACACTCCACACATTATGATATCTCACATCACTCGGCCCACTTCTCACCAACTCACTCATCATCACCACTGAAACATTAGAGAGAAGAGCTTCCTTACCCTGCACATAAAAATTATAGCATATAATAGAGATTAGAGAAAAAACTATGTACAATCTCCTATCACTCGACCCACAATTTAGGAAATGGTTATCCTTTCTCACACCACTCGGCCCACAGAGAGCATAGCCCAAACTTGATTTAATGTATAGATTCATCATAAGATTGTGGCAAACCTCCAAAGAACCATCCTACAAAAGAGCACCCACATTAGAAACACACTATATATGCTCCCCATCACTCAACCCTCAATATGGTAGATCTCACCACACTCAAACTCCCTCCAGCCATGCTAGCCGAGGGCTCTTTCATGATAGTATATGACAGTTGCCATTGCTTCAAGTACCAGCTATCACCTGTAGAGAAAGTTATATTATGCATAGACATCACCCTACCACGAACCATTTGTATGACCATATTAGTGACAACCTCTTTAGGTTTGGTCTCCTTACTAAAAACCCTCCTATTTCTCTCAAGCCAAATATGGTAAACAGTGCACATGAAGGATAATTTCAAGATAGCATATTGCAAAGATTTACCTCTAATAGACTTAGTAGCAAAACCAACAGTGTCAAGCCAGGACAACTGGGGCCAAGAAACATTACATTTAGCTTGGATGTTAGCCCAAATCCTAGAGGAGTAAGGACACATAAAAAACAGATGAGAGTGACTCTCCCCAGGAGCTTGACAAAGAGGGCAGATAGGATGAGAAACAAGACCAAACATCTGCAATCTATCCCTAGTATTTAACCTCTCATGAATAGCCAACCAAACCACAAAGCTGACCCTAGGGATGGAAGGGGGCCCCCATAACAAATTAGCCCAAGGGACTTTAGGACCCTTATCCCTCCAACAATCCCAAGTAGATTGAATGGAAAAGAGTCCATCAGAATTAAGCATCCAATAGGGTCTATCCTGAGTCTCACTGCTAGGCCTAAAAGTTGGAGGAGTGGATGATATCCACTCCCTGATTTCCCAAGAGTTAGCAGTTGGCCATTTCCAAGCAGAGTTAGAGATAATGGAGCTAACTTTGGTATCATCAGTGAAACCCGTATCATAAAGAATCCTATGCCCAAATCTATCCCAAAGAGAACCAAGGGGATGCCAATTATCAAACCACAAGAAAATTTTCTCCCCATTACCAATCTTAAAGTTGATAAGAGGATAGATTAACTTCCTAAGAGACATAATTTTCCTCCAGACCCAAGAGGGGTCACTAGGGATCTTAACATACCAAAAACTCTTACCTTTGAGCAAGTAAGACTTAACCCATTGGCACCACATCGAGCCCTCCCCTCCAGAAAAGAGGAACCAAACATGCTTAGCTATAGCCGCCAAATCTTTGAAATCTAAACCCCCCCCACTCTTAAGCTTGCAAATATCCTTCCACGCAATTTTAGCACTATGCTTCTTCAACTCAACCCCAGACCATAGAAAGGATCTCAAGATACAATCAATCTCTCTAATAACCTTTTTAGGAAGGATAAAAAGAGAAGACCAATAAACTTGCATTGAAAAGAGAATGGTCTGTATCAGTTGAGCTCTTCCCGCATAAGAAAGGAGTTTGTTAGTCCAGCTCTTGACTCTATTAGTAATCCTATCAACCAAGATTTGACAATCAGTAGCCTTAAGCTTCGTAGTAATCAAAGGAACACCCAAGTATTTCACAGGAAGAGAACCGTAAAATTAGCAACCCTAAGGATATCATCTCTAAGCTTACGACTACAACCAGAGAAGTAGATATTACTTTTGCTAGGACTAGGTGTGAGACCCGACAACGTCCTAAACTCCTCCAAACCTTGCATAATGAGGTTCACAGTAACATGGTCACCTTTACTGAAGATCATAAGGTCATCAACAAAACAGAGGTTCACAATCTTGGTTTTCTCACATCTCCAATGAAAACGAAACAAGGGACTACTAGCTTTTTCCGCAAGAAATCTAGCCAAGACTTCCATAGCCAAAACAAACAAGTAAGGGGACATAGGATCCCCCTGTCTAAGCCCTCTAGCCCCTTTAAAGTAACCATGGAGGCTACCATTAATGCAAATAGAGAAAGAGGGGCTAGTGATACAAGCCTTAATCCAAGTTGTCATCATAGGAGGAAAGTCCATAGCAGATAGAATATCAAGAATAAACTCCCACCTCACATTATCATAAGCTTTCATAATGTCCACTTTCAAAGCACATGTAGGAGTTTTAGAACTCCTATGGTACCCTCTCATGATTTCTTGAGACAAGAAGATATTATCAGAAATTCTTCTACCTTGGACAAAGGCAGATTGCACAGGGTCAATAAGGTCCGAAAGAACCAACTTGACCCTATTAGCAATAATTTTCGCGATGCATTTATAGATGGTATTACAACAAGAAATGGGTCTATAATCCCCAACCTTAGAGGGGTTAAGGATTTTGGGAATAAGAGCAATGATCGTATTGTTAATTTCAGAAAGAAGTTTTCCCATTTCAAAGAAGGATCTAATAGCGAGAGTAACCTCCTTCCCAACAATACCCCAAGAGCTCTTAAAAAAACCGCAGAATAACCATCAGGACCCGGAGCCTTATTGGTCTTAAGAGACCAAAAGACATCCTTAATCTCCTCATCAGTCACAAGCCTAGCAAGCATAGCTGATTGAGTTAGAGAAACTTTGGTTTTAACCAACGATTTTATCCGATCCAAGCCATGATATTGATCCACAAAAGGGAAACCAAACAGATTGGTAAAGGAATGGACAAAGGTATTATGAATATCATTGCTATCTGAAGAACGAGTCCCATCCCCCATATCCACACTTAGGATTTTCCCTCTGTTAATATTATTCCTCACAGATCGAAAAAAGAAGCCACTGTTGCTGTCACCTAACCCAAGCCATTGGATTTTAGACTTTTGAAGGGCAAGACTCTCCTCCACTCTACTAAGGTCACAATATTTCTTATACTCCTCCCTCTCCTGAGTCTACAGGTCACAATTCAAGGGATCTTTATCAAGCTTACCTTGAACCGAGTCCAAGTTAGACTTAGAAATCCGAACTCTAACAGAGATATCACTAAAATCTTTCTTGTTCAGCAGTTTAAGAGCGAGCTTAAGATTTTTTAGTTTCTGGCATACCCTAAACATAGGGACCCCTCTAATGTACTGGACCCAAGAAGCATTCACACTATTCAGAAAATCCGGATGTTTAGACCAAAAATCAAAGTATTTGAAAGGCTTCTTAAAGGAAGACAAGGTACCACTAATGTTAACCACTGCAGGAGAATGGTCAGAGATACCAGAAGGAAGAAAAGTAACAGAAGACTCCGGAAACTTAGCTAACCAAGAATCATTAAGAAGCACTCTATCAATCTTAGTGGCTATATAAGCCCCAGCTCCTCTCTTGTTAGCCCAAGTAAATTGGCAACCCCCATAGGAAAGGTCAATCAACTCCGAAGAATTGATATAACAATTAAATTCCTTATGATCGTTGGACCAAGACAAAGAACCCCCAACTTTTTCCTAAGGGTAACAGACAACATTAAAATCCCCCAGGAAAGAGCAAGGGAAATTGGATTTAGAGTGGGAAATCAGTAACATTTCTTCAAAAAAGGATTTCTCAAGGAGTGTTTATTATCCGCATACACAAATGTGGCAAAAAAACTAACATTTGTGGCCAAAACATTGATTTCACAAAAAATATGCTGGTTAGACATTGAAACGAAATTAATATCACACACCTCATTATCCCAGCACACCCACACCCTACCAGTTTCAGTTGGTTGTGAGTTAGACAAAAAGGACCAATTACCAAAACAATTCTTACAAATTTTTATTTCATTACACTATTTGATTTTGGTCTCCAAAACACCAATGACAAAAATATTTTCATTCAGCACAAGATTTTTAAGTTCTTTATGTTTAGAAGGGTCATTCAACCCTCTAACATTCCAAGAAGCAATTTTAACAGTCATTGGAAACTACACAAAAAATATGAAACCACAACCAACCAAAAAAGGTTAGTTTTTCTTTTTCCTCTGGCTGCTGTTACCTTTTTTTTTTTTGGGTGGGTAAGCTGCTGTTACCTTTGCCAGAGGACTTACTATTATGCACTGGAGTAGTCTTGTTAACCTGAGCTGCAGCCTGATTCATATTCCTTGCCGACGAGACCTCAGCTGTCACAATCTCTAAGTACTCAGCCGCATTTGGAATGACTAGCTTGGTAAGTTCCAGCATACTGTCCTTGAACAAATGCACATTGCTGGATTCGGACCCAACTTCTTCCACAGATTGGCCTGATTCCTCCTCAGGGGTAGAACTTTCCACTACTTGGGCTAGTGGAACCACCATCCCTGGACTGCCTCCTTCTCGAGCTAGCTGAGTTGGTACTAAAGGGATAGGATCTGGTGGCACACTAGGAGCTAAAGGAGGAGGAGATGGGTCAGGATCTCCCATCTTCCTCTTTCCCTTGGCTTTGACTGTAGTCCAACCCTCCTCCTGCTCAAGAATAACTTCCTCAGTCTGCTTCTGGAGAGTAAGAAGATTGGCCACCTGTTTAGATACACACTTCTCTGTTTCATGCCCAAAAATCTGACAATGCTTGTAGACAGAAGGCAAACCCTAATATTCAACCCGAATCAGAACGGCTTCATCTTCTCATCTAATCTGGAAATACCTAGGTAGATTAGAAGTAGCCTCAATTTCAATGCAAATTCTCGCAAAGGCCACCCTTGTACCTCTTGCCGTAAGCTGGTCCATAAAGAGGGGAGTACCTATGGCACTAGCAATTCTGCTAAGACCATCAAGATCCCAGTATTCCAGAGGGACGTTAAAAAACTTTACCCAAACCGGAATCTTAGTGGACTTCTCCTTAGTTAGCTTCATCATCCTTTTCCACTGTTTCAGGATTAACAGATAGCCCCCAATGTACCATGGCCCATCTTTGAGCACCTCAGAGCAGCATTATGGGGATTCAAAGATGAAAAACATGAAACCATCCCCATTTGTAAGAACTTCATTTAAACCTTTGTTCTTCCACAACCCAAAAGCACTATTCCGCAAATAATTATACCCAACCCCTTTATCAATGAAATACCCAACCAGACAAGAGTCCCACTTTTCCAAAGGATCTGATCTTAGAGGCATATTAACTACAACACCATCATCAACAGAGGTAGAAGGGATATACCTTAGCTTGATATTGGAGTGTGTTGATACAGCAGCAACATTGGCCCACGATCTGGGTTGTGGAAGATCAGAACCACCACCCCCCGTGGCTTTATTACCCCCAGCGTCTCTACGGCCTCCTCTAGTCCCACGATAACTGGTACCCCCTCTGCCTCGACCTCTACGGTAACTATCCCCAAAGTTAAGATCGCTAAGCAGAGATCGATTCAACCCTTCTCCTCTATTTCTTGTTACGTCAAAACTATCAGGTAGGTATTGGAACCTATTTCCATCTTCCTCAACTATTTCTGACCAACTAGGGTTCGAAGACTGCCCAGTCAGGGTCAGAAAAGAACCATCTCTCCCTACCTCTAACGAAGGTGTCACTAAACTTAGAACTTCTTCCTCAACAATGGGCTCCAAAACTCCCACTTGGTCAGATCTGATCTCCAACGAAGTGGCAGGGAGACCCTCCCTCCGATCCAAGAGTTTCGGAGAAGAAGCCCTACCTTCCGAACCCAACACCATTTCCAACGGAAGCGTTGACACAGATGAACCCCCGATCTACGAATCCACGATGTTGATTGAAGAAGCTTTCAATCGCAAAATACGATCGGCCACTTCTTGGAATTCCACCCATGGATCTGGGTTTTTAGTGTTTTGATCAACTCTGTTTGGGTTTTCAGCCCTAGCACCAGCAGTAATCTCACTCACCATCGAAGATTTTGACGCATCCATCGATATCTCACTTAAACCCTCAAATTTGTTGCTAACAAAACCTGTAATAACAGAAGTATTACCCCGTCCCTGAACATCAAGCCCTAAATTAATATTACTACCCACCTCAGAACAAGAGTGATTGGAAACATTAACTCCTGCCATCGTATTCAATGAGAAATTGAAACCTAGAAACCAAAGTTTCTAGAGAGATGTTGGAGCTTCGCACTCTAACCCATGATTTTTCCTATTTCACTTTCTTTTTTCCAGTTTAACTCAAACTTATCTTGATTAAGTGGCCAAAAAAGCTTCTTTTTTTTTTTTTTTTTTTTTTTTTTTGTGTGTGTGCTTAAAATAGCCAAAAAAGCCCCAACTTTTGCTTCCCAAACAAAGCCTTAGGCAACTAACAGTTTCAATAGCTTAAGTAGCCAAGTTTAACTCAAACTTATCTTGATTAGCCTCCAAGAAAGAGATTTTACTGAGTAATTGTAGTTGAACGGTATTTTTTTAACTTAAGCGCATCATTTAAGGTTTTTCTAAATCATGTAAGTTTTCAATTCTCCAGTACACAAAAGGATAAATTAGAATTCCTTTTCATTTTCTTCCTATTCCCCTTTCTTTTCTCTAACTTCTAGCTCTCAAGAAGATACTTTCTCTCTAACAAACTCCATCCTTCTCCAACCTTCTCTCTTTTGTTCTAGGACCTAATTAGCTTAGGCAACTAATAGTTCCATTAGTTTAAATGGCCATGTTTAACTTAAACTAATCTTGCTTGACTGCCAAGAAAGAGATTTTACTAAGTAATTGTAGCTTAACGATATTAGTTTCACTTAAGCACCTCCTTTAAGGTTTTGTAAATCAGCTAAGTGTTCAATTCTCAAGTCCAAAAGGATGAATTTGAATTCGCTATAATTTTCATCCTATTTTCCTTTCTTTTCTCTAACTTTCTCTTCTACCACCCAAGAAGAAAGTTTCTCTCTAACGCTCTCCGTCATTCTCCATACTTCTCTATTTTGTTCTAGGAACTAATTAGCTTCGGCAACTGTTAGTTTCATTTGTTTAAGTGGCCAAGTTTAACACAAACTAATCTTGCTTAGCCTCCAAGAAAGAGAATTTACAGAGTAATTGTAGTTTAATGATATTTCTTTAACTTAAGCGAATCATTTAATGTTTTCTAAATCACCTAAGTGTTTAGTCCTCAAGTCCAAAATCACAAATTCGAATTTGCTTTAATTTTCACCCTATTTCCCTTTCTTTTCTCTGACTTTCCCTTCTGGCTCTCGAGAAGAAAGTTTCTCGCTAACCCCACCGTCCTTCTACATCATTCGCTCGTTTGTTTGAGGAACTAGTTAGCTTAGGCAACTAATGGTTTCATTAGGTTAAGTGGGCAAGTTTAAATCAAACTACTCTTGCTTAGCCACCAAGATAGCGAATTTACTAAGTTATTGTAGCTTAACGATATTAGTTTAACTTAAGCAACTCATTCAGTGTTTTCAAAATCACCTAACTGTTCCATTGTCAAGTCCAAAAGGGTGAATTTGAATTCCCTTTAATTTTCAGTCTATTTCCGTTTCTTTTCTCTAACTTCCGCTTTTAGCTCCCAAGAAGAAAGTTTCTCTCTAACACTCTGCGTCCTTCTCCATCTGTCTCTCTTTTGTTCCGGGAACTAATTAGCTTGCCAACAAATTGTTTCTTTAGCTTACGTCGCGTAGTTTAATTCAAGCTAATCTTGTTTAGCGTCTAAGAAAGAGAATTTTCAAAGTAGTTGTATCTTATAAATATCAATTTAGGCACCTCTTTTACAGTTTTGTAAATAACGTAAGTATTCAATTTTCAAGTGCAAAATGATGAATTTGAATTCGCTTTAATTTTCATCCTAATTGCTTTCTTTTTCTCCAACTTTCTCTTTTGCCACTCAAGAAGAAAGTTTCTCTCTAACTCTCTTCGTCCTTCTCCATCCTTCACCCTTTTGTTCTAGGAACTAATTAGCTTCAGCAACTTTTAGTTTCATTAGCTTAAGTGGATGTGTAAGCTTTCGGTAGGGCCTTGGGCATGCACCTAGCAGATGTGCAAGTTTCTTGCTTTCATTTATGGCTTACTTACCCAAATAAACAAGTTTAACTCTAACTAATCCTGATTAACAATATTAGTTTAAAATATGCATCGCATTTAATGTTTTCTAAATCACCTAAGTGTTCAATTCTCAAGTCCAAAAAGATGAATCTGAATTCGCATTAATTTTCATCCTATTTCCCTTTCTTTTCTAAAACTTTCCCATCTAGCTCTCAGGAAGAAAGTTTCTCTCTAACTCTCACTGCCGTTCTTTTTCATCGTTCTCTCTTTTATTCTACGAACTAATTAGTTCAGGCAACCAATAGTTTCATTAGCTTAAGTGGCCAAGTTTAATTCAAACTAATCCTGCTTAGCCTCCAAGATAAAGAATTTACTGAGCAATTGTAGCTTAATGATATTAGTTTAACTTGAGCAACTCGTTTTATGTTTCCTAAATCATTCAAGTGTTCAATTCAGAAGTCCAGAAGGATGAATTTGACTTCCCTTTAATTTTCATCCTATTTCCATTTCTTTTCTCTAACTTTCTCTTCCAACTCTCAAGAAGAAAGTTTCTCTCCAAATCTCCCCGACCTTCTCCAATCTTCTCTCGTTTGTTCTAGGAACTAATTATCTTAGGCAACTAATAGTTTCAATAGCTTAAGTAGCCAAGTTTAACTCAAACTTATCTTGATTAGCCTCCAAGAAAGAGATTTTACTAAGTAATTGTAGTTTAACGATATTTGTTTAACTTACGCGCGTCATTTAAGGTTTTTCTAAATCATGTAAGTTTTCAATTCTCCAGTACACAAAAGGATGAATTAGAATTCCCCTTCATTTTCATCCTATTCCCCTTTCATTTCTCGAACTTCTAGCTCTCAAGAAGATACTTTCTCTCTGACAATCTCCGTCTTTCTCCAACCTTCTTTCTTTTGTTCTAGGACCTAATTAGCTTAGGCAACTATAGTTCCATTAGTTTAAATGGCCACGTTTAACTCAAACTAATCTTGCTCGGCTGCCAAAGAAAAAATTTTACTGAGTAATTGTAGCTTAACGATATTAGTTTTACTTAAGCACCTCGTTTAAGGTTTTGTAAATCAGCTAAGTGTTCAATTCTCAAGTCCAAAAGGATGAATTTGAATTCGCTATAATTTTCATCATATTTTCCTCGCTTTTCTCTAACTTTCTCTTCTACCACCCAAGAAGAAAGTTTCTCTCTAACGCTCTCCGTCCTTCTCCATACTTCTCTATTTTGTTCTAAGAACTAATTAGCTTCGGCAACTGTTAGTTTCATTTGTGTAAGTGGCCAAGTTTAACTCAAGCTAATGTTGCTTAGCCTCCAAGAAAGAGAATTTACAGAGTAATTGTAGTTTAATGATATTACTTTAACTTAAGCGAATCATTTAATGTTTTCTAAATCACCTAAGTGTTCAGCCCTCAAGTCCAAAACCACAAATTTGAATTTGCTTTAAATTTCACCATATTTCCCTTTCTTTTCTCTGACTTTCCCTTTTGGCTCTCGAGAAAAAGTTTCTCGCTAATTCCTACCGTCCTTCTACATCATTCGCTCTTTTGTTCGAGGAACTAGTTAGCTTAGGCAACTAATGGCTTCATTAGGTTAAGTGGGCAAGTTTAACTCAAACTAATCTTGCTTAGCCTCCAAGACAACGAATTTACTGAGTAATTGTAGCTTAACGATATTAGTTTAACTTAAGCAACTCATTTTAGGTTTTCTAAATCAACTTAGTGTTCAATTCTCAACTCCAAAAGGATGAATTTGAATTCCCTTTAATTTTCATTCTATTTCCGTTTCTTTTCTCTAACTTCATCTTTTAGCTCTCAAGAAGAAAGTTTCTCTCTAACACTCTCTGTCCTTCTCCATTCGTCTCTCTTTTGTTTTGGGAACTAATTAGCTTGCCAACTAATTGTTTCTTTAGCTTATGTCGCCTCGCTTAATTCAAACTAATCTTGTTTAGCGTCCAAAAAGAGAATTTTCAGAGTAGTTGTATCTTAGCAATATCAGTTTATTTTACGATTTTGTAAAGAACCTAAGTATTCAATTTTCAAGTGCAAAATGATGAATTTGAATTCGTTTTAATTTTCATCCTAATTCCCTTATGTTTCTCCAACTTTAGCTTCTACCACTCAAGAAGAAAGTTTCTCTAACTCTCTCCGTCCTTCTCCATCCTTCACCCTTTTGTTCTAGGAACTAATTAGCTTCGACAACTTTTAGTTTCGTTAGCTTATGTGGGTCTGGAGGAAGCTGCTGTCCCTCAGGAGTATTGTTTCCCCTCTTATTTTCCATAAGATAGGTAAGGGTGACTCTACCTTCCTTTGGTTTGACAATTGGCACCCTCTTGGGCCTCTCTGGGCTATATATGGGGATAGAATACTGTATGATTCAGGTCTTAATAAGGAGACTAAAGTTAGTCAAATTGTTCAGGATAACTCTTGGCATTGGCCTGTCCCAAACTCTTGGGAAATTCAGGAGTGGATTTCGTCTACTCCTGAAAGTTGTAGACCTGATCCTTCTAGTGATGATCTTATCAGATGGACCCTCACCTCTGATGGGGGTTTCACCATCAATTCTGCTTGGAATCACTGGAGATGTAAGTTTGCCAAAGTAGCTTGGCATGATTTCGTCTGGGGCCACCATAAGATACCTAGGGTTAGCTTTATTGTCTGGCTTGCTATTCATGAGAGGCTTAATACGGGTGATAGAGTGTCTTCTTTTGGCATTATTACTACCTGCTCTTTCTGTCCGGATCCCACTGAAAGCCACTCTCATCTCTTTTTTGGCTGCACTTTCTCTTCTAGAGTTTGGCATGCCATTCAAAGTAGATGTAATGTTAACTGGCCAGCTCTCCATTGGCCTGGGATCATTACCTATGCCACAAGTGAGACCAAGGGCAAAACTCTGAGAGCCAATGTCCTTAAGTTGGCTTTGATGTGCACTATTTATAACATCTGGATTGAGAGGAACAATAGAAAATTCAATAAAGTGTCTAAACCAAAAGAGGTTATTATTAAATCTATTATTCACATGGTTCGGGGGAGACTTCTATCTGTTACTAATCTCCCTAGATCTCTAGGGGATAACTGGTTTCTTTCTCACTGGAATTTGCCTGAAGTTGTTTTGAAGCCCCTTTCCTCTGTTAGGAATGGGAGAGTTACCGAGTGATGTGAGTCTCAGTATATGAGGGTTGAGTGTTGGTGAGCAAAATTATTTTTTTCTAATGGTTTGCTCTTTTTGTAGCTGCTGTGCATTTGGATCTCATGTGAGGGTTGAGTGTTGAGAGGAATATAGACTTTCTGTCGCTTGTTGTGGGTTGAGTGAACAGAGTCCTCAAATTTGTTTTTGCTAATGTCTATATATATATTAACTTTTTATTTGCAGGCTAAGGAAGCTATTTTTGAGTGGTGTGAGTTTCTATATTGTGGGTTGAGTGATGTGAGGTTCTATACTGTGGGATCTATTATTTTATTCCTGGAATATGATTCTTGTCATTCACTTAATTGTAACTTCTTTGAGCTGCACCTTGCAGGGTTTACTACTTGGTGTAAGCATTGTATTGGTTGCATGGGAGGGCAGCTGCGTTTCCTGGGCAACTACTGGTTTGTAAGCACCAAGAATTTGGGTTCTAGAGTTCACTGGTTTGTGGTGATGGCAGCTTGTAGCGCCTTTGGGGGGAAGTTTGTCTTTATTTCTGACATTTTAATTTATTATGATTGGACTTTACAGCGGGTTTGCTGTGCTCATCTCTTTGGCCTATCCATGCGGGATGTGCATGGCATTACAGTTTTTGTTTCTAGGGTGCGTCCTGTGCTTGTTTTTTTTGGGTACATATATGGGTTGTGCATGATAATCTGTCAAAATGATCAAAGGTTTTGCATAGGTGCCAGGTTGTGGATAATGGGACAGCGAGATGGACTTTATCCTTTTGTTGACTATGATGGCTGGTTCGTTTTTAAAGTATGCTATATATTTAGTTTTTTTTGGTTTCTTGCTTTTACATGCGGGCTGTGCATGGTTAAGTCGGTTTGTATAGCTCCATTCCCGTAAGATTGTGTTCATATGTCCTATATGTTTCCTATAGGATGCATGAACATTTTTGTTTTTTCGGGATTGTTTTGGTGCTCTTCTTTTTTTATTAGTGTTCTGTCAATTATTTTTGTATGGACAGTTCATTAGGTTTGTGGGCTTTAGTAGCTATGGTAGTTTTGGCTTGTTTGCCTAGGTTGGTTCTTGTTTTTTTCGTTTAGGGCCTAGGGCATGCCCCTTGTACTCGTGTAATTTTTCTGTCTTTTATTTTATGACTTATTCACCCAAAAAAAAAAGTTTTCGGTAGGGCCTTGGGCACCTAGCAGATGTGTATGTTTCTTGCTTTCATTTTATGGCTTACTTACCCAAATAAAGAAATTTAACTCTAACTAATCTTGATTAACAATATTAGTTTAAAATATGCATCGCATTTAATGTTTTCTAAATCACCTAAGTGTTCAATTCTCAAGTCCAAAAAGATGAATTTGAATTCGCATTAATTTTCATCCTATTTCCCTTTCTTTTCTAAAACTTTCCCATCTAGCTCTCAGGAAGAAAGTTTCTCTCTAACTCTCACTGCCGTTCTTTTTCATCGTTCTCTCTTTTATTCTACGAACTAATTAGTTCAGGCAACCAATAGTTTCATTAGCTCAAGTGGCCAAGTTTAATTCAAACTAATCCTTAGCCTCCAAATAAAGAAATTTAACTCTAACTAATCTTGATTAACGATATTAGTTTAAAATATGCATCGCATTTAATGTTTTCTAAATCACCTAAGTGTTCAATTCTCATGTCTAAAAGATGAATCTGAATTAGCATTAATTTTCATCCTGTTTCCCTTTCTTTTCTAAAACTTTCCCATCTAGCTCTCAGGAAGAATGTTTCTGTCTAACTTTCTCACCTTTTCCAATCGTTCTCTCTTTTATTCTACGAACTAATTAGTTCAGGCAACCAATAGTTTCATTAGCTTAAGTGGCCAAGTTTAATTCAAACTAATCCTGCTTAGCCTCCAAGATAAAGAATTTACTGAGCAATTGTAGCTTAATGATATTAGTTTAACTTGAGCAACTCGTTTTATGTTTCCTAAATCATTCAAGTGTTCAATTCAGAAGTCCAGAAGGATGAATTTGACTTCCCTTTAATTTTCATCCTATTTCCATTTCTTTTCTCTAACTTTCTCTTCCAACTCTCAAGAAGAAAGTTTCTCTCCAAATCTCCCCGACCTTCTCCAATCTTCTCTCGTTTGTTCTAGGAACTAATTATCTTAGGCAACTAATAGTTTCAATAGCTTAAGTAGCCAAGTTTAACTCAAACTTATCTTGATTAGCCTCCAAGAAAGAGATTTTACTAAGTAATTGTAGTTTAACGATATTTGTTTAACTTACGCGCGCCATTTAAGGTTTTTCTAAATCATGTAAGTTTTCAATTCTCCAGTACACAAAAGGATGAATTAGAATTCCCCTTCATTTTCATCCTATTCCCCTTTCATTTCTCGAACTTCTAGCTCTCAAGAAGATACTTTCTCTCTGACAATCTCCGTCTTTCTCCAACCTTCTTTCTTTTGTTCTAGGACCTAATTAGCTTAGGCAACTATAGTTCCATTAGTTTAAATGGCCACGTTTAACTCAAACTAATCTTGCTTGGCTGCCAAGAAAGATATTTTACTGAGTAATTGTAGCTTAACGATATTAGTTTTACTTAAGCACCTCGTTTAAGGTTTTGTAAATCAGCTAAGTGTTCAATTCTCAAGTCCAAAAGGATGAATTTGAATTCGCTATAATTTTCATCATATTTTCCTCGCTTTTCTCTAACTTTCTCTTCTACCACCCAAGAAGAAAGTTTCTCTCTAACGCTCTCCGTCCTTCTCCATACTTCTCTATTTTGTTCTAAGAACTAATTAGCTTCGGCAACTGTTAGTTTCATTTGTGTAAGTGGCCAAGTTTAACTCAAGCTAATCTTGCTTAGCCTCCAAGAAAGAGAATTTACAGAGTAATTGTAGTTTAATGATATTACTTTAACTTAAGCGAATCATTTAATGTTTTCTAAATCACCTAAGTGTTCGGCCCTCAAGTCCAAAACCACAAATTTGAATTTGCTTTAAATTTCACCATATTTCCCTTTCTTTTCTCTGACTTTCCCTTTTGGCTCTCGAGAAGAAAGTTTCTCGCTAATTCCCACCGTCCTTCTACATCATTCGCTCTTTTGTTTGAGGAACTAGTTAGCTTAGGCAACTAATGGCTTCATTAGGTTAAGTGGGCAAGTTTAACTCAAACTAATCTTGCTTAGCCTCCAAGACAACGAATTTACTGAGTAATTGTAGCTTAACGATATTAGTTTAACTTAAGCAACTCATTCAGTGTTTTCAAAATCACCTAACTGTTCCATTGTCAAGTCCAAAAAATGAATTTGAATTCCCTTTAATTTTCATTCTATTTCCGTTTCTTTTCTCTAACTTCATCTTTTAGCTCTCAAGAAGAAAGTTTCTCTCTAACACTCTCTCTGTCCTTCTCCATTCGTCTCTCTTTTGTTTTGGGAACTAATTAGCTTGCCAACTAATTGTTTCTTTAGCTTATGTCGCCTCGCTTAATTCAAACTAATCTTGTTTAGCGTCCAAAAAGAGAATTTTCAGAGTAGTTGTATCTTAGCAATATCAGTTTATTTTACGATTTTGTAAAGAACCTAAGTATTCAATTTTCAAGTGCAAAATGATGAATTTGAATTCGTTTTAATTTTCATCCTAATTCCCTTATGTTTCTCCAACTTTAGCTTCTACCACTCAAGAAGAAAGTTTCTCTAACTCTCTCCGTCCTTCTCCATCCTTCACCCTTTTGTTCTAGGAACTAATTAGCTTCGACAACTTTTAGTTTCATTAGCTTAAGTGGATGTGTAAGTTTTCGGTAGGGCCTTGGGCACCTAGCAGATGTGTAAGTTGCTTGCTTTCATTTTATGGCTTACTTACCCAAATAAAGAAATTTAACTCTAACTAATCTTGATTAACGATATTAGTTTAAAATATGCATCGCATTTAATGTTTTCTAAATCACCTAAGTGTTCAATTCTCAAGTCCAAAAAGATGAATCTGAATTAGCATTAATTTTCATCCTATTTCCTTTCTTTTCTAAAACTTTCCCATCTAGCTCTCAGGAAGAAAGTTTCTCTCTAACGCTCACTCCCGTTCTTTTTCATGGTTCACTCTTTTATTCTCTGAACTAATTAGTTCAGCAACCAATAGTTTCATTAGCTTAAGTGGCCAAGTTTAATTCAAACTAATCTGCTTAGCCTCCAAGATAAAGAATTTCTTGAGCAATTGTAACTTAATGATATTAGTTTAACTTGAACAACTAGTTTTATGTTTACTAAATCATTCAAGTGTTCAATTCGAAGTCCAAAAGGATGAATTTGAATTCCTTTAATTTTCATCCTATTTCCATTTCTTTTCTCTAACTTTCTCTTCCAACTCTCAAGAAGAAAGTTTCTCTCCAAATCTCCCCGACCTTCTCCAATCTTCTCTCGTTTGTTCTAGGAACTAATTATCTTAGGCAACTAATAGTTTCAATAGCTTAAGTAGCCAAGTTTAACTCAAACTTATCATGATTAGCCTCCAAGAAAGAGATTTTACTAAGTAATTGTAGTTTAACGATATTTGTTTAACTTACGCGCGCCATTTAAGGTTTTTCTAAATCATGTAAGTTTTCAATTCTCCAGTACACAAAAGGATGAATTAGAATTCCCCTTCATTTTCATCCTATCCCCCTTTCATTTCTCGAACTTCTAGCTCTCAAGAAGATACTTTCTCTCTGACAATCTCCGTCTTTCTCCAACCTTCTTTCTTTTGTTCTAGGACCTAATTAGCTTAGGCAACTATAGTTCCATTAGTTTAAATGGCCACGTTTAACTCAAACTAATCTTGCTTGGCTGCCAAGAAAGATATTTTACTGAGTAATTGTAGCTTAACGATATTAGTTTTACTTAAGCACCTCGTTTAAGGTTTTGTAAATCAGCTAAGTGTTCAATTCTCAAGTCCAAAAGGATGAATTTGAATTCGCTATAATTTTCATCATATTTTCCTCGCTTTTCTCTAACTTTCTCTTCTACCACCCAAGAAGAAAGTTTCTCTCTAACGCTCTCCGTCCTTCTCCATACTTCTCTATTTTGTTCTAAGAACTAATTAGCTTCGGCAACTGTTAGTTTCATTTGTGTAAGTGGCCAAGTTTAACTCAAGCTAATCTTGCTTAGCCTCCAAGAAAGAGAATTTACAGAGTAATTGTAGTTTAATGATATTACTTTAACTTAAGCGAATCATTTAATGTTTTCTAAATCACCTAAGTGTTCGGCCCTCAAGTCCAAAACCACAAATTTGAATTTGCTTTAAATTTCACCATATTTCACATTCTTTTCTCTGTCTTTCCCTTTTGGCTCTCGAGACGAAAGTTACTCGCTAATTCCCACCGTCCTTCTACATCATTACGCTCTTTTGTTCGAGGAACTAGTTAGCTTAGGCAACTAATGGCTTCATTAGGTTAAGTGGGCAAGTTTAACTCAAACTAATCTTGCTTAGCCTCCAAGACAACGAATTTACTGAGTAATTGTAGCTTAACGATATTAGTTTAACTTAAGCAACTCATTCAGTGTTTTCAAAATCACCTAACTGTTCCATTGTCAAGTCCAAAAAATGAATTTGAATTCCCTTTAATTTTCATTCTATTTCCGTTTCTTTTCTCTAACTTCATCTTTTAGCTCTCAAGAAGAAAGTTTCTCTCTAACACTCTCTGTCCTTCTCCATTCGTCTCTCTTTTGTTTTGGGAACTAATTAGCTTGCCAACTAATTGTTTCTTTAGCTTATGTCGCCTCGCTTAATTCAAACTAATCTTGTTTAGCGTCCAAAAAGAGAATTTTCAGAGTAGTTGTATCTTAGCAATATCAGTTTATTTTACGATTTTGTAAAGAACCTAAGTATTCAATTTTCAAGTGCAAAATGATGAATTTGAATTCGTTTTAATTTTCATCCTAATTCCCTTATGTTTCTCCAACTTTAGCTTCTACCACTCAAGAAGAAAGTTTCTCTAACTCTCTCCGTCCTTCTCCATCCTTCACCCTTTTGTTCTAGGAACTAATTAGCTTCGACAACTTTTAGTTTCATTAGCTTAAGTGGATGTGTAAGTTTTCGGTAGGGCCTTGGGCACCTAGCAGATGTGTAAGTTGCTTGCTTTCATTTTATGGCTTACTTACCCAAATAAAGAAATTTAACTCTAACTAATCTTGATTAACGATATTAGTTTAAAATATGCATCGCATTTAATGTTTTCTAAATCACCTAAGTGTTCAATTCTCAAGTCCAAAAAGATGAATCTGAATTCGCAATAATTTTCATCCTATTTCCCTTTCACTTCTAAAACTTTCCCATCTAGCTCTCGGGAAGAAAGTTTCTCTCTAACTCTCACTTCTCGTTTCTTTTTCATCGTTCTCTCTTTTATTCTACGAACTAATTAGTTCAGGCAACCAATAGTTTCATTAGCTTAAGTGGCCAAGTTTAATTCAAACTAATCCTGCTTAGCCTCCAAGATAAAGAATTTACTGAGCAATTGTAGCTTAATGATATTAGTTTAACTTGAGCAACTCGTTTTATGTTTCCTAAATCATTCAAGTGTTCAATTCAGAAGTCCAAAAGGATGAATTTGAATTCCCTTTAATTTTCATCCTATTTCCATTTCTTTTCTCTAACTTTCTCTTCCAACTCTCAAGAAGAAAGTTTCTCTCCAAATCTCCCCGACCTTCTCCAATCTTCTCTCGTTTGTTCTAGGAACTAATTATCTTAGGCAACTAATAGTTTCAATAGCTTAAGTAGCCAAGTTTAACTCAAACTTATCATGATTAGCCTCCAAGAAAGAGATTTTACTAAGTAATTGTAGTTTAACGATATTTGTTTAACTTACGCGCGCCATTTAAGGTTTTTCTAAATCATGTAAGTTTTCAATTCTCCAGTACACAAAAGGATGAATTAGAATTCCCCTTCATTTTCATCCTATTCCCCTTTCATTTCTCGAACTTCTAGCTCTCAAGAAGATACTTTCTCTCTGACAATCTCCGTCTTTCTCCAACCTTCTTTCTTTTGTTCTAGGACCTAATTAGCTTAGGCAACTATAGTTCCATTAGTTTAAATGGCCACGTTTAACTCAAACTAATCTTGCTTGGCTGCCAAGAAAGATATTTTACTGAGTAATTGTAGCTTAACGATATTAGTTTTACTTAAGCACCTCGTTTAAGGTTTTGTAAATCTGCTAAGTGTTCAATTCTCAAGTCCAAAAGGATGAATTTGAATTGGCTATAATTTTCATCATATTTTCCTCGCTTTTCTCTAACTTTCTCTTCTACCACCCAAGAAGAAAGTTTCTCTCTAACGCTCTCCGTCCTTCTCCATACTTCTCTATTTTGTTCTAAGAACTAATTAGCTTCGGCAACTGTTAGTTTCATTTGTGTAAGTGGCCAAGTTTAACTCAAGCTAATCTTGCTTAGCCTCCAAGAAAGAGAATTTACAGAGTAATTGTAGTTTAATGATATTACTTTAACTTAAGCGAATCATTTAATGTTTTCTAAATCACCTAAGTGTTCGGCCCTCAAGTCCAAAACCACAAATTTGAATTTGCTTTAAATTTCACCATATTTCCCTTTCTTTTCTCTGACTTTCCCTTTTGGCTCTCGAGAAGAAAGTTTCTCGCTAATTCCCACCGTCCTTCTACATCATTACGCTCTTTTGTTAGGAACTAGTTAGCTTAGGCAACTAATGGCTTCATTAGGTTAAGTGGGCAAGTTTAACTCAAACTAATCTTGCTTAGCCTCCAAGACAACGAATTTACTGAGTAATTGTAGCTTAACGATATTAGTTTAACTTAAGCAACTCATTCAGTGTTTTCAAAATCACCTAAGTGTTCAATTCTCAAGTCCAAAAGGATGAATTTGAATTCCCTTTAATTTTCATTCTATTTCCGTTTCTTTTCTCTAACTTCATCTTTTAGCTCTCAAGAAGAAAGTTTCTCTCTAACACTCTCTGTCCTTCTCCATTCGTCTCTCTTTTGTTTTGGGAACTAATTAGCTTGCCAACTAATTGTTTCTTTAGCTTATGTCGCCTCGCTTAATTCAAACTAATCTTGTTTAGCGTCCAAAAGAGAATTTTCAGAGTAGTTGTATCTTAGCAATATCAGTTTATTTTACGATTTTGTAAAGAACCTAAGTATTCAATTTTCAAGTGCAAAATGATGAATTTGAATTCGTTTTAATTTTCATCCTAATTCCCTTATGTTTCTCCAACTTTAGCTTCTACCACTCAAGAAGAAAGTTTCTCTAACTCTCTCCGTCCTTCTCCATCCTTCACCCTTTTGTTCTAGGAACTAATTAGCTTCGACAACTTTTAGTTTCATTAGCTTAAGTGGATGTGTAAGTTTTCGGTAGGGCCTTGGGCACCTAGCAGATGTGTAAGTTGCTTGCTTTCATTTTATGGCTTACTTACCCAAATAAAGAAATTTAACTCTAACTAATCTTGATTAACGATATTAGTTTAAAATATGCATCGCATTTAATGTTTTCTAAATCACCTAAGTGTTCAATTCTCAAGTCCAAAAAGATGAATCTGAATTCGCATTAATTTTCATCCTATTTCCCTTTCTTTTCTAAAACTTTCCCATCTAGCTCTCAGGAAGAAAGTTTCTCTCTAACTCTCACTGCCGTTCTTTTTCATCGTTCTCTCTTTTATTCTACGAACTAATTAGTTCAGGCAACCAATAGTTTCATTAGCTTAAGTGGCCAAGTTTAATTCAAACTAATCCTGCTTAGCCTCCAAGATAAAGAATTTACTGAGCAATTGTAGCTTAATGATATTAGTTTAACTTGAGCAACTCGTTTTATGTTTCCTAAATCATTCAAGTGTTCAATTCAGAAGTCCAAAAGGATGAATTTGAATTCCTTCGATTTTGTTCCTATTTCTCTAACTTTCTCTTCCAACTCTCAAGAAGAAAGTTTCTCTCCAAATCTCCCCGACCTTCTCCAATCTTCTCTCGTTTGTTCTAGGAACTAATTATCTTAGGCAACTAATAGTTTCAATAGCTTAAGTAGCCAAGTTTAACTCAAACTTATCATGATTAGCCTCCAAGAAAGAGATTTTACTAAGTAATTGTAGTTTAACGATATTTGTTTAACTTCTTAGCGCCATTTAAGGTTTTTCTAAATCATGTAAGTTTTCAATTCTCCAAGACACAAAAGGATGAATTAGAATTCCCTTCATTTTCATCCTATTCCCTTTCATTTCTCGAACTTCTAGCTCTCAAGAAGATACTTTCTCTCTGACAATCTCCGTCTTTCTCCAACCTTCTTTCTTTTGTTCTAGGACCTAATTAGCTTAGGCAACTATAGTTCCATTAGTTTAAATGGCCACGTTTAACTCAAACTAATCTTGCTTGGCTGCCAAGAAAGATATTTTACTGAGTAATTGTAGCTTAACGATATTAGTTTTACTTAAGCACCTCGTTTAAGGTTTTGTAAATCAGCTAAGTGTTCAATTCTCAAGTCCAAAAGGATGAATTTGAATTCGCTATAATTTTCATCATATTTTCCTCGCTTTTCTCTAACTTTCTCTTCTACCACCCAAGAAGAAAGTTTCTCTCTAACGCTCTCCGTCCTTCTCCATACTTCTCTATTTTGTTCTAAGAACTAATTAGCTTCGGCAACTGTTAGTTTCATTTGTGTAAGTGGCCAAGTTTAACTCAAGCTAATCTTGCTTAGCCTCCAAGAAAGAGAATTTACAGAGTAATTGTAGTTTAATGATATTACTTTAACTTAAGCGAATCATTTAATGTTTTCTAAATCACCTAAGTGTTCAGCCCTCAAGTCCAAAACCACAAATTTGAATTTGCTTTAAATTTCACCATATTTCCCTTTCTTTTCTCTGACTTTCCCTTTTGGCTCTCGAGAAGAAAGTTTCTCGCTAATTCCCACCGTCCTTCTACATCATTCGCTCTTTTGTTAGGAACTAGTTAGCTTAGGCAACTAATGGCTTCATTAGGTTAAGTGGGCAAGTTTAACTCAAACTAATCTTGCTTAGCCTCCAAGACAACGAATTTACTGAGTAATTGTAGCTTAACGATATTAGTTTAACTTAAGCAACTCATTCAGTGTTTTCAAAATCACCTAACTGTTCCATTGTCAAGTCCAAAAAATGAATTTGAATTCCCTTTAATTTTCATTCTATTTCCGTTTCTTTTCTCTAACTTCATCTTTTAGCTCTCAAGAAGAAAGTTTCTCTCTAACACTCTCTGTCCTTCTCCATTCGTCTCTCTTTTGTTTTGGGAACTAATTAGCTTGCCAACTAATTGTTTCTTTAGCTTATGTCGCCTCGCTTAATTCAAACTAATCTTGTTTAGCGTCCAAAAAGAGAATTTTCAGAGTAGTTGTATCTTAGCAATATCAGTTTATTTTACGATTTTGTAAAGAACCTAAGTATTCAATTTTCAAGTGCAAAATGATGAATTTGAATTCGTTTTAATTTTGATCCTACTCTCCTTATGTTTCTCCAACTTTAGCTTCTACCACTCAAGAAGAAAGTTTCTCTAACTCTCTCCGTCCTTCTCCATCCTTCACCCTTTTGTTCTAGGAACTAATTAGCTTCGACAACTTTTAGTTTCATTAGCTTAAGTGGATGTGTAAGTTTTCGGTAGGGCCTTGGGCACCTAGCAGATGTGTAAGTTGCTTGCTTTCATTTTATGGCTTACTTACCCAAATAAAGAAATTTAACCCTAACTAATCTTGATTAACGATATTAGTTTAAAATATGCATCGCATTTAATGTTTTCTAAATCACCTAAGTGTTCAATTCTCAAGTCCAAAAAGATGAATCTGAATTCGCATTAATTTTCATCCTATTTCCTTTCTTTTCTAAAACTTTCCCATCTAGCTCTCGGGAAGAAAGTTTCTCTCTAACTCTCACTTCCGTTCTTTTTCATCGTTCTCTCTTTTATTCTCTGAACTAATTAGTTCGAGCAACCAATAGTTTCATTAGCTTAAGTGGCCAAGTTTAATTCAAACTAATCTGCTTAGCCTCCAAGATAAAGAATTTCTTGAGCAATTGTAGCTTAATGATATTAGTTTAACTTGAGCAACTCGTTTTATGTTTCCTAAATCATTCAAGTGTTCAATTCAGAAGTCCAAAAGGATGAATTTGAATTCCCTTTAATTTTCATCCTATTTCCATTTCTTTTCTCTAACTTTCTCTTCCAACTCTCAAGAAGAAAGTTTCTCTCCAAATCTCCCCGACCTTCTCCAATCTTCTCTCGTTTGTTCTAGGAACTAATTATCTTAGGCAACTAATAGTTTCAATAGCTTAAGTAGCCAAGTTTAACTCAAACTTATCATGATTAGCCTCCAAGAAAGAGATTTTACTAAGTAATTGTAGTTTAACGATATTTGTTTAACTTACGCGCGCCATTTAAGGTTTTTCTAAATCATGTAAGTTTTCAATTCTCCAGTACACAAAAGGATGAATTAGAATTCCCCTTCATTTTCATCCTATTCCCCTTTCATTTCTCGAACTTCTAGCTCTCAAGAAGATACTTTCTCTCTGACAATCTCCGTCTTTCTCCAACCTTCTTTCTTTTGTTCTAGGACCTAATTAGCTTAGGCAACTATAGTTCCATTAGTTTAAATGGCCACGTTTAACTCAAACTAATCTTGCTTGGCTGCCAAGAAAGATATTTTACTGAGTAATTGTAGCTTAACGATATTAGTTTTACTTAAGCACCTCGTTTAAGGTTTTGTAAATCAGCTAAGTGTTCAATTCTCAAGTCCAAAAGGATGAATTTGAATTCGCTATAATTTTCATCATATTTTCCTCGCTTTTCTCTAACTTTCTCTTCTACCACCCAAGAAGAAAGTTTCTCTCTAACGCTCTCCGTCCTTCTCCATACTTCTCTATTTTGTTCTAAGAACTAATTAGCTTCGGCAACTGTTAGTTTCATTTGTGTAAGTGGCCAAGTTTAACTCAAGCTAATCTTGCTTAGCCTCCAAGAAAGAGAATTTACAGAGTAATTGTAGTTTAATGATATTACTTTAACTTAAGCGAATCATTTAATGTTTTCTAAATCACCTAAGTGTTCAGCCCTCAAGTCCAAAACCACAAATTTGAATTTGCTTTAAATTTCACCATATTTCCTTTCTTTTCTCTGACTTTCCCTTTTGGCTCTCGAGATGAAGGTTTATCGCTAATTCCCACCCTTCTACATCATTACGCTCTTTTGTTAGAAACTAGTTAGCTTAGGCAACTAATGGCTTCATTAGGTTAAGTGGGCAAGTTTAACTCAAACTAATCTTGCTTAGCCTCCAAGACAACGAATTTACTGAGTAATTGTAGCTTAACGATATTAGTTTAACTTAAGCAACTCATTCAGTGTTTTCAAAATCACCTAACTGTTCCATTGTCAAGTCCAAAAAATGAATTTGAATTCCCTTTAATTTTCATTCTATTTCCGTTTCTTTTCTCTAACTTCATCTTTTAGCTCTCAAGAAGAAAGTTTCTCTCTAACACTCTCTGTCCTTCTCCATTCGTCTCTCTTTTGTTTTGGGAACTAATTAGCTTGCCAACTAATTGTTTCTTTAGCTTATGTCGCCTCGCTTAATTCAAACTAATCTTGTTTAGCGTCCAAAAAGAGAATTTTCAGAGTAGTTGTATCTTAGCAATATCAGTTTATTTTACGATTTTGTAAAGAACCTAAGTATTCAATTTTCAAGTGCAAAATGATGAATTTGAATTCGTTTTAATTTTCATCCTAATTCCCTTATGTTTCTCCAACTTTAGCTTCTACCACTCAAGAAGAAAGTTTCTCTAACTCTCTCCGTCCTTCTCCATCCTTCACCCTTTTGTTCTAGGAACTAATTAGCTTCGACAACTTTTAGTTTCATTAGCTTAAGTGGATGTGTAAGTTTTTCGGTAGGGCCTTGGGCACCTAGCAGATGTGTAAGTTGCTTGCTTTCATTTTATGGCTTACTTACCCAAATAAAGAAATTTAACCCTAACTAATCTTGATTAACGATATTAGTTTAAAATATGCATCGCATTTAATGTTTTCTAAATCACCTAAGTGTTCAATTCTCAAGTCCAAAAAGATGAATCTGAATTCGCATTAATTTTCATCCTATTTCCCTTTCTTTTCTAAAACTTTCCCATCTAGCTCTCAGGAAGAAAGTTTCTCTCTAACTCTCACTGCCGTTCTTTTTCATCGTTCTCTCTTTTATTCTACGAACTAATTAGTTCAGGCAACCAATAGTTTCATTAGCTTAAGTGGCCAAGTTTAATTCAAACTAATCCTGCTTAGCCTCCAAGATAAAGAATTTACTGAGCAATTGTAGCTTAATGATATTAGTTTAACTTGAGCAACTCGTTTTATGTTTCCTAAATCATTCAAGTGTTCAATTCAGAAGTCCAAAAGGATGAATTTGAATTCCCTTTAATTTTCATCCTATTTCCATTTCTTTTCTCTAACTTTCTCTTCCAACTCTCAAGAAGAAAGTTTCTCTCCAAATCTCCCCGACCTTCTCCAATCTTCTCTCGTTTGTTCTAGGAACTAATTATCTTAGGCAACTAATAGTTTCAATAGCTTAAGTAGCCAAGTTTAACTCAAACTTATCATGATTAGCCTCCAAGAAAGAGATTTTACTAAGTAATTGTAGTTTAACGATATTTGTTTAACTTCTAGCGCCATTTAAGGTTTTTCTAAATCATGTAAGTTTTCAATTCTCCAAGACACAAAAGGATGAATTAGAATTCCCTTCATTTTCATCCTTTTCCCTTTTCATTTCTCGAACTTCTAGCTCTCAAGAAGATACTTTCTCTCTGACAATCTCCGTCTTTCTCCAACCTTCTTTCTTTTGTTCTAGGACCTAATTAGCTTAGGCAACTATAGTTCCATTAGTTTAAATGGCCACGTTTAACTCAAACTAATCTTGCTTGGCTGCCAAGAAAGATATTTTACTGAGTAATTGTAGCTTAACGATATTAGTTTTACTTAAGCACCTCGTTTAAGGTTTTGTAAATCGCCTGAGTATTCAATTCTCCAGTCCAAAAGGATGAATCTGAATTACCTATAATTTTCATCATATTTTCCTCGCTTTTCTCTAACTTTCTCTTCTACCACCCAAGAAGAAAGTTTCTCTCTAACGCTCTCCGTCCTTCTCCATACTTCTCTATTTTGTTCTAAGAACTAATTAGCTTCGGCAACTGTTAGTTTCATTTGTGTAAGTGGCCAAGTTTAACTCAAGCTAATCTTGCTTAGCCTCCAAGAAAGAGAATTTACAGAGTAATTGTAGTTTAATGATATTACTTTAACTTAAGCGAATCATTTAATGTTTTCTAAATCACCTAAGTGTTCGGCCCTCAAGTCCAAAACCACAAATTTGAATTTGCTTTAAATTTCACCATATTTCCTTTTCTTTTCTCTGACTTTCCCTTTTGGCTCTCGAGAAGAAAGTTTCTCGCTAATTCCCACCGTCCTTCTACATCATTCGCTCTTTTGTTCGAGGAACTAGTTAGCTTAGGCAACTAATGGCTTCATTAGGTTAAGTGGGCAAGTTTAACTCAAACTAATCTTGCTTAGCCTCCAAGACAACGAATTTACTGAGTAATTGTAGCTTAACGATATTAGTTTAACTTAAGCAACTCATTCAGTGTTTTCAAAATCACCTAACTGTTCCATTGTCAAGTCCAAAAAATGAATTTGAATTCCCTTTAATTTTCATTCTATTTCCGTTTCTTTTCTCTAACTTCATCTTTTAGCTCTCAAGAAGAAAGTTTCTCTCTAACACTCTCTGTCCTTCTCCATTCGTCTCTCTTTTGTTTTGGGAACTAATTAGCTTGCCAACTAATTGTTTCTTTAGCTTATGTCGCTTAATTCAAACTAATCTTGTTTAGCGTCCAAAAAGAGAATTTTCAGAGTAGTTGTATCTTAGCAATATCAGTTTATTTTACGATTTTGTAAAGAACCTAAGTATTCAATTTTCAAGTGCAAAATGATGAATTTGAATTCGTTTTAATTTTCATCCTAATTCCCTTATGTTTCTCCAACTTTAGCTTCTACCACTCAAGAAGAAAGTTTCTCTAACTCTCTCCGTCCTTCTCCATCCTTCACCCTTTTGTTCTAGGAACTAATTAGCTTCGACAACTTTTAGTTTCATTAGCTTAAGTGGATGTGTAAGTTTTCGGTAGGGCCTTGGGCACCTAGCAGATGTGTAAGTTGCTTGCTTTCATTTTATGGCTTACTTACCCAAATAAAGAAATTTAACTCTAACTAATCTTGATTAACGATATTAGTTTAAAATATGCATCGCATTTAATGTTTTCTAAATCACCTAAGTGTTCAATTCTCAAGTCCAAAAAGATGAATCTGAATTAGCATTAATTTTCATCCTATTTCCCTTTCTTTTCTAAAACTTTCCCATCTAGCTCTCAGGAAGAAAGTTTCTCTCTAACTCTCACTGCCGTTCTTTTTCATCGTTCTCTCTTTTATTCTACGAACTAATTAGTTCAGGCAACCAATAGTTTCATTAGCTTAAGTGGCCAAGTTTAATTCAAACTAATCCTGCTTAGCCTCCAAGATAAAGAATTTACTGAGCAATTGTAGCTTAATGATATTAGTTTAACTTGAGCAACTCGTTTTATGTTTCCTAAATCATTCAAGTGTTCAATTCAGAAGTCCAAAAGGATGAATTTGAATTCCCTTTAATTTTCATCCTATTTCCATTTCTTTTCTCTAACTTTCTCTTCCAACTCTCAAGAAGAAAGTTTCTCTCCAAATCTCCCCGACCTTCTCCAATCTTCTCTCGTTTGTTCTAGGAACTAATTATCTTAGGCAACTAATAGTTTCAATAGCTTAAGTAGCCAAGTTTAACTCAAACTTATCATGATTAGCCTCCAAGAAAGAGATTTTACTAAGTAATTGTAGTTTAACGATATTTGTTTAACTTACGCGCGCCATTTAAGGTTTTTCTAAATCATGTAAGTTTTCAATTCTCCAGTACACAAAAGGATGAATTAGAATTCCCCTTCATTTTCATCCTATTCCCCTTTCATTTCTCGAACTTCTAGCTCTCAAGAAGATACTTTCTCTCTGACAATCTCCGTCTTTCTCCAACCTTCTTTCTTTTGTTCTAGGACCTAATTAGCTTAGGCAACTATAGTTCCATTAGTTTAAATGGCCACGTTTAACTCAAACTAATCTTGCTTGGCTGCCAAGAAAGATATTTTACTGAGTAATTGTAGCTTAACGATATTAGTTTTACTTAAGCACCTCGTTTAAGGTTTTGTAAATCAGCTAAGTGTTCAATTCTCAAGTCCAAAAGGATGAATTTGAATTCGCTATAATTTTCATCATATTTTCCTCGCTTTTCTCTAACTTTCTCTTCTACCACCCAAGAAGAAAGTTTCTCTCTAACGCTCTCCGTCCTTCTCCATACTTCTCTATTTTGTTCTAAGAACTAATTAGCTTCGGCAATTGTTAGTTTCATTTGTGTAAGTGGCCAAGTTTAACTCAAGCTAATCTTGCTTAGCCTCCAAGAAAGAGAATTTACAGAGTAATTGTAGTTTAATGATATTACTTTAACTTAAGCGAATCATTTAATGTTTTCTAAATCACCTAAGTGTTCGGCCCTCAAGTCCAAAACCACAAATTTGAATTTGCTTTAAATTTCACCATATTTCCCTTTCTTTTCTCTGACTTTCTCGTTTAGCTCTCAAGAAGAAAGTTTTGCCCTAATTCCCACCGTCCTTCTACATCATTCGCTCTTTTGTTCGAGGAACTAGTTAGCTTAGGCAACTAATGGCTTCATTAGGTTAAGTGGGCAAGTTTAACTCAAACTAATCTTGCTTAGCCTCCAAGACAACGAATTTACTGAGTAATTGTAGCTTAACGATATTAGTTTAACTTAAGCAACTCATTCAGTGTTTTCAAAATCACCTAACTGTTCCATTGTCAAGTCCAAAAAATGAATTTGAATTCCCTTTAATTTTCATTCTATTTCCGTTTCTTTTCTCTAACTTCATCTTTTAGCTCTCAAGAAGAAAGTTTCTCTCTAACACTCTCTGTCCTTCTCCATTCGTCTCTCTTTTGTTTTGGGAACTAATTAGCTTGCCAACTAATTGTTTCTTTAGCTTATGTCCCCTCGCTTAATTCAAACTAATCTTGTTTAGCGTCCAAAAAGAGAATTTTCAGAGTAGTTGTATCTTAGCAATATCAGTTTATTTTACGATTTTGTAAAGAACCTAAGTATTCAATTTTCAAGTGCAAAATGATGAATTTGAATTCGTTTTAATTTTCATCCTAATTCCCTTATGTTTCTCCAACTTTAGCTTCTACCACTCAAGAAGAAAGTTTCTCTAACTCTCTCCGTCCTTCTCCATCCTTCACCCTTTTGTTCTAGGAACTAATTAGCTTCGACAACTTTTAGTTTCATTAGCTTAAGTGGATGTGTAAGTTTTCGGTAGGGCCTTGGGCACCTAGCAGATGTGTAAGTTGCTTGCTTTCATTTTATGGCTTACTTACCCAAATAAAGAAATTTAACTCTAACTAATCTTGATTAACAATATTAGTTTAAAATATGCATCGCATTTAATGTTTTCTAAATCACCTAAGTGTTCAATTCTCAAGTCCAAAAAGATGAATCTGAATTCGCATTAATTTTCATCCTGTTTCCCTTTCTTTTCTAAAACTTTCCCATCTAGCTCTCAGGAAGAAAGTTTCTCTCTAACTCTCACTGCCGTTCTTTTTCATCGTTCTCTCTTTTATTCTACGAACTAATTAGTTCAGGCAACCAATAGTTTCATTAGCTTAAGTGGCCAAGTTTAATTCAAACTAATCCTGCTTAGCCTCCAAGATAAAGAATTTACTGAGCAATTGTAGCTTAACGATATTAGTTTAACTTGAGCAACTCGTTTTATGTTTCCTAAATCATTCAAGTGTTCAATTCAGAAGCCCAAAAAGATGATATTGAATTCGCTTTAATTTTTCATCCTATTTCCATTTCTTTTCTCTAACTTTCTCTTCCAACTCTCAAGAAGAAAGTTTCTCTCCAAATCTCCCCGACCTTCTCCAATCTTCTCTCGTTTGTTCTAGGAACTAATTATCTTAGGCAACTAATAGTTTCAATAGCTTAAGTAGCCAAGTTTAACTCAAACTTATCATGATTAGCCTCCAAGAAAGAGATTTTACTAAGTAATTGTAGTTTAACGATATTTGTTTAACTTACGCGCGTCATTTAAGGTTTTTCTAAATCATGTAAGTTTTCAATTCTCCAGTACACAAAAGGATGAATTAGAATTCCCCTTCATTTTCATCCTATTCCCCTTTCATTTCTCGAACTTCTAGCTCTCAAGAAGATACTTTCTCTCTGACAATCTCCGTCTTTCTCCAACCTTCTTTCTTTTGTTCTAGGACCTAATTAGCTTAGGCAACTATAGTTCCATTAGTTTAAATGGCCACGTTTAACTCAAACTAATCTTGCTTGGCTGCCAAGAAAGATATTTTACTGAGTAATTGTAGCTTAACGATATTAGTTTTACTTAAGCACCTCGTTTAAGGTTTTGTAAATCAGCTAAGTGTTCAATTCTCAAGTCCAAAAGGATGAATTTGAATTCGCTATAATTTTCATCATATTTTCCTCGCTTTTCTCTAACTTTCTCTTCTACCACCCAAGAAGAAAGTTTCTCTCTAACGCTCTCCGTCCTTCTCCATACTTCTCTATTTTGTTCTAAGAACTAATTAGCTTCGGCAACTGTTAGTTTCATTTGTGTAAGTGGCCAAGTTTAACTCAAGCTAATCTTGCTTAGCCTCCAAGAAAGAGAATTTACAGAGTAATTGTAGTTTAATGATATTACTTTAACTTAAGCGAATCATTTAATGTTTTCTAAATCACCTAAGTGTTCGGCCCTCAAGTCCAAAACCACAAATTTGAATTTGCTTTAAATTTCACCATATTTCCCTTTCTTTTCTCTGACTTTCCCTTTTGGCTCTCGAGAAGAAAGTTTCTCGCTAATTCCCACCGTCCTTCTACATCATTCGCTCTTTTGTTCGAGGAACTAGTTAGCTTAGGCAACTAATGGCTTCATTAGGTTAAGTGGGCAAGTTTAACTCAAACTAATCTTGCTTAGCCTCCAAGACAACGAATTTACTGAGTAATTGTAGCTTAACGATATTAGTTTAACTTAAGCAACTCATTCAGTGTTTTCAAAATCACCTAACTGTTCCATTGTCAAGTCCAAAAAATGAATTTGAATTCCCTTTAATTTTCATTCTATTTCCGTTTCTTTTCTCTAACTTCATCTTTTAGCTCTCAAGAAGAAAGTTTCTCTCTAACACTCTCTGTCCTTCTCCATTCGTCTCTCTTTTGTTTTGGGAACTAATTAGCTTGCCAACTAATTGTTTCTTTAGCTTATGTCGCCTCGCTTAATTCAAACTAATCTTGTTTAGCGTGGCTGAAGAGAATTTTCAGAGTAGTTGTCTCATCGCACTATCTGTTTATTTTACGATTTTGTAAAGAGCCTAAGTATTCATTTTTCAAGTGCAAAATGATGAATTTGAATTGTTTTAATTTTCATCCTACTTCCTTATGTTTCTCCAACTTTAGCTTCTACCACTCAAGAAGAAAGTTTCTCTAACTCTCTCCGTCCTTCTCCATCCTTCACCCTTTTGTTCTAGGAACTAATTAGCTTCGACAACTTTTAGTTTCATTAGCTTAAGTGGATGTGTAAGTTTTCGGTAGGGCCTTGGGCACCTAGCAGATGTGTAAGTTGCTTGCTTTCATTTTATGGCTTACTTACCCAAATAAAGAAATTTAACCCTAACTAATCTTGATTAACGATATTAGTTTAAAATATGCATCGCATTTAATGTTTTCTAAATCACCTAAGTGTTCAATTCTCAAGTCCAAAAGAATGAACCTGAATATGCATTAATTTTCATCCTATTTCCCTTTCTTTTCTAAAACTTTCCCATCTAGCTCTCAGGAAGAAAGTTCCTCTCTAACTCTCACTGCCGTTCTTTTTCATCGTTCTCTCTTTTATTCTACTGAACTAATTAGTTCAGCAACCAATAGTTTCATTAGCTTAAGTGGCCAAGTTTAATTCAAACTAATCTGCTTAGCCTCCAAGATAAAGAATTTCTTGAGCAATTGTAGCTTAATGATATTAGTTTAACTTGAGCAACTCGTTTTATGTTTCCTAAATCATTCAAGTGTTCAATTCGTAAGTCCAAAAGGATGAATTTGAATTCCTTTAATTTTCATCCTATTTCCATTTCTTTTCTCTAACTTTCTCTTCCAACTCTCAAGAAGAAAGTTTCTCCCCAAATCCCGCCGACCTTCTCCAATCTTCTCTCGTTTGTTCTAGGAACTAATTATCTTAGGCAACTAATAGTTTCAATAGCTTAAGTAGCCAAGTTTAACTCAAACTTATCATGATTAGCCTCCAAGAAAGAGATTTTACTAAGTAATTGTAGTTTAACGATATTTGTTTAACTTACGCGCGTCATTTAAGGTTTTTCTAAATCATGTAAGTTTTCAATTCTCCAGTACACAAAAGGATGAATTAGAATTCCCCTTCATTTTCATCCTATTCCCCTTTCATTTCTCGAACTTCTAGCTCTCAAGAAGATACTTTCTCTCTGACAATCTCCGTCTTTCTCCAACCTTCTTTCTTTTGTTCTAGGACCTAATTAGCTTAGGCAACTATAGTTCCATTAGTTTAAATGGCCACGTTTAACTCAAACTAATCTTGCTTGGCAGCCAAGAAAGATATTTTACTGAGTAATTGTAGCTTAACGATATTAGTTTTACTTAAGCACCTCGTTTAAGGTTTTGTAAATCAGCTAAGTGTTCAATTCTCAAGTCCAAAAGGATGAATTTGAATTCGCTATAATTTTCATCATATTTTCCTCGCTTTTCTCTAACTTTCTCTTCTACCACCCAAGAAGAAAGTTTCTCTCTAACGCTCTCCGTCCTTCTCCATACTTCTCTATTTTGTTCTAAGAACTAATTAGCTTCGGCAACTGTTAGTTTCATTTGTGTAAGTGGCCAAGTTTAACTCAAGCTAATCTTGCTTAGCCTCCAAGAAAGAGAATTTACAGAGTAATTGTAGTTTAATGATATTACTTTAACTTAAGCGAATCATTTAATGTTTTCTAAATCACCTAAGTGTTCGGCCCTCAAGTCCAAAACCACAAATTTGAATTTGCTTTAAATTTCACCATATTTCCCTTTCTTTTCTCTGACTTTCCCTTTTGGCTCTCGAGAAGAAAGTTTCTCGCTAATTCCCACCGTCCTTCTACATCATTCGCTCTTTTGTTCGAGGAACTAGTTAGCTTAGGCAACTAATGGCTTCATTAGGTTAAGTGGGCAAGTTTAACTCAAACTAATCTTGCTTAGCCTCCAAGACAACGAATTTACTGAGTAATTGTAGCTTAACGATATTAGTTTAACTTAAGCAACTCATTCAGTGTTTTCAAAATCACCTAACTGTTCCATTGTCAAGTCCAAAAAATGAATTTGAATTCCCTTTAATTTTCATTCTATTTCCGTTTCTTTTCTCTAACTTCATCTTTTAGCTCTCAAGAAGAAAGTTTCTCTCTAACACTCTCTGTCCTTCTCCATTCGTCTCTCTTCTGTTTTGGGAACTAATTAGCTTGCCAACTAATTGTTTCTTTAGCTTATGTCGCCTCGCTTAATTCAAACTAATCTTGTTTAGCGTCCAAAAAGAGAATTTTCAGAGTAGTTGTATCTTAGCAATATCAGTTTATTTTACGATTTTGTAAAGAACCTAAGTATTCAATTTTCAAGTGCAAAATGATGAATTTGAATTCGTTTTAATTTTCATCCTAATTCCCTTATGTTTCTCCAACTTTAGCTTCTACCACTCAAGAAGAAAGTTTCTCTAACTCTCTCCGTCCTTCTCCATCCTTCACCCTTTTGTTCTAGGAACTAATTAGCTTCGACAACTTTTAGTTTCATTAGCTTAAGTGGATGTGTAAGTTTTCGGTAGGGCCTTGGGCACCTAGCAGATGTGTAAGTTGCTTGCTTTCATTTTATGGCTTACTTACCCAAATAAAGAAATTTAACTCTAACTAATCTTGATTAACGATATTAGTTTAAAATATGCATCGCATTTAATGTTTTCTAAATCACCTAAGTGTTCAATTCTCAAGTCCAAAAAGATGAATCTGAATTCGCATTAATTTTCATCCTATTTCCCTTTCTTTTCTAAAACTTTCCCATCTAGCTCTCAGGAAGAAAGTTTCTCTCTAACTCTCACTGCCGTTCTTTTTCATCGTTCTCTCTTTTATTCTACGTACTAATTAGTTCAGGCAACCAATAGTTTCATTAGCTTAAGTGGCCAAGTTTAATTCAAACTAATCCTGCTTAGCCTCCAAGATAAAGAATTTACTGAGCAATTGTAGCTTAATGATATTAGTTTAACTTGAGCAACTCGTTTTATGTTTCCTAAATCATTCAAGTGTTCAATTCAGAAGTCCAAAAGGATGAATTTGAATTCCCTTTAATTTTCATCCTATTTCCATTTCTTTTCTCTAACTTTCTCTTCCAACTCTCAAGAAGAAAGTTTCTCTCCAAATCTCCCCGACCTTCTCCAATCTTCTCTCGTTTGTTCTAGGAACTAATTATCTTAGGCAACTAATAGTTTCAATAGCTTAAGTAGCCAAGTTTAACTCAAACTTATCATGATTAGCCTCCAAGAAAGAGATTTTACTAAGTAATTGTAGTTTAACGATATTTGTTTAACTTACGCGCGCCATTTAAGGTTTTTCTAAATCATGTAAGTTTTCAATTCTCCAGTACACAAAAGGATGAATTAGAATTCCCCTTCATTTTCATCCTATTCCCCTTTCATTTCTCGAACTTCTAGCTCTCAAGAAGATACTTTCTCTCTGACAATCTCCGTCTTTCTCCAACCTTCTTTCTTTTGTTCTAGGACCTAATTAGCTTAGGCAACTATAGTTCCATTAGTTTAAATGGCCACGTTTAACTCAAACTAATCTTGCTTGGCTGCCAAGAAAGATATTTTACTGAGTAATTGTAGCTTAACGATATTAGTTTTACTTAAGCACCTCGTTTAAGGTTTTGTAAATCAGCTAAGTGTTCAATTCTCAAGTCCAAAAGGATGAATTTGAATTCGCTATAATTTTCATCATATTTTCCTCGCTTTTCTCTAACTTTCTCTTCTACCACCCAAGAAGAAAGTTTCTCTCTAACGCTCTCCGTCCTTCACCATACTTCTCTATTTTGTTCTAAGAACTAATTAGCTTCGGCAACTGTTAGTTTCATTTGTGTAAGTGGCCAAGTTTAACTCAAGCTAATCTTGCTTAGCCTCCAAGAAAGAGAATTTACAGAGTAATTGTAGTTTAATGATATTACTTTAACTTGCTTAATCATTTAATGTTTTCTAAATCACCTAAGTGTTCAGCCCTCAAGTCCAAAACCACAAATTTGAATTTGCTTTTAAATTTCACCATATTTCCTTTCTTTTCCTCGACTTTCCTTTTGGCTCTCGAGAAGAAAGTTTCGCTAATTCCCACCGTCCTTCTACATCATTCGCTCTTTTGTTCGAGGAACTAGTTAGCTTAGGCAACTAATGGCTTCATTAGCTTTAGTGGCCAAGTTTAACTCAAACTAATCTTGCTTGGCCACCAAGAAAGAGAATTTTCTGAGTAATTGTAGCTTAACGATATTAGTTTAACTTAAGCAACTCATTCAGTGTTTTCAAAATCACCTAACTGTTCCATTGTCAAGTCCAAAAAATGAATTTGAATTCCCTTTAATTTTCATTCTATTTCCGTTTCTTTTCTCTAACTTCATCTTTTAGCTCTCAAGAAGAAAGTTTCTCAGTAACACTCTATGACCTTCCCCATTCGTCTCACTTTTGTCTTGGGAACTAAATAACTTGCCAACTAATTGTTTCTTTAGCTTATGTCGCTTAATCCAAATTAATCTTGTTTAGCGTCCAAAAAGAGAATTTTCAGAGTCGTTGTATCTTAGCAATATCAGTTTATTTTACGATTTTGTAAAGAACCTAAGTATTCAATTTTCAAGTGCAAAATGATGAATTTGAATTGGTTTTAATTTTCATCCTAATTCCTTATGTTTCTCCAACTTTAGCTTCTACCACTCAAGAAGAAAGTTTCTCTAACTCTCCTCGTCCTTCTCCATCCTTCACCCTTTTGTTCTAGGAACTAATTAGCTTCGACAACTTTTAGTTTCATTAGCTTAAGTGGATGTGTAAGTTTTCGGTAGGGCCTTGGGCACCTAGCAGATGTGTAAGTTGCTTGCTTTCATTTTATGGCTTACTTACCCAAATAAAGAAATTTAACTCTAACTAATCTTGATTAACGATATTAGTTTAAAATATGCATCGCATTTAATGTTTTCTAAATCACCTAAGTGTTCAATTCTCAAGTCCAAAAGATGAATCTGAATTCGCATTAATTTTCATCCTATTTCCTTTCTTTTCTAAAACTTTCCCATCTAGCTCTCAGAAGAAAGTTTCTCTAACTCTCACCGCCGCTCTTTTTTCATCGTTCTCTTTTTATTCTACTTAACTAATTAGTTCAGCAACTAATAATTTCATTACCTTAAGTGGCCAAGTTTAACTCAAACTAATCTTGCTTAGCCTCCAAGATAAAGAATTTACTGAGCAATTGTAGCTTAATGATATTAGTTTAACTTGAGCAACTCGTTTTATGTTTCCTAAATCATTCAAGTGTTCAATTCAGAAGTCCAAAAGGATGAATTTGAATTCCCTTTAATTTTCATCCTATTTCCATTTCTTTTCTCTAACTTTCTCTTCCAACTCTCAAGAAGAAAGTTTCTCTCCAAATCTCCCCGACCTTCTCCAATCTTCTCTCGTTTGTTCTAGGAACTAATTATCTTAGGCAACTAATAGTTTCAATAGCTTAAGTAGCCAAGTTTAACTCAAACTTATCATGATTAGCCTCCAAGAAAGAGATTTTACTAAGTAATTGTAGTTTAACGATATTTGTTTAACTTACGCGCCATTTAAGGTTTTTCTAAATCATGTAAGTTTTCAATTCTCCAGTACACAAAAGGATGAATTAGAATTCCCCTTCATTTTCATCCTATTCCCCTTTCATTTCTCGAACTTCTAGCTCTCAAGAAGATACTTTCTCTCTGACAATCTCCGCCTTTCTCCAACCTTCTTTCTTTTGTTCTAGGACCTAATTAGCTTAGGCAACTATAGTTCCATTAGTTTAAATGGCCACGTTTAACTCAAACTAATCTTGCTTGGCTGCCAAGAAAGATATTTTACTGAGTAATTGTAGCTTAACGATATTAGTTTTACTTAAGCACCTCGTTTAAGGTTTTGTAAATCAGCTAAGTGTTCAATTCTCAAGTCCAAAAGGATGAATTTGAATTCGCTATAATTTTCATCATATTTTCCTCGCTTTTCTCTAACTTCTCATCTACCACCCAAGAAGAAAGTTTCTCTAACGCCTCCGTCCTTCTCCATACTTCTTTATTTTGTTCTAAGAACTAATTAGCTTCGGCAATTGTTAGTTTCATTTGTGTAAGTGGCCAAGTTTAACTCAAGCTAATCTTGCTTAGCCTCCAAGAAAGAGAATTTACAGAGTAATTGTAGGTCAATGATATTACTTTAACTTGCTTAATCATTTAATGTTTTCTAAATCACCTAAGTGTTCAGCCCTCAAGTCCAAAACCACAAATTTGAATTTGCTTTAAATTTCACCATATTTCCCTATCTTTTCTCTGACTTTCCCTTTTGGCTCTCGAGAAGAAAGTTTCTCGCTAATTCCCACCGTCCTTCTACATCATTCGCTCTTTTGTTCGAGGAACTAGTTAGCTTAGGCAACTAATGGCTTCATTAGGTTAAGTGGGCAAGTTTAACTCAAACTAATCTTGCTTAGCCTCCAAGACAACGAATTTACTGAGTAATTGTAGCTTAACGATATTAGTTTAACTTAAGCAACTCATTCAGTGTTTTCAAAATCACCTAACTGTTCCATTGTCAAGTCCAAAAAATGAATTTGAATTCCCTTTAATTTTCATTCTATTTCCGCTTTTTCTCTAACTTCATCTTTTAGCTCTCAAGAAGAAAGTTTCTCTAACACTCTCTGTCCTTCTCCATTCGTCTCTCTTTGTTTTGGGAACTAATTAGCTTGCCAACTAATTGTTTCTTTTAGCTTATGTCGCCTCGCTTAATTCAAACTAATCTTGTTTAGCGTCCAAAAAGAGAATTTTCAGAGTAGTTGTATCTTAGCAATATCAGTTTATTTTACGATTTTGTAAAGAACCTAAGTATTCAATTTTCAAGTGCAAAATGATGAATTTGAATTCCTTTTAATTTTCATCCTAATTCCCTTATGTTTCTCCAACTTTAGCTTCTACCACTCAAGAAGAAAGTTTCTCTAACTCTCTCCGTCCTTCTCCATCCTTCACCCTTTTGTTCTAGGAACTAATTAGCTTCGACAACTTTTAGTTTCATTAGCTTAAGTGGATGTGTAAGTTTTCGGTAGGGCCTTGGGCACCTAGCAGATGTGTAAGTTGCTTGCTTTCATTTTATGGCTTACTTACCCAAATAAAGAAATTTAACTCTAACTAATCTTGATTAACGATATTAGTTTAAAATATGCATCGCATTTAATGTTTTCTAAATCACCTAAGTGTTCAATTCTCAAGTCCACAAAGTTGAATGAATTCGCCTTAATTTTCATCGTATTTCCATTTCTTTTCTAAAACTTTCCCATCTAGCTCTCAGAAGAAAGTTTCTCTAACTCTCACCGCCGTTTTTTTTCATCGTTTTCTTTTATTCTACTTAACTAATTAGTTCAGCAACCAATAGTTTCATTAGCTTATGGCCAAGTTTAATTCAAACTAATCCTCGCTTAGCCTCCAAGATAAAGAATTTATCGAGCAATTGTAGCTTAATGATATTAGTTTAACTTGAGCAACCTGCTTTATGTTTCCTAAATCATTTAAGTGTTCAATTCAGAAGTCCTAAAGGATGAATTAGAATTCCTTTAATTTTCATCCTATTTCCATTTCTTTTCTCTAACTTTCTCTTCCAACTCTCAAGAAGAAAGTTTCTTCCAAATCTCCCGACCTTCTCCAATCTTCTCTCGTTTGTTCTAGGAACTAATTATCTTAGGCAACTAATAGTTTCAATAGCTTAAGTAGCCAAGTTTAACTCAAACTTATCTTGATTAGCCTCCAAGAAAGAGATTTTACTAAGTAATTGTAGTTTAACGATATTTGTTTAACTTACGCACGCCATTTAAGGTTTTTCTAAATCATGTAAGTTTTCAATTCTCCAGTACACAAAAGGATGAATTAGAATTCCCCTTCATTTTCATCCTATTCCCCTTTCATTTCTCGAACTTCTAGCTCTCAAGAAGATACTTTCTCTCGACAATCTCCGCTCTTTCTCCAACCTTCTTTCTTTTGTTCTAGGACCTAATTAGCTTAGGCAACTATAGTTCCATTAGTTTAAATTGTCACGTTTAACTCAAACTAATCTTGCTTGGTCGCCAAGAAAGATATTTTATCGAGTAATTGTAGCTTAACGATATTAGTTTTACTTAAGCACCTCGCTTAAGGTTTTGTAAATCACCTAAGTGTTCAATTCTCAAGTCCAAAAGGATGAATTTGAATTCGCTATAATTTTCATCATATTTTCCTCGCTTTCTAACTTTCTCTTCTACCACCCAAGAAGAAAGTTTCTCTAACGCCTCCGTCCTTCTCCATACTTCTCTATTTTGTTCTAAGAACTAATTAGCTTCGCAATCGTTAGTTTCATTTGTGTAAGTGGCCAAGTTTAACTCAAGCTAATCTTGCTTAGCCTCCAAGAAAGAGAATTTACAGAGTAATTGTAGTTTAATGATATTACTTTAACTTAAGCTTAATCATTTAATGTTTTCTAAATCACCTAAGTGTTCGCCCTCAAGTCCAAAACCACAAATTTGAATTTGCTTTTAAATTTCACCATATTTCCTTTCTTTTCTCCTCGACTTTCCTTTTGGCTCTCGAGAAGAAAGTTTCGCTAATTCCCACCGCCCTTCTACATCATTCGCTTTTTGTTCGAGGAACTAGTTAGCTTAGGCAACTAATGGCTTCATTAGGTTAAGTGGGCAAGTTTAACTCAAACTAATCTTGCTTAGCCTCCAAGACAACGAATTTATCGAGTAATTGTAGCTTAACGATATTAGTTTAACTTAAGCAACTCATTCAAGAGTTTTCAAAATCACCTAACTGCTCCATTGTCAAGTCCAAAAATGAATTTGAATTCCTTTAATTTTCATTCTATTTCCGCTTTTTTCTAACTTCATCTTTTAGCTCTCAAGAAGAAAGTTTCTCTCTAACACTCTCTCCTTCTCCATTCGCTCTCTTTTGTTTTGGGAACTAATTAGCTTGCCAACTAATTGTTTCTTTTAGCTTATGTCGCCTCGCTTAATTCAAACTAGTCTTGTTTAGCGTCCAAAACGAGAATTTTCAGAGTAGTTGTATCTTAGCAATATCACTTTATTTTACGATCTTGTAAAGAACCTAAGTATTCAATTTTCAAGTGCAAAATGATGAATTTGAATTGCTTTTAATTTTCATCCTAATTCCCTTATGTTTCTCCAACTTTAGCTTCTACCACTCAAGAAGAAAGTTTCTCTAACTCTCTCCGTCCTTCTCCATCCTTCACCCTTTTGTTCTAGGAACTAATTAGCTTCGACAACTTTTAGTTTCATTAGCTTAAGTGGATGTGTAAGTTTTCGGTAGGGCCTTGGGCACCTAGCAGATGTGTAAGTTGCTTGCTTTCATTTTATGGCTTACTTACCCAAATAAAGAAATTTAACTCTAACTAATCTTGATTAACAATATTAGTTTAAAATATGCATCGCATTTAATGTTTTCTAAATCACCTAAGTGTTCAATTCTCAAGTCCAAAAGATGAATCAATTCGCATTAATTTTCATCCTATTTCCTTTCTTTTCTAAAACTTTCCCATCTAGCTCTCAGAAGAAAGTTTCTCTAACTCTCACCGCCGCTTTTTTTCATCGTTTCTTTTTATTCTACTTAACTAATTAGTTCAGCAACCAATAGTTTCATTAGCTTAAGTGGCCAAGTTTAATTCAAACTAATCGCTTAGCCTCCAAGATAAAGAATTTATCGAGCAATTGTAGCTTAATGATATTAGTTTAACTTGAGCAACTCGCTTTATGTTTCCTAAATCATTCAAGTGTTCAATTCGTAAGTCCAAAAGGATGAATTTGAATTCCCTTTAATTTTCATCCTATTTCCATTTCTTTTTTCTAACTTTCTTCCAACTCTCAAGAAGAAAGTTTCTCTCCAAATCTCCCGACCTTCTCCAATCTTCTCTCGCTTGTTCTAGGAACTAATTATCTTAGGCAACTAATAGTTTCATTTGCTTAAGTGGCCAAGTTTAACTCAAACTTATCATGATTAGCCTCCAAGAAAGAGATTTTACTAAGTAATTGTAGTTTAACGATATTAGTTTTAACCCCTCATTTAAGGTTTTTCTAAATCATGTAAGTTTTCAATTCTCCAAGACACAAAAGGATGAATTAGAATTCCCTTCATTTTCATCCTATTCCCTTTCATTTCTCGAACTTCTAGCTCTCAAGAAGATACTTTCTCTCCGACAATCTCCGCCTTTTCTCCAACCTTTCTTTCTTTTGTTCTAGGACCTAATTAGCTTAGGCAACTATAGTTCCATTAGTTTAAATGGCCACGTTTAACTCAAACTAATCTTGCTTGGTCGCCAAGAAAGATATTTTATCGAGTAATTGTAGCTTAACGATATTAGTTTTACTTAAGCACCTCGCTTAAGGTTTTGTAAATCACCTAAGTGTTCAATTCTCAAGTCCAAAAGGATGAATTTGAATTCGCTATAATTTTCATCATATTTTCCTCGCTTTTCTAACTTTCTTCTACCACCCAAGAAGAAAGTTTCTCTAACGCCTCCGTCTCTTCTCCATACTTCTCTATTTTGTTCTAAGAACTAATTAGCTTCGAATCGTTAGTTTCATTTGTGTAAGTGGCCAAGTTTAACTCAAGCTAATCTTGCTTAGCCTCCAACAAAGAGAATTTACAGAGTAATTGTAGTTAAATGATATTAGTTTAATTTAAGCTTAATCATTTAATGTTTTCTAAATCACCTAAGTGTTCAACCCTCAAGTCCAAAAACCACAAATTTGAATTTGCTTTTAAATTTCACCATATTTCCTTTCTTTTCTCGACTTTCCTTTTGGCTCTCGAGAAGAAAGTTTTCGCTAATTCCCACCGCCCTTCTACATCATTCGCTCTTTTGTTCGAGGAACTAGTTAGCTTAGGCAACTAATGGCTTCATTAGGTTAAGTGGGCAAGTTTAACTCAAACTAATCTTGCTTAGCCTCCAAGACAACGAATTTACTGAGTAATTGTAGCTTACCGACATTAGTTTAACGTAAGCACCTCATTTAAGGTTTTCTAAATCACCTAACTGCTCCATTGTCAAGTCCAAAAATGAATTTGAATTCTTTAATTTTCATTCTATTTCCGCTTTTCTCTAACTTCATCTTTTAGCTCTCAAGAAGAAAGTTTCTCTAACACTCTCTCGTCCTTCTCCATTCGCTCTCTTTTGTTTTGGGAACTAATTAGCTTGCCAACTAATTGTTTCTTTTAGCTTATGTCGCCTCGCTTAATTCAAACTAATCTTGTTTAGCGTCCAAAAAGAGAATTTTCAGAGTAGTTGTATCTTAGCAATATCAGTTTATTTTACGATTTTGTAAAGAACCTAAGTATTCAATTCTCATGTACAAAAGGATGAATTAGAATTCCCTTTTATTTTCATCCTATTTCCCTTTCATTTCTCTAACTTTAGCTTCTACCACTCAAGAAGAAAGTTTCTCTAACTCTCTCCGTCCTTTTCCACCCTTCTCTCTTTCTGTTCTACGAACTAATTAGCTTCGACAACTTTTAGTTTCATTAGCTTAAGTGGATGTGTAAGTTTTCGGAGGGCCTTGGGCACCTAGCAGATGTGTAAGTTGCTTGCTTTCATTTTATGGCTTACTTACCCAAATAAAGAAATTTAACTCTAACTAATCTTGATTAACGATATTAGTTTAAAATATGCATCGATTTAATGTTTTCTAAATCACCTAAGTGTTCAATTCTCAAGTCCAAAAAGATGAATCAATTCGCATTAATTTTCATCCTATTTCCTTTCTTTTCTAAAACTTTCCCATCTAGCTCTCAGAAGAAAGTTTCTCTAACTCTCACCGCCGCTTTTTTTTCATCGTTTCTCTTTTATTCTACTTAACTAATTAGTTCAGCAACCAATAGTTTCATTAGCTTAAGTGGCCAAGTTTAATTCAAACTAATCGCTTAGCCTCCAAGATAAAGAATTTATCGAGCAATTGTAGCTTAATGATATTAGTTTAACTTGAGCAACCTGCTTCATGTTTTCTAAATCACTCAAGTGTTCAATTCGCAAGTCCAAAAGGATGAGTTTGAATACACTTTAATTTTCATCCTATTTCCATTTCTTTTCTCTAACTTTCTCTTCCAACTCTCAAGAAGAAAGTTTCTCTCCAAATCTCCCCGACCTTCTCCAATCTTCTCTCGTTTGTTCTAGGAACTAATTATCTTAGGCAACTAATAGTTTCAATAGCTTAAGTAGCCAAGTTTAACTCAAACTTATCATGATTAGCCTCCAAGAAAGAGATTTTACTAAGTAATTGTAGTTTAACGATATTTGTTTAACTTACGCGCGCCATTTAAGGTTTTTCTAAATCATGTAAGTTTTCAATTCTCCAGTACACAAAAGGATGAATTAGAATTCCCCTTCATTTTCATCCTATTCCCCTTTCATTTCTCGAACTTCTAGCTCTCAAGAAGATACTTTCTCCCGACAATCTCCGCCTTTTCTCCAACCTTCTTTCTTTTTGTTCTAGGACCTAATTAGCTTAGGCAACTATAGTTCCATTAGTTTAAATGGCCACGTTTAACTCAAACTAATCTTGCTTGGTCGCCAAGAAAGATATTTTATCGAGTAATTGTAGCTTAACGATATTAGTTTTACTTAAGCACCTCGCTTAAGGTTTTGTAAATCACCTAAGTGTTCAATTCTCAAGTCCAAAAGGATGAATTTGAATTCGCTATAATTTTCATCATATTTTCCTCGCTTTCTAACTTTCTTCTACCACCCAAGAAGAAAGTTTCTCTAACGCCTCCGTCCTTCTCCATACTTTCTATTTTGTTCTAAGAACTAATTAGCTTCGCAATCGTTAGTTTCATTTGTGTAAGTGGCCAAGTTTAACTCAAGCTAATCTTGCTTAGCCTCCAAGAAAGAGAATTTACAGAGTAATTGTAGTTTAATGATATTACTTTAACTTAAGCTTAATCATTTAATGTTTTCTAAATCACCTAAGTGTTCGCCCTCAAGTCCAAAAACCACAAATTTGAATTTGCTTTTAAATTTCACCATATTTCCTTTCTTTTCTCTCGACTTTCCTTTTGGCTCTCGAGAAGAAAGTTTCGCTAATTCCCACCGTCCTTCTACATCATTCGCTTTTTGTTCGAGGAACTAGTTAGCTTAGGCAACTAATGGCTTCATTAGGTTAAGTGGGGAAGTTTAACTCAAACTAATCTTGCTTAGCCTCCCAGACAACGAAATTAGTGAGTAATTGGAGCTTAACGATATTAGGTTAACTTAAGGAACTCATTCAAGAGTTTTCAAAATCACCTAACTGCTCCATTGTCAAGTCCAAAAATGAATTTGAATTCCTTTAATTTTCATTCTATTTCCGCTTTTTCTAACTTCATCTTTTAGCTCTCAAGAAGAAAGTTTCTCTCTAACACTCTCTCGTCTTCTCCATTCGCTCTCTTTTGTTTTGGGAACTAATTAGCTTGCCAACTAATTGTTTCTTTTAGCTTATGTCGCCTCGCTTAATTCAAACTAATCTTGTTTAGCGTCCAAAAAGAGAATTTTCAGAGTAGTTGTATCTTAGCAATATCAGTTTATTTTACGATTTTGTAAAGAACCTAAGTATTCAATTTTCAAGTGCAAAATGATGAATTTGAATTCGTTTTAATTTTCATCCTATTTCCCTTTCTTTTCTCCAACTTTAGCTTCTACCACTCAAGAAGAAAGTTTCTCTAACTCTCTCCGTCCTTCTCCATCCTTCACCCTTTTGTTCTAGGAACTAATTAGCTTCGACAACTTTTAGTTTCATTAGCTTAAGTGGATGTGTAAGTTTTCGGTAGGGCCTTGGGCACCTAGCAGATGTGTAAGTTGCTTGCTTTCATTTTATGGCTTACTTACCCAAATAAAGAAATTTAACTCTAACTAATCTTGATTAACAATATTAGTTTAAAATATGCATCGCATTTAATGTTTTCTAAATCACCTAAGTGTTCAATTCTCAAGTCCAAAAGATGAATCAATTGCATTAATTTTCATCCTATTTCCTTTCTTTTCTAAAACTTTCCCATCTAGCTCTCTCAGAAGAAAGTTTCTCTCTAACTCTCACCGCCGCTCTTTTTCATCGTTTCTTCTTTTATTCTACTTAACTAATTAGTTCAGCAACTAATAGTTTCATTAGCTTAAGTGGCCAAGTTTAATTCAAACTAATCCTCGCTTAGCCTCCAAGATAAAGAATTTATCGAGCAATTGTAGCTTAATGATATTAGTTTAACTTGAGCAACCTGCTTTATGTTTCCTAAATCATTCAAGTGTTCAATTCAGAAGTCCAAAAGGATGAATTTGAATTCTTTAATTTTCATCCTATTTCCATTTCTTTTCTCTAACTTTCTCTTCCAAGTCTCAAGAAGAAAGGTTCTCTCCAAATGTCCTCGACCTTCTCCAATCTTCTCTCGCTTGTTCTAGGAACTAATTATCTTAGGCAACTAATAGTTTCAATAGCTTAAGTAGCCAAGTTTAACTCAAACTTATCATGATTAGCCTCCAAGAAAGAGATTTTACTAAGTAATTGTAGCTTAACGATATTGTTTAACTTACGCTACCATTTAAGGTTTTTCTAAATCATGTAAGTTTTCAATTCTCCAAGACACAAAAGGATGAATTAGAATTCCCTTCATTTTCATCCTATTCCCTTTCATTTCTCGAACTTCTAGCTCTCAAGAAGATACTTTCTCCGACAATCTCCGCCTTTCTCCAACCTTTCTTTCTTTTGTTCTAGGACCTAATTAGCTTAGGCAACTATAGTTCCATTAGTTTAAATGGCCACGTTTAACTCAAACTAATCTTGCTTGGTCGCCAAGAAAGATATTTTATCGAGTAATTGTAGCTTAACGATATTAGTTTTACTTAAGCACCTCGCTTAAGGTTTTGTAAATCACCTAAGTGTTCAATTCTCAAGTCCAAAAGGATGAATTTGAATTCGCTATAATTTTCATCATATTTTCCTCGCTTTCTAACTTTCTCTTCTACCACCCAAGAAGAAAGTTTCTCTAACGCCTCCGTCCTTCTCCATACTTTCTATTTTGTTCTAAGAACTAATTAGCTTCGCAATCGTTAGTTTCATTTGTGTAAGTGGCCAAGTTTAACTCAAGCTAATCTTGCTTAGCCTCCAAGAAAGAGAATTTACAGAGTAATTGTAGTTTAATGATATTACTTTAACTTAAGCTTAATCATTTAATGTTTTCTAAATCACCTAAGTGTTCAACCTCAAGTCCAAAACCACAAATTTGAATTTGCTTTTAAATTTCACCATATTTCCTTTCTTTTCTCCTCGACTTTCCTTTTGGCTCTCGAGAAGAAAGTTTCGCTAATTCCCACCGCCCTTCTACATCATTCGCTCTTTTGTTCGAGGAACTAGTTAGCTTAGGCAACTAATGGCTTCATTAGGTTAAGTGGGCAAGTTTAACTCAAACTAATCTTGCTTAGCCTCCATGACAACGAACTTAAGGAGCAATTGTGGCTTAACGATATTAGTTTAACTTAAGCAACTCATTCAAGAGTTTTCAAAATCACCTAACTGCTCCATTGTCAAGTCCAAAAATGAATTTGAATTCTTTAATTTTCATTCTATTTCCGCTTTTTCTCTAACTTCATCTTTTAGCTCTCAAGAAGAAAGTTTCTCTCTAACACTCTCTCGTCTTCTCCATTCGCTCTCTTTTGTTTTGGGAACTAATTAGCTTGCCAACTAATTGTTTCTTTTAGCTTATGTCGCCTCGCTTAATTCAAACTAATCTTGTTTAGCGTCCAAAAAGAGAATTTTCAGAGTAGTTGTATCTTAGCAATATCAGCTTTATTTTACGATTTTGTAAAGAACCTAAGTATTCAATTTTCAAGTGCAAAATGATGAATTTGAATTGCTTTTAATTTTCATCCTAATTCCCTTTATGTTTCTCCAACTTTAGCTTCTACCACTCAAGAAGAAAGCTTTTCTCTAACTCTCTCCGCCCTTCTCCCGCCTTCTCTCTTTTGTTCTAGGAACTAATTAGCTTCGACAACTTTTAGTTTCATTAGCTTAAGTGGATGTGTAAGTTTTCGGTAGGGCCTTGGGCACCTAGCAGATGTGTAAGTTGCTTGCTTTCATTTTATGGCTTACTTACCCAAATAAAGAAATTTAACCCTAACTAATCTTGATTAACGATATTAGTTTAAAATATGCATCGATTTAATGTTTTCTAAATCACCTAAGTGTTCAATTCTCAAGTCCAAAAAGATGAATCTGAATTCGATTAATTTTCATCCTATTTCCTTTCTTTTCTAAAACTTTCCCATCTAGCTCTCAGAAGAAAGTTTCTCTAACTCTCACCGCCGTTCTTTTTCATCGTTTCTCTTTTATTCTACTTAACTAATTAGTTCAGCAACCAATAGTTTCATTAGCTGAAGTGGACAAGTTTAAATCATACTAATCCTGCTTAGCCTCCAGGATAAAGAATTTATCGAGCAATTGTAGCTTAATGATATTAGTTTAACTTGAGCAACTCTGCTTTATGTTTCCTAAATCATTCAAGTGTTCAATTCAGAAGTCCAAAAGGATGAATTTGAATTCCCTTTAATTTTCATCCTATTTCCATTTCTTTTCTCTAACTTTCTCTTCCAACTCTCAAGAAGAAAGTTTCTCTCCAAATCTCCCCGACCTTCTCCAATCTTCTCTCGTTTGTTCTAGGAACTAATTATCTTAGGCAACTAATAGTTTCAATAGCTTAAGTAGCCAAGTTTAACTCAAACTTATCATGATTAGCCTCCAAGAAAGAGATTTTACTAAGTAATTGTAGTTTAACGATATTTGTTTAACTTACGCGCGCCATTTAAGGTTTTTTCTAAATCATGTAAGTTTTCAATTCTCCAAGACACAAAAGGATGAATTAGAATTCCCTTCATTTTCATCCTATTCCCTTTCATTTCTCGAACTTCTAGCTCTCAAGAAGATACTTTCTCCCGACAATCTCCGCCTTTTCTCCACCCTTCTTTCTTTTGTTCTAGGACCTAATTAGCTTAGGCAACTATAGTTCCATTAGTTTAAATGGCCACGTTTAACTCAAACTAATCTTGCTTGGCTGCCAAGAAAGATATTTTACTGAGTAATTGTAGCTTAACGATATTAGTTTTACTTAAGCTCCTCGCTTAAGGATTTCTAAATCACCTAAGTGTTCAATTCTCAAGTCCAAAAGGATGAATTTGAATTCGCTATAATTTTCATCATATTTTCCTCGCTTTTCTCTAACTTTCTCTTCTACCACCCAAGAAGAAAGTTTCTCTCTAACGCGCTCCGTCTTCTCCATACTTCTCTATTTTGTTCTAAGAACTAATTAGCTTCAAGAATCGTTAGTTTCATTTGTGTAAGTGGCCAAGTTTAACTCAAGCTAATCTTGCTTAGCCTCCAAGAAAGAGAATTTACAGAGTAATTGTAGTTTAATGATATTACTTTAACTTGCTTAATCATTTAATGTTTTCTAAATCACCTAAGTGTTCAACCTCAAGTCCAAAACCACAAATTTGAATTTGCTTTTAAATTTCACCATATTTCCTTTCTTTTCTCTCGACTTTCCTTTTGGCTCTCGAGAAGAAAGTTTCTCGCTAATTCCCAATCATTCTTCTACATCATTCGCTTTTGTTCGAGGAACTAGTTAGCTTAGGCAACTAATGGCTTCATTAGGTTAAGTGGGCAAGTTTAACTCAAACTAATCTTGCTTAGCCTCCAAGACAACGAATTTACTGAGTAATTGTAGCTTAACGATATTAGTTTAACTTAAGCAACTCATTCAGTGTTTTCAAAATCACCTAACTGCTCCATTGTCAAGTCCAAAAATGAATTTGAATTCTTTAATTTTCATTCTATTTCCGCTTTTTCTCTAACTTCATCTTTTAGCTCTCAAGAAGAAAGTTTCTCTCTAACACTCTCTCGTCCTTCTCCATTCGTCTCTCTTTGTTTTGGGAACTAATTAGCTTGCCAACTAATTGTTTCTTTTAGCTTATGTCGCCTCCCTTAGTTCAGACTAATCTTGTTTAGCGTCCAAAAAGAGAATTTCCAGAGTAGTTGTATCTTAGCAATATCAGCTTATTTTACCATTTTCTAAAGATCCTAAGTATTCAATTTTCAAGTGCAAAATGATGAATTTGAATTGCTTTTAATTTTCATCCTATTTCCCTTTATGTTTCTCCAACTTTAGCTTCTACCACTCAAGAAGAAAGTTTCTCTAACTCTCTGCGTCCAGCTCCATCCATCGCCCTTATGTTCTAGGAACTAATTATCTTCGAGGAGTTTTAGATTCACTAGCTTAAGTGGATGTGTAAGTTTTCGGTAGGGCCTTGGGCACCTAGCAGATGTGTAAGTTGCTTGCTTTCATTTTATGGCTTACTTACCCAAATAAAGAAATTTAACTCTAACTAATCTTGATTAACAATATTAGTTTAAAATATGCATCGCATTTAATGTTTTCTAAATCACCTAAGTGTTCAATTCTCAAGTCCAAAAAGATGAATCTGAATTCGCATTAATTTTCATCCTATTTCCCTTTCTTTTCTAAAACTTTCCCATCTAGCTCTCAGGAAGAAAGTTTCTCTCTAACTCTCACTGCCGTTCTCCATCGTTCTCTCTTTTATTCTACGAACTAATTAGTTCAGGCAACCAATAGTTTCATTAGCTTAAGTGGCCAAGTTTAATTCAAACTAATCCTGCTTAGCCTCCAAGATAAAGAATTTACTGAGCAATTGTAGCTTAATGATATTAGTTTAACTTGAGCAACTCGTTTTATGTTTCCTAAATCATTCAAGTGTTCAATTCAGAAGTCCAAAAGGATGAATTTGAATTCCCTTTAATTTTCATCCTATTTCCATTTCTTTTCTCTAACTTTCTCTTCCAACTCTCAAGAAGAAAGTTTCTCTCCAAATCTCCCCGACCTTCTCCAATCTTCTCTCGTTTGTTCTAGGAACTAATTATCTTAGGCAACTAATAGTTTCAATAGCTTAAGTAGCCAAGTTTAACTCAAACTTATCATGATTAGCCTCCAAGAAAGAGATTTTACTAAGTAATTGTAGTTTAACGATATTTGTTTAACTTACGCGCGTCATTTAAGGTTTTTCTAAATCATGTAAGTTTTCAATTCTCCAGTACACAAAAGGATGAATTAGAATTCCCCTTCATTTTCATCCTATTCCCCTTTCATTTCTCGAACTTCTAGCTCTCAAGAAGATACTTTCTCTCTGACAATCTCCGTCTTTCTCCAACCTTCTTTCTTTTGTTCTAGGACCTAATTAGCTTAGGCAACTATAGTTCCATTAGTTTAAATGGCCACGTTTAACTCAAACTAATCTTGCTTGGTGCCAAGAAAGATATTTTCTTGAGTAATTGTAGCTTAACGATATTAGTTTTACTTAAGCACCTCGTTTAAGGTTTTGTAAATCACTAAGTGTTCAATTCTCAAGTCCAAAAGGATGAATTTGAATTCGCTATAATTTTCATCATATTTTCCTCGCTTTTCTCTAACTTTCTTTCTACCACCCAAGAAGAAAGTTTCTCTAACGCCTCCGTCCTTCTCCATACTTCTCTATTTTGTTCTAAGAACTAATTAGCTTCGGCAACTGTTAGTTTCATTTGTGTAAGTGGCCAAGTTTAACTCAAGCTAATCTTGCTTAGCCTCCAAGAAAGAGAATTTACAGAGTAATTGTAGTTTAATGATATTACTTTAACTTAAGCTTAATCATTTAATGTTTTCTAAATCACCTAAGTGTTCAACCCTCAAGTCCAAAACCACAAATTTGAATTTGCTTTTAAATTTCACCATATTTCCTTTCTTTTCTCTCGACTTTCCTTTTGGCTCTCGAGAAGAAAGTTTCTCGCTAATTCCCACCGTCCTTCTACATCATTCGCTCTTTTGTTCGAGGAACTAGTTAGCTTAGGCAACTAATGGCTTCATTAGGTTAAGTGGGCAAGTTTAACTCAAACTAATCTTGCTTAGCCTCCAAGACAACGAATTTACTGAGTAATTGTAGCTTAACGATATTAGTTTAACTTAAGCAACTCATTCAGTGTTTTCAAAATCACCTAACTGGTCCATTCTCAAGTCCAAAAATGAATTTGAATTCCTTTAATTTTCATTCTATTTCCTCTCCTTTTCTCTAACTTCATCTTTTAGCTCTCAAGAAGAAAGTTTCTCTCTAACACTCTCTGTCCTTCTCCATTCGTCTCTCTTTTGTTTTGGGAACTAATTAGCTTGCCAACTAATTGTTTCTTTAGCTTATGTCGCCTCGCTTAATTCAAACTAATCTTGTTTAGCGTCCAAAAAGAGAATTTTCAGAGTAGTTGTATCTTAGCAATATCAGTTTATTTTACGATTTTGTAAAGAACCTAAGTATTCAATTTTCAAGTGCAAAATGATGAATTTGAATTCGTTTTAATTTTCATCCTAATTCCGTTTCCTTTCTCTAACTTTCTCTTCTACCACTCAAGGAAGAAAGTTTCTCTAACTCTCCGTCCTTCTCCATCCTTCACCCGTTTGTTCTAGGAACTAATTAGCTTCGACAACTTTTAGTTTCATTAGCTTAAGTGGATGTGTAAGTTTTCGGTAGGGCCTTGGGCACCTAGCAGATGTGTAAGTTGCTTGCTTTCATTTTATGGCTTACTTACCCAAATAAAGAAATTTAACCCTAACTAATCTTGATTAACGATATTAGTTTAAAATATGCATCGCATTTAATGTTTTCTAAATCACCTAAGTGTTCAATTCTCAAGTCCAAAAAGATGAATTTGAATTCGCTTTAAATTTTCATCTTATTTCCTTTCTTTTCTAAAACTTTCCCATCTAGCTCTCAGAAGAAAGTTTCTCTAACTCTCACCGCTCTTTTTTCATCGTTCTCTTTTTATTCTACTTAACTAATTAGTTCAGGCAACCAATAGTTTCATTAGCTTAAGTGGCCAAGTTTAATTCAAACTAATCCTGCTTAGCCTCCAAGATAAAGAATTTACTGAGCAATTGTAGCTTAATGATATTAGTTTAACTTGAGCAACTCGTTTTATGTTTCCTAAATCATTCAAGTGTTCAATTCTCAAGTCCAAAAGGATGAATTTGAATTCCCTTTAATTTTCATCCTATTTCCATTTCTTTTCTCTAACTTTCTCTTCCAACTCTCAAGAAGAAAGTTTCTCTCCAAATCTCCCCGACCTTCTCCAATCTTCTCTCGTTTGTTCTAGGAACTAATTATCTTAGGCAACTAATAGTTTCAATAGCTTAAGTAGCCAAGTTTAACTCAAACTTATCATGATTAGCCTCCAAGAAAGAGATTTTACTAAGTAATTGTAGTTTAACGATATTTGTTTAACTTACGCGCGTCATTTAAGGTTTTTCTAAATCATGTAAGTTTTCAATTCTCAGTACACAAAAGGATGAATTAGAATTCCCCTTCATTTTCATCTTATTTCCCTTTCATTTCTCGAACTTCTAGCTCTCAAGAAGATACTTTCTCTCGACAATCTCCGCTTTCTCCAACCTTCTTTCTTTCATTCTAGGAACTAATTAGCTTAGGCAACTATAGTTCCATTAGTTTAAATGGCCACGTTTAACTCAAACTAATCTTGCTTGGCTGCCAAGAAAGATATTTTACTGAGTAATTGTAGCTTAACGATATTAGTTTTACTTAAGCACCTCGTTTAAGGTTTTGTAAATCACCTAAGTGTTCAATTCTCAAGTCCAAAAGGATGAATTTGAATTCGCTATAATTTTCATCATATTTTCCTCGCTTTTCTCTAACTTTCTCTTCTACCACCCAAGAAGAAAGTTTCTCTAACGCTCTCCGTCCTTCTCCATACTTCTCTATTTTGTTCTAAGAACTAATTAGCTTCGGCAACTGTTAGTTTCATTTGTGTAAGTGGCCAAGTTTAACTCAAGCTAATCTTGCTTAGCCTCCAAGAAAGAGAATTTACAGAGTAATTGTAGTTTAATGATATTACTTTAACTTAAGCACCTCAGTTAAGGTTTTCTAAATCATCTAAGTCTTCAATTCTCAAGTCCAAAACCACAAATTTGAATTTGCTTTAAATTTCACCATATTTCCCTTTCTTTTCTCTGACTTTCCCTTTTGGCTCTCGAGAAGAAAGTTTCTCGCTAATTCCCACCGTCCTTCTACATCATTCGCTCTTTTGTTCGAGGAACTAGTTAGCTTAGGCAACTAATGGCTTCATTAGGTTAAGTGGGCAAGTTTAACTCAAACTAATCTTGCTTAGCCTCCAAGACAACGAATTTACTGAGTAATTGTAGCTTAACGATATTAGTTTAACTTAAGCAACTCATTCAGTGTTTTCAAAATCACCTAACTGTTCCATTGTCAAGTCAAAAAGGATGAATTTGAATTCCCTTTAATTTTCATTCTATTTCCGTTTCTTTTCTCTAACTTCATCTTTTAGCTCTCAAGAAGAAAGTTTCTCTCTAACACTCTCTGTCCTTCTCCATTCGTCTCTCTTTTGTTTTGGGAACTAATTAGCTTGCCAACTAATTGTTTCTTTAGCTTATGTCGCCACGCTTAACTGAAACTAATCTTGTTTAGCCTCCAAAAGAGAATTTACTAAGTAATTGTAGTTTAACGATATTTGTTTAACTTACGCCATTTAAGATTTTCTAAATCATGTAAGTATTCAATTCTCAAGTGCAAAAGGATGAATTTGAATTCCTTAATTTTCATCCTATTCCCTTATTTCATTTCTCCAACTTCTAGCTCTCAAGAAGAAAGCTTTTCTCTAACTCTCTCCGTCTTTCTCCAACCTTCTTTCTTTTGTTCTAGGACCTAATTAGCTTAGGCAACTATAGTTTCATTAGTTTAAATGGCCACGTTTAACTCAAACTAATCTTGCTTGGCTGCCAAGAAAGATATTTTACTGTGTAATTGTAGCTTAACGATATTAGTTTTACTTAAGCACCTCGTTTAAGGTTTTGTAAATCAGCTAAGTGTTCAATTCTCAAGTCCAAAAGGATGAATTTGAATTCGCTATAATTTACATCTTATTCCTTTCTTTTCTAACTTTCTCTTCTACCACCCAAGAAGAAAGTTTCTCTAACTCTCCTCCGTCCTTCTCCATACTTCTCTATTTTGTTCTAAGAACTAATTAGCTTCAGCAACCAATAGTTTCATTTGTGCAAGTGGCCAAGTTTAACTCAAGCTAATCTTGCTTAGCCTCCAAGAAAGAGAATTTACAGAGTAATTGTAGTTTAATGATATTACTTTAACTTAAGCGAATCATTTAATGTTTTCTAAATCACCTAAGTGTTCAATTCTCAAGTCCAAAAAATGAATTTGAATTTGCTTTAAATTTCACCATATTTCCTTTCTTTTCTCGACTTTCCTTTTGGCTCTCGAGAAGAAAGTTTCTCCTAATTCCCCCGTCCTTCTACATCATTCGCTCTTTTGTTCGAGGAACTAGTTAGCTTAGGCAACTAATGGCTTCATTAGGTTAAGTGGGCAAGTTTAACTCAAACTAATCTTGCTTAGCCTCCAAGACAACGAATTTACTGAGTAATTGTAGCTTAACGATATTAGTTTAACTTAAGCAACTCATTCAGTGTTTTTCAAAATCACCTAACTGCTCCATTGTCAAGTCCAAAAATGAATTTGAATTCCTTTAATTTTCATTCTATTTCCGTTTCTTTTTCTCTAACTTCAACTTTTAGAACACAAGAAGAAAATTTCACTCTAACACTCTCAGTCCTTCTCCATCCTTTTTCTATTTTGTTTTGGGAACTAATTAGCTTGCCAACTAATTGTTTCTTTAGCTTATGTCGCCTCGCTTAATTCAAACTAATCTTGCTTAGTCGCCGAGAAAGAGATTTTACTGAGTAGTTGTATCTTAGCAATATCAGTTTATTTTACGATTTTGTAAAGAACCTAAGTATTCAATTTTCAAGTGCAAAATGATGAATTTGAATTCGTTTTAATTTTCATCCTAATTCCCTTATGTTTCTCCAACTTTAGCTTCTACCACTCAAGAAGAAAGTTTCTCTAACTCTCTCCGTCCTTCTCCATCCTTCACCCTTTTGTTCTAGGAACTAATTAGCTTCGACAACTTTTAGTTTCATTAGCTTAAGTGGATGTGTAAGTTTTCGGTAGGGCCTTGGGCACCTAGCAGATGTGTAAGTTGCTTGCTTTCATTTTATGGCTTACTTACCCAAATAAAGAAATTTAACTCTAACTAATCTTGATTAACGATATTAGTTTAAAATATGCATCGCATTTAATGTTTTCTAAATCACCTAAGTGTTCAATTCTCAAGTCCAAAAAGATGAATCTGAATTCGCATTAATTTTCATCCTATTTCCTTTCTTTTCTAAAACTTTCCCATCTAGCTCTCAGGAAGAAAGTTTCTCTCTAACTCTCACTGCCGTTCTTTTTCATCGTTTCTCTCTTTTATTCTCTGAACTAATTAGTTCAGCAACCAATAGTTTCATTAGCTTAAGTGGCCAAGTTTAATTCAAACTAATCTGCTTAGCCTCCAAGATAAAGAATTTCTTGAGCAATTGTAGCTTAATGATATTAGTTTAACTTGAGCAACTCGTTTTATGTTTCCTAAATCATTCAAGTGTTCAATTGTCAAGTCCAAAAGGATGAATTTGAATTCCTTTAATTTTCATCCTATTTCCATTTCTTTTCTCTAACTTTCTTCCAACTCTCAAGAAGAAAGTTTCTCTCCAAATCTCCCGACCTTCTCCAATCTTCTCTCGTTTGTTCTAGGAACTAATTATCTTAGGCAACTAATAGTTTCAATAGCTTAAGTAGCCAAGTTTAACTCAAACTTATCATGATTAGCCTCCAAGAAAGAGATTTTACTAAGTAATTGTAGTTTAACGATATTAGTTTACCTTAAGCACCTCATTTAAGTTTTTCAAAATCATGTAAGTTTTCACTTCTCTAGTACACAAAAGGATGAATTAGAACTTCCCTTCATTTTCATCCTATTCCCCTTTCATTTCTCGAACTTCTAGCTCTCAAGAAGATACTTTCTCTCTGACAATCTCCGTCTTTCTCCAACCTTCTTTCTTTTGTTCTAGGACCTAATTAGCTTAGGCAACTATAGTTCCATTAGTTTAAATGGCCACGTTTAACTCAAACTAATCTTGCTTGCTGCCAAGAAAGATATTTCTTGAGTAATTGTAGCTTAACGATATTAGTTTTACTTAAGCACCTCGTTTAAGGTTTTGTAAATCACCTAAGTGTTCAATTCTCAAGTCCAAAAGGATGAATTTGAATTCGCTATAATTTTCATCTTATTTTCCTCGCTTTTCTAACTTTCTCTTCTACCACCCAAGAAGAAAGTTTCTCTCTAACGCTCTCCGTCCTTCTCCATACTTCTCTATTTTGTTCTAAGAACTAATTAGCTTGACAACCGTTAGTTTCATTTGTGCAAGTGGCCAAGTTTAACTCAAGCTAATCTTGCTTAGCCTCCAAGAAAGAGAATTTCTGAGTAATTGTAGTTTAATGATATTACTTTAACTTGCTTAATCATTTAATGTTTTCTAAATCACCTAAGTGTTCAACCCTCAAGTCCAAAACCACAAATTTGAATTTGCTTTAAATTTCACCATATTTCTTTCTTTTTCTCGACTTTCTTTTGGCTCTCGAGAAGAAAGTTTCTCGCTAATTCCCACCGCCTTCTACATCATTCGCTCTTTTGTTCGAGGAACTAGTTAGCTTAGGCAACTAATGGCTTCATTAGGTTAAGTGGGCAAGTTTAACTCAAACTAATCTTGCTTAGCCTCCAAGACAACGAATTTACTGAGTAATTGTAGCTTAACGATATTAGTTTAACTTAAGCAACTCATTCAGTGTTTTCAAAATCACCTAACTGTTCCATTGTCAAGTCCAAAAAATGAATTTGAATTCCCTTTAATTTTCATTCTATTTCCGTTTCTTTTCTCTAACTTCATCTTTTAGCTCTCAAGAAGAAAGTTTCTCTAACACTCTCTGTCCTTCTCCATTCGTCTCTCTTTTGTTTTGGGAACTAATTAGCTTGCCAACTAATTGTTTCTTTAGCTTATGTCGCCTCGCTTAATTCAAACTAATCTTGTTTAGCGTCCAAAAAGAGAATTTTCAGAGTAGTTGTATCTTAGCAATATCAGTTTATTTTACGATTTTGTAAAGAACCTAAGTATTCAATTTTCAAGTGCAAAATGATGAATTTGAATTCGTTTTAATTTTCATCCTAATTCCCTTATGTTTCTCCAACTTTAGCTTCTACCACTCAAGAACAAAGTTTCTCTCTAACTCTCTCCGTCCTTCTCCATCCTTCACCCTTTTGTTCTAGGAACTAATTAGCTTCGACAACTTTTAGTTTCATTAGCTTAAGTGGATGTGTAAGTTTTCGGTAGGGCCTTGGGCACCTAGCAGATGTGTAAGTTGCTTGCTTTCATTTTATGGCTTACTTACCCAAATAAAGAAATTTAACCCTAACTAATCTTGATTAACGATATTAGTTTAAAATATGCATCGCATTTAATGTTTTCTAAATCACCTAAGTGTTCAATTCTCAAGTCCAAAAAGATGAATCTGAATTCGCATTAATTTTCATCCTATTTCCCTTTCTTTTCTAAAACTTTCCCATCTAGCTCTCAGGAAGAAAGTTTCTCTCTAACTCTCACTGCCGTTCTTTTTCATCGTTCTCTCTTTTATTCTACGAACTAATTAGTTCAGGCAACCAATAGTTTCATTAGCTTAAGTGGCCAATTTTAATTCAAACTAATCCTGCTTAGCCTCCAAGATAAAGAATTTACTGAGCAATTGTAGCTTAATGATATTAGTTTAACTTGAGCAACTCGTTTTATGTTTCCTAAATCATTCAAGTGTTCAATTCAGAAGTCCAAAAGGATGAATTTGAATTCCCTTTAATTTTCATCCTATTTCCATTTCTTTTCTCTAACTTTCTCTTCCAACTCTCAAGAAGAAAGTTTCTCTCCAAATCTCCCCGACCTTCTCCAATCTTCTCTCGTTTGTTCTAGGAACTAATTATCTTAGGCAACTAATAGTTTCAATAGCTTAAGTAGCCAAGTTTAACTCAAACTTATCATGATTAGCCTCCAAGAAAGAGATTTTACTAAGTAATTGTAGTTTAACGATATTTGTTTAACTTACGCGCCATTTAAGGTTTTTCTAAATCATGTAAGTTTTCAATTCTCCAGTACACAAAAGGATGAATTAGAATTCCCCTTCATTTTCATCCTATTCCCCTTTCATTTCTCGAACTTCTAGCTCTCAAGAAGATACTTTCTCTCTGACAATCTCCGTCTTTCTCCAACCTTCTTTCTTTTGTTCTAGGACCTAATTAGCTTAGGCAACTATAGTTCCATTAGTTTAAATGGCCACGTTTAACTCAAACTAATCTTGCTTGGCTGCCAAGAAAGATATTTTACTGAGTAATTGTAGCTTAACGATATTAGTTTTACTTAAGCACCTCGTTTAAGGTTTTGTAAATCAGCTAAGTGTTCAATTCTCAAGTCCAAAAGGATGAATTTGAATTCGCTATAATTTACATCTTATTTTCCTCGCTTTTCTCTAACTTTCTCTTCTACCACCCAAGAAGAAAGTTTCTCTCTAACGCTCTCCGTCCTTCTCCATACTTCTCTATTTTGTTCTAAGAACTAATTAGCTTCGGCAACTGTTAGTTTCATTTGTGCAAGTGGCCAAGTTTAACTCAAGCTAATCTTGCTTAGCCTCCAAGAAAGAGAATTTACAGAGTAATTGTAGTTTAATGATATTACTTTAACTTAAGCGAATCATTTAATGTTTTCTAAATCACCTAAGTGTTCAGCCCTCAAGTCCATAACCACAAATTTGAATTTGCTTTAAATTTCACCATATTTCCTTTCTTTTCTCGACTTTCCTTTTGGCTCTCGAGAAGAAAGTTTCTCGCTAATTCACCGTCCTTCTACATCATTCGCTCTTTTGTTCGAGGAACTAGTTAGCTTAGGCAACTAATGGCTTCATTAGGTTAAGTGGGCAAGTTTAACTCAAACTAATCTTGCTTAGCCTCCAAGACAACGAATTTACTGAGTAATTGTAGCTTAACGATATTAGTTTAACTTAAGCAACTCATTCAGTGTTTTCAAAATCACCTAACTGCTCCATTGTCAAGTCCAAAAATGAATTTGAATTCCCTTTAATTTTCATTCTATTTCCGTTTCTTTTCTCTAACTGCATCTTTTAGCACTCAAGAAGAAAGTTTCTCTAACACTCTCTGTCCTTCTCCATTCGTCTCTCTTTTGTTTTGGGAACTAATTAGCTTGCCAACTAATTGTTTCTTTAGCTTATGTCGCCTCGCTTAATTCAAACTAATCTTGTTTAGCGTCCAAAAAGAGAATTTTCAGAGTAGTTGTATCTTAGCAATATCAGTTTATTTTACGATTTTGTAAAGAACCTAAGTATTCAATTTTCAAGTGCAAAATGATGAATTTGAATTCGTTTTAATTTTCATCCTAATTCCCTTATGTTTCTCCAACTTTAGCTTCTACCACTCAAGAACAAAGTTTCTCTAACTCTCTCCGTCCTTCTCCATCCTTCACCCTTTTGTTCTAGGAACTAATTAGCTTCGACAACTTTTAGTTTCATTAGCTTAAGTGGATGTGTAAGTTTTCGGTAGGGCCTTGGGCACCTAGCAGATGTGTAAGTTGCTTGCTTTCATTTTATGGCTTACTTACCCAAATAAAGAAATTTAACTCTAACTAATCTTGATTAACGATATTAGTTTAAAATATGCATCGCATTTAATGTTTTCTAAATCACCTAAGTGTTCAATTCTCAAGTCCAAAAAGATGAATCTGAATTCGCATTAATTTTCATCCTATTTCCCTTTCTTTTCTAAAACTTTCCCATCTAGCTCTCAGGAAGAAAGTTTCTCTCTAACTCTCACTGCCGTTCTTTTTCATCGTTCTCTCTTTTATTCTACGAACTAATTAGTTCAGGCAACCAATAGTTTCATTAGCTTAAGTGGCCAAGTTTAATTCAAACTAATCCTGCTTAGCCTCCAAGATAAAGAATTTACTGAGCAATTGTAGCTTAATGATATTAGTTTAACTTGAGCAACTCGTTTTATGTTTCCTAAATCATTCAAGTGTTCAATTCAGAAGTCCAAAAGGATGAATTTGAATTCCCTTTAATTTTCATCCTATTTCCATTTCTTTTCTCTAACTTTCTCTTCCAACTCTCAAGAAGAAAGTTTCTCTCCAAATCTCCCCGACCTTCTCCAATCTTCTCTCGTTTGTTCTAGGAACTAATTATCTTAGGCAACTAATAGTTTCAATAGCTTAAGTAGCCAAGTTTAACTCAAACTTATCATGATTAGCCTCCAAGTAATTGTAGTTTAACGATATTTGTTTAACTTACGCGCGCCATTTAAGGTTTTTCTAAATCATGTAAGTTTTCAATTCTCCAGTACACAAAAGGATGAATTAGAATTCCCCTTCATTTTCATCCTATTCCCCTTTCATTTCTCGAACTTCTAGCTCTCAAGAAGATACTTTCTCTCTGACAATCTCCGTCTTTCTCCAACCTTCTTTCTTTTGTTCTAGGACCTAATTAGCTTAGGCAACTATAGTTCCATTAGTTTAAATGGCCACGTTTAACTCAAACTAATCTTGCTTGGCTGCCAAGAAAGATATTTTACTGAGTAATTGTAGCTTAACGATATTAGTTTTACTTAAGCACCTCGTTTAAGGTTTTGTAAATCAGCTAAGTGTTCAATTCTCAAGTCCAAAAGGATGAATTTGAATTCGCTATAATTTACATCTTATTTTCCTCGCTTTTCTCTAACTTTCTCTTCTACCACCCAAGAAGAAAGTTTCTCTCTAACGCTCTCCGTCCTTCTCCATACTTCTCTATTTTGTTCTAAGAACTAATTAGCTTCGGCAACTGTTAGTTTCATTTGTGCAAGTGGCCAAGTTTAACTCAAGCTAATCTTGCTTAGCCTCCAAGAAAGAGAATTTACAGAGTAATTGTAGTTTAATGATATTACTTTAACTTAAGCGAATCATTTAATGTTTTCTAAATCACCTAAGTGTTCAGCCCTCAAGTCCAAAACCACAAATTTGAATTTGCTTTAAATTTCACCATATTTCCCTTTCTTTTCTCTGACTTTCCCTTTTGGCTCTCGAGAAGAAAGTTTCTCGCTAATTCCCACCGTCCTTCTACATCATTCGCTCTTTTGTTCGAGGAACTAGTTAGCTTAGGCAACTAATGGCTTCATTAGGTTAAGTGGGCAAGTTTAACTCAAACTAATCTTGCTTAGCCTCCAAGACAACGAATTTACTGAGTAATTGTAGCTTAACGATATTAGTTTAACTTAAGCAACTCATTCAGTGTTTTCAAAATCACCTAACTGTTCCATTGTCAAGTCCAAAAAATGAATTTGAATTCCCTTTAATTTTCATTCTATTTCTCTTTCTTTTCTCTAACTTCATCTTTTAGCTCTCAAGAAGAAAGTTTCTCTCTAACACTCTCTGTCCTTCTCCATTCGTCTCTCTTTTGTTTTGGGAACTAATTAGCTTGCCAACTAATTGTTTCTTTAGCTTATGTCGCCTCGCTTAATTCAAACTAATCTTGTTTAGCGTCCAAAAAGAGAATTTTCAGAGTAGTTGTATCTTAGCAATATCAGTTTATTTTACGATTTTGTAAAGAACCTAAGTATTCAATTTTCAAGTGCAAAATGATGAATTTGAATTCGTTTTAATTTTCATCCTAATTCCCTTATGTTTCTCCAACTTTAGCTTCTACCACTCAAGAAGAAAGTTTCTCTAACTCTCTCCGTCCTTCTCCATTCTTCACCCTTTTGTTCTAGGAACTAATTTTACCCCAAAAAATTTCAAGTAATATCGTTAAGTTACAGTTATACCGTAAATTCTCTTTCTTAGAGGATGAGCAAGATTAGTTTGCGTAAAACTTGGCCAATCAAGCTAGTGAAACTAATAGTTGCCGAAACTAATTATTTCCTACAACAAAAGAGAGAAAGGATGGAGAAGGACGAAAAGAGTTAGAGAGAAACTTTCTTCTTGAGTGGTAGAAGAAAAAAATATAGAAAATAATGGGAAATTGGATGAAAATTCAAGAAAATTCAAATTCATCCTTTTGGACTTGATAATTGAACACTTACGTGATTTAGAAAACAAGAAATGAATTGCTTAAGTTAAACTAATATCGTTATGCAACAATTGCTTAGTAAAATCTTTTTCTTGGAGGCTAAGCAAGATTAGTTTCAGTTAAACTTGGCCAATTAAGCTATCAGTTGCCTATGCTAATTAGTTCCCAGAACAAAATAGAGAAGGATGGAGAAGTATGGAGAGTGTTAGGGAGAAAAACTTTTTTCATGAGAGCTAGAAGAGAAAGTTACAGAAAAGAATGGCAAATAGGATGAAAATTAATGGGAATTCTAAATCATCCTTTTCTACTTGAGAGTTTAGCACTAAGGTGATTTAGAAAAACCCTAAATGAAGTTCTTAAGTTAAAGCAACATCGTTAAGCCACAAATACTCAGTAAAATCTCTTTCTTGGATGCTAAGCTAGATTAGTATGAGTTAAACTTGGCCACTTACTTATCCAAAAAAAAAAAAAAAAAACTTGGCCACTTAAGCTAAAGAAACAATTAGTTGCCTAAACTAATTAGTTCCCAGAACGAAAGAGAGATGGTTGGGGATGGACGAATGGAGTTAGAGAGAAACTTTCTTTTTGGGAGCTAGAAGAGAAGGTTAGGGAAAAGAAAAGGAAACTGGATGAAAATTAAAAAGAATTGAAATTTATCCTTTTGGGCTTGAGAATTGAACACTTAGGTGATTTAGATAACATTAAATGAGTTGCTTTCGTTAAACTAATATTTTAAGGCTACAATTACTTAATAAATTAGTTTTTTGGAGGCCAATCAAGATTAGTTTGAGTTAAACTTGTCACTTAAGCAAATGAAACAATTAGTTGCCTACTAAACTAATTGGTTCCTAGAACAAAATAGAGAACGATGGAGAAGGACGGGGAGAGTTAGAGAGAATCCTTCTTCCTGAGAGCTAGAAGGGAAAGTTAGAGCAAAGAAAAGGAAATACGATGAAAATTGAGGGGAATTCAAATCCATCATTTTGGAGTAGAGAATTGAACAGTTAGGTGATGTAGAAAACATTACATGGGCTGCTTAAGTTAAAGTAATATCATTAAGTTGGAATTATACTGTAAATTCTCTTTCTTTGAGGATAAGCAAGATTATTTTGCGTAAAACTTGGCCAATTAAGCTAGTGAAACTAATAGTTACTGAAAATAATTAGTTCCTAGAACAAAAGAGAGAAGGATGGAGAAGGATAGAAAGAGTTAGAGATAAACTTTCTTCTTGAGTGGTAGAAGAGAAAAATATAAAAAAATAATGGGAAATAGGATGAAAATTCAAGGAAATTCAAATTCAACCTTTTGGACTTGAGAATTAAACACTTAGGTAATTTAGAAAACAAGAAATGAATTGCTTATGTTAAACTAAAATCGTTATGCAACAATTACTCAGTAAAATCTTTTTCTTCGAGGCTAAGTAAGATTAGTTTCAATTAAACTTGGCCACTTAAGCTAGTGTAACTATTAGTTGCCTAAGCTAATTAGTTCCTAGAACAAAATAGAGAAAGGAAGGAGAATTACGAAGACCGTTAGAGAGAAACTTTCAACCTGAGAGCTAGAAGAGAAAGATTGAGAAAAGAATGGGAAGTGGGATGAAAATTAAATCGAATTCAAATTCATCCTTTTGGACTTAAGAATTGAACGATTAGGTGATTTACAAAACCTTAAATAAGGTGCGTAAGTTAAACGAATAACGTTAAGCTACAATTTCTCAGTGAATTCTCTTTCTTAGGGGCCAAGCATGATTAGTTTGTGTTAAACTTGGTCACTTAAGCTAAAGAAACTGTTAGTGCCTAAGCTAATTGGTTTTCAGGGAGATGGGGAAGAAAGCAGAGCCTCTAGAGAGAGAAAGCTCCCCCCGAAGTGAAAATGGTGCACTGTCCGATTATCCTTCTCACCCATTGAGGGAGAATGTGTCCTGTGTGAGTTACCAGTCTGGTGAAATCTTTCCGGCTGGTTAGTTATCCTCGGAGTGAGGTGTGTGAGTTTGAGTTATGGTGTTGTTTCAGTGCCTTATTTGTTACGGCCATATCTCGTTATTGGCTGAAAGGTTAATCTATTCATGACTGTTCTGTCCAGGTTGGGTTTTCAAGATGGGAAGCTCAGTTTATGTTGAAGTTGTTGCAACCGGTCTTCTACGAAGTCGGTGTGTGTTCCTGGCTTGAGTCCAGTTTCGGCATTTTTGTCCGGCATGGGATGATTTCCTGGCGTTGGTCTATTTACCGATGCTGGTTTTGGGCTTGCCAAAGGTTTATACGCCGATGATGGGCGCCGCTGCTGGTGTGGTGTCATTGGCGGAGTTTCGGGTTTTTTTTTTTGGTGTTTGATAGCTTTATGGTTCATCAATGGCAGCGAGATCCTCCGGTTTTTGGGTACATGGGCCATTGTTACATTGTAGATTGTAGCTGCTGCAATGGGTCTTCGGCGTAAGCTGCATGTTTTCTAGGTGTGAAGTTGGCGTGTCTGAGTTCTTGTGAGTTGTCGTTTTGCTGCCGGAGTTTGATTGCTGGCATCTTTATTCTGGCTGGTTTGCAGCTCCGGCAATGGTGGCTTACTGGTTTCGTTGCTCCTTTGCCGAGGAAGAAGCTTGGTGCGAAACTTGTTTTCAGGTTGAGTTACACGCTTTCTAGGCGAGTGGCTTTGAATGTTGTGGCGTGTGGTATGGCCGGTCTGCTTTTAACAGGCTGTGCATGATGGATGATGGGAAGGTAAAAGCTATATCAGCATTATATATATTTATTTATATATATTTTGGTTGATTTGTGGTTTTCCGCCGATTTGGAAATTGGTGATGTTGGTGGGCCACGTGGGGTTTTTTCTTTTGGTGTGCCATCAGCAGTTTTAGTGGAGTTACACGTAGGGCCCACGGTTTTGGGTTTAAAACCAACACTTGGTTTTGGTTTGGTGATTTTGACTTAAGGTGGGGCCAGCCAATTTTGATTTTGTTCATTACCAGCAATGAGTTTGTATAATGGCTTGTTTGGATGGGGCCCGCCACTACACATCATTGGTAAAGCCACATTTCAGGAGAAGCTTCGGTTAACGGGTTTTGCTCTTGCCCACTGGTCTATTTGGTTTTTATGGAATTTTTTCTCCTTTTTCCATGAGCAGGTAAGTTGGTAAGGTGATATTATTAATTAATATCTGTGTTATTTATATTGCCTACCGTAGGCCTTATTTTGGACTTCAAATATATGTTTTAAGTGGGCCTACAATTTTTTCTTACCATGGCTCAGTAGTACATAGTTGATAGCGGTTTAGTTATGATGTTTGATTACATGATCTTCATGTGACTTTATATGATGTTGGTATTGAGCCATCTCCGCCAAGAGTGATTGGGGAGTTGTTGCTATGGAGATGTGTGGTTCGATGGCTAGCTGAGTTAGGGACTGGGAGATGAGTGGTCAATTGGTTTCTAGTTACTTCTTGTCTTCACGTGACCCATCTTGACTGATAAGCCACTCCTGACATGGAGTGGAGGGGACACTACCGTGGGGATTGAGGCTTCTGGTCAGCATAGGAAGGGACTGGGAGATGTGGTGGTTATTCTTATGATGGGATCCTTGTCGACTTTGTCTGTTGTTGTGGTGGTTAATGCTTTTCACTAAACTTCTCGAGACCATTGATTATGGTGATTGACTGTGCCAGCTTCATGTGACTCCGCCCAGGATCTTTCATGGGATAGATCTATTCCTTCATCATGGCTTTGGTTGAGTGGCTAGGATGTCACGGCTATGAGAAGCGAGATGCTTATTGGATTCCATGCTTTCATCCGAGGTAGAGACTGGGAGCAAGCAGGGGCGGTTATCATTTTTCAATTGGTCTTGTTGGGTGTTTAGTTTTGTTATATTTGTATTATGTGTTTGTATATTTGTTTTTATTAGTTTGTGTTGTGGTTTGGTTTTGTTTATTTGCCAATATATACTTCCCAAGTTTCCATCTATTATCCTTGATGGTAGGGGTTACTTGGGAAAAAAAGGATATATGGGCAAAGTGGGGGTTTTTGTATGTTGTAATCGTTTATGTTGCCATTTGTAGTCGTTTATTATTTGTTGTAGGGCATACCTGGGGTATGCCCCTTGTAAACTTGTACATTTTACTGTCTTTATTTTATGACTTACTCACCCAAAAAAAAAAAAACTAGTTCCTAGAGCAAAAGAGAGAAGGATGTAGAAGTACGAAGAGTGTTAGAGAGAAAAACTTTCTTCATAAGAGCTAGAAGATAAAGTTAGAGAAAAGAATGGTAAATAGGATGAAAATTAATGGGAATTCTAAATCATCCTTTTCTACTTGAGAGTTTAACAATAGGGTGATTTAGAAAATCGTAAATGAGGTGCTTAAGTTAAACTAATATCGTTAAGCTACAATTACTCAGTAAGATCTCTTTCTTGGAGGCTAAGCTAGATTAGTTTGAGTTAAACTTGGCCACTTAAGCCAGTGAAACGATTAGTTGCCTAAACTAATTAGTTCCTACAATGAAAGAGAGGTGGTTGGAGATGGACGGAGAGAGTTAGAAAGAAACTTTCTCTTTGGGAGCTAGAAGAGAAAGTTAGAGAAAGAAAAGGAAACGGGATGAAAATTAAAGGGAATTGAAATTCATCCTTTTGGACTTGAGAATTGAACACTTAGGTGATTTAGATAACATTAAATGAGTTGCTTTTGTTAAACTAATATCGTTAAGCCACAATTACTTAATAAATTATTTTTTTTTAGGCCAATCAAGATTTTTTTTTTTTTGGGTGAGTAAGTCATAAAATAAAGACAATGAAATATACAAGTTTACAAGGGGCATACCCCAGGTACGCCCAAACAACAAATAATAAAAGATTACATAACCAACATAAACTACTAAAGTACCCCCTAAAGATGGGGGGGGGGGAGAACACAAGAACAACAGAAAACAAAAATAACCCAACTTTGCCTAATCAAGATTAGTTTGAGTTAAACTTGGTTACTTAAGCAAATGAAACAATTAGTTGCCTAAACTAATTAGTTCCTAGAACAAAATAGAGAACGATGGAGAAGGACGGGGAGAGTTAGAGAGAACCTTTCTTCCTGAGAGCTAGAAGGGAAAGTTAGAGTGAAGAAAAGGGAAATAGGATAAAAATTAAAGTGAATTCAAATTCACCCTTTTGGAGTTGAGAATTGAACAGTTAGGTGATGTAGAAAACATTAAATGGGTTGCTTAAGTTAAATTAATATCTAATTACCCAAAAAAAGTTAAAGTAATATCGTTAAGTTACAATTATACTGTAAATTCTCTTTCTTGGAGGATTTTTTTTTGTTACAACTTTCTTGGAGGATAAACAAGATTAGTTTGAGTAAAACTTGGCCAATCAAGCTAGTGAAACTAATAGTTGCTAAAACTAATTAGTCCCTAGAGCAAAAGAGAAAAGGATTGAGAAGGACGGAAAGAGTTAGAGAGAAACTTTCTTCTTGAGTAGTAGAAGAGAAAAATATAGAAAATAATGGGAAATAGGATGAAAATTCAAGGAAATTCAAATTCATCATTTTAGACTTGAGAATTGTACACTTAGGTGATTTAGAAAAGAATAAATGAATTGCTTAAGTTAAACTAATATCGTTATGCAACATTTACTTAGTAAAATCTTTTTCTTGGAGGCTAAGCAAGATTAGTTTTTGTTAAACTTGGTCAATTAAGCTATCAGTTGCCTAAGCTAATTAGTTCCTAGAACAAAATAGAGAAGGATGGAGAAATATGGAGAGTGTTAGAGAGAAAAACTAAAAGGCAGAGAAAGTTAATGGGTTAGAGTGAGAAGCTCCTCCTTCTCTCTAGAAACTTCGTTTCTAGGGTTTGCATTCAATACTTCATTGAACTGCGGGGGCAATTACTGAAATGGAAACAAACGATTTGGTATCTGGTATTTCGGGCTCCGAGGGTAACATTAAATCAAGTTTACTAAATGAGGAGAGAGTAAATGAGTTGAGTGGTTTAAGTGGATCTTATGGTGCGCACAGCCCTAAGAGTTTACAGTTATCTGGAGAAAAGTTAGAAACCTTTGTGGTGCTTGCAAGTAAGTGTGAGAAGAAAGTGCGAGAGTTCACGGCAAAATCTATTCAAGAGCTTTCTGATCGGCTTGCAGCGATCAAGGCGAGATCTGCTATGGAAGAGGACACCCAGACTAGTCGTCCTTATCCTACATCCACCCTTGTAGATGTATCGACACCGTTGTCTCAAGGGGCTAAATGGTCGGATATGGTTGAAGAAGAACAACGATCAAAGCTTCTGGATCTCCCAGATAGTGTCGAGGTTGCCAAAAACCGTGTTCTTGCTCATCAACTAGCATCTACGGGTGTTTCAATTGAGAAATCATTGATCCCCCCCTGTTGTTCCTAAAGATATGGAGATTCTTGATCTGGGTTCACAAGATCTGGATCTTGATGGTGGTGCCGAGGGAAGATCTAGAGAGATTGCAAGTCAACATGATCTTAGGTCAGACGAATCAAGTTCGAACCCTAGGGGATCTGAGGGTAACTCCCGTGGTGGGTTTCAACATCGAGGTCGTGGGGCAAATACCAACTACCGGGGTGGCCGTGGAGGTAGAGGGCAGAATAGAGCTAATGAGGGGAAATCGTGGGCAAATGTGGCCTCTGCCTCAGTCAGGTCAGAGGTTAGTCTCAAATATTATCCTCCTAGAATGGACAAAGATAACATTGTTGTTGAAATGCATCCTTCTTCCCCCATGGTTAAATGGGAAGCTTGTTTGGTTGTGTACTTCATCGATAAAAACCATCCGTATACCCTAATCAAGAATAATGCTCTCAATAGGTGGAAAAACAAGGGGCTTGTCAAGATTCTGAAAAATGATGATGGCTTTATATTCTTTATGTTTGAAAATCGGGATTGTTGTATCGATGTGTTAGAAGGGGGGCCGTGGTATGTGGGAGGTTTTCTTCTCATTCTTAAACAGTGGCATCGCATGATGAAACTGTCTAAGGAAGATAAGAAAACTATTCCTGTGTGGGTGAAATTCTTCAATGTGCCTTTGGAATATTGGGATGGGGATGGTTTAAGCAGGGTTGCTAGTGTAGTGGGGGTCCCCTTATTTATGGATCAACTTACATTGTCAGGAAGCCGTATCTCTTTTGCTAGAGTATATGTGGACATTCCAGCAGATTTTGCTTTCCCTGATAGATTTGCCCTCACAAATGGCGATGACTCTATCACTATCCATGTGGAGTACCAAGGTGTTCCATCTAGATATGCATTGTCATGTGTTTGGGCATGATACAAAGACATGCCTCTTTGCTCAAGTGGAGAAACTTGTTGAATTATAGAAGAATACTGAAGAAAGGGTTGAATCCGATGGGGGCTGGATAAAAGTAAAGGATAAGGGTAAAAGGAAAGTTGGTGACCAGTTATCTCCTATTCAGGATGTCCAGGTTGAAGAGACAAGCTCATCTGCTGGGCATGATATGGTGGCTGCAATTCAGCCTGATCATTCTGTGATTGAAAAAATTGCTACTATTGCTACTGATCAGATAGATGCATTCCATTCTGAGGTTGTGGAGCTTGCAAAAATCACACACGCCACAGCAGCAGAAATTACTAGCAACATTGAGCATGGGGAAACAGAGGCAGAAAGAGTATATTCCCTGGAAACGCAGGGTGGAAAAGAGGCAGTAAGAGCTAATTCACCGAAAATACTGGGAGGAAAGGGAGATAGTGGGAAAAATGTGGGCAGTTCCACCAAGAATAGATCCTCTGGCAGAAACTCAGGAAGCCAGAGGAAGAAAAAGAGGTAAATTATTAATTTTTTTGTGGTGATCTGGTTGTGTCCCGTTTTTTGTTATGTTAATCATGTCTATTAATCTTTCTTGTTGGAATGTCAGAGGGTTTAACCACCCTTCAAAACATAAAGAAATCATTGATTTTGTGAAAAAAGAAGATATTAAAATAATGGGAGTTTTGGAGACAAAAATTAAATTGGAAAATGAAGCTAAAATTTTTGAACATAGCTTTAAAAATTGGAAGTTGTTGTCCAACTCACAACCAGATCTGCCAGCTAGAATTTGGATTTGTTGGGACCCAAACTTTTGTGATATTTTGGTGGTTCAACAGTCAAACCAATTCATTTTTGTTAAGGTGACTGTTTTTGATAGCGATTTCACTTTTTTTGCTACTTTTGTTTATGCAGAAAATAAACTTGAGTTGAGACTTCCTCTTTTTTGTGATCTTAAAAAAATTGCTATCAAACATGCTAGTCAACCCTCTGTCTTCCTTGGTGACTTTAATGCTGTTCGGTTTTCGTATGAAAAAATGGGGGGTAAGGAGGGTTGGAATAGTCTAAATGATACCTTTAATAATCTGATTTTGGATTCTGAGTTGGAAGATTTATGTTATAAAGGGTGTCAATTTACTTGGTCTAATAAGTGGGGGGGTGGAAATTTTATAACCTCTAAAATTGATAGGGTTCTTGTAAATGAGAGGTGGCTTACTGTTAATCCTAACTCATATGCTCTCTTTTTGCTTCCTGGAGTCTCTGATCATTCTCCTGTGATTGTGAAATTTGGTTCTGATGCTATTAAACTTAATAAACCTTTTAAGTTTTTTGATTTTTGGGCTGACTATATTGAGTTCCTTCCTAAAGTGCATGATGTGTGGAGAAAATATGTCAGGGGCTCTCCTATGTTTAGGGTTTGTCAAAAGCTTAAATCTCTAAAACCTATTTTAAAAGCTTTGAACAAAAAGGAATAACGAGATATCTACGAGTTGTAGTGGCAAAGGATCGCCATTTAATTCTCAGATTAAGCTTAATAAAGATCCGATGAACTTAACTCTTCAGGAGGAGGAAAGGATTGCCTATGGTAGATATGTAGATCTCAGTAAAGCTGAGGAAAGCCTTGCTCATCAGAAATCCCGGGTCCAGTGGTTAGGTTTAGGGGACAGGAATTCCATATTCTTCTTTAGAACTGTTAAGGGGAATGTGAATAGGGGGCGGATTCATAGTGTTGTCCTTCCTAATGGGGATAGAGTGACTAAAAGTGATGAGGTCCATAAATCCTTTGTGGACTCTTTCACAAATTTATTTGGGAAGCCTTTTAATGACCAGTACAATGGTTATGATAGGATTAGTAATCTGGTCAACAAAAGAGTGTCTGAAGCTCAGTATCATATCCTAGCTAGGAAAGTTGCTGTGCAAGGGATCACTGATGCTTTTCGTTCCCTTAAAGCAAATAAGGCCCCTGGGCCTGATGGGTATTCTGCTGGCTTCTTTCTGAAAGCTTGGGATATTGTGGGAAGAGAGGTTTTGCAGCTATCCAATCTTTTTTTACTTCGGGGGAGCTCCTTCAGGAAGTGAACAGTACCTCCATTGCTCTTATTCCTAAGACCCCCAATGCTGAAAGAGTGGGAGAATTTCGTCCTATCTCTTGCTGTAATACTTTGTATAAGTGTATTTCAAAGATCATTGCTGATAGGATTAAGATTGTTCTCCATGATCTCATTGACCCTGTGCAATCAGCTTTTGTCCCTGGGAGGAGAATTTATGATAATATCTTCCTTTCCCAAGAGCTTATGAGGGGCTATCATAGGTCTTCACCTTCTCCTAGGTGTGCCATGAAAGTGGATATTATGAAAGCTTATGATAACGTTAGATGGGACTTTGTTCTAGATGTTTTAAATGCTATGGGGTTTCCTCATAATATTATTCTTTGGATAAAAGCCTGCATGACTAGCCCTACATATTCCATTTGTATTAATGGGAGTCTGCATGGCTATTTCAGGGGGGAGAGAGGGTTGAGGCAAGGAGACCTCATGTCCCCTTATCTTTTTGTTATTGTTATGGAGATCCTTTCCAGGATTTGGCTGAGAAGGCCACTCACCCTGATTTCAAATTTCATTGGAGGTGTGAGAAACCGAAGATTGTTCATTTGTGCTTTGCAGATGATTTGATGATCTTCTGTAAGGGGGATGTGTTCACTGTCCAGTCTATCAAAACTGGCTTAGAGGAATTTGAAAACTTATCTGGGCTGTCCCCTAGCCCTAGTAAGAGCCACATTTTCTTCTCGGATTGTGATAAGAAATTGAGGGATGAGATTCTTCGGGTGTGTAATTTCAGCGAAGGTGCTTTGCCTGTGAGGTACTTAGGGGTTCCTTTAGTCTCTACTAAACTCAAAGCTACCAATTGTGATCAGCTTGTGGAGCAGATCACAATGAGAATTAAAAGTTGGACTAATAAGTGCCTTACTTATGTTGGTAGAGGCCAGTCGATCCAATCTGTCCTTTTCTCTATGCAAGTGTACTGGACTTCACTGTTTATTCTTCCTAAGAAAGTCATCCGCTCCATAGAGAGTCTATTTAGAACTTTTTTCTGGTCTGGTTGTGATATGAAGAAGTATGGGGCTAAGGTGTCTTGGGATAGAATGTGTTCCCCCAAAAATGAAGGGGGCTTGGGGTTTAAATCTCTCCAAGTGTGGAACAAAGCTGCTATTGCTAAACATGTATGGTTCCTCTTTTCTGGGGGTGACCAATCTATGTGGTGTCTATGGATTAAATCTTATATCCTCAAGGGTAAAAGTTTTTGGAGAGTTAGGGTGCCAAATGACCCCTCCTGGGTTTGGAGGAAAATTCTCTCTCTTAGGCCTATCATTTACCCTTTAATCAAGCATAGGGTTGGTGATGGTTCTAGGGTTTTTCTATGGTTTGATAATTGGCACCCTATGGGATCTGTGTGGGATAGATTTGGGCCCAGAATTATTCATGATTCTGCTTTGGGGATTGATGCTAAGGTTAGTGAGATTGTGGAAAGTACTACCTGGAAATGGCCTTTCCCTTCTTCGTGGGAGATTATGGACCTCGTTTCTAGTACTCCTCCTACTTTTCTCCCTTCGGGTGGGTCTGATGCTGTGAGTTGGAGCCCTGCTGCTAATGGCAAATTCACTATCCAGTCCACTTGGCATGTTTTGAGGGCTCATTTTGTTCCTGTGAACTGGTCTAAGCTTCGTTGAGGGCCTCATAATATCCCCAAAGTGAGCTTTGTGGTTTGGATAGCTATCCTTTTGCAGATTGAACACTGGTGATAGGTTAAAAATTTTTGGCATGACCCAAACTAGTGAGTGTGTCTTCTGCCAGCACCTTTGTGAAGATCACAACCATCTTTTCTTTGAGTGTCCATTCTCTGAAAGAGTGGACCTGTATAAAAGGAAAGATGAATGTTGATTGGCCATCAATTCCTTGGGGTGATTTGGTTCAGCTTATTGCAACATCTGTTAAAGGGAAATCTTGAGGGACTATTATTACCAAGCTTGCCTTTACATGTATTGTGTACCAGTTATGGATTGCTAGGAATAATAGAGTCTTTGGTAAGGATATGGTCCCTAAAGAAGTGGTCATAAAGCATATTGTGGACATGGTTCGATTCAGGGTTATGCACATAACTAACTTGAATTCACAACATACTGATAGATGGTACTTGAGTTCGTGGAGAATTCCTCGTGCTGTGCTGAAACATGCCGAACCTGCTGTGAGGGATGTGAGTTCACAAAATGTGGGTTGAGTGAAGGAAAGCAAATACATTGTGGGGTTTCCTAATGTTTGTTATTGTTATAGGTATGCGGCCCACTGGGTAGGAGCAGATTGAGTGTGCCATATTTTATGAGGGTCGAGTATAGTGTGAGGAACAAAATTAATCCTAACCCACAATCACTAGCCATATTGAGAGGGGCTAACATATTTTTTTTATATATTCTACGTATTTTTATTTTGCAGGTGTATGGAGCATTGTTTCTTGAGTGATGAGAGTAGCTATATTTGTGGATTGAGTGATGAAAGCATCTTTATGTGTGTTGTAACAAGCAAAATGCCTTTGTGTTATGTTTGCTATTGGTTTGTGGATTGGCTAATCCTGTCTTGGTATTTGCTCTTGATAGGGTTTACTATAATGTCTGATCATTGTTTTGGATGTATGGAGTGGCATCAGTGTACCCCCCGTGTTGATGCTGTCTGTTTCGGTGCTCAGCCTGGGTTAGTGCAAGCTGTGAAATTGTCTATGATCGTGTTGATGGCGGTTGAAGGTGCCTGTGTGTGTGAAGAAAGCTGTTATTTTATTCTGTTTTACTTAATTTGTTTTGTTAGATGGCCCACCTGTGCGGGATGTGCACGGGTACTTCTATTTTGTTATTGTCGGATAGTTGCTACCTTGTCATATAGGTGTGTTCATGTCCCTCATCAAACCTGCATGTGGCCCATGAACACATTGGCAGATATTATGCTGTTTTGAGTTTTAATTTGTTTCTTCTTGCATTTTCTTTCGGACTCGATAAATATGTGTTGGTAGTTTTTTAAACTGGTTTGGCTTTGGCCTTTTGTTTTGTTGTTTGTGGTCCTGTCTCTTGTATAGTTTTGTTAGGGCCTGGGGTATGCTCCTTGTAGTGGTGTAAGTTTTTTGCTTTTATTTTATGACTTATCCACCCAAAAAGTTAGAGAGAAAAACTTTCTTCATGAGATCTAGAAGAGAGAGTCAGAAAAAAGAATGGCAAATAGGATGAAACTTAATGGGACTTCTAAATCATCCTTTTCTACTTGAGAGTTGAGCACTAAGGTGATTTAGAAAAACCCTAAATGAGGTGCTTAAGTTAAACTAATATCGTTAAGCTACAATTACTCAGTAAAATTTCTTTCTTGGATGCTCAACTAGATTAGTATGAATTAAAGAAACTATTAGTTGCATAAACTAATTAGTTCCCAGAAAGAAAGAGAGATGGTTGGGGATGGACGAATAGAGTTATACAGAAACTTTCTTTTTGGGAGCTAGAAGAGATGGTTAGGGAAAAGAAAAGGAAAAGGAAACTGGATGAAAATTAAAGGGAATTGAAATTCATCCTGTTGGACTTGACAATTGAACACTTAGGTGATTTAGATAACATTAAATGAGTTGCTTTTGTTAAACTAATATCGTGAAGCTACAATTACTTAATAAATTATTTTTTTTAGAGGCCAATCAAGATTATTTTGAGTTAAACTTGGTCACTTAAGCAAATAAAACAGTTAGTTGCCTAATCTAATTAGTTCCTAGAACAAAATAGAGAACGATGGAGAAAGACGGGGAGAGTTAGAGATAATCCTTCTTCCTGAGAGCTAGAAGGGAAAGTTAGAGCAAAGAAAAGGGAAATAGGATTAAAATTGAGGGGTATTCAAATTCATCATTTTGGAGTTGAGAATTGAACAGTTAGGTGATGTGGAAAACGTTACATGGGCAAGTTAAAGTAATATCGTTAAGTTACAATTATACCGTAAATTCTCTTTCTTGGAGGATAAGCAAGATTAGTTTGAGTAAAACTTGGCCAATTAAGCTAGTGAAACAAATAGTTGTCGAAAATAATTAGTTCCTAGAACAAAAGAGAGAAGGATGAAGAAGGACACAAAGAGTTAGAGAGAAACTTTCTTCTTGAGTGGTAGAAGAGAAAAATATAAAAAAAAATAATGGGAAATAGGATGAAAATTCAAAGAAATTCAAATTCATCCTTTTGGACTTGAGAACTAAACACTTAGGTGATTTAGAAAGCAAGGAATGAATTGCTTCATTATGCAACAATTACTTAGTAAAATCTTTTTTTTGGAGGCTAAGCAAGATTAGTTTCAGTTAAACTTGGCCAATTAAGCTATCAGTTGCCTAAGCTAATTAGTTCCTAGAACAAAAAATAGAGAAGGATGGAGAAGTATGGAAAGTGTTAGAGAGAAAAACTTCCTTCATGAGAGCTAGAAGAGAAAGTTAGAGAAAAGAATGGCAAATAGGATGAAAATTAATGGGAATTCTAAATCATCCTTTTCTACTTGAGAGTTGAGCACTAAGGTGATTTAGAAAAAAACCCTAAATGAGGTGCTTAAGTTAAAGTAATATCCTTTTTTTGGGTGGATAAAAGTAATATCCTTAACCCACAAATACTCAGTAAAATCTCTTTCTTGGATGCTAAGCTAGATTAGTATGAGTTAAACTTGGCCACTTAAGCTAAAGAAACTATTAGTTGCCTAAACTAATTAGTTCCCAGAACGAAAGAGAGATGGTTGGGGATGGACGAATAGAGTTAGAGAGAGAAACTTTCTTTTTGGGAGTTAGAAGAGAAGGTTAGGGAAAAGAAAAGGAAACTGGATGAAAATTAAAGGGAATTGAAATTCATCCTTTTCGACTTGAGAATTGAACACTTAGGTGATTTAGATAACATTAAATGAGTTGCTTTTGTTAAACTAATATTGTAAAGCTACAATTACTTAATAAATTATTTTTTTTGGAGGCCAATCAAGATTAGTTTGAGTTAAACTTGGTCACTTAAGAAAATGAAACAATTAGTTGCCTAAGCTAATTAGTTCCTAGAACAAAATAGATAATGATGGAGAAGGACGGGAAGAGTTAGAGAGAATCCATGTTATATTATCAGAGCCAAGTTTATTATTGTTCGTATTATGTTATATTATATTTAAATTATTCATATATGGTCACCATACAACCCAATGAGTACTGCACCTACTGAAGAAGTATCCCTTACATGAGCTACAAGATTCTATCTGAGAGCTTCTACATCAGAAGCAAGAGAGCATGTAGCTTACCAGGATGTTAAGGAAGCCCTTGATAAGTGGACTATTCCTAAGGTCAAACCAGACACTATCTATAAGATAGGAACATTTGACTTTTCTAGTAGAAAAATAATTAAAACCTTTGAGCATGCAGCGTCAATACAGAATGATGATGAGCTTATGTATCTCTTACATATACGGGATCTATACCCTTTTCTACAGAAATACAAGAATGTTCATATAGGACTTGTCCAGATAGCATTCAAACCCTTGACCCTTCTTGGGCAAAATACCAGTATCCAGTGTACACTACGAGATGGTAGGTGTACCAATTGGCGAGCATTCTTGATGGGCGCCATCGAAACCAGTCTTTCATATGGTCCAGTATATTTTGATATATATCCAAACTTAAGTGTAGCACTTACAGATCAGAATTTGTCCAAAGTCTTAGAACTTAGAGTGTTATCACATGGATATGAATATCTTCCAGGATCACCACCTTTTACAGTAATATCTAGAATTTATTTAAAAGTTTTAACAACTTTAAATCCATACATCAGAAAGTAAAGTGAACAAGGACACACAGTCCTTATTGATACAAATTTATTTAGCAGTTAAGTTGCTGTGCCAAAAATGATTCCTTGGTAGCAGATAACTTTTCTAGAAAGATGGCAAATAAATAATGTTGTTCCAGCCAGGCCGATTGTCTAACAATCATTCAATGATGTTATCCAGACACAAGGAGGTAATGTATACCTTACTTTTAAACGCCCACAAAGGCAATTATCTAGAAGTATGTTAACTACCAGTGTTAGATCTACTCCATCTTTTAGAGAAGCCTATCGAGTAGATTTTCCTAAATCTTCTAGACACTCTATTGCTGAACCTTTAGAGTCAGTTTTACAAGGTATGCCGCCCGACCTCCTAGTAATCTTGATCAACCTACAGACCCTGTAGTTCAAGGACTACATTTTTCAGAAAACCAAATCCCATATGGTATTTATGAACCAAGGGAATCCAGAAGACCTTACAGTCCTACAGCTAGTGATATGAATTTTGAAGTATAATGGATTTTACACCAGGCAATGAAAACAGAAAAATCCTAAATCAGGATTTCTACCAGGATAAATATATAGAATTTAGAAAATGGTATTTTGATAACCATACCAAGGATCAATTATAGGAATTCAAAATTCAGTATTATTCTTTTTTAGAAGAAAACAAGAAAATCCAATCTTTTCCTCAATGGTTTAAGGAAAATATGGTAGATCAGAATTCCCAAATAAATGTTTTAGAAAATGTACAGAAAACATGGGTGACCACTAATGGTCAAAGCATCACCTCAATTCATCTTCCTCCAAAATCGTTAGAATTACGACCCAGTGATTCTACTTCCAGTAAACTGTTGAATGTCTCAGCATTCGTAGAACCTCCAGAAAAAAGTTCTAGTGCTTGAGCGGTTAAAGAAATTATATCGTTAATAAAAACAAAATAATTATACCAATCTGTACTGCCAAACCATAGGAAAATAGTTAACTAAGATTGAAGAAACTGTTGTCCATATAAAAGACACTTGTCATCTTCAACCCAAACCAGTAACCATCCATTCGGTAGCAATTAAACCTACTGCTACAGTGACTAATTTCAATCTTAAACCTAAAAAAGGAAATACAGAATTTATGGATACTCTTATAAATAAGATTAGAGATCTTCATATAGGAGAATCTTCCCAGCAAGTTAATATGTTGTCCAGCAACCAATTTAGTTTTTTAGAAGAGTCATACCAGAATTTGACACCCAATCAAATATCTGAAATCCAAGCCAATTTCCAAAATGAACCTTCATCTATCAATAAAGTTCATTATGGAGCAACAACCAACAGAACCGCTTATACCGCACCTAGTAGGTATTATTATACACAGCCTACTCCAATGGATATTCTTTATGAAGAAGACTTCCTTCAAACCCATAAATCATACCATAGTAGAACCATTTATGAATGGAATATTGATGGTCTTTCAGAATACCAAATCTATGAAACCCTTCAGCACATGCTCATGTTTTGCTACAGTTTGCAAACAAAATGAAAATACAGATCACCAAGTAGCCCGATTTATTGTTAGTGGCTTTACAGGAATCCTTAAAGGATGGTGGGATAATATTCTCACCCAAGATCAAATAGATGAAATTTTAAGTTCCATTCGCCGGACTACAGATCCAGATTTAGGTCTTGTTACTGAAGAACAAGATCATTTCTGATCTTGTAAATACAATAGTCCTACATTTCGTTGGTGCCATTAGTGGTATTAAAGACCGTAGTAAGGAATTATTACAAAAGTTACGATGTCCATCTTTATCTCATTTTAGATCATATAAAGATGTATTTTTGATGAAAGTCACCGAAGATCGATGCTAACTCGAGCATTGGAAAGCAAAATTTATTGGTCTTCATACTCTTTTTGCCGAAAGAGTACGAAAGAAGTTACGGGATCGCCATAATCAATTGGCTATACCATACAGTAGATATACCTATTGCCAACGTATAGGTATAATAACAGATGAAGGACTTGCTTTATGCAATGATCTTAAACTTCAGTAACAAATAAAACAACAACATCTTACAGGAAGAAAAGAGTTAGGTGAATTTTGTGAACAATTTGCCTATGACACAAAATTACAGTATCCTTCTAAACCTAAAAAACATAAATATGGAAAATCTTCTAAATATTATTCCAAAAAAATCCAGGAAATATAAACCCTCAAAACAGTATGTCTAACAATCGCACCCTTCTTTTTTTTTTGGGTGAATACAATCGCAACCTTCAAAATCAAAAGGAACACAAAAGGTTTCTTACAGTAAAAAACATAGTAAATCTACAATCAAATGTTATAAATGTGGCCAAACAGGACACTATGCAAATCGATGCAGATCAAAAATACAGCAAAAGCTTAATGAGTTGGTTCTAGATGATGAAATCCAACAACAGATTCTCAAAATAATTTTTGATGAATCTAGTTCTACTTCTAGTTTAGAAGGAGATCCTTCAACATTATATTCATCTGACTCAGATGATGAGTCTGATGTCTCTCCAGAAATTTGCGATTGTAAAACTAACATTAATCAAATTTCAGAAGAAGCTAGCTATTGGAAAGCCATAGTTGAAATGAATGGACTTGATATTGGTAGTCCCAGTATCAATGTTCTTACAGAAACAGAACAAAATATGATCAATATTGCTGATCAGATTACTGATCCAGAGATGAAATTAAAATTTTTAGAATTATGTTATAATCAACAAAAGAAGGAAGAAATTCTTCCTCCCCAACACTACAGTATGAAAGAAATCTTCAAATGACTTCAGAGTGTAACTGAAGAAAAACCCAGAACAATTCAGGATTTAAAAATGGAAGTAAATGCTTTAAAAGTTGACATAAAGCATTTACAAACTTCCAATATTGCAATTAATTCTGAAATTAAGAAAATTAATAATAAACTTCAGACTAAAGACAAAGGCATTACTATCCCTGAATCTAGCAATAAATCAGATGACAAAAAATCTAAACCTGGTTATCTTATGCTTATGAATACAGTAACTTTTCAGAAATGGTATATCATAATTACTTTGATTATAAAACCTGATTTTATAATAAAAGATGCTATCGCCCTTGTCGATAGTGGTGCTGATATAAATTGTATCCAAGAAGGATTAATTCCAACTAAATATTTCCAGAAAACAACACAATCACTTACTAGTACAAGTGGTAATTCCTTTGTACATCGGGGACAAACTTCCAGAAGTGTTCATATGTAACCAAGGGATATGTCTTCCTACATCTTTTGTCCTAATTGAGAATATGTCTCCATCCATAATCTTAGGGACACCTTTCCTATGTTTGCTCATGCAAATTACAAAAATTGATTCTATTGGCATCCATACAACCTTAAATAATCAGCAAATTATTTTTGAGTTTATTACAGAACCTTACACTAAGGAATTAGATCAAATAAAGGATCTAGTAAATTTCAAAGAAAAACAAATTAATTTCTTACAAAAAGAAATTTCTTTTCTTACTACAGAACAAAGATTACAACAATCCTCTTTACAGAACAAAATCAAATCTCTTGAAAAAGAATTTCAGACAGAAGTTTGCAGTGATGTTCCTAATGCATTTTGGGAAAGGAAGAAACACATAGTTTCTCTTCCTTATGAACCAGACTTTGATGAGCGCAAAATTCCAACCAGAGCACGACCCAGCCAGATGAAAAAAGAGTATTTAGAGCTCTGTAAAACAGAAATAAACACTTTACTCCAGAAAAAGCTCATTAGATCTAGTCGATCTCCATGGAGTTGTACAGCATTTTATGTTAATAAAAAAGCAGAAATTGAAAGAGGTGTGCCAAGATTAGTAATTAATTATAAACATCTTAATGAAGCCTTACAGTGGATAAGATATCTAGTTCCAAACAAAAAGGATCTTTTAGATCGCTTACAGGATGCTGTCCTATTTTCCATATTTGATATGAAATCAGGATACTGGCAAGTTCAAATTACAGAAAAAGACAGGTATAAAACTGCTTTTACTGTACCTTTTGGACATTTTGAATGGAATGTTATGCCATTTGGATTAAAAAATGGTCCCTCTGAATTCCAGCATATCATGAATGATATTTTTAATCCTTATTTTTTGGGTATTACATTTATATGCTTTGCTGTATTTTTCTTTCTCATTTTGAGCCTTATTTATGAGCTTCGTTAGGTAGGTGTTGGGTTCCTGGTTTTGTTCTTGCATAGTTTCTGTTAGGTCCTGGGGTTTGCACCTTGTAACTGTGTATTCTCTGTTTTTCTTTTATCTATGTCTCATTCACCAAAAAAAAAAAAAAAAAATAGAATTTGCTATTTGTTACATAGATGATGTCCTTATCTTTTCATCATCCATTGACCAGCATATGAAACATCTTAATATTTTTAAGAATGTTATTCTCAGAAATGGTTTGGTGATTCCTGCACCAAAAATGAAACTTTTTTCAAACTACAGTCAGATTTTTAGGCCATAATATTCATAATGGTACTATAACTCCGATTGATAGAAGTATGGATTTTGCCTCTAAATTTCCTGATAAAATTAAGGACAAAACTCAATTATAGAGATTTCTAGGTAGTTTAAATTATATCCATGATTACTACCCGAATTTAGCAACAGATGCTGCTATTTTGTACACTAGACTCAGGAAAAATCCTCTACCTTGGAGTCCAGAACATATAGAAGTTGTCCAGAAAATTAAGGCCAAAGTCAAGACTCTCCCTTGTCTTTCTTTACCATATCCAGAATGGAAGAAAATTGTCGAAACAGATGCCTCTAACTTAGGTTATGGTGGTATTCTTAAACAATTTAATCCTAACAGTAAAAAAGAAGAACTTTTAAGGTTCCGTTTAGGAATTTGGAATAAAGCAGCCCAAAATTATCCGACCATTAAACAAGAATGTTTAGCTATTGTTAAATGTGTCTTAAAATTCCAAGATGATTTGTTAAATCAACATCTTTTAATTTGTGTTGATTGTTCTGCAGCAAAACAAATTTTCAAAAATGATGTTAAAAATTTGGCTCAAAAACAAATTTTTGCAGCCTGTCAAGGCCAACTTTTCATTATTTGATTTTTATATAGAATATATCAAAGGTGAAAATAATTCTCTTCCTAATTTTCTAACCCATGAATATTTGCAGGGTCCAAACAATGTCCAGTAGAGGCCGAAGCCCCAGTCGAAGGGGTCAAGGCAGGGGTTCTAATCCCTATCATATAGAATTCCCAGGGCTTAATGTCCTTTCCAGTAAAAAAGGGAAATCTTCTAGCCAAACGGCTAAGGATGTCCTCCTAACTCCTCCAGAACCTTAATTACAGAATTCCATTGTAAAGGAAACTGTTCTCTACATTAATACAGAAGATATCCAATGGATCAATGATCCATGGGAAATCAAAAGGCGGTATCTCACTACCCAACATTCTCCACCGCATTTTGATCAATACAGATACATCTTCGAACAAATACTTGTGGATACAGCTTCGGTTGAGTTCAAACACACATTGGATGATCCTAACCGAACTGCTAGTCCTATTAACTACAGCACAGCTACTATCCAGCGCATTTTGCCTATGCAGGCTTGCAGTATACATCCCCACGTTACCAGAACTCTTGAGATTCGTCATAAAGAATCTCGTTACAGCTATTGCGATTACATTGATGCTTTTTCTCAAGCATTTTATTACCAAAAACCCCCACGCAGCCATCCTTGGTTCTTGCGTGTTCTTCCTGATGTCCTTAAAAATGATCTCCCAAACTGGTTTCTCATTTGGTGGGATAAGTTTGGTTTACAGATAGATGCTTTTCCAGAACCCATTCGCCTTGCCTTCAATGAATGGCAAAATTGCTTCAATCATCTTCGGTCTATAAAGACATTTCAATGTCTAAATGTACTATATTGGCTATTGTAGGGGCTACTTCTTTAGTAGGTGCAGTACTCATTGGGTTGTATGGTGACCATATATGTATAATTTAAATATAATATAACATAATACAAACAATAATAAACTTGGCTCTGATACCAACAATGGTGCTTGACATAGAGTAAAGCTAGCATACATCAGCGACTTACGAGAACATGACCTAACCGATCATTGCTAACGGTCTACCTCTCTGCGACTTGGGTGACGTCTCACTAACCCTAACATTGTTCTACCCATCATTAAGCACAAACCGGAATATTACTATTCATATTACTATAAATGGGGTGGAGGCCTTAGGTGCCGCCAGCAACTATTTGTTCTTGTATTTGAGTATGAACTTTTATAATTTGTTGATTACAATATTGTAATTCGATTAGCCCAATTATCATTAGGGAAGGTAGTCAGAAAATGTATATAATTATCACGTCTAGAAATATAATAATCTAAAATCTCATGCAAAATAACAAGGATATCAACAGAGGACATGCATCAGAAATATATACAATCAGAACTTCAAACTTGTATTATACTACAAAAGTTTACACATCGGAAGAGAGAGAGAGAGAGAGAGAGAGGAGTTCACACTTATATATTTAGATTACACTCTAAAACTTAACGTGCCTTCAACAAGGGTGAGGCATCCCTTATATAGAAAAGAAAAGAAAACAAGATAAGGTTGAGGAAGACAGGTGGCATGTCCTAGTTAGTTTGGAGTCGATCGTCCTTATCTCTTCGAGATTCTTCCTTATCTTCAAGTGTTGGTAAGGGACAGCTGGTGGCCAGCTGTGATGGTGGAACAAAGAATCTTTCTTTTGCGAAAGTAGTTTGTCGTCATGTCTTCTTGTGAAGTTCTTTGGAGTGGAGGACAAATAATCAAATCATTTTTCTTTTCCTTTACCCTTTCGGTCTTTTTCCTGGCTCATCTTTTCAGCAATAAGGCCAGTCAATGATTCCCAAAAATCTCCCATGTTGGGCTCATTGTCGGTTGGGTCTTGAGATTCTCCTACTAAGATGGTAAATTCATTTTCATCCAAAAGTGGATCAAATGTTCATCTTCTAGACCTTCATGGCTACTGGAACCAGACCTCATACTGGTATCATCTCTGGAAAGTGACTGCAAGAATTGTTCCTTCATAAAATCCATGCTTTTAACAATTAATTCTTGCTCAGATAATCTTGGAAATTTTTGCTGTAATTCATTTTGAATTTGGACAAAAGGATTTTGGACTGGAGTGGCTGGGAGTAACTTTGGAGTGGGCTTTGATTTTCTGTAAGAGTTCCTGTTGTTGTTTTCGGGTATCAAGCCCCTTTGTCCACCATTTAGTAAAGAAAACTCTTTTTAAATGTGAAATTTTGTTCTGGAAATCACATTGGAAATCCCATTTCCAAATCCATGGAATTCCAAAATCTATGACAAAATGGACTGTACATTTAGACATTGAAATGTCTTTATAGACTGGAAGATGACTGTAAGCAGCTTGCCATTTAGTTAAATATTTTAGTTAAAAAATTAAAAAATAATTATAAATTGTTATTCTATTTTCTCTATTTTTTTATATATTTTTTTTGGGTGAATAAAACATAGATAAAAGAAAAAACAGAGAATACACAGCTACAAGGGGCATGCCCGGGACCTAACGAAAACTATACATGAGCAAAATAAAAAAAAACACGGAGGCAAACAACCCCACGCAGCAAAGCCAGACCTAAACAAAATAGAGCAACACCATAGCTAAAAACTGCCAACTAGAAGCAATAATAGGATAAAGAAATAACTAGCTAAAAGCAAGATCCAAAATATGTTCATAGGCCACATTCTTGGATGAGGCCATGAACACACCAACGAGATCGAGAAAATAACCCTGTGAAAATATTTTTTTTATATATATTTTCGTATAAAATGAAAAAATATAATTTTTCTTATAAAATTAAAAAATTATTAAAATAACATTTGCCTAAGCATGTTTGGTAATTGGCTAAAATAAAGTCAATCTATTCTTCTTATTTTGTGCATGTTTTTTTATAAAAATTAAAAATTGACTAAAAGTATCAATTCCCAAACCAACTCTTAACCTACCGTGGCTCCATCGGGACAAGTCTTGCCAAAAGCCTTGCAAGTCCAAAGGGAAGCCCCCTGTCTGTCAAGCACTCCACCAACTATAGAAACTCCATTGACTCCCTCAAACAGAAGCTAGTTTTCGGCATTTCCTAAAACATTGTAATTGGACAGAGCGACGAGCGTGCCATCAATATGAATAGTTATAGCACTATTTTTACATCATCCTCCAAAGTTTGCTGGTCTACCAATCAAGTACCTTCCTGGCAGCACGTAAATTGTGGGTGGCTATACCGAACCACAGCTAAAGCCCATGCACTCAGGAAGGACTTGGTTGAGTCGATCTTATCGTTGGGCTTGGCTCCCAAATTCAATACATTATATGTGATTGAAAGAGTTGATGATGATGATGATGATGATGATGATTTATGGAAGAAGAAGATGGTGAAGAGAAATGTGCTATGGCCAACTTTAATAACAGATGAAGGACTCGCTTTATGCAATGATCTTAAGCTTCAGCAACAAATAAAACAACAACATCTTACAAGAAGAAAAGAGTTAGGTGAATTTTGTGAACAATTTGCCTATGACACAAAATTACAGTATTCTTCTAAACGCAGAAAACATAAATATGGAAAATCTTCTAAATATTATTCCAAAAAATCCAGGAAATATAAACCCTCAAAACAGTATGTCCAGCAATCGCAACCTTCAAAATCAAAAGGAGCATAAATGGTTTCTTACAGTAAAAAACATAGTAAATCCACAATCAAATGTTATAAATGTGGCCAAACAGGACACTATGCAAATCGATGCAGATAAAAAATACAGCAAAAACTTAATGAGTTGGTTTTAGATGATGAAATCCAACAACAGATTCTCAAAATAATTTCTGATGAATCTAGTGCTGCTTCTAGTTTAAAAGGAGATCCTTCAACTTTATATTCATCTGACTCAGATGATGAGTCTGATGTCTCTCCAGAAATTTGTGATTGTAAAACTAACATTAATCAAATTTCAGAAGAAGCCAGCTATTGGAAAGCCATAGTTGAAATGAATGGACCAGTATCAATGTTCTTACAGAAACAGAACAAAATATGATCAATATTGCCGATCAGATTACTGATCCAGAGATGAAATTAAAATTTTTAGAATTTTTTTGTTACAGAAAATTTTTAGAATTATGTTATAATCAACAAAAGAAGGAAGAAATTCTTCCTTCTCAACACTACAGTATGAAAGAAATCTTCAAACGACTCTAGAGTGTAACTGAAGAAAAACCCAGAACAACTCAGGATTTAAAAATGGAAATAAATGCTTTAAAAGTTGAAATAAAGCATTTACAAACTTCCAATATTGCAATTAATTCTGAAATTAAGAAAATTAATAATAAACTCCAGACTAAAGATAAAGGCATTACTATCCCTGAATCCAGCAATAAATCAGACGACAAAAAATCTGAACCTGATTATCTTATGCTTATGAATACAGTAACTTTTCAGAAATGATATATCAGAATTACTTTTATTATAAAAACCGATTTTATAATAAAAGATGCTATCGCCTTGTCGATAGTGGTGCTGATATGAATTGTATCCAAGAAGGATTAATTCCAACTAAATATTTCTAGAAAACAACACAATCACTTACTAGTGCAAGTGGTAATTCCTTTGTACATCAGGTACAAACTTCCAGAAGTGTTCATACATCTTTTGTCCTAATTAAGAATATGTCTCCATCCATAATCTTGGGGACACTTTTCCTGTGTTTGCACATGCCAATTACAAAAATTGATTCTATTAGCATCCATACAACCTTAAATAATCGACAAAGAAATTATTTTTGAGTTTATTACAAAACCTTACACTAAAGAATTAGATCAAATAAAGGATCTAGTAAATTTCAAAGAAACACAAATTAGTTTCTTACAAAAAAAATTTCTTTTCTTACTACGTAACAAAGATTACAACAATCCTCTTTCTGAGAACAAAATCAAATCTCTTGAAAAAGAATTTGATGAAGTTTGCGTGATGTTCCTAATGCATTTTGGGAAAGGAAGAAACACATAGTTTCTCTTCCTTATGAACCAGACTTTGATGAGCGCAAAATTCCAACCAGAGCACGCCCCAGCCAGATGAAAAAAGAGTATTTAGAGCTCTGTAAAACAGAAATAAACACTTTACTCCAGAAAAAGCTCATTAGATCTAGTCGATCTCCATGGAGTTGTACAGCATTTTATGTTAATAAAAAAGCAGAAATTGAAAGAGGTGTGCCAAGATTAGTAATTAATTATAAACATCTTAATGAAGCCTTACAGTGGATAAGATATCTAGTTCCAAACAAAAAGGATCTTTTAGATCGCTTACAGGATGCTGTCCTATTTTCCATATTTGATATGAAATCAGGATACTGGCAAGTTCAAATTACAGAAAAAGACAAGTATAAAACTGCTTTTACAGTACCTTTTGGACATTTTGAATGAAATGTTATGCCATTTGGATTAAAAAATGCTCCATCTGAATTCCAGCATATCATAAATGATATTTTTAATCCTTATTTTTTGGGTATTACATTTATATGCTTTGTTGTATTTTTCTTTCTCATTTTGAGCCTTATTTATGAGCTTCGTTAGGTAGGTGTTGGGTTCCTGGTTTTGTTCTTGCATAGTTTCTGTTAGGTCCTGGGGTTTGCACCTTGTAACTGTGTATTCTCTGTTTTTCTTTTATCTATGTCTCATTCACCAAAAAAAAAAAAAAAAAATAGAATTTGCTATTTGTTACATAGATGATGTCCTTATCTTTTCATCATCCATTGACCAGCATATGAAACATCTTAATATTTTTAAGAATGTTATTCTCAGAAATGGTTTGGTGATTCCTGCACCAAAAATGAAACTTTTTTCAAACTACAGTCAGATTTTTAGGCCATAATATTCATAATGGTACTATAACTCCGATTGATAGAAGTATGGATTTTGCCTCTAAATTTCCTGATAAAATTAAGGACAAAACTCAATTATAGAGATTTCTAGGTAGTTTAAATTATATCCATGATTACTACGAATTTAGCAGATCTTTGCTATTTTGTACACTAGACTCAGGAAAAATCCTCTACCTTGGAGTCCAGAACATATAGAAGTTGTCCAGAAAATTAAGGCCAAAGTCAAGACTCTCCCTTGTCTTTCTTTACCATATCCAGAATGGAAGAAAATTGTCGAAACAGATGCCTCTAACTTAGGTTATGGTGGTATTCTTAAACAATTTAATCCTAACAGTAAAAAAGAAGAACTTTTAAGGTTCCGTTTAGGAATTTGGAATAAAGCAGCCCAAAATTATCCGACCATTAAACAAGAATGTTTAGCTATTGTTAAATGTGTCTTAAAATTCCAAGATGATTTGTTAAATCAACATCTTTTAATTTGTGTTGATTGTTACTGTGACAAAACAAATTTTCAAAGATGATGTTAAAAATTTGGCTCAAAACCAAATTGTTGCAGCCTGTCAAGGTCAACTTGTCATTATTTGATTTTTATATAGAATATATCAAAGGTGAAAATAATTCTCTTCCTAATTTTCTAACGCATGAATATTTGCAGGGTCCAAACAATGTCGATGAGGCGAAGCCCCGGTCGAAGGGGTCAAGGCGAGTTCTAATCCTATCATATAGAATTCCCAGGGCTTAATGTCCTTTCCAGTAAAAAAGGGAAATCTTCTAGCCAAACGGCTAAGGATGTCCTCCTAACTCCTCCAGAACCTTAATTACAGAATTCCATTGTAAAGGAAACTGTTCTCTACATTAATACAGAAGATATCCAATGGATCAATGATCCATGGGAAATCAAAAGGCGGTATCTCACTACCCAACATTCTCCGCATTTTGATCAATCTGATACATCTTGAACAAATACTTGTGGATCTGACTTCGGTTGAGTTCAAACACATTGGATGATCCTAACCGAACTGCTAGTCCTATTAACTACAGCACAGCTACTATCCAGCGCATTTTGCCTATGCAGGCTTGCAGTATACATCCCCACGTTACCAGAACTCTTGAGATTCGTCATAAAGAATCTCGTTACAGCTATTGCGATTACATTGATGCTTTTTCTCAAGCATTTTATTACCAAAAACCCCCACGCAGCCATCCTTGGTTCTTGCGTGTTCTTCCTGATGTCCTTAAAAATGATCTCCCAAACTGGTTTCTCATTTGGTGGGATAAGTTTGGTTTACAGATAGATGCTTTTCCAGAACCCATTCGCCTTGCCTTCAATGAATGGCAAGCTGCTTCCAATCATCTTCCAGTCTATAAAGACATTTCAATGTCTAAATGTACTATATTGGCTATTGTAGGGGCTACTTCTTTAGTAGGTGCAGTACTCATTGGGTTGTATGGTGACCATATATGTATAATTTAAATATAATATAACATAATACAAACAATAATAAACTTGGCTCTGATACCAACAATGGTGCTTGACATAGAGTAAAGCTAGCATGTCTGTCAACGACTTACGAGAACATGACCTAACCGCAGTCATTGCTAACGGTCTACCTCTACGCGACTTGGGTGACGTCTCACTAACCCTAACATTGTTCTACCCATCATTAAGCACAAACCCAGGAATATTACTATTCATATTACTATAAATGGGGTGGAGGCCTTCCGGTGCCCGCCCAGGCAACTATTTGTTCTTGTATTTGAGTATGAACTTTTATAATTTGTTGATTACAATATTGTAATTGCTGATTAGCCCAATTATCATTAGGGAAGGTAGTCAGAAAATGTATATAATTATCACGTCTAGAAATATAATAATCTAAAATCTCATGCAAAATAACAAGGATATCAACAGAGGACATGCATCAGAAATATATACAATCAGAACTTCAAACTTGTATTATACTACAAAAGTTTACACATCGGAAGAGAGAGGGAGGGAGAGAGAGAGAGAGAGAGAGAGAGAGAGAGGGAGTTCACACTTATATATTTAGATTACACTCTAAAACTTAACGTGCCTTCAACAAGGGTGAGGCATCCCTTATATAGAAAAGAAAAGAAAACAAGATAAGGTTGAGGAAGACAGGTGGCATGTCCTAGTTAGTTTGGAGTCGATCGTCCTTATCTCTTCGAGATTCTTCCTTATCTTCAAGTGTTGGTAAGGGGACAGGTGGTGGCAGTGTGATGGTGACAGACAAAGAATCTTTCTTTTGCGAAAGTAGTTTGTCGTCATGTCTTTCTTGTGAAGTTCTTTGGAGTGGAGGACAAATAATCAAATCATTTTTCTTTTCCTTTACCCTTCGGTCTTTTTCTGGCTCATCTTTTCAAACAATAAGGCGAAATGATTCCCAAAAATCTCCCATGTTGGGCTCATTGTCGGTTGGGTCTTGAGATTCTCCTACTAAGATGGTAAATTCATTTTCATCCAAAAGTGGATCAAATGTTCATCTTCTAGACCTTCATGGCTCTTTGGAACCGGACCTCATCTTGGTATCATCTCTGGAAAGTATTTGCAAGAATTGTTCCTTCATAAAATCCATGCTTTTAACAATTAATTCTTGCTCGAGATAATCTTGGAAATTTTTTTGTAATTCATTTTGAATTTGGACAAAAGGATTTTGAATTTGGAGTGGTAGGGAGTAACTTTGGAGTGGCATCGGGCTTTGATTTTACGTAGAGTTCTGTTGTTGTTTTGGGTATCAAGCCCTTTGTCCACCATTTAGTAAAGAAAACTCTTTTAAATGTGAAATTTTGTTCGAAATCACATTGGAAATCCCATTTCCAAATCCATGGAATTCCAAAATCTATGACAAAATGGACTGTACATTTAGACATTGAAATGTCTTTATAGACTGGAAGATGACTGTAAGCAGCTTGCCATTTAGTTAAATATTTTAGTTAAAAAATTAAAAAATAATTATAAATTGTTATTCTATTTTCTCTATTTTTTTATATATATTTTTTGGGTGAATAAAACATAGATAAAAGAAAAAAGCAGAGAATACACGGCTACAAGGGCATGCCCCAGACCTAACGAAAACTATACATGAGCAAAATAAAAAAAAAACACGGAGGCAAACAACCCCACGCAGCAAAGCCAGACCTAAACAAAATAGAGCAACACCATAGCTAAAAACTGCCAACTAGAAGCAATAATAGGATAAAGAAATAACTAGCTAAAAGCAAGATCCAAAATATGTTCATAGGCCACATTCTTGGATGAGGGCCATGAACACACCTGAGATCGAGAAAATAACCCTGTGAAAATATTTTTTTTATATATATTTTCGTATAAAATGAAAAAATATAATTTTTCTTATAAAATTAAAAAATTATTAAAATAACATTTGCCTAAGCATGTTTGGTAATTGGCTAAAATAAAGTCAATCTATTCTTCTTATTTTGTGCATGTTTTTTTATAAAAATTAAAAATTGACTAAAAGTATCAATTCCCAAACCAACTCTTAACCTACCGTGGCTCCATCGGGACAAGTCTTGCCAAAAGCCTTGCAAGTCCAAAGGGAAGCCCCCTGTCTGTCAAGCACTCCACCAACTATAGAAACTCCATTGACTCCCTCAAACAGAAGCTAGTTTTCGGCATTTCCTAAAACATTGTAATTGGACAGAGCGACGAGCGTGCCATCAATATGAATAGTTATAGCACTATTTTTACATCATCCTCCAAAGTTTGCTGGTCTACCAATCAAGTACCTTCCTGGCAGCACGTAAATTGTGGGTGGCTGTACCGAACCACAGCTAAAGCCCATGCACTCAGGAAGGACTTGGTTGAGTCGATCTTATCGTTGGGCTTGGCTCCCAAATTCAATACATTATATGTGATTGAAAGAGTTGATGATGATGATGATGATGATGATGATGATTTATGGAAGAAGAAGATGGTGAAGAGAAATGTGCTATGGCCAACTTTAATAACAGATGAAGGACTCGCTTTATGCAATGATCTTAAGCTTCAGCAACAAATAAAACAACAACATCTTACAAGAAGAAAAGAGTTAGGTGAATTTTGTGAACAATTTGCCTATGACACAAAATTACAGTATTCTTCTAAACGCAGAAAACATAAATATGGAAAATCTTCTAAATATTATTCCAAAAAATCCAGGAAATATAAACCCTCAAAACAGTATGTCCAGCAATCGCAACCTTCAAAATCAAAAGGAACGCAAATGGTTTCTTACAGTAAAAAACATAGTAAATCCACAATCAAATGTTATAAATGTGGCCAAACAGGACACTATGCAAATCGATGCAGATAAAAAATACAGCAAAAACTTAATGAGTTGGTTTTAGATGATGAAATCCAACAACAGATTCTCAAAATAATTTCTGATGAATCTAGTGCTGCTTCTAGTTTAAAAGGAGATCCTTCAACTTTATATTCATCTGACTCAGATGATGAGTCTGATGTCTCTCCAGAAATTTGTGATTGTAAAACTAACATTAATCAAATTTCAGAAGAAGCCAGCTATTGGAAAGCCATAGTTGAAATGAATGGACCAGTATCAATGTTCTTACAGAAACAGAACAAAATATGATCAATATTGCCGATCAGATTACTGATCCAGAGATGAAATTAAAATTTTTAGAATTTTTTTGTTACAGAAAATTTTTAGAATTATGTTATAATCAACAAAAGAAGGAAGAAATTCTTCCTTCTCAACACTCTGATATGAAAGAAATCTTCAGACGACTCTAGAGTGTAACTGAAGAAAAACCCAGAACAACTCAGGATTTAAAAATGGAAATAAATGCTTTAAAAGTTGAAATAAAGCATTTACAAACTTCCAATATTGCAATTAATTCTGAAATTAAGAAAATTAATAATAAACTCCAGACTAAAGATAAATTCATTACTATCCTCGAATCCAAAGAATAAATCGGGCGACAAAAATCAACACGATTATCTTATGCTTATGAATACAGTAACTTTTCAGAAATGATATATCAGAATTACTTTTATTATAAAAACCGATTTTATAATAAAAGATGCTATCGCCTTGTCGATAGTGGTGCTGATATGAATTGTATCCAAGAAGGATTAATTCCAACTAAATATTTCTAGAAAACAACACAATCACTTACTAGTGCAAGTGGTAATTCCTTTGTACATCAGGTACAAACTTCCAGAAGTGTTCATACATCTTTTGTCCTAATTAAGAATATGTCTCCATCCATAATCTTGGGGACACTTTTCCTGTGTTTGCACATGCCAATTACAAAAATTGATTCTATTAGCATCCATACAACCTTAAATAATCAGCAAATTATTTTTGAGTTTATTACAAAACCTTACACTAAAGAATTAGATCAAATAAAGGATCTAGTAAATTTCAAAGAAACACAAATTAGTTTCTTACAAAAAAAAATTTCTTTTCTTACTACAGAACAAAGATTACAACAATCCTCTTTACAGAACAAAATCAAATCTCTTGAAAAAGAATTTCAGACAGAAGTTTGCAGTGATGTTCCTAATGCATTTTGGGAAAGGAAGAAACACATAGTTTCTCTTCCTTATGAACCAGACTTTGATGAGCGCAAAATTCCAACGAAAGCACGACCAGATGAAAAAAAGAGTATTTAGAGCTCAGAAAAGCGAAATAAACACTTTACTCGAAAAAGCTCATTAGATCTAGTCGATCTCCATGGAGTTGTCTGACATTTTATGTTAATAAAAAGCGAAATTGAAAGAGGTGTGCCAAGATTAGTAATTAATTATAAACATCTTAATGAAGCCTTACGATTGGATAAGATATCTAGTTCCAAACAAAAGGATCTTTTAGATAAACTACGGGATCTTGTCCTATTTTCCATATTTGATATGAAATCGGGATCTTGGCAAGTTCAAATTACGAAAAAGACAAGTATAAAAGCGCTTTTCTGACCTTTTGGACATTTTGAATGAAATGTTATGCCATTTGGATTAAAAATGCTCCATCTGAATTCGAGATATCATAAATGATATTTTTAATCCTTATTTTTTGGGTATTACATTTATATGCTTTGTTGTATTTTTCTTTCTCATTTTGAGCCTTATTTATGAGCTTCGTTAGGTAGGTGTTGGGTTCTGGTTTTGTTCTTGCATAGTTTACATTAGGTCTGGGGTTTGCACCTTATTGTAATCATGTATTCTCTATTTTTCTTTTATCTATGTCTCATTCACCAAAAAAAAAAAAAATAGAATTTGCTATTTGTTACATAGATGATGTCCTTATCTTTTCATCATCCATTGACCGAGATATGAAACATCTTAATATTTTTAAGAATGTTATTCTCGAAATGGTTTGGTGATTCTGCACCAAAAATGAAACTTTTTTCAAACTACAGTCAGATTTTTAGGCCATAATATTCATAATGGTACTATAACTCCGATTGATAGAAGTATGGATTTTGCCTCTAAATTTCCTGATAAAATTAAGGACAAAACTCAATTATAGAGATTTCTAGGTAGTTTAAATTATATCCATGATTACTACCCGAATTTAGCAACAGATGCTGCTATTTTGTACACTAGACTCAGGAAAAATCCTCTACCTTGGAGTCCAGAACATATAGAAGTTGTCCAGAAAATTAAGGCCAAAGTCAAGACTCTCCCTTGTCTTTCTTTACCATATCCAGAATGGAAGAAAATTGTCGAAACAGATGCCTCTAACTTAGGTTATGGTGGTATTCTTAAACAATTTAATCCTAACAGTAAAAAAGAAGAACTTTTAAGGTTCCGTTTAGGAATTTGGAATAAAGCAGCCCAAAATTATCCGACCATTAAACAAGAATGTTTAGCTATTGTTAAATGTGTCTTAAAATTCCAAGATGATTTGTTAAATCAACATCTTTTAATTTGTGTTGATTGTTCTGCAGCAAAACAAATTTTCAAAAATGATGTTAAAAATTTGGCTCAAAAACAAATTTTTGCAGCCTGTCAAGGCCAACTTTTCATTATTTGATTTTTATATAGAATATATCAAAGGTGAAAATAATTCTCTTCCTAATTTTCTAACCCATGAATATTTGCAGGGTCCAAACAATGTCCAGTAGAGGCCGAAGCCCCAGTCGAAGGGGTCAAGGCAGGGGTTCTAATCCCTATCATATAGAATTCCCAGGGCTTAATGTCCTTTCCAGTAAAAAAGGGAAATCTTCTAGCCAAACGGCTAAGGATGTCCTCCTAACTCCTCCAGAACCTTAATTACAGAATTCCATTGTAAAGGAAACTGTTCTCTACATTAATACAGAAGATATCCAATGGATCAATGATCCATGGGAAATCAAAAGGCGGTATCTCACTACCCAACATTCTCCACCGCATTTTGATCAATACAGATACATCTTCGAACAAATACTTGTGGATACAGCTTCGGTTGAGTTCAAACACACATTGGATGATCCTAACCGAACTGCTAGTCCTATTAACTACAGCACAGCTACTATCCAGCGCATTTTGCCTATGCAGGCTTGCAGTATACATCCCCACGTTACCAGAACTCTTGAGATTCGTCATAAAGAATCTCGTTACAGCTATTGCGATTACATTGATGCTTTTTCTCAAGCATTTTATTACCAAAAACCCCCACGCAGCCATCCTTGGTTCTTGCGTGTTCTTCCTGATGTCCTTAAAAATGATCTCCCAAACTGGTTTCTCATTTGGTGGGATAAGTTTGGTTTACAGATAGATGCTTTTCCAGAACCCATTCGCCTTGCCTTCAATGAATGGCAAGCTGCTTCCAATCATCTTCCAGTCTATAAAGACATTTCAATGTCTAAATGTACTATATTGGCTATTGTAGGGGCTACTTCTTTAGTAGGTGCAGTACTCATTGGGTTGTATGGTGACCATATATGTATAATTTAAATATAATATAACATAATACAAACAATAATAAACTTGGCTCTGATACCAACAATGGTGCTTGACATAGAGTAAAGCTAGCATGTCTGTCAACGACTTACGAGAACATGACCTAACCGCAGTCATTGCTAACGGTCTACCTCTACGCGACTTGGGTGACGTCTCACTAACCCTAACATTGTTCTACCCATCATTAAGCACAAACCCAGGAATATTACTATTCATATTACTATAAATGGGGTGGAGGCCTTCCGGTGCCCGCCCAGGCAACTATTTGTTCTTGTATTTGAGTATGAACTTTTATAATTTGTTGATTACAATATTGTAATTGCTGATTAGCCCAATTATCATTAGGGAAGGTAGTCAGAAAATGTATATAATTATCACGTCTAGAAATATAATAATCTAAAATCTCATGCAAAATAACAAGGATATCAACAGAGGACATGCATCAGAAATATATACAATCAGAACTTCAAACTTGTATTATACTACAAAAGTTTACACATCGGAAGAGAGAGGGAGGGAGAGAGAGAGAGAGAGAGAGAGGGAGTTCACACTTATATATTTAGATTACACTCTAAAACTTAACGTGCCTTCAACAAGGGTGGGGCATCCCTTATATAGAAAAGAAAAGAAAAGAAAACAAGATAAGGTTGAGGAAGACAGGTGGCATGTCCTAGTTAGTTTGGAGTCGATCGTCCTTATCTCTTCGAGATTCTTCCTTATCTTCAAGTGTTGGTAAGGGACAGCTGGTGGCCAGCTGTGATGGTGACAGACAAAGAATCTTTCTTTTGCCGAAAGTAGTTTGTCGTCATGTGCTGCTGTGAAGTTGCTGGAGTGGAGGACAAATAATCAAATCATTTTTCTTTTCCTTTACCCTTTCGGTCTTTTTCCTGGCTCATCTTTTCAGCAATAAGGCCAGTCAATGATTCCCAAAAATCTCCCATGTTGGGCTCATTGTCGGTTGGGTCTTGAGATTCTCCTACTAAGATGGTAAATTCATTTTCATCCAAAAGTGGATCAAATGTTCATCTTCTAGACCTTCATGGCTACTGGAACCAGACCTCATACTGGTATCATCTCTGGAAAGTGACTGCAAGAATTGTTCCTTCATAAAATCCATGCTTTTAACAATTAATTCTTGCTCAGATAATCTTGGAAATTTTTGCTGTAATTCATTTTGAATTTGGACAAAAGGATTTTGGACTGGAGTGGCTGGGAGTAACTTTGGAGTGGCATCCCAGCAAACCTGAGTATGGGCTTTGATTTTCTGTAAGAGTTCCTGTTGTTGTTTTCGGGTATCAAGCCCCTTTGTCCACCATTTAGTAAAGAAAACTCTTTTTAAATGTGAAATTTTGTTCTGGAAATCACATTGGAAATCCCATTTCCAAATCCATGGAATTCCAAAATCTATGACAAAATGGACTGTACATTTAGACATTGAAATGTCTTTATAGACTGGAAGATGACTGTAAGCAGCTTGCCATTTAGTTAAATATTTTAGTTAAAAAATTAAAAAATAATTATAAATTGTTATTCTATTTTCTCTATTTTTTTATATATTTTTTTTGGGTGAATAAAACATAGATAAAAGAAAAAACAGAGAGTACACAGCTACAAGGGCATGCCCCAGACCTAACGAAAACTATACATGAGCAAAATAAAAAAAAACACGGAGGCAAACAACCCCACGCAGCAAAGCCAGACCTAAACAAAATAGAGCAACACCATAGCTAAAAACTGCCAACTAGAAGCAATAATAGGATAAAGAAATAACTAGCTAAAAGCAAGATCCAAAATATGTTCATAGGCCACATTCTTCGGATGAGGGCCATGAACACATCAACGGGATCGAGAAAATAACCCTGTGAAAATATTTTTTTTATATATATTTTCGTATAAAATGAAAAAATATAATTTTTCTTATAAAATTAAAAAATTATTAAAATAACATTTGCCTAAGCATGTTTGGTAATTGGCTAAAATAAAGTCAATCTATTCTTCTTATTTTGTGCATGTTTTTTTATAAAAATTAAAAATTGACTAAAAGTATCAATTCCCAAACCAACTCTTAACCTACCGTGGCTCCATCGGGACAAGTCTTGCCAAAAGCCTTGCAAGTCCAAAGGGAAGCCCCCTGTCTGTCAAGCACTCCACCAACTATAGAAACTCCATTGACTCCCTCAAACAGAAGCTAGTTTTCGGCATTTCCTAAAACATTGTAATTGGACAGAGCGACGAGCGTGCCATCAATATGAATAGTTATAGCACTATTTTTACATCATCCTCCAAAGTTTGCTGGTCTACCAATCAAGTACCTTCTGGCAAAGACGTAAATTGTGGGTGGTCAGATCGAACCACGCCTAAAGCCCATGCACTCGGGAAGGACTTGGTTGAGTCGATCTTATCGTTGGGCTTGGCTCCCAAATTCAATACATTATATGTGATTGAAAGAGTTGATGATGATGATGATGATGATGATGATGATTTATGGAAGAAGAAGATGGTGAAGAGAAATGTGCTATGGCCAACTTTAATAAAAGATGAAGGACTCGCTTTATGCAATGATCTTAAGCTTCAAAGAACAAATAAAACAACAACATCTTACAAGAAGAAAAGAGTTAGGTGAATTTTGTGAACAATTTGCCTATGACACAAAATTACAAGATTCTTCTAAACGAGAAAACATAAATATGGAAAATCTTCTAAATATTATTCCAAAAATCCAGAAATATAAACCCTCAAAAGCAAGATGTCCAAAGAATCGCAACCTTCAAAATCAAAAGGAACGCAAAAGGTTTCTTACAGTAAAAAACATAGTAAATCCACAATCAAATGTTATAAATGTGGCCAAACAGGACACTATGCAAATCGATGCAGATAAAAAATACAGCAAAAACTTAATGAGTTGGTTTTAGATGATGAAATCCAACAACAGATTCTCAAAATAATTTCTGATGAATCTAGTTCTGCTTCTAGTTTAAAAGGAGATCCTTCAACTTTATATTCATCTGACTCAGATGATGAGTCTGATGTCTCTCCAGAAATTTGTGATTGTAAAACTAACATTAATCAAATTTCAGAAGCCGACTATTGGAAAGCCATAGTTGAAATGAATGGACCCGAGATCAATGTTCTTACGTAAATGTAACAAAATATGATCAATATTGCCGATCAGATTACTGATCCAGAGATGAAATTAAAATTTTTAGAATTTTTTTGTTACAGAAAATTTTTAGAATTATGTTATAATCAACAAAAGAAGGAAGAAATTCTTCCTTCTCAACACTACAGTATGAAAGAAATCTTCAAACGACTCTAGAGTGTAACTGAAGAAAAACCCAGAACAACTCAGGATTTAAAAATGGAAATAAATGCTTTAAAAGTTGAAATAAAGCATTTACAAACTTCCAATATTGCAATTAATTCTGAAATTAAGAAAATTAATAATAAACTCCAGACTAAAGATAAAGGCATTACTATCCCTGAATCCAGCAATAAATCAGACGATTATCTTATGCTTATGAATACAGTAACTTTTCAGAAATGATATATCAGAATTACTTTTATTATAAAAACCGATTTTATAATAAAAGATGCTATCGCCTTGTCGATAGTGGTGCTGATATGAATTGTATCCAAGAAGGATTAATTCCAACTAAATATTTCTAGAAAACAACACAATCACTTACTAGTGCAAGTGGTAATTCCTTTGTACATCAGGTACAAACTTCCAGAAGTGTTCATACATCTTTTGTCCTAATTAAGAATATGTCTCCATCCATAATCTTGGGGACACTTTTCCTGTGTTTGCACATGCCAATTACAAAAATTGATTCTATTAGCATCCATACAACCTTAAATAATCAGCAAATTATTTTTGAGTTTATTACAAAACCTTACACTAAAGAATTAGATCAAATAAAGGATCTAGTAAATTTCAAAGAAACACAAATTAATTTCTTACAAAAAAAAATTTCTTTTCTTACTACAGAACAAAGATTACAACAATCCTCTTTACAGAACAAAATCAAATCTCTTGAAAAAGAATTTCAGACAGAAGTTTGCAGTGATGTTCCTAATGCATTTTGGGAAAGGAAGAAACACATAGTTTCTCTTCCTTATGAACCAGACTTTGATGAGCGCAAAATTCCAACCAGAGCACGCCCCAGCCAGATGAAAAAAGAGTATTTAGAGCTCTGTAAAACAGAAATAAACACTTTACTCCAGAAAAAGCTCATTAGATCTAGTCGATCTCCATGGAGTTGTACAGCATTTTATGTTAATAAAAAAGCAGAAATTGAAAGAGGTGTGCCAAGATTAGTAATTAATTATAAACATCTTAATGAAGCCTTACAGTGGATAAGATATCTAGTTCCAAACAAAAAGGATCTTTTAGATAAACTACGGGATCTTTGTCCTATTTTCCATATTTGATATGAAATCGGGATCTTGGCAAGTTCAAATTACTGAAAAAACGCTTCGTATAAAAGCTTTTTTTTGTTTTGGACATTTTGAATGGAATGTTATGCCATTTGGATTAAAAAATGGTCCCTCTGAATTCCAGCATATCATGAATGATATTTTTAATCCTTATACAGAATTTGTTATTTGTTACATAGATGATGTCCTTATGTTTTCATCATCCATTTACCAGCATAAGCATCTTAATATTTTTAAGAATGTTATTCTCAGAAATGGTTTGGTGATTTCTGCACCAAAAATGAAACTTTTTCAAACTACAGTCAAATTTTTAGGCCATCATATTCATAATGGTGCTATAATTCCGATTGATAGAAGTATGGAGTTTGACTCTAAATTTCTTGATGAAATTAAAGACAAAACTCAATTATAGGGATTTCTTGGTAGATTAAATTATATCCATGATTACTACTCGAATTTAGCAACAGATGCAGCTATTTTGTACACCAGGCTCAGGAAAAATCCTCCACCTTGGGGTCCAGAACATACAAAAGCTGTCCAGAAAATTAAGGCTAGAGTCAAGACTCTCCCTTGTCTTTCTATACCACATCTAGAATGGAAGAAAATTGTCGAAACAGATGCCTCTAACTTAGGTTATGGTGTTATTCTTAAACAATTTAATCCTAACAGTAAAAAAGAAGAACTTTTAAGGTTCCATTCAGGAATTTGGAATAAAAAGCAAAATTATCCAACCATTAAACAAGAATGTTTAGCTATTGTTAAATGTGTCTTAAAATTCTAGGATGATTTGTTAAATCAACATTTTTTAATTCGTGTTGATTGTTCTACAGCAAAACAAATTTTCAAAAAAGATGTTAAAAATTTAGCTCAAAAACAAATTTTTGCAGCCTGGCAAGGCCAACTTTCATTATTTGATTTTGATATAAAATATATCAAAGGTGAAAATAATTCTCTTCCTGATTTTCTAACCCGTGAATATTTGCAGGGTCCAAACAATGTCTAGTAGAGGTCGTGGCCCTGGCCGAAAGGGTCAAGGCAGGGGTTCTAATCCCTATCATATAGAATTCCCAGGGCTTAATGTCCTTTCCAGTAAAAAAGGGGAATCTTCTAGCCAAACGGCTAAGGATGTCCTCCTAACTCCTCCAAAACCTTATTTACAGAATTCCATTGTAGAGGAAACTGTTCTCTACATTAATACAGATGATATCCAATGGATCAATGATCTATGGGAAATCAAAAGGCGGTATCTCACTACCCAGAATTCTCCACCGCATTTTGATCAATACAGATACATCTTCGAACAGATACTTGTGGATACAGCTTCGGTTGAGTTCAAACACACATTGGATGATCCTAACCGAACTGCTAGTCCTATTAACTACAGTACCGCTACTATCCAGCGCATTTTGCCTATGCAGGCTTGCAGTATACATCCCCACGTTACCAGAACTCTTGAGATTCGTCATAAAGAATCTCGTTACAGCTATTGCGATTACATTGATGCTTTTTCTCAAGCATTTTATTACCAAAAACCCCCACGCAGCCATCCTTGGTTCTTGCGTGTTCTTCATGATGTCCTTAAAAACGATCTCCAAACTAGTTTCTCATTTGGTGGAATAAGTTTGGTTTACAGATAGATGCTTTTCCAGAACCCATTCGTCGTGCCTTCAATGAATGGCAAGCTTCTTACAATCATCTTCCAGTCTATAAAGACATTTCAATATCTAAATGTACAATCTATTTTGTCATACATTTTGGAATTCCATGGATTTGGAAATGGGATTTCCAATGCAATTTCTAGAACAAAATTCACGTTTAAAAAGAGTTTTCTTTACTAAATGGTGGACGAAGGGGCTTGATACCCCAAAACAACAACAGGAACTCTTACAGAAAATCAAAGCCCATACTCAGGCTTGCTGGGATGCCACTCCAAAGTTACTCCCAGCTACTCCAGACCAAAATCCTTTTGTCCAAATTCAAAATAAATTACGGCAAAAATTTCCAGGATTATCTGACCGAGAATGAATTGTTAAAAGCATGGATTTTATGAAGGAACAATTCTTGCAGTCACTTTCCAGAGATGATACCAGTATGAGGTCTGGTTCCAGCAGCCATGAAGGTCCAGAAGATGAACATTTTGATCCACTTTTGGATGAAAATGAATTTACCGTCTTAGCAAGAGAAATATTTTTTTTTGGGTGAATAAGACATAAATAAAACAAGAAAATATGCAAGATTACAAGGGGAATGCCCCAGGCCCTACCATAGCTATACAGAGAAAGAAACCAAAAACCAAAAAGCACTATGTTCAGAAACCATATCAAGAGAAGATAGGGAGATTGAACACAGCGAAGCCAAACCAAAAAAACTCGAAAAAATGAAACAGCCCAAAACACGGCAGCAACAGCACAGCCAGAAAGAACCCAAAACCTAAGAAAGAAACCCAATCACAAAGTGCATAAGGTATTTAGGTGCAAGCCTCAAAACAAACCAAACCCAGTACAATCTATTCAGCATTCGCCGGTCTCACAAAAAGAAAAAGCATATCAATTCGTTGAGGCAACTAGTCTTGGTAAGGTTTACCACTGAATGAGAAAGGCCCCTAGGTAGAAGATAGAACGTTTGTATGACCATTTCCAGATGTTTTAAGGCAAGTTTGCCGCCCCCTGATATGCGTACGAGGAACAACAAGACAGCGGGGAGTCTTTGTGACGGAGAAGAGCCGTAAAACTAACAAAGTAAATGTAGCTAAGAAGGAACCAAACATAACATAATCCCTAGTACATCCCACTAGGATAGGTAAAATAAAGCTGTAGAAATAATAGTTATTGTTTAAGAAGATAATGAAAAACAACTTTTGAACATTCTGATGTATCCAGAAGGCGCATTCAGCAGCCATTCCCATAAACCAGATTCCCACACTGGATGGCATAGACTTCAACAGCGGCACCAACATCTCGGAATGGCAATCCTTGGTAGAGTATTGATGACAAGCACTCTCTAAACAATATAGAATTTCCTACCAGACAAGTAAGACAGAAACCCAAATCAATGAAGCACAAAATACCCAATAAAAATGGATGATACACACTTTATTTGATCTCACTTCCCTCGGCCCACAATATAGGACCTCACCACACTCGAAAATTGCTTCCTTAACCTGCAAATAAAGAGGTACTATATATATAATGGTTAGCACAAAAAACATGTATTGACTATTTTCACTCAACCCACATAACCTTTTTTTTTTTTTTTTGGGTGAATAAGACATAAAATAAAACAGAAAAATGAACAAGATTACATGATTACAAGGGGCATGCCCCAGGCCCTACACGAGCTATTCCGAGGTGTATCATGGTGGTAAAGGACTGGTGCTATTCCGACCAGCTTGTTAGCTCCTCTACCTGCATTTCTGAGGGTGAGTGAGTTTGTTTTAGGTCTAGTAAGCCCTGGTTCGGGGTGTTGCTGACTTTTGTTTGAAATTTTTATATTTGTTTGGAGTTCTCTGGTCGTTTTGAGAGGTATTCTTGTCCAATCTTACATTCAGTATCCATGGTCTCTTGAGTTTCGGATTAGCCATGACTTTCATTTGTCACCCCCGTTGGTCAAATCGTCCATTTTTGGAGTCTGGCCACTGTTTGGTGGGTTCTTTGACTGTTGATGGTTACTGTGCTTGAGTAATCTAGTTGCTGAAAGGAGAGGTCTGAAAATGCCTTCGATAAACTGCTGGACGTTTCTCCGTGGTTGGTGTGCGTGGTTTCTACACCGGCATGCTCGTTCTGTTTCTACATCGACAGGTCCTCTGGTTTTGTTCTCAATTTTGTGAATGGTGAGGCAATCTGCTCACTGCAACGTGCTTTTCTTTTGGGGGGTTCTGCAGGTTGGTTGCCATGCTTTGGCATGGCATGTGTTTGGCTACCAAGAACATAACCTGCCGTCGAAAAACCCAGCACCGCCAGCCAAACACATGCCAAAAAAAAGGCATGTTCTTGGTAATCAAGCTTCGCCGGCCATGGTGACTTTCCGACGATGGTGTATGTTTAATGCATGAGCTATGAAGGCGTTGAAGTGGGTTTCATGAGTCTTGGGCGCTTGGGATTTTCCCGGTGCCGTTGATCTGTGTGAATGGTGAAAGTGAAGATGAGCTGTGCGGGTTCACGCAAGTCCAGCGCGTAGCTGAGTTTTTTGGTTTGGTACATGGGGAAGAGTAATACACGTGGGTGGTATGTAAACCCACTGCTTTTGGTAGCGTGCTTGGGACGGTTAGCTATTGGCTGTCAACTTATATATATATATATATAAATAGTTGATGTGGTTATTTATATATATATATATTGGGAAGTGGTCCACCGAGTTGGAAAACGTGTAGGAAGTGGGAGCTAAGTGTTTCAAGCCTCACGTGGGGTGTATCATGATTGGGCCCACTAACTTGTGTTCAACAGGTCATATATTTGTATTTGGTTGGTGGGCCCAGGGTTTTTGTGTTGTGCTGCGTTACACCGTAGCGTTTTGTTTTTCAGTCTTCCCGCCTATCTTGGTGGTTGAATATTGAGCTGATTTGTTGTAAATTTTTATTTGCCTATATATTATTCCCAAGTTTTTATCTATTTATGGTAGGGGTTACTTGGGATTAAAATAATCTATGGGCAAATTTAAATTTATTTTTTAGTAATTCTGTTGGGTTATGTTGTAGTGTTTTAATTAGTTTTTTTATTTATTTACTTTAGTCCCCCCCACTTTTTGGGGGGCGTGAGGTTTTATTGTATTACCTGGGGTATGCCCCTTGTAAATGTGTAAACTTTTGTCTTTAATTTATTACTTACCCACCAAAAAAAAAAAAAAACAGAACAAACGCAACTGTTCAAGCGCTATATCTGAGAAATAGCCATTGAACAGGAGCGAGGAAATAAACTAAGAATATAGAAAGCTGAAACAGAAGACAAAGCACCAAGTAATAGCTAACAAAAATTTCCATGAAGGTACCATCAAACCTGATCCAGCAACAAAAGCTATGTACTCCCCACGGGATGGGGTAACAAACCCAAAACCACTGGTAGTAAGACCAGCCAAAGCGAGATGCAATCCAGTGGGCACAAACAGCAACATAACAGTTCTAGTACATCCCACTAGACAAACCACTGTCAATGAAATCCAATGTCCTGCTGGTCGGGTTCTGATGTCCTGCTGGCGCCGATGTCCTGCTGGTCGGGTTCTGAAGTGAAGCGTGGCTGTGTATCGTTGGTGCTGGGTCCTCTAAACTTCGGCGCCAGTAGTGGTTGGTTTTGATGAGGATGTTGATGTTACACGCAGCTGTTGGCGCGTGATATGGGCATTGGGTGTTGACCCATTTGGGGCAGAGGGACCAGCTGCAAAGCTGTTGGTTGTCACTATCACCCACGTTTTGCTCTGTTCTAGGACAATACGTGGGTAATGGGGGTCCATGTGGGTTATATGTTTGGCCCACTGATTTTTTTGTGGTGTGTTTGGTGGGCCACGTGGACTCTTGTTTATAGCCATTAATTGTGCTCTTTTCGAGCCCAATTCTTGGTGTAATCTGTTTGGGCCAGTAGATTGGCTTAGTGGGTTTTGTAAGTTGGCCGTGGTTGCCTTATGAGCTTTTTAACTGTTGTAACTGCCCATATTTCTTCCCCAAGTCTTTTTCTATTATCTCTGATAGTAGGGGTCACTTGGAGAATAAAAAGACATATGGGCATTTTGGTTTTTCTTGTTTTTTGTTATAATACAATTTATTTGTTTTCTTTCCCCTTTTGGGGGGCTCAAGTTAGATATCTTGTATTACCTGGGGTATGCCCCTTGTAAATGTGTAATTCTTTGTCTTTAATTTATGACTTACCTACCCAAAAAAAAAAAAATCCACACGCCCAAATCCATATGTATCCTAGCACGAGCAGCACACAGGATTGATGATGAGAATATAATCCATAACCCCTAGTACATCCCACTAGGGTAGGCAAAACAACTATGTTTATATAGTAATTACAAAAAAGAAAAAAATTGAAAGACAACTTTTGAACACACTGAGCAACCCAGAAGGCGCTTGGAGTAGCCATTCCACGAAACCAGTTAACCTCACAACGCAGCAACCCAACCACCAACGAAACCAGATAATCGGAGATGCAATCCCAAGTAGAAATCTTGTAATATGCATCACCTAGACATTGTAATAGGTCCTGCCAACCAAACACAGAAAGAACAGCACCCATATTCAGAGAAATAAGAATGAAAATGAAAGGTGGTACACACATTTCTTGCTCACTACACTCAACCCACAAATATAGGACCTCACTAAACTCGGGAGTTGCTTCCTTAACCTGCACATAAAAATTTACAATATCTATACTGATTAGTAACAAAATCATTTTAGTGCTAAGATCACTCAACCCACATGCCGAACACATAACAGTGACGTCTTTAGTTTTATGGCTACTATCACTCAACCCACAAGACCTATCCACAGATGGAGCTTCGTTAGTAACTTTGTATCTCACCACACTCAACCCACAGATTTCATGAAATTCCAAAGGCCAGTCCCTACACAGGGAACAGATAGTTAGATAAACACTCATTTTCAAGCTCCCTTTCGCTCGACCCTCGCTTATAGGACCTCACATCACTCAGTAGCCCTCTCATTATTGTGGAGATGGGGCTTCAAAATAGAATTTGGGAGGTTCCACTGGGAAAGGAACCATTCATCACCTGCAGCAGTAGGAATATTGTTTGCAGACAATAATCTACTTCTAACCATGAGCACAATAGATTTAAGCATCACCTCAACAGGTTTACAAACTTTATTGAAAATTCTATTATTCCTTTCAATCCACACATGGTACACAGTACAGAGGAAGGTGAGTCTCATGATAACAGATTTAAGAGATTTGCCTTTGTTCTCTTGGATAACCAATGAAACAGTATCCGGCCAAGGCACATCATTCCAGTGGACATTGCATTTACTTTGAATAGCATACCAAATTCTTTGAGTGAATATGCAGGCAAAGAAAAGATGTGGATGGCTCTCATTATGATCAAGGCAAAAAGGGCAAGTAAGGCTAGAAGAGATGCCAAATAAGTGAAGCCTATCACAAGTATTCAACCTGCCAAAGATAGCCAGCCAAACAATGAAACTGACTTTAGGAATAGTAAACGAACCCCAAACCAAATTGTGCCAAGGAACAATGGCCCGCTTATTCCTCCACAAATTCCAAACAGATTTAATAGAGAATTCCCCATCAAGATTGAGGGTCCAAATGATCTTATCAGCTTCTAAGGAGTTAGGCTGACAACTGTTGGGAGTAAGAGAAATTAATTCCCTAAGCTCCCAAGAGTTAGGAAAAGGCCACCTCCAGTTGCTGCCAGAAATGATTTGACTAACTTTAGTATCCCCATTGAGGCCAGAGTCATACAAGATTCTATCACCATACCTATCCCATAGAGAACCCACAGGATGCCAATTGTCATACCATAAGAAAGTATTTTGGCCATTTCCAATTTTATGCTTAATGAGAGGGTAGATAACAGGTCTAAGAGAGAGAACTTTCCTCCAGACCCAAGAAGGGTCATTAGGGGATTTAACTTTCCAAAAGCATCTCCCCTTAAGAAGATAGGACTTAACCCACTGACACCACATAGACTTCTTCTCTCCAGAAAAAAGGAACCATATGTGTTTGGCAACAGCAGCCTTATTCCAAACCTCAAGAGATTTGAAACCAAGGCCACCCTCCTTTTTAGGAGTACAGACACTATCCCAAGCTATCTTAGCACAATGCTTCCTAAGATCAGTACCAGACCAAAGAAAGGCTCTAAGAATGCTCTCAATCTCCCTAATGACCTTCTTGGGCAAAATAAACAAAGAAGACCAATAAACTTGCATTGAGAACAAAATGGTTTGGATAAGCTGGGCCCTACCAGCATAGGATAGCAACTTATTGGTCCAGCTGTTTATTCTTTTAGTGATTCTATCTACAAGTTGTTTGCAATCAGTTGCTTTCAACTTAGTAGTAATAAGAGGCACCCCAAGATATTTAACAGGAAGAGACCCTTCGAAAAATGGAGCCACATCAAGAATATCATCCCTCAGATTCTTGTTACAACCAGAAAAGTACAAATTACTCTTGCCAGGATTTGGAGTGAGGCCAGATATAAGTCTAAACTCATCCAAACCATCCATAATCAGCTTCACAGTGTTAACATCACCTTTGCTAAAGATCATGAGATCATCAGCAAAACAAAGGTTGACGATTTTAGTTTTCTCACATCTCCAATGGAACTTAAAGAGAGGATGCTTAGATTTTTCAGCTAAGATCCTAGCAAGAATTTCCATAGCTGAACAAATAGATAGGGGACATGGGGTCACCGCCTAAGACCTCTAGCCCTTTAAAATAGCCATGAAGGCTACCATTGATGCATATGGAGAAAGAAGGGCTAGTAATGCAAGCTCTAACCCAAGAAATCATTTTATGAGGGAAGCCCACATAACCATTTCATAGATGCTGCTAAATTAGAGATTTTATGGCTCACCACACTCAACCCACTATTAGACAATGTTGCAGAATTTTGTGTCTCACTTCACTCAACCCTCAAATTCCAAAATCACAGACACCAGCTGCACAATCCACATACAATTAGGAAACCTCACATGATATGGCTCCCTGTCTTTCAACTCTCATATAAGAAACTCCGATCACTCAGCAGCCCTCCCAATACTAGAGGCACGGGGCTTCAAAAAGGAATCAGTCAAATTCTATTGCTTTAAGAACCAATCATCACCTGTAGATCTAGGTAAATTTTGCACTAACATTAGTCTGCAGATCTATATAGAGCCTTCTTAGATCTTTCCTTTGGTTTGGGGTTGAGTTGAAAAAAACATAATGCTAAGATAGCTTGGAAGAATGTTTGCAAACATATGAATGAAGGGGGGCTTGGTTTCAAGGATATGGAGGTCTAGAACAAGGCGGCCATAGCCAAACATGTTTGGTATTTGTTCTCTTGTGGGGACTGCTCTATGTGGTGCCAATGGGTTAAGTCTTACTTGCTCAAAGGTAAGAGCTTTTGGGGTATAAAGATGCCTAGTGACCCTTCATGGGTTTGGAGGAAACTCCTGTCGCTTAGGCATTTAGTTTTCCCTTTTATCAAATTCAAAATTGGTAATGGGGAAAATGTGTTTCTCTGGTATGATAATTGGCACCCTCTTGGTTCGCTTTGGCATAGGTATGGGCCTAGGATCTTGTATGATACTAACCTTCCTGATAGCACCAAGGTTAGCTCTATTGTCTCTAATAATTCTTGGAAGTGGCCCATTTCTAACTCTTGGGAGATAGGGGAGTGGATCTCTTCCACTCCACCCTCCTTTAAGCCTTCCAGAGATTCTCCTGATACTCCTGTGTGGAGTTTGACTGCTGATGGTACCTTTTCCATTCATTCTGCTTGGGATTGTTGGAGGGACAAGGGCCCCAAAGTCTCTTGGTCTAAACTTATCTGGGCCCCCCCCTTTAATGCCTAGGGTTAGCTTTGTTGTGTGGCTGGCTATAAATGAGAGATTAAACACTGGTGACAGGTTGCAACTTTTTGGTCTTGTCCATAATCCTAACTGCCCTTTTTGTCATGCTCCTGAGGAAAATCACTCCCACCTATTTTTTAGGTGTGTGTACTCTTCTAGGATTTGGGATGCCATCCAAGCTAAGTGTAATTCTAATTGGCCTGCTATGCCTTGGTTGGAAACTGTTGAGTTTGCTACTAGATCCATTACTAGCAATTCTTTGAAATTTGTGATTCTAAAACTGTCATTTCTTTGTACTGTCTACCACATTTGGATGGAGAGGAATAGTAGAATCTTCAGTAAGGTTTTTAGACCTGAAGAGGTTGTTACTAACTCTATTATCCAAATGGTTAGGGACAGGCTTCTTTCTATGGAAAATGTGAAAACTTCTGCAGGTGATAATTGGTATTTGGTGCAATGGAATTTACCTCCTAAAATCATGCTGTAGACTCATGCTAATGTAGCTGGAAGGAGATTGAGTGGAGTGAGTTCACCTACATTGAGGGTCGAGTGAAAGTGAGCTGATAATGAGGGATTATCTAATGAGGGTGTTATTTTGTAGATGGGTTCCTAAGAGTGTTCTCCAATCCTATCGACTTACAATGAATCGGATCATTATCAAGAATAGAGAGGCGAATGGAGGGTTGAGTGATGTAAGCAAGAACATTCGATATAGTCACTGTGGGTTGAGTGAGGAGAGGCAGTACATATATTTTGCTCTAACAATTATTATATATTATATATGTTTTGTGCAGGTTAAGGGAGCTATCTTAGTTTCTCTAGAATTTCTGAGAGAGCATGTGAGTTGTGGGCCTAGTGTTGTGTTTGTTGTTTCTACTTCTCTGTGACTATTTATACTGTTTCGGAATTTCTAGTTTACTACATTTTGAACAGGTATACGTACTTATGGAGTAGAGGGGTGGTGGCTGCTTGTTGCGCAGGTCCAGGAGGTAATTAGAAATGTGTATGTGTACCGTGGTGATGGCTGCTTCAAGTGCCTTGCTGTGCTACATGAGAGTGATAATTAGTTGTCTTAATTATTGTCTGTACATAGTTTTGTTTAGTGAATTCGCCTACCCCCACAGGCTGTGTAGGAGGATTGTTGTGTATTTAGTTGCGTTGATTTATAGGCATTCGAGCAAAGATGATATGATGGGTCTGTTTTGCTATTCCCATAAGGTCTGTTTTGGGACTTATTTTTGAATGTTAATGGTACAGGAGCCTATTCCTATGGGCTGTGTAGGAAGGATCTTGATGATAATGGTTTCATGAGCTTTTTAATGGCGCTGCTGAATTGATTTTCAGTTAAGACTGAAACGACGAAACGTCCCTGCTACTCATGTAAATTACATCCAATGCTGCTGGGTACTCTCGGCTTGTGCTGTTCAAAGTTGGCTGGTGGTTATTTATACTGTACAAGGACCCTATCCATTACAGGACATGGCTTTTGTACAGTTCTATGGCTTGTAACCACCCATTGCTTTCTCGAGCTTCGGATGTAGTTTTTTTTTTTTTTTTTTTTTAATTTTTTTTACGGGTTTGTATAGTGTTTTAGTTTTGTCTTGTGTTGGTGCTGGGCCTCGGTATTTGTTGTCGAGGTTTTTGCTTTTGTTTTGTTGTTAGGGCCTAGGGCATCCCTTGTATTCTTGTAAATCTTTTTGTTTTATTTATTTCTTATTCACCAAAAAAAAAGAAAAGATGTATTTTTGATGAAAGTCACCAGAAGATCTGATGCTAACTTTGAGCATTGGAAAGCAAAATTTATTGATGGTCTTCCTACTCTTTTTGCCGAAAGAGTACAAAAGAAGTTACGGGATCGCCATAATCAATTGGCTATACCATACAGTAGATATATACCAATGGCCAACTTATAGGTATAATAACAGATGAAGGACTTGCTTTATGCAATGATCTTAAACTTCAGCAACAAAATGAAACAACAACATCTTACAGGAACTTTCTTCTTGAGTGGTAGAAGAGAAAAATATTAAAAAAAAAAAGGGAAATAGGATGAAAATTCAAGGAAATTCAAACCTTTTGGACTTGAGAATTGAACACTTAGGTCATTTAGAAAACAAGAAATGAATTGCTTAAGTTAAACTAATATCGTTATGCAACAATTACTTAGTAAAATCTTTTTCTTGGAGGCTAAGCAAGATTAGTTTCAGTTAAACTTGGCTAATTAAGCTATCAGTTGCCTAAGCTAATTAGTTCCTAGAACAAAATAGAGAATGATGGACAAGCATGGTGAGCGTTAGAGAGAACAACTTTCTTCATAAGAGCCAGAAGAGAAAGTTAGAGAAAAGAATGGCAAATTGGATGAAAATTAATGGGAATTCTAAATCATCCTTTTCTACATGAGAATTGAGCACTAAGGTGATTTAGAAAAACCCTAAATGAGGTGCTTAAGTTAAAGTAATATCGTTAAGCCACAATTACTCGGCAAAATCTTTTTCTCGGATGCTAAGCTAGATTAGTATGAGTTAAACTTGGCCACTTAAGATAAAGAAACTATTAGTTACCCAAACTAATTAGTTCCCAGAACGAAAGAGAGATGGTTGGGGATGGACGAATAGAGTTAGAGAGAAACTTTCTTTTTGGGAGCTGGAAGAGAAAGTTAGGGAAAAGAAAAGGAAGCTGAATGAAAATTAAAGGGAATTGAAATTCATCCTTTTGGACTTAAGAATTGAACACTTAGGTGATTTAGATAACAATAAATGAGTTGCTTTTGTTAAACTAATATTGTAAAGCTACAATTACTTAATAAATTTTTTTTTTTTTTGCAGGCCGATTAAGATTAGTTTGAGTTAAACTTGGTCACTTAAGTAAATGAAACAATTAGTTGCCTAAACTAATTAGTTCCCAGAACAAAATAGAGAACGGTGGAGAAGGACGGGGAGAGTTAGAGAGAATCCTTCTTCCTGAGAGCTAGAAGGAAAAGTTAGAGCAAAGAAAAGGGAAATAGGATGAAAATTGAGGGGAATTCAAATTCATCCTGTTGGAGTTGAGAATTGAATAGTTAGGTGATGTAGAAAACATTAAATGGGTGGCTTAAGTTAAAGTAATATCTAATTACCCAAAAAAAGTTAAAGTGATATCGTTAAGTTTATCCACCCAAAAAGATATCGTTAAGTTAAAATTATACCGTAAATTCTCTTTCTTGGAGGATAAGCAAGATTAGTTTGAGTAAAACTTGGACAATTAAGTTAGTGAAACTAATAGTTGCCAAAAATAATTAGTTCCTAGAACAAAAGAGAGAACGATGGAGAAGGACAGAAAGAATTAGAGAGAAACTTTCTTCTTGAGTGGTAGAAGAGAAAAATATAAAAAAAAAATAATGGGAAATAGGATGAAAATTCAAGGAAATTCAAATTCATCCTTTTGAACTTGAGAATTGAACACTTAGGTGATTTAGAAAACAAGAAATGAATTGTTTAAGTTAAACTAATATCGTTATACAATAATTACTCAGTAAAATCTTTTTCTTCGAGGCTAAGCAAGATTACTTTCAATTAAACTTGGCCACTTAAGCTAGTGAAACTATTAGTTGCCTAAGCTAATTAGTTCTTAGAATAAAATAGAGAATGACGGAGAAGAACGAAGACAGATAGAGAGAAATTTCAACCTGAGAGCTAGAAGCGAAAGTTAGAGAAAAGAATGGGAAATGGGATGAAAATTAAATCAAATTCAAATTCATCCTTTTGGACTTGAGAATTAAATGATTAGGTGATTTACAGAACCTTAAATAAGGTGCCTAAGTTAAACTAATAACATTAAGCTACAATTTCTCAGTAAATTATCTTTCTTGGAGGCCAAGCATGATTAATTTGAGTTAAACCTGGTCACTTAAGCAAATGAAACTGTTAGTTGCCTAAGCTAATTAGTTCTTAGAGCAAAAGAGGGAAGGATGTAGAAATGCGGAGAGTGTTAGAGAGAAAAACTTTCTTCATGAGAGCTAGAAGAGAAAGTTAGAGAAAAGAATGGTAAAGAGGATGAAAATTAATGGGAATTCTAAATCATCCTTTTCTACTTGAGAGTTGAACACTAGGGTGATTTAGAAAACCGTAAATGAGGTGCTTAAGTTAAACTACTATCGTTAAGCTACAATTACTTAGTGAAATCCCTTTCTTGGAGGCTAAGCTAGATTAGTTTGAGTTAAACTTGGCCACTTAAGCCAGTGAAACGATTTAGTTGCCTAAACTAATTAGTTCCTAGAACGAAAGAGATGTGGTTGGAGATGGACAGAGAGAGTAAGAGAGAAACTTTCTCCTTGGGAGCTAGAAGAGAAAGTTAGGGAAAAGAAAAGGAAACGAGATGAAAATTAAAGGGAATTGAAATTCATCCTTTTGGACTTGAGAATTGAACACTCAGGTGATTTACATAAACATTAAATGAGTTGCTTTTGTTAAACTAATATCGTTAAGCCACAATTACTTAATAAATTTTTAATTTTTTTTTTTTTTGGAGGCCAATCAACATTACTTTGAGTTAAACTTGGTCACTTATGTCAGTTTTATAGTCTGGGTTGCGATCCATAATAGACTTTATACTGGTGATAGACTTCGTATGTTTGGCTTGGCCACTAGCTCTATTTGCCCTTTTTGCCTCCTCCCTGAGGAAAGCCACTCTCATCTTTTCTTTAATTGCATCTTTTCGTGTAAAGTTTGGCATTCAATTGAAGATGTTTGTAATATTAAGTGGCCTGTTTTAGGTTGGCCTGATATTGTCTCATATGCTACTAAGGAGACCAAGGGGAAATCTTTGAGAGTCAAAATTATTAGCAATGCATTCTTATGTTCTGTTTATTGTATCTGGATTGAAAGAAATAACAGAATTTTTAACAAAGAATTTAAACCTGAAGAGGTGGTTGTTAAATCTGTTATTCAAATGGTTAGAAACAGAATGTTGTCTATGAAGAATATTCCCAGATCTACAGGTGACAGCTGGTTTCTAGCCAAATGGAATTTGCCTGAGACAATCTTGAAGCCCCATAGCATCAGAAATGGGAGGGCTGCTGAGTGATGTGAGTTCACTATATGAGGGTTGAGTGTTAGTGAGCTTAAAGGAGGGTGCTAAATTTATTTTGAGTTTTTTTGTAGGTACAACCTGCTGGTTTGATGGAGCTAATTCTATTTGAGGGTTGAGTGATGAGAGTTATATCTATATCTTTCAGTCTATATGTGGGTCGAGTGATGTCAGCCATAACAATTTTGCTAATGTCTATATATATTGTAAATTTTTATGTGCAGGTTAAGGATGCTATTTTTGAGTGGTGTGGGCCCCTAAAATGTGGTAGGGCAGTGATGAAAGTCCCTATATTGAGTGTACTGTTACTCTGTTATGTGCTAGTTGTTATTGTTGGAAGTACTTATTCAAGATTGTTTATACAGGGTTTATTACAATGTCTAAGCTCTGTGGTGGATACATGGATAGGGATACTTGCTCCTTGCGGGATGGTTGCTGCTGTGTTGGAAATCCGTTGCTGGGCAGTTTGTGTATTGTCTATCTTTGGTTCGATGTGTTGGTTGATGGGTCTATTACTATGTTTAAGCTCTGTGGTGGCTGTCTGGATAGGGATATTTGCTATTTGTTCGATGAGTGTGGATGTGATGGTTCTCCGCTGCTGGGCAGATTGTCTTTGAAGTCTACTGGTCTTTGCAGGTAGATTTGCACATTTGCTGGCTGCGGTTTTGATAGCGATTGGTTACTGGATGGTTTGGATTTCTGTGGTTTCTGGTACTTGGTTATGGCTGCTTGTAGCACCTTTGTGGATACTTGTCTTTCTATAATTTCTATTTTACAGTGTTGTAGTTGGACTATTGGTGTTTTGATGGCTTGTAAGTCATTTTGGCCTAACCATGCGGGATGTGCGTGGGTTCTAGCTGTTGCTACTTTATACCGTGTTTGTGGGTTGTTTTGGTTTGTTACAGATATGGGGCTGTTGGATGTGTTCATGGGCCTCATTCACATGTATACGGCCTATGAACATATTTTTTGGGGTTTTTTCTTCTCTGCTGTTATGTCTTTCTTCATTTTAGTCTAGTTGCTGCTCGTGTCTTTTTGCTTTGTTTCTGCTGTTATTGTATAGCTTTGCTTAGGTCTGGGGTATGCCCTTGTAGTCATGTAATATTTGTTCTTTTTTTCATGTCTTATTCACCCAAAAAAAAAAAAAACTTGGTCATAAGAAAATGAAACAATTAGTTCCCTAAACTAATTAGTTCCTAGAACAAAATAGAGGGCGATGGAGAAGGGCGGGAGAGTTAGAGAAAAACTTTCTTCTGAGAGCTAGAAGGTAAAGTTAGAGCAAGAAAAGGAAATAGGATGAAAATTAAAGGATTCAAATTCACCCTTTTGGAGTTGAGAATTGAGCAGTTAGGTGATGTAGAAAACATTAAATGGGTTGCTTATGTCAAAGTAATATCTAATTACCCAAAAAAGTTAAAATAATATCGTTTTTTTTTTTGGGTGGGTAAAATATAAGCAAAATTAGTTTGAGTAAGCAAAATAATAAGCAAAAATAATATCGGTAAGTTACAATTATACCGTGAATTCTCTTTCTTGAAGCATAAGCAAAATTAGTTTGAGTAAAACTTGGCCAATCAAGCTAGTGAAACTAATAGTTGCTGAAACTAATGTTCCTAAAACAAAAGAGAGAAGGATGGAGAAGGATAGAAAGAGTTAGAGAGAAACTTTCTTTTTGAGTGGTAGAATAGAAAAATATGGAAAATAATGGGAAATAGGATGAAAATTCATGGAAATTCAAACTTATCATTTTTGACTTAAGAATTGAACACTTAGGTGATTTAGAAACAAGAAATGAATTGCTTAAGTTAAACTAATATCATTATGCAACAATTACTTAGTAAAATCTTTTTCTTGAAGGCTAAGCAAGATTAGTTTTAGTTAAACTTGGCCAATTAAGCTATCAGTTGCCAAAGCTAATTACTTTCTAGAACAAAATAGAGAAGGATGGAGAGCGTTAGAGAGAAAAAATTTCTTCATGAGAGCTAAAAGAGAAAGTTTGAGAAAAGAATGGCAAATAGGATGAAAATTAATGGGAATTCTAAATCATCCTTTTCTACTTGAGAGTTGAGCACCAAGGTGATTTAGAAAAACCCTAAATGAGGTGCTTAAGTTAAAGTAATATCGTCAAGCCACAATTACTGGATAAAATCTCTTTATTGGATGCTAAGCTAGATTCGTATAAGTTAAACTTGGCCACTTAAGCTAAAGAAACTTTTTTTTTTTTTTTTCATAAAAATAAAGACAATGAAATTTACAAGTTTACAAGGGGCATACCCCAGGCACACCAAACAACAAATAATTAAACGAATATATAACCAACATAACCTACCACTGCACCCCCCCAAGATTGGGGGAGAAACACAAGAACAACAGAGAAAACAAAATAACCCAACTTTGCCCATATATCCTTTTGTCCCCAAGTAACCCTACCATCAAAAATAATAGACGGAAACTTGGGATGGATATATGGGCAAAGATACAAACAAACACCATAAAACTTAAAAACCACAACAAGCATACTCACAAAGCAACAACCCTCAAGACAAATCAAAAATGATAACCAACCCCATTCGCCCCCAGTCTCTACCGTAGATCAACACATGGAATCCAGTAAGCATCCCACTCCTCACAGCCGTGACATCCTAGCCACTCAACAAAAGCCATGACAGAGGAAAAAATCTACCCCATGAGAAAACCCGACAGAGTCACATGAAGCTAGCACGATCAGTAACCATAAGCAACAGTCTTGTGAGTCGTAGTGACAACGGTAGCCCCATAGCAACAAACCGATACATAGCCAAAAAATAACCTGAGATCAATCATCACATCCCCCAGTCCCTTCCTTGGTAGATCACAAGCCTCAAACCCCATGGCAGTGTGCCCTTCACTCCATGTCAGGCGTGGCAATATGACCAATTAGGATGGGTCACATGAAGACAAGAAGCAACCGAAACCAGTAGCTATCCTCCCGCTCATCTCCCAGTCTCTAACTCGGCTGGTCATCGAACCACTATTCCCCATAGCAGTGACCCCTCAATCACTCTTGGCGGAGATGGCTCAAAACTAACCTCATATCGAGTCACATGAGGATCACACAATCAATCATCATGATAAAATCGACTATACATGATCCGTTGCAAAGTGGCTAAAAAGAAAATCAAAAACTAGCTGCCCAATATTTAATGGAACAATACTAAGCGGGCGCGGGCCCACTCGGCTAATGCCCATACCCGAACACGTACAACAAATATCCACAGTTTGAATTCCCTCCAAAACACCCCAAAGTGCTTGACACGTGAACCACAAAAGTAGACCCATTAAATAATAGAACATTAAGTCCAAATGGGTCCCACCAGTTTCTTCATAAAAACCAATTTGCCATGGCAATTCACGTGGGTGAGCCCACATAGCCCCCAAAGAATAGACGGCTCCACTACAACCAACCCACTAAGTTATATATATATACAAAACTCACATTGTTTAAATTATTCTGGAGCACATACACACCTCTCCAGATGCACAAAACACCCTTGTATATAGAAACCATGAGCACCTACAAAACCGGCGGGAAATTAGAAACCAACCCCCACTATCACCTTTCATGAGGTCTGTGCTACCCATGCTGATGATCACAACTTTGCAGGGCCCCAAAATTGCACCAACGCGTCTTCCAGACTGTGAGGTAAACGCGCCAACTGCAGAACCAAGGAAATCACGGTCACGAAAAAATCACCTCCTAGCACACAGTAGCAACGAGGCCGAAAAAGGAACCAGCATCGGAAACTCGTTAACCATGCGGTGGAACAGAAAAGAATCAGCTCACGCCGGAATAACCCGAAGATACCAACTTCAAAGATCGCCGACGAGATCACATGATGCACCCAGCTACAAACAAACGTAGCAACACACAGGACCAGCAGAAGCCAACATTAACATCAAAAGCTAAGCTAGCTCCGCCACTGTCGTTGGACTCCCAGAACCAACCAACCACCAACACAACGCACCAATAACCAAACGGTCTTGCTAGTAAAGGTTAGAACCAGCTCCGAAAACGAAACCAGCACCATCTTCACAAGCAATCCAGAAGGCATCCACTCTGAAAACTTACAACCATGTAACTACACGTTTGAAAAAGCCAGAGATGACCACGAGATAGAACCCAGCAATAGCAAAAAGGAAACTCACCCATGGAGGCCGAAGTTAGCTGGGACAAGAAGACCTCCAGAAACAACCGAAGAACTCCAAACAAAATGAAAAAACCATGAACATAAATCATCAAGGCCCAAAACCAGGGCTTAATAGATCAGAAACAAACTCACTCACCTGCAGATTTTGGGTAGAGGAGCTAAACAAAATTTGGCGAACAGACGATCCTTCACTATCGTGATACACCAGGGAGCTTTCTCTCTCTAAAATCTAGAGAAGCTCGCTCTTCCCTTTTCTTTTTGGCAAGTTTAGGTTGTGAAACCATTAGTTTCAGCTAAAGAAACTATTAGTTTCCTAAACTAATTAGTTCCCAGAACGAAAGAGAGATGGTTGGGGATGGACGAATAGAGTTAGAAAGAAACTTTCTTTTTGGGAGCTAGAAGAGAAGGTTAGTGAAAAGAAAAGGAAACTGGATGAAAATTTAAGGGAATTGAAATTCATCCTTTTGGAGTTGAGAATTGAACACTTGGGTGATTTAGATGACATTAAATGAGTTGCTTTTGTTAAACTAACATCGTAAAGCTACAATTACTTAATAAATTATTTTTTTTGGAGGCTAATCAAGATTAGTTTGAGTTAAACTTAGTCACTTAAGCAAATGAAACAATTAGTTGCCTAAACTAATTAGTTCCCAGAACAAAATAGAGAACGATGGAGAAGGACGGAGAGAGTTAGAGAGAATCCTTCTTCCAGAGAGCTAGAAGGGAAAGTTAGAGCAAAGAAAAAGGAAATAGGATGAAAATTGAGGGGAATTCAAATTCATCATTTTGTAGTTGAGAATTGAACAGTTAAGTGATGTTTTTTTTTTTTTGGGTGAATAAGAAAATAACAGTTAAGTGATGTAGAAAACATTACATGGGCTGCTTAAGTTAAAGTAATATCGTTAAGTTACAATTATACAGTAAATTCTCTTTCTTGGAGGATAAGCAAGATTAGTTTGAGTAAAACTTGGCCAATTAAGCTAGTCAAACTAATAGTTGCTGAAAATAATTAGTTCTTAGAATAAAAGAGAGAAGGATGGAGAAGGACAGAAAGAGTTAGAAAGAAACTTTCTTCTTGAGTGGTAGAAGAGAAAAATATAAAAAAATAATGGGAAATATGATGAAAATTCAAGGAAATTCAAATTCATCCTTTTGAACTTGAGAATTGAACACTTAGGTGATTTAGAAAATAAGAAATGAATTGCTTACGTTAAACTAATATCGTTATGCAACAATTACTCATTAAAATCTTTTTCTTCGAGGCTACGAAGGATTAGTTTCAATTAAACTTGGCCACTTAAGCTAGTGAAACTATTAGTTGCCTAAGCTAATTAGTTCCTAAAACAAAATAGAGAAGTACGGAGAAGGACATAGACAGTTAGAGCGAAACTTTCAACTTTGAGAGCTAGAAGAGAAAGTTAGAGAAAAGATTGGGAAATGGGATGAAAATTAGATCGAATTCAAATTCATCCTTTTGGACTTGAGAATTGAGCGATTAGGTGATTTCTGAACCTTAAATAAGGTGCCTAAGTTAAACTAATAACGTTAAGGTACAATTTCTCGATAAATTCTCTTTCTTGGAGGCTAAGGATGGTTAGTTTGAGTTAAACTTGGTCACTTAAGCTAATGAAACTATTAGTTGCCGGAGAAACTTTCTTCTTGAGTGGTAAAGAAAGTTCAAAATTTTTAACTGGAGGGATTAGGTTGAGAGCTTCTCTCTCTAGAATCTCTGAGAGAAAACTCCTCCGTTGTTACCCTTGAGTTTTCTTTGTTAGTTCCTTACTAGATTCTTTATGCGGTTTGGAAAGAGAGTTATTTAGAGGCTAATCGATTTTCAAGCCGGCTCTAATTCTTTTAGTTGTCTTTTGATTTGTTTTTTATAGCAAATCCTGTGTATTTCGCTTTCATGGAGGTTCGACGTGTCGATCCCTCTCATTTGTTCTTATGGTGGTTTGGGTCTTTGCCCAAAATCTGATGTTAAGCTTAGGTGACCTGTGGATGTTCACGCCGTTGCATCATGTTCTGGGTTGGGTTACCACCTGTGTGGTCGTCATTGGTTCGGCTCGGTGGGATGGCTCATAGTTCAACAAGGCTGAGTTCCATTTGGTTCCTTGCTTGTTGTCCGCGGTTTGGGTCGCCGGAGGTGTTGGGTCTTCCATGTCCGGTAGTCACTCTGTCTGTAGTGGGTCTGCATGTTATAGTTTCTCTTTCTAGAACATAGATAGAGGGACGTTGTTAGGGTTTGCAATCCGTGTTTGATGGGCTCTGTTTCGTGCTCCATGAAGTTATTTCATCCTTCATTGGGGTGGCTATGATGTACGCTTCGCTGGTTCCCTCTCTCATTGATACGGTGCTCACTGTCATTTTATATGAACTATTCGGTTTGTGCCGGAGTGGCCTTGATTCTCTGTATTTCTGATTTTTTGGTGGCTATGCTGGCATCGCTATAATGAGCGTGAAATATTGAAGATGAGGATGTTTTGATGAGGTCTATCATTGAGTTTTCTCCAACGATGGTCAAGCTGAGATTGTTCTGAAGTTGGGATATTTTTGCCGTTGTTGCTACTACGGCGTTGGGTTGGGCTGAAGCTCCGCGTGTGGTGCACGTCCAAACACGTGTGGTTCTTTGCTTTGGTGCTGCGTCGAGTCCCACTCCTTGGCGTGGGCTGACGGTGATGGAAGTTTTTCTGCAGACAGCTGTGTTGGTAGCTGCTGTATCAGATGTCAGTAGCCTATAGCATGCTTGGGATGGCAAAGCTGATGGTTGTCACCTTATATATATATATATATATATATTTGTTGTGGGATCAATTTTGGTTGATTTGTTTGATTTGTGAGTTGGTAGTGGGCTGTGGGTCCCGAGGGGCTCCGTATCTCCTCGGCTGGCAGCTTTTGTTTTTGGCTAGCACGTGGGTGCTTGGAAGGATATTTCTTTGGTCTTCAACAGGAGTTAGTTTGTATATATATTTTATATATATGCATAATTCAGTGGGTTATTGGTTGGAAAGTATTGGTTTGAAGTGGGGCCCAACAAAATTTTACTTCTTGGTATTTGTTTTGTTGACCCACGGTTTTTTCGGTTTCTTTGTATTTGCCCATATATTGTTTCAAGTTTCCATCAATTATTCTAGATGATAGGGGTTATTCGAAAAATATATGGGCAATTTGCTTTATTTGTTTGAGTACCCTGCTGTTTTGGGTTGTGTTAAGTAGTTTTTTTTTTTTTGTATTTATTTTATCTGTAATAGTTTTCCCCCTCCTTTGGGGGGCAGCGTGTGATTCTTTGTATTACCTGGGGTATGCCCCTTGTAAATGTGTAAACTTTTGTCTTTAATTTATGACTTACCCACCTAAAAAAAGAAACTATTAGTTGCCTAAGCTAATTAGTTCCTAGAGCAAAAGAGAAAGTTAGAGAAAATAATGGTAAATAGGATGAAAATTAATGGGAATTCCAAATCATCCTTTTTCTACTTGAGAGTTGAACACTAGGGTGATTTAGAAAACTGTAAATGAGGTGCTTGAGTTAAACTAATATCGTTAAGCTTTTCTTGGAGGCTAAGCTAGATTAGTTTGAGTTAAACTTAGCCACTTAAGCCAGTGAAACGATTAGTTGCCTAAACTAATTAGTTCCTAGAACGAAAGAGAGGTGGTTGGAGATGGACGGAGAGAGTTAGAGAGAAGCTTTCTCCTTGGGAGCTGGAAGAGAAAGTTAGAGAAAAGAAAAGGAAACGGGATGAAAATTAAAGGAAATTGAAATTCATCCTTTTGGACTTGAGAATTGAACACTTAGGTGATTTAGATAACATTAAATGAGTTGTTTTTGTTAAACTAATATCGTTAAGCCACAATTACTCAATAAATTTTTTTTTTTTTTTTTTGGAAGCCAAAATATGTTCATAGGCCACATTCTTTTGGATGAGGGCCATGAACACACCTGAGAGATCAACTAATCTTGCTTATCCTCCAAGAAAGAGAATTCACGGTATAATTGTAACTTAACGATATTACTTTAACTTTTTTTGGGTAATTAGATGTTACTTTAACTTAAGTAAGCCATTTAATGTTTTCTACATCATCTAACTGTTCAATTCTCAACTCCAAAAGGTTGAATTTGATTTCCTGTTAATTTTCATCCTATTTCTCCTTTCTTTGCTCTAACTTTCCCTGCTAGCTCTCAGGAAGAAAGTTTCTCTCTAACTCTCCCCATCCTTCTCCATCGTTCCCTATTTTGTTCTAGGAACTAATTAGTTTAGGCAACTAATTGTTTCATTTGCTTAAGTGACCAAGTTTAACTCAAACTAATTTTGATTGGCTTCCAAAAAAAAAAAAAAAGTTAAAGTAATATCGTTAAGTTACAATGATACCGTGAATTCTCTTTCTTGGAGGATAAGCAAGATTAGTTGATCTCTCAGGTGTGTTCATGGCCCTCATCCAAAAGAATGTGGCCTATGAACATATTTTGGCTCTTGAGTTTAATCTTTTTGTTTGTTTTCCATGTTGTTTTGGTTGGCTGATTATGTTTTGGTGTTTTTTTGTTTTTTGCTTGTCCTTGGCTTGGCTGCGTGGGGTTTGTTGCCGCCGTGGTCTGGTCTTCTCTTGTATAGCTTTCGATAGGTCCTGGGGTATGCCCTTTGTAGTTGTGTAATTATCTGTTTTTTCTTTTATCCATGTCTTATTCATCCAAAAAAAGCAAGATTAGTTTGAGTAAAACTTGGCCAATCTATATTTTTTATTCACCCAAAAAAAAAAAAACTTGGCCAATCAAGCTAGTGAAACTAATAGTTGCCGCAACTAATTAGTTCTTAGAACAAAAGAGAGAAGGATGGAGTAGGACGTAAAGAGTTGGAGAGAAACTTTTTTCTTGAGTGGTATAAGAGAAAAACATAGAAAATAATGGGAAATAAGATGAAAATTCAAGGAAATTCAAATTCATCCTTTTGGATTTGAGAATTGAACACTTAAGTGATTTAGAAAATAAGAAATGAATTTTTTAACTTAAACTAATATCGTTATGCAACAATTACTTAGTAAAATCTTTTTCTTGGAGGCTAAGCAAGGTTAGTTTCAGTTAAACTTGGCCAATTAAACTATTAGTTGCCTAAGCTAATTAGTTCCTAGAACAAATAGAGAAGGATGGAGAAGTATGGAGAGCGTTAGAGAGAAAAACTTTCTTCATGAGAGCTAGAAGAGAAAGTTATAGAAAAGAATGGCACATAGGATTAAAATTAATGGAAATTCTAAATCATCCTTTTCTACTTGAGAGTTGAGCACTAAGGTGATTTAGAAAAACCCTAAATGAGGTGCTTAAGTTAAAGTAATATCGTTAAGCCACAATTACTCGGTAAAATCTCTTTCTTGGATGCTAATCTAGATTAGTATGAGTTAAACTTGGCCACTTAAGCTAAAGAAACTATTAGTTGCCTAAACTAATTAGTTCCAGAACGAAAGAGAGATGGTTGGGGATGGACGAATAGAGTTAGAGAGAAACTTTCTTTTTGGGAGCTAGAAGAGAAGGTTAGGGAAAAGAAAAGGAAACTGGATGAAAATTAAAGGGAATTGAAATTCATCCTTTTGGACTTGAGAGTTGAACACTTGGGTGATTTAGATAACATTAAATGAGTTGCTTTTGTTAAACTAATGTCGTAAAGCTACAATTACTTATTAAATTATTTTTTTTGGAGGCCAATCAAGATTAGTTTGAGTTAAACTTGGTCACTTAAGCAAATGAAACAATTAGTTGCCTAAACTAATTAGTTCCTAGAACAAAATAGAGAACGTTGGAGAAGGATGGGGAGAGTTAGAGAGAAAGTTTCTTCCTGGGAACTAGAAGGGAAAGTTAGAGGAAAGAAAAGAGAAATAGTATGAAAATTAAAGGGAAATCAAATTCATCCTTTTGGAGTTGAGAATTGAACAGTTAGGTGATGTAGAAAACATTAAATGGGTTGCTTGAGTTAAAGTAATATCTAATTACCCACAAAAAAGTTAAAGTAATATCGTGAAGTTACAATTATACCGTGAATTCTCTTTCTTGGAGGATAAGCAAGGTTAGTTTGAGTAAAACTTGCCCAATCAAGCTAGTGAAACTAATAGTTGCTGAAACTAATTAGTTCCTAGAACAAAAGAGAGAAGGATGGAGTAGGACGGAAAGAGTTTGAGAGAAATTTTCTTCTTGAGTGGTAGAAGAGAAAAATATAGAAAATAGTGGGAAATAGGATGAAAATTCAAGGAAATTCAAATTCATCCTTTTGGACTTGAGAATTGAACACTTAGGTGACTTAGAAAACAAGAAATGAATTTTTTAAGTTAAACTAATATCATTCTGCAACAATTACTTAGTAAAATTTTTTTCTTGGAGGCTAAGCAAGGTTAGTTTCAGTTAAACTTGGCCAATTAAGCTATCAGTTGCCAAAGCTAATTAGTTCCTAGAAGAAAATAGAGAAGGATGGAGAAGTATGGAGAACGTTAGAGAGAATAACTTTCTTCATGAGAGCTAGAAGAGAAAGTTAGAGAAAAGAATGGCACATAGGATTAAAATTAATGGAAATTCTAAATCATCATTTTCTACATGAGAGTTGAGCACGAAGGTGATTTAGAAAAACCCTAAATGAGGTGCTTAAGTTAAAGTAATATCGTTAAGACACAATTACTCGGTAAAATTTCTTTCTTGTATGTTAAGCTAGATTAGTATGAGTTGCAGACAGCAAAAACCACAAATGAAGGGGAAGAAAGTAGAGCCTCTCTCTCTAGGATCTAGAGAGAGAAAGCTCCCCTCGGAGTGAAAATAGTGCACTGTCCGGTTATCTTTCTCGCCATTGAGGGAGAGAGTATATTGTGTGATTTACCAGTCCGAAGAAATCTTTTCGGTTGGTTTTGTTATCAACAGAGTGAGTTCGTGAGTTTGGGTTATGATGTTGTTCCAGTGCATCATTGTTACGGCCATATGTTCATCGTAATGGTGGTCACTGTTGGTTTTGTTAACTGGCAGTGGTGGTCCAGTTATTGTGTGCACTGGTTTGTTTTCCATCAAGGGTGTGGTCTTTGCCTGGGCTTCTATTGTGTTGTTACCTCTCCCTCTAGGTCTTTCTACAGATTTTTAGAGAGAGGGATGATTCATTGGGTGTGTAATCTGGGTTTGAGGAGCTCCGGTTGTGGGTGGCGCCATGGTTGTTTGCTCCAAGGATTTGATATGTTGTGTGCCGCTGGTGGTGTTGTGTCATCGACGGTGCTTGGTTTGTGTTGATTAATAGCTTTCAGTTTCATCAATGTTTTGATGGAGCCTTGTTTTGAAGATAACGGCGAGGTGAGCCGTATATAAGTGGCGAGTAGGCGTTTATTTTCAAGTGCCGTTGCGACTATGTTGAAGATGTGAAAGAAGATCGCTGGGGTGTGTTTCATCTCGTGCGATCTGAACTTGTATATCCAAGTGTATGGGTTGCTGTTTCGTCAAGTTGTAGCTGCTGCAGCTCCAACTTAGTCTCAGACGTGAATATGCATGCATGGGTGTACTCTGCGTCGCCGCCAATTTTTCCCATGCGTCTTTGGGTTTATTTTTGGTCTGGTTGCCGTCCCCGAGTGGTTTTTGGTGCTGGTCGGAATTGTTTTGCGGGACGAAGCATGGCTGTATGCGTGGTTTTCCGTCACATAGTTGAAGTTTTGAACCTGCTATCTACACGCAGCAAAATGGCGCGTGAAGTGTGCATTGGGAGTTCACCCGGTGTTGGGTGGTGCGACCAGCTGTATATCTGTTGCTATCACCCTTTTGTGGGACAGAGTACTAAGCCGCAAATCTGCGCAAGTATGCAGATTGTTCTGCTCACTAGCACGTGGGCATGGGGAAGACAAAATAAGGGGATGTTCCTGCTGTCGTGTATGTAGCTGTATAGCAGATGGGTGCTTGGAAGGAACTTCCTTTTTTTTTGGTCTTCACACAGAGTGAGTTTGTATATATTATGTTTATATATATATAACTCAGTGGCTTATTGGCCGAAGAGTGTTGGTTTGAAGTGGGGCCCGACAAAATTGTACTTCGTGGTATTTGTTTTGTTGACCCACGGTTTTGGTGAGATTTAATGTATGGGCTGCTGGGGCCCACTTGGTTTATCCTTGTGAGAGCAAAATTATGATGTTGCTTTGTTACGGTGGGCCCTTGTGGGCTGTTTGTTTGAAATGCTTGTTTGGAATGCATTGGTGCTGGTAACCCACGTGAATTGAATGGGCCTTCATCAACTTTCTAGGTAATGTTCTAAGTGAATTGGGTTAGTGGGCCACGGCTTCTTTGAGTGCTACTGTTATTAGGCCTATGATGGACTTCAGTGCTTACATATTTCGTGGGTCCTAGATTTTGCAACCTGGTGTACTTTTGATGGACTATACTGCAGATAAATTCACTTGGGTGAGTAGATTTATTTTTTGTAATTGGGATTATTTTGGGAAATTATTTTTGTTTAGTCACCTTGCAGCGGTTCATTTATAGTTGATTTTTTCATGATGATTGATCGTGTGATCCTCATGTGACTCGATATGAGGTTGGTTTTGAGCCATCTCCACCAAGAGTGATTGGGGAGTCACTGCTTTGGGGAATAGTGGTTCGATAACTAGCCAAGTTAGAGACTGGGAGATGAGCGGGAGGATAGTGACCGGGTTTCTGGTTGCTTCTTGTCTTCATGTGACCCATCCTAATTGTATTGCCACGCCTGACATGGAGTGAAGGGCACACTGCCGTGGGGTTTGAGGCTTGTGATCTACCAAGGAAGGGACTGGGGGATGTGATGTTTGCTCTCATGATTTTGTTGGCCATATATTGGTTTGTTGCTGGGGGGCTATTTGTCTTTCACTACAACTCCTTAGTACGTGGCTTATGGTTTCTGATCGTGCAAGCTTCATGTGACTTTGTTGGAATTTCTCATGGGATAGATTTTTTCCTCTTTCACGGCTTTGGTTAACGTCACGGCAGTGAGGAGTGGGACGCTTACTGGATTCCATGTGTTTATCTGCAGCAGAGACTGGGGGTATGTGGGGTTGGTTATCATCTTTGTTTCGGCTTGGGGTTGTTGTTTTGTTATTTTGTGTTTGTGTCTGTTGTGTTTATAAGCTTTGTGGTGTCTTTGTATCTTTGCCCATATATTCACCTCAAGTTTCCATCTATAATCTCTGATGGTAGGGGTTACTTGGGGGCAAATACGATATATGGGCAAAGTTGGGTTTTTATTTGTATTTTTGTTGATCTGGTGTACCCTTTCTTAGGGGTGTGTAGAGGTAGTTTAAGTTGGTTATTTTGTTTTTTTCTTGTTGTTGGGCGTGCCTGGGGTATGCCCCTTGTAAACTTGTATAATTTCATTGTCTTTATTTTATGACTTACTTACCCAAAAAAAAAAAAGATTAGTATGAGTTAAACTTGGCCACTTAAGCTAAAGAAACTATTAGTTGCCTAAACTAATTAGTTCCAGAATGAAAGAGATATGGTTGGGGATGGATGAATAGAGTTAGAGAGAAACTTTCTTCTTGGGAGCTAGAAGAGAAGGTTAGGGAAAAGAAAAGGAAACTGGATGAAAATTAAAAGGAATTGAAATTCATCCTTTTGGACTTGAGAATTGAACACTTGGGTGATTTAGATAACATTAAATGTGTTGCTTTTGTTAAACTAATGTCGTAAAGCTACAATTACTTATTAAATTATTTTTCTTTGAGGCCAATCAAGATTAGTTTGAGTTAAACTTGGTCACTTAAGCAAATGAAACAATTAGTTGCCTAAACTAATTAGTTCCTAGAACAAAATAGAGAACGATGGAGAAGGACGGGGAGAGTTAGAGAGAATCCTTCTTCTTGAGAGCTAGAAGGGAAAGTTAGAGCAAAGAAAAACGATATAGGATGAAAATTGAGGGGAATTCAAATTCATCCTTTTGGAGTTGAGAATTGAACAGTTAGGTGAAGTAGAAAACATTACATGGGCTGCTTAAGTTAAAGGAATATCGTTAAGTTACAATTATACCGTAAATTCTCTTTGTTGGAGGATAAGCAATGTTAGTTTGAGTAAAACTTGGGCAATTAAGCTTGTGAAACTAATAGTTTCCGAAAATAATTAGTTCCTAGAACAAAAGAGAGAATGATGGAGAAGGACAGAAAGAGTTAGAGAGAAACTTTCTTCTTGAGTGGTAGAAGAGAAAAATATAAAAAAAAAAAAAAAAAATGGGAAATACGATGAAAATTCAAGGAAATTCAAATTCATCCTTTTGGGCTTGAGAATTGAACACTTAGGTGACTTAGAAAACAAGAAATGAAGTTCTTTGTCTTTTATTTTATGACTTATCCACCCAAAAAAAAAAACTAATATCGTTATGCCACAATTACTCCGTATTTTTTTTTTTGGGTGAATAAGAAATAAAATAAAACAGGAAAATTTACACTAATACAAGGGGCATACCCCAGGCCCTACCACTACTTTTTTTTGGGTAAGCAAGTCATAAATAAAGACAGTAAAATGTACAAGTTTACAAGGGGCATACCCCAGTTACGCCAAACAACAAATAATAGACGAACAAAACAACAAAAAAACATCACACACCAACCACTGGACAACCTACAACAAAGACCACACTCGTAAAAGCAAAAGAACAACATAAAAGATAGAACCCCACTTTGCCCATATATCCTTTTTGTCCCCAAGTAACCCCTACCAAAGCTATAGGCAACCAATACCTTCATTAGCTTAGGGTGGCCAAGTTTAACTCAAACTAATCTTGCTTAGCCACTAAGAAAGCGATCTTACTGAGCAACTGTAGCTTGACGATATTAGCTTAACTTAAGCAACGCGTTTCATATTTTCTAAATCACCTAAGTGTTAAATTCTCAAGGCCAACAGGCTGAATTTGAATTCGCTTTAATTTTTATCCTATTTCCCTTTCATTTCTCTGACTTTCTCCTCAAGCTATCAAAAAGAAAGTTTCTCTCTAACGCCCTCCGTCCATCTCCAACCTTCTCTATTTTCGTTCTAGGAGCTAATTCGCTTGGACAACTAATAGTTTCATTAGCTCAAGTTCAACTAAAGCTATTCTTGCTTAGGCTCCAAGAAAGGGAATTTATTGAGTAACAGTAGCTTAATGATATGAATTCAACTTAAGTGACTCATTTAATGTTTTCCGAATCACCTAAGTGTTCAATGCTGAAGTCCAAAATGTTGAATTTGAATTCCCTTTAAATTTCATCCTGTTTTGTTTTCTTTTCTCTAACTTTCTCTTTTCTCTTCTAGCACAAGAGAAGAAAGTAACCTCTCCCCGTCCCTCTCGAGCGTTCTCTATTTTGTTCTCGTAACTAATTCGCTTTGCCAAGTAATAGTTTCACAAGCTTAAGTGGCCATGTTTAGCTCAAACTAATCTTGCTTGGCCTCCAAGAAAGAGATTTTACCGAGTAATTGTAACTTAACGATATTAGTTTACCTTAAGCACCTCATTTAAGGTTCTCTAAATCACCTTTGTGTTCCATTCTCAAGTACGAAAGCACGAATTTGAATTCCCTTTAAATTTCGTCCTATTTCGCTTTCTTTTCTCCAACTTTCTCTTCTAGCACACAAGAATAAGGTTTTCTCAAAAACTCTCTCCGTCCTTCTCGAGCGTTCTCTATTTTTTTCTTGTAACTATTTAGCTTTGGCAAATAATAGTTTCACTAGCTTAGGTGGCCATGTTTAGCTCGAACTAATCTTGCTTAGCCTCCTAGAAAGAGATTTTACGGAGTAATTGTAACTTAACGATATTAGTTTAACTTGAGCACGTCATTTATGGTTCCCTAAATCGCCTTTGTGTTCAATTCTCATGTACAAAAGGATGAATTAGAATTCCCTTTTATTTTCATCCTATTTCCCTTTCTTTTCACCAACATTCTCATTCTGCTCCCAAGAAGAAAGCTTTTCTCTAACTGTCTCCGTCCTTCTCCCACCTTCTCTTTTGTGCTATTGGAACTAATTGACCCAGGCAACCAATAGTTTCATTACCTTAGGGTGGCCAAGTTTAACTCAAACTAGTCTTGCTGAGCCACTAAGAAAGAGACTTAACTGAGCAATTGTAGCTTGACGACATTGGTTCAACTTAAGCAACTCATTTCATGTTTTCCAAATCACCTAAGTTTTCAATTCCCAAGTCCAAATGGATGAATTTGAATTCGCTTTAATTTTCATCCTATTTCCCCTTCATTTCTCTAACTTTCTCCCCAGCCTCTCAAGAAGAAAGTTTCTCGCTAACTCTCTCCGTCCTTCTCCAACCTTCTCTCTTTTGTTCTAGGAACAAATTGTCTTAGACAACTAATAGTTTCATTTGCTCAAGTTTAACTAAAACTATTCTTCTTTGCTTAGCCTCCAAGAAAGAGAGTTTATTGAGTAACAGCTGCGTAGCATTATAAGTTTAACTTAAGCGACTCATTTAATGTTTTCCGAATCACCTAAGTGTTCAATTCTGAAATCCGAATAGTTGAATTTGAATTCCCTTTCAATTTCCTCCTATTTCGCTTTCTTTTCGCTAACTTTCTCTTCTAGGACTTCCTGAGAGAGAAGCTCAATGGGTTAAAGAGAGAAGCTCTGACATCTCTCTAGAAAACACCTCTGTTTTCTGGGGTTCAATATCTCATTGATTGCCGATGTCTGGAGTTATTGCTACCCCTGGTAAGAGTGATGCGAGAGTTAATGCTTCTTTTAATTCTGAGGGTACATTAACGCTGAAGGAGGGTTTCCTTTTGAGTGATTCAGAGCTAGCAAAAAGGGGTTCTAGTCTTGTAAACAACAAATTTTTAACTCTGAGTCTATCTTCGTTGAGCATGACGGAATCACCGCATCATCTGTCTGGAGAGATGAGGGGGAACGACAATGTGTTTGTGGGAGGCGTCACGGAGCCTGAGTCTTCACATCGTCAGGGTGATGGCGTGCGTGGGTTAGAAGGACCGGTGATGGTAGATCGGAGTAGATCTGTGGTTATGGAAGGGGCTACCCCAGGTTCAGGGGGGGATCGCCCTTCCCTTCCTCAACAAGGTGTGAGCTATATCAGTGAGTCAACTCAGTTGGAAGTCGCAACGGCTTCAACGACTCCTCCAACCAGAGTATCGATTGACGAGGTAAGTGCTTTTTTGACTCCGGTGGGTCAAGGAACTAACCCTAGGTGGTCTGAGGAAATGGATCTAGAAGAAAATAGATTTCGAGATCTCCCTAACAGTCTTGATGTAGCCAGGATTCGAGGTGAGGGGAAACAAAAGGTGAATCCAAGTGAGGCAGAAACGAGTACAGATTTTGAGATCCCATTGGTGGAGCAGGTTTACTACCCTAACCCTAACCCCCAAGGTGGGCGGGGGAGGGGAGGAGGTAGCTTCCGAGGCGTCCGTGGAGGGCGTGGTGGAGTGGGTAGCAGTAGAACTGTGGAGGATGGGAGACCGACACAACAACGGACATGGGCTAATGTTGCTGCATCGTCAAGGTCGACTATTAAACTCAGGTATATTCCTCCTTCTTCCATTGATGATGCGATTGTGGTGCAAATGCCCCCCAGACCTGAGCCACTTGACAAATGGGACTCGTGTCTGATTGGGTACTTTATAGATAAAGGAGTGGGGTATAACTACCTGCGTAACAGTGCCTTTGGTCTTTGGAAATCTAAAGGGTTAAAGGAAGTTCAAACAAATGGGGATGGGTTTATGTTTTTTATTTTTGACTCTCCAGTTAGCTGTAGAGAAGTGCTTGAGGGGGGGCCTTGGTATATTGGAGGGTTTCTCCTCATTCTCAAACAGTGGAAGAGAATGATGAAGTTGGCAAAAGAGAAGCTCACTAAAATACCAATTTGGGTTAAATTCTTCAACATCCCAATGGAGTACTGGGACCCGGATGGATTTAGTAGAGTAGCAAGTGCAATTGGAAATCCCCTCTTCCTGGATCAGCTCACGGCTAGGGGTAGCAGATTGGCCTTCGCCAGAGTTTGTATTGAGATCGAGGCAACATCAAAATTGCCTACATACTTCCAGATTTGGTGTGGTGATGAAGCTGTGTTAATCAGGGTAGAATACCAAGATCTTCCAGCTAGATGCCAACATTGTCAGATTTTTGGGCATGAGACTGATAAGTGTGTTTCAACCCAGGTTGCCCACCTGATCTCCTTACAAAAAAACACTGAGGAGCATATTTCGGAGAAGGATGATGAGTGGACAACTATCACAGCTAAAGGTAAAAGAAAGGTGGGGGGACCAGAACTAGAACCAGAACCAGTTCTCAGTCCTGTCCTTGAGGAGGAAACAGATCCTATCAACATGGTAGAGGGGTTGGCACCAAATCCCGCGGCAGAGGTGGCTACACATCCCAACCCAGTAGTGGTGGATCTTCCAGATGTTTTGGAGGAGGATACTGCAGTGTTAGATCTGGCTAGAGAAATGGAGAAGTTCACAGATAATGTCTTGGAACTTACGAAGCTGGTTATTCCTCAGACATCTGAGTTCATGGAGGCAGCGATTGCTGAAGTCAAATCGGACAGGGAGAAACAAAAAGCTCAGATTCACCAAGTAGCTCATCAGAAGAGTGGCAAATCCTTTGGCAAAGGTAACAGCAGCCAGAGGAGGAAGAAGAGGTAATCCTGGTTTTAGTTGGTTGGGGTTTGTTTTGGGTTTGTTTGAGTCTCTTTTTGTATCTCAATGACTGTTAAAATTGCTTTTTGGAATGTTAGAGGGTTAAATGATCACTCTAAACATAAGAAACTTAAAAGATTTGTTCTTAATGAAAATATCAATGTCATGGGTGTTTTGGAGACTAAGATCAAACAAGTCAATGAAAATAAAATTTGCTCTAAATGTTTTGGTGATTGGTCTTTTTTGTCAAACTCGCAACCAACTGTTACTGGTAGGGTGTGGGTGTGTTGGAATAATGGTACTTGCACTGTTCAATTAATTTCAATGTCTAACCAACATATATTTTGCAAAATAACTGAGCTGGCTACAAATGATGTGTTTTTTGCAACCTTTGTTTATGCTGAAAATAAACACAATTTGAGACTTCCACTTTTTGAGAATCTGGTTCAGTTGTCCAGGGCTAAATCCAATTCCCCTAGTATTTTCCTGGGTGATTTCAATGCTATTAGGTTTTGTCAGGAAAAAGTGGGGGGGTCTTCTAACTGGTCTTCTGATCATGAGATGTTCAATACATGCATTAATGAGTCTGAACTGGCTGACTTCTCTTGTAGGGGATGCCAGTTCACTTGGGCTAATAAAAGATGTGGTGGTGACTACATAGCCACGAAAATTGATAGGGTGTTAATTAATGAGGCTTGGTTGGACAAATTCCCTGGGTCTACTGCCTTTTTTCACCCTTCAGGGATCTCTGACCATTCTCCTGCTGTGGTCAACACCTCTCTTGCTAAGACTTCTTTCAAAAAGCCTTTCAAATTTTTTGATTGTTGGTCTAAACACCTTGAGTTCATTCCTACTGTGGCCACAACTTGGAACCAATTTATTAGAGGTGTCCCTATGTTTAGGGTGTATCAAAAACTGAGGCAACTTAAGGTCAAACTCAAACTCAAACTCTTGAATAAAAAAGACTTCAGTGATATATCGCTTCGTGTTCAAGCCTCTAAGAATAGTTTGGACCTTCTCCAATTCAAACTGGATAAGGATCCTTTGAATTCTGTGCTCCAAGGTCAGGAGAGGGAGGAATATAGGAAGTACTTTGATCTCAGCCATGTGGAAGAAAGTCTTGCTCTTCAGAAATCTAGAATCCAATGGCTTGGGCTTGGGGATAGAAACAACAGCTTCTTCTTTAGGACTGTGAAGAGTAATATCAATAGGGGTAAGATTCTTAGTGTTGATATGGGTGATGGTAGTAGATCCATTGTTAGTGAAGACATCCATAATGTTTTTGTTCAGTACTACACTGATCTGTTTGGTTCCCCATTTGAGGATGAGTATAATGGCTTTGAGAGAATCAGATCCCTGGTGCATACCAAGGTCTCTGATGACCAATCTGCTATGCTGAGTATGCCTGTTACTGATGGTGAAATTAAGGAGGTCTTTTGGTCTCTCAAGGCCAATAAGGCCCCTGGCCCTGATGGCTACTCAGTTGGTTTTTTTAAGAGCTCTTGGGATATTGTGGGTAAGGAGGTGACCTGTGCTATCAGGTCTTTCTTTGAGACTGGTAAGCTTCTCTCGGAGGTCAACAACACTATTATTGCCCTTATCCCCAAGATTCCCAATCCTATAAAGGTGGGTGATTATAGACCCATTTCCTGCTGTAACACTATTTACAAATGCATTGCCAAGATCATTGGGAATAGAGTTAAGCAGGTGTTACCGGATTTGATTGATCCTGTACAAGCTGCTTTTGTTCATGGTAGAAGGATCTCGGATAATATATTTCTGTCCCAAGAGAAATGAGAGGTTACCATAGGGACTCTAAGGTTCTGAGATGTGCTATGAAAGTGGATATCATGAAAGCCTATGACAATGTTAGGTGGGAGTTTATTCTTGATATCCTCAAAGCTATGGACTTCCCTCTGTGTATGATAAATTGTATTAAGGCTTGCATGTCTAGTCCATCCTTTTCTATCTGCATTAATGGGAGTTTGCATGGCTATTTCAAGGGTGCTAGAGGGCTCAGACAGGGGGACCCTATGTCTCCTTATTTGTTTGTGCTGGCTATGGAGATTCTTGCCAGAATTCTTGCTGAAAAAGCCAAAAGTCCTCTTTTTAAGTTTCATTGGAGGTGTGAAAAGACCAAGATTGTGAACCTTTGTTTTGCTGATGACTTGATGATCTTTAGCAGAGGTGACCCTGTGACTGTGGACCTTGTTATGCAAGGTTTGGATGAGTTCAGAAGGCTTTCAGGCCTTACTCTTAGTCATAGCAAGAGTAACATATTCTTCTCTGGGTGTAGTAGGCACCTTAGAGATGAGATCCTTCATATAGCCAAGTTCACTGAGGGGTCTCTCCCGGTTAAATATTTGGGTGTTCCTTTGATTACCACAAAGCTCAAGGCTGTTGATTGCCAAACTCTGATTGATAGGATAACAAAGAGAATTAGGAACTGGACTAATAAGCTTCTATCTTATGCGGGTTGAGCTCAACTCATTCAAACTATCCTCTTTGCGATGCAAGTGTATTGGGCATCTTTGTTCATCCTTCCTAGGAAGGTCATTAGAGATATTGAGGGCCTGCTTAGAGCCTTTCTTTGGTCTGGATCGATCCAAGAAGCATTGTCTTTGAGATTATGGAGCTCTATATGCAAACCCAAGGATGAGGGGGGTTTGGGGTTTAAAGATATGGGTATTTGGAATAGGGCTGCTGTTGCTAAACATATTTGGTTCCTTTTCTCTGACAGGGAGGGGTCAATGTGGTGTCAATGGGTCAAGTCCTATTTACTCAAAGGTAGGAGTTTCTGGTTTGTCAAAATCCCTAGTGACCCTTCTTGGGTCTGGAGGAAGATCTTGAAGCTTAGGCATCTTCTTCTTCCCCTAATACAGCTTAAAATTGGTAATGGGGAGCTAGCTTTTCTGTGGTTCGATAATTGGCATCCCCTTGGCTCTTTGTGGGGTAGGTTTGGGCCCAGAATTGCATATGATTCGGGTCTTGACAGTAACTCTAAAGTCAGCTCTATCATCTCTAGTGGGGTTTGGAAGTGGCCTCTCCCTAATTCTTGGGAGATTCAGGAGTGGATTGCGTCTACTCCCTCCACCCTTAAACCCATTATGAGTTCTCATGATAGTCCTTGGTGGAGCCTTACTGGTGATGGCCTTTTCACTATTTAGTCTGCTTGGGACTGTTGGAGGGACAAGGGCCCTAAGGTCTCTTGGAGTAAGTTGCTTTGGGGACATCCGTATATCCCTAGGGTTAGCTTCATTGTTTGGTTGGCGATTCATGAAAGATTGAACACTAGGGATAGACTGCAGGTTTTTGGACTGGTTACTCATCCTAGTTGTCCTCTGTGTAATGATCCCATGGAGAGCCATTCTCATCTTTTTTTCAGTTGTGCATACTCTTCTCAGATTTGGGCTGCTATCCAGGGTAAATGTAATGTGAGTTGGCCTAACCTCAACTGGCCTGAAACTGTTGAGCTTGCTGTGACTTCTACTAAAGGTAGATCTCTGAAAGCAGCGATTACAAAGTTGTCCTTCATGTGCACTGTGTATCATATTTGGAGGGAACGAAATGATAGAGTCTTCAGTCAAAGTAGTGTTCCTGCTGAGATTGTCACCAAAAATATTATTCAAATGGTGAGGGGTAGGATAATTTCTATGTGTAATGTGCTGTTGTCTACAGGTGATAGCTGGTACTTGTCACAATGGAATTTGCCAACAACTATCATGAAACTGCCTGCTGATGGAAGAGGCATGAGGGATGTGAGTTTACCTATATTGAGGGTTGAGTGATAGTAGCATATAATGAGTGTTTCCCTAATGGTTACTCTTTTGCAGGTACTGTTGACAGTTACAATCTTGATGTTGCTCAATCCAAGGAAGTCTCACTGTGGGTTGAGTGATGTGAGCCAGTACATGATACACTCTAAATGTGGGTTGAGAGTTGTGAGCTGTCCTAAAATTGGCTTTCTAATGTATCTTTATATTTGTTATATATTCTCTGTTTTGCAGGTCAGGGGCACTCTTATTACTCGGCTGCTGCTTGTCAGGAGTGTGGCTATTTTTGTGAGGTGTGGGTCGAGTGATGTGAGACATTACATGGAGAGAATAGTCATTTTTAGGTGTGGGCCGAGAGTTGTGAGATCCTATATATTTGTTGTTCTTTTTTTGCTACTATTTGATCATATATACAGCTTCAGATTCACTATATGGCTGTCTCTGGCCCAGATTCACAGTACTATGAAAAGTTGGCGAGCTTGTGTCAATGAGCAACGCAATTCTGGAAGTTGCAGCTTTGCTTCTATGCTGTGCTATGGGTGCTGGAATGATGGTTGCTTTCAACGCCATTTCTGGTTGCGTCATGGGGATTGGAGTTGGCTCTCGGCGATGGCTGCTCAATGCGCCTTGTCTAGAGTTCTCAAAGGATTCAGGAGGCAGTTTGATGTTCAGTTTCAGGAGGCTACTGGGAACGTACATGATACGGTTTGGAGGGTTGTTGGATGCGTCCTGTGCAGTTTCCGATGGCCCTGTAAAGAGTGTTTTTGTAACGAGGTGATGGCTGCTCCAAGCGCCTTACTGTGTTACACAAAAGAGGAAATTCATTGTCTTTTTATTGTGTGTACATTGTCCTTTTATATTATTTTGCTTACCCTCACGGCCGTGTAGGTGGTTTTTGTGTAGCTTATATTGCTTTGTCATATGAGGTCTTTGTTACGGGCTGGGTAGGGCTCTTTATGTAAGCTGCAGTCTTAGTTTTCCTTCCTATGGGTTGTGTAGGAAGGTTTTCCTTTGGTTTTGCTTTGGTCTAGGCTGGTAGTTGTCTTCTCTTTGTACAAGATCCCTATCTTCAACAGGATATGGCTTTTGTACATTTAGTTGGCTTTGTCCTCCTTTTGTTTTCTGTTGCGTTGTTTTGGTTTTGTGGTTTGTTGTTGTAGGGCCTGGGGTTTGCCCCTTGTGATCGTGTAAATTCTTCGTCTTTTATTTATTTCTTATTCACCCAAAAAAAAAACTTTCTCTTCTAGCACACAAGAAGAAAGTTTCTCAAAAACTCTATCTCCGTCCCTCTCGAGCGTTCTCTATTTTGTTCTTGTAACTAATTAGCTCTGGCAAATAATAGTTTCACTAGCTTGGGTGGCCATGTTTTGCTCGAACTAATCTTACCTAGACACCAAGAGAGAGATTTTGTAGAGTAATTGTAACTTAACGATATTAGTTTAACTTAAGCACGTTATTTGAGGTTCTTTAAATCGCCTTTGTGTTCAATTCTCAAGTACCAAAATATGAATCAGAATTCCCTTTTATTTGCATCCTATTTCCCTTTCTTTTCCCTAACTCTCTCATTCTGTTCTCAAGAAGAAAACTTTTTCTCTAACTCTCTCCGTCCTTCTCCCGCCTTCTCTTTTTTTCTATTGGAACCAGTTGCCTTAGGCGGTAGCTTCATTAGCTTAGGGTGGCCAAGTTTAACTCAAACTAATCTTGCTTAGCCACTAAGAAAGCGATCTTACTGAGCAACTGTAGCTTGACGATATTAGCCTAACTTAAGCAACACGTTTCATATTTTCTAAATCACCTAAGTGTTCAATTCTCGAGTCCAAAAGGCTGAATTTGAATTCGTTTTAATTTTCATCTTATTTCCCTTTCATTTCTCTGACTTTCTCCTCAAGCTCTCAAGAAGAAAGTTTCTCTCTAACGCCCTCCGTCCATCTCCAACCTTCTCTCTTTTTGTTCTAGGAGCTAATTCGCTTGGACAACTAATAGTTTCATTAGCTCAAGTTCAACTAAAGCTATTCTTGCTTAGGCTCCAAGAAAGGGAATTTATTGAGTAACAGTAGCTTAACGATATGAATTCAACTTAAGCGACTCATTTAATGTTTTCCGAATCACCTAAGTGTTCAATTCTGAAGTCCAAAATGTTGAATTTGAATTCCCTTTAAATTTCATCCTGTTTCGTTTTCTTTTCTCTTCTAGCACAAGAGAAGAAAGTAACCTCTCTCCGTCCCTCTCGAGCGTTCTCTATTTTGTTCTCGTAACTAATTCGCTTTGGCAAGTAATAATTTCACTAGCTTAAGTGGCCATGTTTAGCTCAAACTAATCTTGCTTGGCCTCCAAGAAAGAGATTTTACCGAGTAATTGTAACTTAACGATATTAGTTTACCTTAAGCACCTCATTTAAGGTTCTCTAAATTACCTTGGTGTTCCATTCTCAAGTACGAAAGCACGAATTTCAATTCCCTTTAAATTTCGTCCTATTTCGCTTTCTTTTCTCTAACTTTCTCTTCTAGCACACAAGAATAAGGTTCTCCCAAAAACTCTCTCCGTCCTTCTCGAGTGTTCTCTATTTTTTTCTTGTAACTATTTGGCTTTGGCAAATAATAGTTTCACTAGCTTAGGTGGCCATGTTTAGCTCAAACTAATCTTGCTTAGCCTCCAAGAAAGAGATTTTACGGAGTAATTGTAACTTAACGATATTAGTTTGACTTCAGCACGTCATTTATGGTTCCCTAAATCGCCTTTGCGTTCAATTCTCATGTACAAAAGGATGAATTAGAATTCCCTTTTATTTTCATCCTATTTCCCTTTCTTTTCCCCAACATTCTCATTCGGCTCCCAAGAAGAAAGCTTTTCTCTAACTCTCTCCGTCCTTCTCCCGCCTTCTCTTTTTTGCTATTGGAATTAATTGACCCAGGCAACCAATAGTTTCATTACCTTAGGGTGGCCAAGTTTAACTCAAACTAGTCTTGCTGAGCCACTAAGAAAGAGATTTAACTAAGCAATTGTAGCTTGACGACATTAGTTCAACTTAAGCAACTCATTTCATGTTTTCCAAATCACCTAAGTTTTCAATTCCCAAGTCCAAAAGGACGAATTTGAATTCGCTTTAATTCTCATCCTATTTCCCTTTCATTTCTCTAACTTTCTCCCCAGCCTCTCAAGAAGAAAGTTTCTCGCTAACTCTCTCCGTCCTTCTCCAACCTTCTCTCTTTTGTTCTAGGAACTAATTGTCTTAGACAACTAATAGTTTCATTTGCACAGGTTTAACTAAAACTATTCTTCTTTGCTTAGCCTCCAAGAAAGAGAGTTTATTGACTCGTTTAATGTTTTCCGAGTCATCTAAGTGTTCAATTCTGAAATCCGAATAGTTGAATTTGAATTCCCTCTCAATTTCCTCCTATTTCGCTTTTCTCTAACTTTCTCTTCTAGGACACAAGAAGAAAGTTTCTCAAAAACTCTATCTCCGTCCCTCTCGAGCGTTCTCTATTTTGTTCTTGTAACTAATTAGCTCTGGCAAATAATAGTTTCACTAGCTTGGGTGGCCATGTTTTGCTCGAACTAATCTTGCTTAGCCTCCAAGAGAGAGATTTTGCTGAGTAATTGTAACTTAACGATATTAGTTTAACTTAAGCACGTTATTTGAGGTTCTTTAAATCGCCTTTGTGTTCAATTCTCAAGTACCAAAGGATGAATCAGAATTCCCTTTTATTTTCATCCTATTTCCCTTTCTTTTCCCTAACTCTCTCATTCTGTTCTCAAGAAGAAAGCTTTTCTCTAACTCTCTCCGTCCTTCTCTTTTTTTTCTATTGGAACCAGTTGCCTTAGGCAACCAATAGCTTCATTAGCTTAGGGTGGCCAAGTTTAACTCAAACTAATCTTGCTTAGCCACTAAGAAAGCGATCTTACTGAGCAACTGTAGCTTAACGATATTAGCTTAACTTAAGCAACGCGTTTCATATTTTCTAGATCACCTAAGTGTTCAAGTCTCAAGTCCAAAAGGCTGAATTTGAATTCGCTTTAATTTTCATCCTATTTCCCTTTCATTTCTCTGACTTTCTCCTCAAGCTCTCAAGAAGAAAGTTTCTCTCTAACGCCCTCCGTCCATCTCCAACCTTCTCTCTTTTTGTTCTAGGAGCTAATTCGCTTGGACAACTAATAGTTTCATTAGCTCAAGTTCAACTAAAGCTATTCTTGCTTAGGCTCCAAGAAAGGGAATTTATTGAGTAACAGTAGCTTAACGATATGAATTCAACTTAGCGACCCATTTAATGTTTTCCGAATCACCTAAGTGTTCAATTCTGAAGTCCAAAATGTTGAATTTGAATTTCCTTTAAATTTCATCCTGTTTCGTTTTCTTTTCTCTAACTTTCTCTTTTCTCTTCTAGCACAAGAGAAGAAAGTAACCTCTCTCCGTCCCTCTCGAGCGTTCTCTATTTTGTTCTCGTAACTAATTCGCTTGGGCAAGTAATAGTGTCACTAGCTTAAGTGGCCATGTTTAGCAGAAACTAATCTTGCTTGGCCTCCAAGAAAGAGATTTTACCGAGTAATTGTAACTTAACGATATTAGTTTATCTTAAGCACCTCATTTAAGGTTCTCTAAATCACCTTTGTGTTCCATTCTCAAGTACGAAAGCACGAATTTGAATTCCCTTTAAATTTCATCCTATTTCGCTTTCTTTTCTCTAACTTTCTCTTCTAGCACACAAGAATAAGGCTTTCTCAAAAACTCTCTCCGTCCTTCTCGAGCGTTCTCTATTTTTTTCTGGTAACTATTGAGCTTTGGCAAATAATAGTTTCACTAGCTTAGGTGGCCATGTTTAGCTCAAACTAATCTTGCTTAGCCTCCAAGAAAGAGATTTTACGGAGTAATTGTAACTTAACGATATTAGTTTGACTTGAGCACGTCATTTATGGTTCCCTAAATCGCCTTTGCGTTCAATTCTCATGTACAAAAGGATGAATTAGAATTCCCTTTTATTTTCATCCTATTTCCCTTTCTTTTCCCAACATTCTCATTCTACTCCCAAAGAAGAAAGCTTTTCTCTAACTCTCTCCGTCCTTCTCCCGCCTTCTCTTTTTTGCTATTGGAACTAATTAACCCAGGCAACCAATAGTTTCATTTCCCTAGGGTGGCCAAGTTTAACTCAAACTAGTCTTGCTGAGCCACTAAGAAAGAGATTTAACTGAGCAATTGTAGCTTGACGACATTAGTTCAACTTAAGCAACTCATTTCATGTTTTCCAAATCACCTAAGTTTTCAATTCCCAAGTCCAAAAGGATGAATTTGAATTCGCTTTAATTTTCATCCTATTTCCCTTTCATTTCTCTAACTTTCTCCTCAGCCTCTCAAGAAGAAAGTTTCTCGCTAACTCTCTCCGTCCTTCTCCAACCTTCTCTCTTTTGTTCTAGGAACTAATTGTCCTAGACAACTAATAGTTTCATTTGCGCAGGTTTAACTAAAACTATTCTTCTTTGCTTAGCCTCTAAGAAAGAGAGTTTATTGAGTAACAGCTGCGTAGCGTTATAAGTTTAACTTAAGCGACTCGTTTAATGTTTTCCGAATCACCTAAGTGTTCAATTCTGAAATCCGAATAGTTGAATTTGAATTCCCTTTCAATTTCCTCCTATTTCGCTTTCTTTTCTCTAACTTTCTCTTCTAGCACGCAAGAAGAAAGTTTCTCAAAATCTCTATCTGCGGCCCTCTCGAGCGTTCTCTATTTTGTTCTTGTAACTAATTAGCTCTGGTAAATAATAGTTTCACTTGCTTGGATGGCCATGTTTTGCTCGAACTAATCTTGCTTAGCCTCCAAGAGAGAGATTTTGCTGAGTAATTGTAACTTAACGATATTAGTTTAACTTAAGCACGTTATTTGAGGTTCTTTAAATCGCCTTTGTGTTCAATTCTCAAGTACCAAAGGTTGAATCAGAATTCCCTTTTATTTTCATCCTATTTCCCTTTCTTTTCCCTAACTCTCTCATTCTGTTCTCAAGAAGAAAGCTTTTCTCTAACTCTCTCCATCCTTCTCCCGCCTTCTCTTTTTTTTTTTTTCTATTGGAACCAGTTGCCTTAGGCAACCAATAGCTTCATTTGCTAATCTTGCTTAGCCACTAAGAAAGCGATCTTACTGAGCAACTGTAGCTTGACGATATTAGCTTAACTTAAGCAACGCGTTTCATATTTTCTAAATCACCTAAGTGTTCAATTCTCAAGTCCAAAAGGCTGAATTTGAATTTGCTTTAATTTTCATCCTATTTCCCTTTCATTTCTCTGACTTTCTCCTCAAGCTCTCAAGAAGAAAGTTTCTCTCTAACGCCCATCGTCCATCTCCAACCTTCTCTCTTTTTGTTCTAGGAGCTAATTCGCTTGGACAACTAATAGTTTCATTAGCTCAAGTTCAACTAAAGCTATTCTTGCTTAGGCTCCAAGAAAGGGAATTTATTGAGTAACAGTAGCTTAACGATATGAATTCAACTTAAGCGACTCATTTAATGTTTTCCGAATCACCTAAGTGTTCAATTCTGAAGTCCAAAATGTTGAATTTGAATTCCCTTTAAATTTCATCCTGTTTCGTTTTCTTTTCTCTAACTTTCTCTTTTCTCTTCTAGCACAAGAGAAGAAAGTAACCTCTCTCCGTCCCTCTCGAGCGTCCCCTATTTTGTTCTCGTAACTAATTCGCTTTGGTAAGCAATAGTTTCACTAGCTTAAGTGGCCATGTTTAGCTCAAACTAATCTTGCTTGGCCTCCAAGAAAGAGATTTTACCGAGTAATTGTAACTTAACGATATTAGTTTACCTTAAGAACCTCATTTAAGGTTCTCTAAATCGACAGTGTTCCATTCTCAAGTCTGAAATAGCGAATTTCAATTCCCTTTAAATTTCGTCCTATTTCTTTTTTTTTGGGTGAATAAGACAAAAATAAAACAGCAAAATATACAGGATTACAAGGGGCAAACCCCAGGCCCTACCCAGAAACTATACAAGATAAAAAGAACTAGAACCAAAGCACAATGTTCATGGGCTATTTAACGAAATAGAGAATGAACAGAGGCAAAAGAAATAGAAATATTGAACAAATAGAAATGAGAACCGCACAAAAGAAGCTAAACCAAGGAACACAGCAACAATGATCTGAGCCATCCAAAAGACTTTAAGCCATGATCCAGATGATGCAAGAGGAGTACACCTCATAAAAGACACACGAGCCAAAACATATGACCAGCAGATGCAGTGAATATCCATGTAACCTGACAGCAAACTAAAATCTCTAGTACATCCCACTAGAATAGGCAAAACAAAAGTAGACCTTGAATGATTGAACAAAAAAGACCATCAGGAATAGCCATCTTAGATGCAGCCGACCCATAACAGTCAACATTACAACTTAAGACAGCCCAGCCTATAATGATCCTATTAGTACACATCCAAGACCTGTGCATAAAAACATTTATATACTGTATGTGCAAAACAGTTGGAAAACCAAAACAAACCAGACTTTTACCTCTAGTACATCCCACTAGAGTAGGCCAAAACTGGACAAGTTTTAAATAGATAGATATAATAAAAATTAAAGACAGCTTTTGACCATTCAGAGGACTTTGGAGGCGCTTCTGACCATGTCCATAGAACCAAACTTCACACTCTTGAGCTTATGAGTTTCCCTGACTCCAAACCACCGAGATTGCATTGATTGGGATTTCGGCTTAGACATAGTAGAATGACCTGCCAATCAATTAACAAAAAGTAGAATCCATGGTTAGCAGTATCCAGAATAGAATGGAGGACCCTCTCATTTATTGATCTCACATCACTCAACCCACAATATTGAATCTCACCACACTCGGAAAAAGCTTCCTTAACCTGCACATAAAGATATACAATATATATAGAGATGAGCTTGTAAATTATATAGATTCTAATTTCACTCGACCCACATAAGTTCAAGGAAATTGTGACTATATGCCTCACCACACTCAACTCACAAACACATTGAATCTTCATAGATATGCACCTACACATGAAGCAGCTAATTAGATAAACACTCATTGATATGCTCACATCCACTCAACCCACAATATAGTGCACTCACAATCTCTCAGCAGCCCTCCCACCATTGTAAGGATGGGGCTTCAAGATAGATCTAGGAAGGTTCCATTGGGAGAGGAACCAATCATCTCCAGTTGCATTAGGAATGTTGCTAACAGATAGCATTCTATTTCTCACCATAAGCACAATAGATTTAGTGATAACCTCTACAGGCTTGCATTCTTTGTTAAACACTCTATTATTTCTCTCAAGCCAAATATGATACGACTAAGGAAAGAAAGGCGGGTGAGAGTGGATTTGAGACTTCCTTTGCTTTCTCTATTGACAATAATAATGTGATTTTAGAGCCATGAGACTCTTGCCATTGGACATTGCATTTACCTTGCATGAAGTGCCATATCCTGGAGGTAAAATTGCAATCAAAGAAGAGGTGTGGATGGCTCTCGTTTAAATCAAGACAAAATGGACATATGGGGCTAGAAGAGATCCCAAACAGTTGGAGTCTATCACTGGTGTTCAGCCTACCATAGATAGCCAACCAAACAATGAAGCTAACTTTGGGAATATTGATATGCCCCCAGACAAGTTTGAACCAAGGAACAGGGATCTGTTTATGTCTTCACAATTCCCAAAGCACTTAATGTTGAACACACCATCGGGTTGAGGACCAAACAACGGTATCCTTCTCCAAAGAGTTAGGAAGGCAATTGTTAGGAATTTGGGATGTTAACTCCACGAGATCCCAAGAGTTAGGAAAAGGCGGCCAAGAATTCCCAATAATAATGTTCTTGACTTTGGAATCCCCATTTAACCCAGAATCATCGTGATCCTATCACCATATCTTTCCCAGAGGACCAAGGTGGTGCAGGTTGTCATACCACGAAAGGTGTTACGCCATTACCAATCCTATGTTTAATAAGAGGGTAAATAGCGAGAGAGAGGATTTTCCTCCACACCCAAGAAGGGTCGATGGGGTTTTAATTTTCCAGAAGCATTTACCCTTGATAAGATAAGATTTGACCCACTGACACCACATAGATTTTTCTCCTCCAGAGAGCAGAAACCAAACATGTTTAGCAATGGCAGCCTTGTTCCATACCTCCATAGATTTGAAACCAAGACCACCCTCTTTCTTAGGAACACAGATTTTATCCCAAGCAATCTTCGCACTATGCTTTTTAAGTTCAGTACCAGACCACAAGAAAGCTCTAAGGAGGCTCTCAATTTCCTTAATAACTTTCTTTGGAAGGATGAAAAGAGAGGACCAATAAACTTGCATAGAGAATAAAATGGTCTGGATGAGCTGAGCCCTCCCAGCATAAGATAGAAGTTTATTGGTCCAACTACTAATTCTTTTAGTGATCCTGTCCACAAGCTGTTTACAATCAGTAGCTCTCAACTTTGTGGTAATGAGAGGCACTCCAAGGTACTTGACAGGAAGCACACCTTCAGAGAAAGTGGCAATTTGAAGGATGCTAGTCCTCAGATCCTCAGAACAGCCAGAGAAATATATATTACTCTTGCTAGGATTAGGGGTGAGGCCAGAGAGGACACTGAACTCATTTAAGCCATCCATAATCAGCCGAACAGTATTAGAATCACCCTTGCTGAAGATCATGAGATCATCAGCAAAACATAGGTTAACAATTCTGGTCTTATCACATCTCCAATGAAATTTGAAAAGAGGATTCTTAGACTTTTCCTCCAAAATCCTAGGCAAAACCTCCATAGCTAGGACAAAAAGATAAGGAGACAGAGGATCTCCTTGCCTAAGACCCCTAGCCCCTTTGAAATAGCCATGTAGGCTACCATTGATACATATGGAGAAGGATGGACTAGTCATACAGGCTTCAATCCATGTGATCATAGTCTGGGGAAAACCCATGGCATTAAGAATATCAATGATAAACTCCCACTTGACAGTATCATATGCTTTCATAATTTCGTCCTATTTCGCTTTCATTTCTCTGACTTTCTCTTCTAGCACATAAGAATAAGGTTTTCTCAAAAACTCTCTCTGTCCTTCTCCAGCGTTCTCTATTTTTTTCTTGTAACTATTTAGCTTTGGCAAATAATAGTTTCACTAGCTTAGGTGGCCATGTTTAGCGCAAACTAATCTTGCTTAGCCTCCAAGAAAGAGATTTTACGGAGTGATTGTAACTTAACGATATTAGTTTAACTTGAGCACGTCATTTATGGTTCCCTAAATCGCCTTTGCGTTCAATTCTCATGTACAAAAGGATGAATTAGAATTCCCTTTTATTTTCATCCTATTTCCCTTTCTTTTCCCCAACATTCTCGTTCTGCTCCCAAGAAGAAAGCTTTTCTCTAACTCTCTCCGTCCTTCTCTCGCCTTCTCTTTTTTGCTATTGGAACTAATTGACCCAGGCAACCAATAGTTTCATTACCTTAGGGTGGCCAAGTTTAACTCAAACTAGTCTTGCTGAGCCACTAAGAAAGAGATTTAATTGCGCAATTGTAGCTTGACGACATTAGTTCAACTTAAGCAACTCATTTCATGTTTTCCAAATCACCTAAGTTTTCAATTCCCAAGCCCAAAAGGACGAATTTGAATTCGCTTTAATTTTCATCCTATTTCCCCTTCATTTCTCTAACTTTCTCCCCAGCCTCTCAAGAAGAAAGTTTCTCGCTAACTCTCTCCGTCCTTTTCCAACCTTCTCTCTTTTGTTCTAGGAACTAATTGTCTTAGGCAACTAATAGTTTCATTTGCTCAAGTTGAACTAAAACTATTCTTCTTTGCTTAGCCCCCAAGAAAGAGAGTTTATTGAGTAACAGCTGCGTAGCGTTATAAGTTTAACTTAAGCGACTCGTTTAATGTTTTGCGAATCACCTAAGTGTTCAATTCTGAAATCTGAATAGTTGAATTTGAATTCCCTTTCAATTTCCTCCTATTTCGCTTTCTTTTCTCTAACTTTCTCTTCTAGCACACAAGAAGAAAGTTTCTTTCTATACTTCTCCCTGTCTGAACCAAAGACTCCAAGGGGATTAGGTTGAGAGCTTCTCTCTCAAGATTCTAGAGAGAGAAACCTTCCTCCGTTGTTACCCATGGAGTTCGGTCCTAATTATCTCCCTCACCCTTGAGGGAGAATGTGTTCAAGCAACGGTGTTTATAGTTAGATTCTTGATTCAATACCCCTTTCTTTGGTTTCTGGCTCGGGGTCCAAAAATTTGGTTCATGGTTCTTTGCTTCTCTGATGCTGAACTTTGTTTGTAGGAGAGAGAATCGCATGTAAAGATAGTCCTTTGTTTGGTTTTGTTGGTAGCGGTGATAGTGCAGCTATTTGTGTCTGGATTATTTTCGGCTATGGTGTGGTCTCTGCTTTGAGCTCTATCTTGTTGCTAACTTCTCTCTCTAAGTCTTTCTTGTCTTAGAGAGAGGTATATCCTTTGTGGTGGCGCCATGCTTGGTAGTGCTCAAGTGGACTAGGTATTTTTGTGCGTTGGTGGTGTTGTGTTCTGGTGGTGTTGGTGTTTGTTGACGGATAGTTTTGCTAATCTGTTGGGTGTTATTCAGTGTGCACTGATGCAAGGTGATCCGTGCGTCGTGTTATTTGTTATGAGTGCTGGAGGTGTTATTCACCGCTGGTGCTCTCTGATTTCTGGTGGTATTCTTGATGCTGTCGTCGTTATTCGTTTATTATGGCAGGTTGCTGGAAATGGCGTGTTTCAGCCGTGTTTCTAAGTGCTCTGGCCGTGAAAATGAAGATGCTAGGGTGATGGTTTGATGGCTCGCCGTTCATGGCAGCTGTGTGGTCCTCCCTTGAGTTGTTTGGCGTGGTTAGAGGAGATGATTCTGCTACGCCATGTTCTAGTGGATGTTTTCCGACGAGGTTGTTATCTGGGTTTGTTCCCAGGTTGCAATGGATGTGGGTTGTCTTTGTCTTGGTGGTGTCCCCGCCGTAGGAGGCTTTTTGTGCCGGTGTTGATTAGTTCAGTTGTGGAGCTACAGTTGGCGCGTTTGTCTCACAGTCTGGATGACGCGTGCAATTTTTGGGGGCCTGCAAAGTTGTGATCATCAGCATGGGTAACACCGACCTCGTGAAAGGTGATAGTGGGGGTTGGTTTCAATCTTGTTTCTAATTTCCCGCCGGTTTTGTAGGAGCCCATAGTTTTCTATTATACAATGGCGTTTTGTGTATCTGGGAAGGTGGGAAGGTGTGTACTCACGTGCTCCAGAATGAAATTTGAGAGTGTGCATCCACGTGCTCCATTGGTTTATATGAGGTCATTGGTGGGTCCACTTTTTAGAGTGGTATATATAATCTTTATATATCTTTTATTTAGTGGAAACCACCTGTAGGCTTTGTGGATTTTTGTGTGTATTGGTTGAAGTGGGGCCCATTTTTCATTAATATTTGGGCTGGTGCCTTTGAAGTTGGCAGTGGTTATTGCTCAGTTTGGGCCCACGGCTATTTTTAATTTGTCGGTGGTTAGTGGTTTTATGGAGTTTTGTTTCTTTGAAGCATGGGCCCGAGATCTTTATTTATTCTTCTTTGAAGCATGTTTGTTAGGCGCTGATAGTGCGTTGGGGTTATTTTTTGACCCACGGTTTTCTTAGCCCTCGGTTTTTAAGCCGTGGGTTTTAATTGGCCCCATTTGGTTTTGTTATTTTGTTTTGGTGGGTTTTTTACCACTCATGTACAATTGTCCATATATCTCTCCCCAAGTACCCATCTATTATTTTTGGATGGCAGAGGGTACTTGGGGATTAAAATGATATATGGAAAATTTTGGTTTTATTATTGTTTTGTTGTGGACCCGATTATTCTGGTGTGTTTTAATTAGTTATTTTTCTTAGTTTTCCCCTTTGTGTGGGTTTGTGATTAGTTGTATTACAGGGTATGCCCTTAGCGTGTAAATTTTGTCTTTAATTTATGACTTACCCACCCAAAAAAAAGAAAGTTTCTCAAAAACTCTATCTCCGTCCCTCGGCGTTCTCTATTTTGTTCTTGTAACTAATTAGCTCGGCAAATAATAGTTTCACTAGCTTGGGTGGCCATGTTTTTGCTCGAACTAATCTTTCTTGGCCTCCAAGCGAGATTTTCTTTGAGTAATTGTAACCGCGATATTAGTTTAAGTTAAGCCGTTATTTGAGGTTCTCTAAGTCGCCTTTGTATTCAATTCCCAAGTACCAAAAGATGAATCAGAATTCCCTTTTATTTTCATCCTATTTCCCTTTCTTTTCCCTAACTCTCTTACTCTGTTCTCAAGAAGAAAGCTTTTCTCTAACTCTATCCGTCCTTCTCCCGCCTTCTCTTTTTTTTTTTATTGGAACCAGTTGCCTTAGGCAACCAATAGCTTCATTAGCTTAGGATGGCCAAGTTTAACTCAAACTAATCTTGCTTAGCCACTAAGAAAGCGATCTTACTGAGCAACTGTAGGTTGACGATATTAGCTTAACTAAAGCAACGCGTTTCATATTTTCTACATCACCTAAGTGTTCAATTCTCAAGTCCAAAAGGCTGAATTTGAATTCGCTTTAATTTTCATCCTATTTCCCTTTCATCTCTCTGACTTTCTCCTCAAGCTCTCAAGAAGAAAGTTTCTCTCTAACGCCCTCCGTCCATCTCCAACCTTATCTCTTTTTGTTCTAGGACCTAATACGCTTGGACAACTAATAGTTTCATTAGCTCAAGCTCACCTAAAGCTATTCTTGCTTTGGCTCCAAGAAGAATTTATTGAGTAACGATGGCTTAACGATATGAATTCAACTAAAGCGACTCATTTAATGTTTTCCGAATCACCTAAGTGTTCAATTCTGAAGTCCAAAATGTTGAATTTGAATTCCCTTTAAATTTCATCCTGTTTCGTTTTCTTTTCTCTAACTTTCTCTTTTCTCTTCTAGCACAAGAGAAGAAAGTAACCTCTCTCCGTCCCTCTCGAGCGTTCTCTATTTTGTTCTCGTAACTAATTCGCTTTGGCAAGTAATAGTTTCACTAGCTTAAGTGGCCCTGTTTAGCTCAAACTAATCTTGCTTGGCCTCCAAGAAAGAGATTTTCTGAGAGTAATTGTAACTTAACGATATTAGTTTACTTTAAGAACCTCATTTAAGGTTCTCTAAATCGACTTGGTGCTCCATTCTCAAGTCTGAAATAGCAATTTGAATTCCTTTAAATTTCATCCTATTTAAGCTTTCTTTTCTCTGACTTTCTCTTCTAGCACACAAGAATAAGGTTTTCTCAAAAACTCTCTCCGTCCTTCTCGAGCGTTCTCTATTTTTTTCTTGTAACTATTTAGCTTTGGCAAATAATAGTTTCACTAGCTTAGGTGGCCATGTTTAGCTCAAACTAATCTTGCTTAGCCTCCAAGAAAGAGATTTTACAGAGTAATTGTAACTTAATGATATTAGTTTAACTTGAGCACGCCATTTATGGTTCCCTAAATCGCCTTTGCGTTCAATTCTCATGTACAAAATGATGAATTAGAATTCCCTTTTATTTTCATCCTATTTCCCTTTCTTTTCCCCAACATTCTCATTCTGCTCCCAAGAAGAAAGCTTTTCTCTAACTCTCTTCGTCCTTCTCCCGCCTTCTCTTTTTTGCTATTGGAACTAATTGACCCAGGCAACCAATAGTTTCATTACCTTAGGGTGGCCAAGTTTAACTCAAACTAGTCTTGCTGAGCTACTAAGAAAGAGATTTAACTGAGCAATTGTAGCTTGACGACATTAGTTCAAGTTAAGCAACTCATTTAATGTTTTCCAAATCACCTAAGTTTTCAATTCCCAAGTCCAAAAGGACGAGTTTGAATTCGCTTTAATTTTCATCCTATTTCCCTTTCATTTCTCTTACTTTCTCTGACCTCTCAAGAAGAAAGTTTCTCGCTAACTCTCTCCGTCCTTCTCCAACCTTCTCTCTTTTGTTCTAGAAACTAATTGTCTTAGACAACTAACAGTTTCATTTGCTCAAGTTTAACTAAAACTATTCTTGCTTAGCTTCCAAGAAAGAGAGTTTATTGAATAACAGCTGCGTAGCGTTATAAGTTTAACTTAAGCGACTCGTTTAATGTTTTCCGAATCACCTAAGTGTTCAATTCTGAAGTCCAAAATGTTGAATTTGAATTCCCTTTAAGTTTCATCCTGTTTCGTTTTCTTTTCTCTAACTTTCTCTTTTCTCTTCTAGCACAATAGAAGAAAGTAACCTCTCTCCGTCCCTCTCGAGCGTTCTCTATTTTGTTCTCGTAACTAATTCGCTTTGGCAAGTAATAGTTTCTTTTTTTTTGGGTGAATGCAAGTAATAGTTTCACTAGCTTAGGTGGCCATGTTTAGCTCAAACTAATCTTGCTTAGCCTCCAAGAAAGAGATTTTACGGTGTAATTGTAACTTAACGATATTAGTTTAACTTGAGCACGTCATTTATGGTTCCCTAAATCGCCTCTGCGTTCAATTCTCATGTACAAAAGGATGAATAAGAATTCCCTTTTATTTTCTTCCTATTTCCCTTTCTTTTCCCCAACATTCTCATTCTGATCCCAAGAAGAAAGCTTTTCTCTAACTCTCTCCGTCCTTCTCCGCCTTCCCTTTTTTGCTATTGGAACTAATCGCCCCAGGCCACCAATAGCTTCATTACCTTAGGGAGGCCAAGTTTAGCTCAACCTAGTCTTGCGAGCCACTAAGAAAGAGATTTAAATGCGCAATTGTAGCTTGACGACATTAGTTCAACTTAAGCAACTCATTTCATGTTTTCCAAATCACCTAAGTTTTCAATTCCCAAGTCCAAAAGGACGAATTTGAATTCGCTTTAATTTTCATCCTATTTCCCTTTCATTTCTCTAACTTTCTCCCCAGCCTCTCAAGAAGAAAGTTTCTCGCTAACTCTCTCCGTCCTTCTCCAACCTTCTCTCTTTTGTTCTAGGAACTAATTGTCTTAGACAACTAATAGTTTCATTTGCTCAAGTTTAACTAAAACTATTCTTCTTTGCTTAGCCTCCAAGAAAGAGAGTTTATTGAGTAACAGCTGCGTAGCGTTATAAGTTTAACTTAAGCGACTCGTTTAATGTTTTGCGAATCACCTAAGTGTTCAATTCTAAAATCCGAATAGTGGAATTTGAATTCCCTTTCAATTTCCTCCTTTTTCGCTTTCTTTTCTCTAACTTTCTCTTCTAGCACACAAGAAGAAAGTTTCTCAAAAACTCTATCTCCGTCCCTCTCGAGCGTTCTCTATTTCGTTCTTGTAACTAATTAGCTCTGGCAAATAATAGTTTCACTAGCTTGGGTGGCCATGTTTTGATCGAACTAATCTTGCTTAGCCTCCAAGAGCGAGATTTTGCTGAGTAATTGTAACGATATTAGTTTAAGTTAAGCCGTTATTTGAGGTTCTTTAAATCGCCTTTGTATTCAATACTCAAGTACCAAAGGATGAATCAGAATTCCCTTTTATTTTCATCCTATTTCCCTTTCTTTTCCCTAACTCTCTCATTCTGTTCTCAAGAAGAAAGCTTTTCTCTAACTCTCTCTGTCCTTCTCCCGCTTTCTCTTTTTTTATTGGAACCCGGTTGCCTTAGGCAACCAATAGCTTCATTAGCTTAGGGTGGCCAAGTTTAACTCAAACTAATCTTGTAGCCACTAAGCGATCTTCTTGAGCAAGCTGTAGCTTGGCGATATTAGCTTAACTAAAAACAAGCGTTTCATATTTTCTACATCACCTAAGTGTTCAATTCTCAAGTCCAAAAATTTGAATTTGAATTAAACTTTAATTTTCATCCTATTTCCCTTTCATCTCTCTGACTTTCTCCTCAAGCTCTCAAGAAGAAAGTTTCTCTCTAACGCCCTCCGTCCATCTCCAACCTTCTCTCTTTTTGTTCTAGGAGCTAATTCGCTTGGACAACTAATAGTTTCATTAGCTCAAGTTCAACTAAAGCTATTCTTGCTTAGGCTCCAAGAAAGGGAATTTATTGAGTAACAGTAGCTTAACGATATGAATTCAACTTAAGCGACTCATTTAATGTTTTCCAAATCACCTAAGTGTTCAATTCTGAAGTCCAAAATGTTGAATTTGAATTCCCTTTAAATTTCATCCTGTTTCGTTTTCTTTTCTCTAACTTTCTCTTTTCTCTTCTAGCACAAGAGAAGAAAGTAACCTCTCTCCTTCCCTCTCGAGCGTTCTCTATTTTGTTCTCATAACTAATTCTTTTTTTTTGGGTGAATAAGACATAAAATAAAATAGGAAAATATACAAGCTTACAAGGGGAATACCCCAGGCCCTAAACCAAAGCTATACAGAAAGCGGAGCCAGATCCGAAGGAAACTAAAACGAAAACAACCATGTTCATAAACCATATATCTAGAGAGGATAGGGAATATGAACACAGCAAAACCAAACAAGGATTAAGCCAAAGAAACAAAACCGGCAGCATCAATACAGCTGGGCCAAACCAAAAAGAAAACCTATAGAGAAAACCAAAATACGATCTAGAAAATGAGAAGAAAACAAAATAGAGTAGCAACATCACTACCGAACACATGCCTAAACAACCACAACCCAGCAAAGCTATCTAACAAAGTACCAGCAGCTGAGACCAAACAAAACATAGCATAATTCCTAGTACAACCCACTAGGATAGGCAAAACAAAACTATATAGATTGTATATGTAGCTTAAGAGAATGGCAGTACACACTCCAGAGAAACCTCGATGAGTAGCACCAATCATACACGATAAAATTTCCCACACAACACGAAGGACTGTTCCACAAAAGACCTCCAAAACGTAACCTGTAACAAGAGCCAGCAAAAGCAAAAAGCAAACCAAAGTTGGTTCTCTAGTACAACCCACTAGAGTAGGCCAAAAATAGGTATACTTAAAATATAAAGTATAGAAAACACGATGATGAACCCAAACAAGAGCATAGCTCGGCGCAGAATGTAGCCACCACCAAGATCTAGTTCCTCTGGAAGGGCGCACAATGCAGCCACCACCAACCAAATCAGCCATACAACCAGCAAACTTCCCCGAAAGGAGGACAGTGAGAGTATCATCTATACCCAATAGTAAACCCTCCACTTAGCAGATGAACAAATAATAAATGATATTAGAATGCGGAAAGTCCAATCCAAATGCATCATTGATCGGTACCCACAATATAAAGGCTCGCATCACTCTACCCACAATATTGGATCTCACATCTCTCAGAAAACCTTCCTTAACCTACAGTTTAAAATGTACTATATATATAGAGGTTAGAAATGCACACATATAAAGACATCACTCAACCCACCAACACACACATATTTTCTGGTTGTACCATATATAAGTTCTAAGGTGCCTCAACCCACAGGAGATACTCAGCGATGAAGCCTCTTTAGAATTTTATATCTCACCACACTCGGCCCACATATGGCAAGAAACTACGATGGGAAATATCTACACATGTGAGAAAGTTAAATAAACACTCACTTTCGGCTCCCTATCACTCAACCCACGCATATAGGATCTCACATCACTCAATGACCCTCCCATTGTTCTTTGAAATGGGGCTTCGAGAATAGAATTTGATAGGTTCCTTTGTGGCGAGAACCGGTCATCACTGCGGCGATAGGAATATTGTTTGCGAGACAATAATCTACTTCTAACCATGAGCACAATAGAATTAATGATCACCTCCACGGGTTTACACACTTTGTTGAAGACTCTATTGTTCCTCTCAATCCACACATGGTACGAGTGCAAGGAAAGTGAGTTTCATGATGGCGGACTTGAGAGATTTACCTTTACACTCATGATTCACCAACAAAAGCGATTATCGGCCTTTGCACATCGACCCATTGAACATTGCACTTACTTTGCATGACATGCAGTTCTTTGAGTAAAAGTGCGGTCAAAAAAGAGATGTGAATGGCACTCATTGAAGTCTAAACAAAAAGGGCAAATAAGATCATTGGTTATGCCAAATAGATGAAGTCTATCCCTAGTGTTCAGCCTACCAAAGATAGCCAGCCAAGTAATAGTTTCACTAGCTTAAGTGGCCATGTTTAGCTCAAACTAATCTTGCTTGGCCTCCAAGAAAGAGATTTTCTGAGTAATTGTAACCGCGATATTAGTTTACCTTAAGCACCTCATTTAAGGTTCTCTAAATCACCTTGGTGTTCCATTCTCAAGTATGAAAGCACGAATTTGAATTCCTTTAAATTTCGTCTATTTAAACTTTCTTTTCTCTAACTTTCTCTTCTAGCACACAAGAATAAGGTTTTCTCAAAAACTCTCTCCGTCCTTCTCGAGCGTTCTCTATTTTTTTCTTGTAACTATTTAGCTTTGGCAAATAATAGTTTCACATCCACCCAAAAAAAAAATAATAGTTTCACTAGCTTAGGTGGCCTTGTTTAGCTCAAACTAATCTTGCTTAGCCTCCAAGAAAGAGATTTTACGGAGTAATTGTAACTTAATGATATTAGTTTAACTTGAGCATGTCAGTTATGGTTCCCTAAATCGCCTTTGCGTTCAATTCTCATGTACAAAAGGATGAATTAGAATTCCCTTTTATTTTCATCCTATTTCCCTTTCTTTTCCCCAACATTCCCATTCTGCACCCACGAAGAAAGCTTTTCTCTAACTCTCTCCGTCCTTCTCCCGCCTTCTCTTTTGTGCTATTGGAACTAATTGACCCAGGCAACCAATAGTTTCATTACCTTAGGGTGGCCAAGTTTAACTCAAACTAGTCTTGCTGAGCTACTAAGAAAGAGATTTAACTGAGCAATTGTAGCTTGACGACATTAGTTCAACTTAAGCAACTCATTTCATGTTTTCCAAATCACCTAAGTTTTCAATTCCCAAGTCCAAAAGGACGAGTTTGAATTCGCTTTAATTTTCATCCTATTTCCCTTTCATTTCTCTAACTTTCTCCCCAGCCTCTCAAGAAGAAAGTTTCTCGCTAACTCTCTCCGTCCTTCTCCAACCTTCTCTCTTTTGTTCTAGAAACTAATTGTCTTAGACAACTAACAGTTTCATTTGCTCAAGTTTAACTAAAACTATTCTTGCTTAGCTTCCAAGAAAGAGAGTTTATTGAATAACAGCTGCGTAGCGTTATAAGTTTAACTTAAGCGACTCGTTTAATGTTTTCCGAATCACCTAAGTGTTCAATTCTGAAGTCCAAAATGTTGAATTTGAATTCCCTTTAAATTTCATCCTGTTTCGTTTTCTTTTCTCTAACTTTCTCTTTTCTCTTCTAGCACAATAGAAGAAAGTAACCTCTCTCCGTCCCTCTCGAGCGTTCTCTATTTTGTTCTCGTAACTAATTCGCTTTGGCAAGTAATAGTTTCACTAGCTTAAGTGGCAATGTTTAGCTCAAACTAATCTTGCTTGGCCTCCAAGAAAGAGATTTTACCGAGTAATTGTAACTTAACGATATTAGTTTACCTTAAGCACCTCATTTAAGGTTCTCTAAATCACCTTTGCGTTCCATTCTCAAGTCCGAAAGCACGAATTTGAATTCCCTTTAAATTTCGTCCTATTTCGCTTTCTTTTCTCTAACTTTCTCTTCTAGCACACAAGAATAAGGTTTTCTCAAAAACTCTGTCCGTCCTTCTCGAGCGTTCTCTATTTTTTTTCTTGTAACAATTTAGCTTTTGCAAATAATAGTTTCACTAGCTTAGGTGGCCCACGGTTTTGTTAAACCAGCATTGGTTTTGTTTTATATTGCAATATTATATGGCTTTTGGTGTATTTGGTAGTGGGCCACGTGGTATGTTTGGGGTATGCATGAGCTGATGGGTTCCTTCACCTGGGCCCACATCTGTGTAGCTTGGTTTGCCATTTTTTTGATTGGGTGCTGTGTACATCATCAACTCTTGGTGAATGGTCAACTTTTCAACTTTGTATATATATTTATATATATATTGGGTTGTTGACTACGGTTTTGGTGGAGCTTAATGGCACAGGCATTTGGGGCCCACTTGGTATTTTCTATTCTAAGTTTGGGCGACTTTTTGTGGCCGTATGGATTATAGTTATATGGTGGGCCGCAGTTGGTTTTCTTTTGGGCTGCCCGTGGGTCACTATTTTGAGGGAAGATGGGCTCTATTTTGTCAATATTTGTGATTGTCTATTAGTGGCCTTTGTTTATTGGTTTTTTTTTTTTTGGGTGAATACTGTTTGGAAACTTCTTTTGTTTAGACTCTCTGCAGCGGAACATATATAGCTAATGATTTTATGATGATTAATTGTGTGATCCTCATGTGACTCGATATGAGGGCGGTTTTGAGCCATCTACGCCAAGTGATTGAGAAGTCCTTGCTTTGGGAATAGTGGTTCGATAACTAAGCGAGTTAAAGGCGGGAGATGGCGAGAGGATAACCACGCCACGTTTTTACTTGCTTCTTATCTTCATGTGACCCGTTCTAATTGATCGTATTGCCATGCGACATGGAGTGAAGAGCACTGCTTGCCGTGGAGTTTGAGGCTTGATCTACCAAGGAAGGGGGCGGGGATGTGATGATTGATCTCATGATTTTGTTGGCTATTTTGGTTTGTTCTTTGAGGGCTATTGTTGTTTCACTTCCACTCCTAGTTTGTGGCTTATGGTTTTTGACCGTGCTTGCTTCATGTGACTCTCTTGAGACTTCTCATGGGGTATATTTTATCTTCCGTCATGGCTTTAGTTAAGTGGCTTGGATGTCACGGTGTGAGTGGGGTGCTTATTGGATTCCATGTTTATCTGCGATTGAGGCGGGGGCTTGTGGGGTTGATTATCATCTTTGACTCGGCTTGTGGGTTGTTGTTTGTCGGTGTGTTGTTATGTTTTTAGCTTTGTGGTGTTATTTGTGTGCATCTTTGCCCATATATCCACCTAGAGTTTCTATCTATTATCTCGGATGGTAGGGGTTACTTGAGGACAAAAAGGATATATAGGCGAGTTGGGGTTTTTTGTTTTTCTGTTGACCTTGTTTGTTCCCCATTTTGTGAAGTCTGATGGCGGTTTATGTGTGGTTATTCTTGTTTTTATTTGCTATTGATTTGTACAAGTGCGCCCTTATAAACTTGTATATTTCATTGTCTTTATTTTATGACTTACTTACCCAAAAAAAAAAGCTTAGGTGGCCATGTTTAGCTCAAACTAATCTTCCTTAGCCTCCAAGAAAGAGATTTTCTGAGTAATTGTAACCAACGATATTAGTTTAACTAAAGCACGTCATTTATGGTTCTCTAAATCGCCTTTGCATTCAATTCTCATGTACAAAAGGATGAATAAGAATTCCTTTTATTTTCATCCTATTTCCTTTCTTTTCCCCAACATTCTCATTACGCTCCCAAGAAGAAAGCTTTTCTCTAACTCTCTCCGTCCTTCTCCGGCCTTCTCTCTTGTGCTATTGGAACTAATTGACCCAGGCAACCAATAGTTTCATTACCTTAGGGTGGCCAAGTTTAACTCAAACTAGTCTTGCTGAGCCACTAAGAAAGAGATTTAACTGCGTAATTGTAGCTTGACGACACTAGTTCAACTTAAGCAACTCATTTCATGTTTTGCAAATCACCTAAGTTTTCAATTCCCAAAAGGCGAATTTGAATTCGCTTTAATTTTCATCCTATTTTCCTTTCATTTCTCTAACTTTCTCTGACCTCTCAAGAAGAAAGTTTCTCGCTAACTCTCTCCGTCCTTCTCCAACCATCTCTCTTTTGTTCTAGGAACTAATTGTCTTAGACAACTAGTAGTTTCATATGCTCAAGTTTAACTAAAACTATTCTTCTTTGCTTAGCCTCCAAGAAAGAGAGTTTATTGAGTAACAGCTGCGTAGCGTTATAAGTTTAACTTAAGCGACTCGTTTAATGTTTTGCGAATCACCTAAGTGTTCAATTCTGAAATCCGAATAGTTGAATTTGAATTCCCTTTCAATTTCCTCCTATTTCGCTTTCTTTTCTCTAACTTTCCCTTCTAGCACACAAGAACAAAGTTTCTCAAAAACTCTATCTTCGTCCCTCTCGAGCGTTCTCTATTTTGTTCTTGTAACTAATTAGCTCTGGCAAATTATAGTTTCACTAGCTTGGGTGTTCATGTTTTGCTCGAACTAATCTTGCTTAGCCTCCAAGAACGAGATTTTGCTGAGTTAACGATATTAGTTTAAGTTAAGCACGTTATTTGAGGTTCTTTAGGTCGCCTTTGTATTCAATTCTTAAGTACCAAAGGATGAATCAGAATTCCCTTTTATTTTCATCCTATTTCCCTTTCTTTTCCCTAACTCTCTCATTCTGTTCTCAAGAAGAAAGCTTTTCTTTAACTCTCTCCGTCCTTCTCCCGCCTTCTCTTTTTTTTTTTATTTATTGGAACCAGTTGCCTTAGGCAACCAATAGCTTCATTAGCTTAGGGTGGCCAAGTTTAACTCAAACTAATCTTGCTTAGCCACTAAGCGATCTTCTTGAGCAAGCTGTAGCTTGACGATATTAGCTTAACTAAAGCAACGCGTTTCATATTTTCTACATCACCTAAGTGTTCAATTCTCAAGTCCAAAAGGCTGAATTTGAATTCGCTTTAATTTTCAGCCTATTTCCCTTTCATCTCTCTGACTTTCTCCTCAAGCTCTCAATAAGAAAGTTTCTCTCTAACGCCCTCCGTCCATCTCCAACCTTCTCTCTTTTTGTTCTAGGAGCTAATTCGCTTGGACAACTAATAGTTTCATTAGCTCAAGTTCAACTAAAGCTATTCTTGCTTAGGCTCCAAGAAAGGGAATTTATTGAGTAACAGTAGCTTAACGATATGAATTCAACTTACGCGACTCATTGAATGTTTTCCGAATCACCTAAGTGTTCAATTCTGAAGTCCAAAATGTTGAATTTGAATTCCCTTTAAATTTCATCCTGTTTCGTTTTCTTTTCTCTAACTTTCTCTTTTCTCTTCTAGTACAAGAGAAGAAAGTAACCTCTCTCCTTCCCTCTCGAGTGTTCTCTATTTTGTTCTCGTAACTAATTCCCTTTGGCAAGTAATAGTTTCACTAGCTTAAGTGGCCATGTTTAGCTCAAACTAATCTTGCTTGGCCTCCAAGAAAGAGATTTTACCGAGTAATTGTAACTTAACGATATTAGTTTACCTTAAGCACCTCATTTAAGGTTCTCTAAATCACCTTGGTGTTCCATTCTCAAGTATGAAAGCACGAATTTGAATTCCCTTTAAATTTCGTCCTATTTCGCTTTCTTTTCTCTAACTTTCTCTTCTAGCACACAAGAATAAGGTTTTCTCAAAAACTCTCTCCGTCCTTCTAGAGCGTTCTCTATTTTTGTCTTGTAACTATTTAGCTTTGGCAAATAATAGTTTCACATCCACCCAAAAAAAAATAATAGTTTCATTAGCTTAGGTGGCCATGTTTAGCTCAAACTAATCTTGCTTAGCCTCCAAGAAAGAGATTTTACGGAGTAATTGTAACTTAATGATATTAGTTTAACTTGAGCACGTCATTTATGGTTCCCTAAATCGCCTTTGCGTTCAATTCTCATGTACAAAAGGATGAATTAGAATTCCCTTTTATTTTCATCCTATTTCCCTTTCTTTTCCCCAACATTCTCATTCTGCTCCCAAGAAGAAAGCTTTTCTCTAACTCTCTGCGTCCTTCTCCCGCCTTCTCTTTTTTGCTATTGGAACTAATTGACCCAGGCAACCAATAGTTTCATTACCTTAGGGTGGCCAAGTTTAACTCAAACTAGTCTTGCTGAGCCACTAAGAAAGAGATTTAACTGAGCAATTGTAGCTTGACGACATTAGTTCAAGTTAAGCAACTCATTTCACGTTTTCCAAATCACCAAAGTTTTCAATTCCCAAGTCCAAAAGGACGAATTTGAATTCGCGTTAATTTTCATCCTATTTCCCTTTCATTTCTCTAACTTTCTCCGCAACCTCTCAAGAAGAAAGTTTCTTGCTAACTCTCTCCGTCCTTCTCCAACCTTCTCCCTTTTGTTCTAGGAACTAATTGTCTTAGACAACTAATAGTTTCATTTGCTCAAGTTTAACTAAAACTATTCTTCTTTGCTTAGCCTCCAAGAAAGAGAGTTTATTGAGTAACAGCTGCGTAGCGTTATAAGTTTAACTTAAGCGACTCGTTTAATGTTTTCCGAATCACCTAAGTGTTCAATTTCGAAATCCGAATAGTTGAATTTGAATTCCCTTTCAATTTCCTCCTATTTCGCTTTCTTTTCTGTAACTTTCTATTCTAGCACACAAGAAGAAAGTTTCTAAAAAACTCTATCTCCGTCCCTCTCGAGCGTTCTCTATTTTGTTCTTGTAACTAATTAGCTCTGGCAAATAACAGTTTCACTAGCTTGGGTGGCCATGTTTTGCTCGAACTAATCTTCCTTAGCCTCCAAGAGATTGTCTTTGAGTAAATGTAACTTAACGATATTAGTTTAACTTAAGCACGTTATTTGAGGTTCTTTAAATCGCCTTTGTGTTCAATTCTCATGTACCAAAGGATGAATCGAATTCCTTTTATTTTCATCCTATTTCCTTTCTTTTCCCTAACTCTCTCATTACATTCTCAAGAAAAGCTTTTCTCTAACTCTCTCCGTCCTTCTCGCCTTCTCTTTTTTCTATTGGAACCGGTTGCCATAGGCAACCAATAGCTTCATTAGCTTAGGGTGGCCAAGTTTAACTCAAACTAATCTTGCTTACCCACTAAAAGCGATCTTCTTGAGCAAGCTGTAGCTTGACGATATTAGCTTAACTTAAGCAACGCGTTTCATATTTTCTAAATCACCCAAGTGTTCAATTCTCAAGTCCAAAAGGCTGAATTTGAATTCGTTTTAATTTTCATCCTATTTCCGTTTCATTTCTCTCACTTTCTCCTCAAGCTCTCAATAAGAAAGTTTCTCTCTAACGCCCTCCGTCCATCTCCAACCTTCTCTCTTTTTGTTCTAGGAGCTAATTCGCTTGGACAACTAATAGTTTCATTGGCTCAAGTTCAACTAAAGCTATTCTTGCTTAGGCTCCAAGAAAGGGAATTTATTGAGTAACAGTAGCTTAACGATATGAATTCAACTTAAGCGACTCATTTAATGTTTTCCGAATCACCCAAGTGTTCAATTCTGAAGTCCAAAATGTTGAATTTGAATTCCCTTTAAATTTCATCCTGTTTCGTTTTCTTTTCTCTAACTTTCTCTTTTCTCTTCTAGCACAAGAGAAGAAAGTAACCTCTCCGTCCCTCTCGGCGTTCTCTGTTTTGTTCTCGTAACTAATTAAGCTTTGGCAAGTAATAGTTTCACTAGCGTAAGTGGCCATGTTTATCTCAAACTAATCTTGTTTGGCCTCCAAGAAAGAGATTTTAGAGTAATTGTAACTTAACGATATTAGTTTACCTTAAGCACCTCATTTAAGGTTCTCTAAATCACCTTTGTGTTCCATTCTCAGAAATCTGGCGAGAATTTGAATTCCTTTAAATTTCGTCCTATTTCGCTTTCTTTTCTCTAACTTTCTCTTCTAGCACACAAGAATAAGGTTTTCTCAAAAACTCTCTCGTCCTTCTCGGCGTTCTCTATTTTTTTTTCTTTGGCAAATAATAGTTTCACTAGCTTAGGGGCCATGTTTAGCTCAAACTAGTCTTGCTTAGCCTCCAAGAAAGAGATTTTCTTGTGATAATTGTAACTTAACGATATTAGTTTAACTTGAGCACGTCATTTATGGTTCTCTAAATCGCCTTTGTGTTCAATTCTCATGTACAAAAGGATGAATTAGAATTCCCTTTTATTTTCATCCTCTTTCCTTTCTTTTCCCCAACATTCTCATTACGCTCTCCCAAGAAAAGCTTTTCCCTAACTCTCTCCGTCCTTCTCCGCCTTCTCTTTTTTGCTATTGGAACTAATTGACCCGCAACCAATAGTTTCATTACCTTAGGGTGGCCAAGTTTAACTCAAACTAGTCTTGAGCCACTAAGAAAGAGATTTAAGCGAACAATTGTAGCTTGGCGACATTAGTTCAACTTAAGCAACTCATTTCATGTTTTCCAAATCACCTTAGTTTTCAATTCCCAAGCCCAAAAGGGAATTTGAATTCGCTTTTAATTTTCATCCTATTTCCCTTTCATTTCTCTAACTTTCTCCCCGACCTCTCAAGAAGAAAGTTTCTCGCGCTATCTCCGTCCTTCTCCAACCTTCTCTCTTTTGTTCTAGGAACTAATTGTCTTAGACAACTAATAGTTTCATTTGCTCAAGTTTAACTAAAACTATTCTTCTTTGCTTAGCCTCCAAGAAGAGAGTTTATTGAGTAATTGCGTGGCGTTATAAGTTTAACTTAGCGACTCGTTTAATGTTTTCGAATCACCTAAGTGTTCAATTTGAAATCCGAATAGTTGAATTTGAATTCCTTTCAATTTCCTCCTATTTAGCTTTCTTTTCTCTAACTTTCTCTTCTAGCACACAAGAAGAAAGTTTCTAAAAACTCTATCTCGGGTCCCTCTCGGCGTTCTCTATTTTGTTCTTGTAACTAATTAGCTCGGCAAATAATAGTTTCACTAGCTTGGGTGGCCATGTTTTGCTCGAACTAATCTTGCTTAGCCTCCAAGAGAGATTTTCTTGAGTAAATGTAACTTAACGATATTAGTTTAACTTGAGCACGTTATTTGAGGTTCTTTAAATCGCCTTTGTGTTCAATTCTCAAGTACCAAAGGATGAATCGGAATTCCTTTTATTTTCATCCTATTTCCTTTCTTTTCCCTAACTCTCTCATTACGTTCTCAAGAAGAAAAGCTTTTCTCTAACTCTCTCCGTCCTTCTCCGCCTTCTCTTTTTTCCTATTGGAACCGGTTGCCTTACGCAACCAATAGCTTCATTAGCTTAGGGTGGCCAAGTTTAACTCAAACTAATCTTGCTTACCCACTAAAGCGATCTTCTTGAAACAGCTGTAGCTTGCGATATTAGCTTAACTTAAGCACGCGTTTCATATTTTCTAAATCACCTAAGTGTTCAATTCTCAAGTCCAAAAGGCTGAATTTGAATTCGCTTTAATTTTCATCCTATTTCCCTTTCATTTCTCTGACTTTCTCCTCAAGCTCTCAAGAAGAAAGTTTCTCTCTAACGCCCTCCGTCCATCTCCAACCTTCTCTCTTTTTGTTCAAGGAACTAATTAAGCTTGGACAACTAATAGTTTCATTAGCTCAAGTTCAACTAAAGCTATTCTTGCTTAGGCTCCAAGAAAGGGAATTTATTGAGTAACAGTAGCTTAACGATATGAATTCAACTTAAGCGACTCATTTAATGTTTTCCGAATCACCTAAGTGTTCAATTCTGAAGTCCAAAATGTTGAATTTGAATTCCCTTTAAATTTCATCATGTTTCGTTTTCTTTTCTCTAACTTTCTCTTTTCTCTTCTAGCACAAGAGAAGAAAGTAACCTCTCTCGTCCCTCTCGGCGTTCTCTATTTTGTTCTCGTAACTAATTAAGCTTTGGCAAGTAATAGTTTCACTAGCGTAAGTGGCCATGTTTTGCTCAAACTAATCTTGCTTGGCCTCCAAGAAAGAGATTTTACCGTGTAATTGTAACTTAACGATATTAGTTTACCTTAAGCACCTCATTTAAGGTTCTCTAAATCACCTTTGTGTTCCATTCTCAAATGCAAAGCAATTTGAATTCCTTTAAATTTCGTCCTATTTACTTTCTTTTCTCTAACTTTCTCTTCTAGCACACAAGAATAAGGTTTTCTCAAAAACTCTCTCCGTCCTTCTCGGCGTGCTCTATTTTTTTTTTCTTTGGCAAATAATAGTTTCACTAGCTTAGGGGCCATGTTTAGCTCAAACTAGTCTTGCTTAGCCTCCAAGAAAGAGATTTTTCTTGTGATAATTGTAACTTAACGATATTAGTTTAACTTGAGCACGTCATTTACGGTTCTCTAAATCGCCTTTGCGTTCAATTCTCATGTACAAAAGGATGAATTAGAATTCCCTTTTATTTTCATCCTCTTTCCCTTTCTTTTCCCCAACATTCTCATTCTGCTCCCAAGAAGAAAGCTTTTCCCTAACTCTCTCCGTCCTTCTCCCGCCTTCTCTTTTTTGCTATTGGAACTAATTGACCCAGGCAACCAATAGTTTCATTACCTTAGGGTGGCCAAGTTTAACTCAAACTAGTCTTGCTGAGCCACTAAGAAAGAGATTTGACTGAGCAATTGCAGCTTGACGACATTAGTTCGACTTAAGCAACTCATTTCATGTTTTCCAAATCACCTTAGTTTTCAATTCCCAAGTCCAAAAGGATGAATTTGAATTCCCTTTGATTTTCTTGCTATTTCTCTTTCTTTTCTCTAACTTTCTCTGACCTCTCAAGAAGAAAGTTTCTCTAACTCTCTCCGTCCTTCTCCAACCTTCTCTCTTTTGTTCTAGGAACTAATTGTCTTAGACAACTAATAGTTTCATTTGCTCTAGTTTAACTAAAACTATTCTTCTTGCTTAGCCTCCAAGAAAGAGAGTTTATTGAGTAACAATTGCGTGGCGTTATAAGTTTAACTTAGCGACTCGTTTAATGTTTTCGAATCACCTAAGTGTTCAATTTCAAATCCGAATAGTTGAATTTGAATTCCTTTCAATTTCCTCCTATTTCCTTTCTTTTCTCTAACTTTCTCTTCTAGCACACAAGAAGAAAGTTTCTCAAAAACTCTGTCTCCGTCCTCTCGGCGTTCTCTATTTTGTTCTTGTAACTAATTAGCTCACGGCAAATAATTGTTTCACTAGCTTGGGTGGCCATGTTTTGCTCGAACTAATCTTGCTTGGCCTCCAAGAGAGAGATTTTGCTGAGTAAATGTAACTTAACGATATTAGTTTAACTTGAGCACGTTATTTGAGGTTCTTTAAATCGCATTTGTGTTCAATTCTCAAGTACCAAAGGATGAATCGAATTCCTTTTATTTTCATCCTATTTCCTTTCTTTTCCCTAACTCTCTCATTACATTCTCAAGAAGAAAGCTTCTCTCTAACTCTCTACGTCCTGCTCCCGCCTTCTCTTTTTTTCCTATTGGAACCGGTTGCCTTACGCAACCAATAGCTTCATTAGCTTAGGGTGGCCAAGTTTAACTCAAGCTAAACTTGCTTACCCACTAAGAAAGCGAGCTTACTGAGCAACTGGAGCTTGACGATATTAGCTTAACTTAAGCAACGTTTCATATTTTCTAAATCACCTAAGTGTTCAATTCTCAAGTCCAAAAGGCTGAATTTGAATTCGCTTTAATTTTCATCCTATTTCCTTTCATTTCTCTCGCTTTCTCCTCAAGCTCTCGGAAGAAAGTTTCTCTAACGCCTCCGTCCATCTCCAACCTTCTCTCTTTTTGTTCTAGGAGCTAATTCACTTGGACAACTAATAGTTTCATTAGCTCAAGTTCAACTAAAGCTATTCTTGCTTAGGCTCCAAGAAAGGGAATTTATTGAGTAACAGTAGCTTAACGATATGAATTCAACTTAAGCGACTCATTTAATGTTTTCGAATCACCTAAGTGTTCAATTCAAGTCCAAAATGTTGAATTTGAATTCCTTTAAATTTCATCTGTTTAGTTTTCTTTTCTCTAACTTTCACTTTTCTCTTCTAACACAAGAGAAGAAAGTAACCTCTCTCCGTCCTCTCGGCGTTCTCTATTTTGTTCTCGTAACTAATTAAGCTTTGGCAAGTAATAGTTTCACTAGCGTAAGTGGCCATGTTTTGCTCAAACTAATCTTGCTTGGCCTCCAAGAAAGAGATTTTACTGTAATTGTAACTTAACGATATTAGTTTACCTTAAGCACCTCATTTAAGGTTCTCTAAATCACCTTTGTGTTCCATTCTCAAGTCAAGCAGAATTTGAATTCCCTTTAAATTTCGTCCTATTTAAGCTTTCTTTTCTCTAACTTTCTCTTCTAGCACACAAGAATAAGGTTTTCTCAAAAACTCTGTCCGTCCTTCTCGAGCGTGCTCTATTATTTTTCTTCTTTGGCTAATAATAGTTTCACTAGCTTAGGTGGCCATGTTTAGCTCAAACTAGTCTTGCTTAGCCTCCAAGAAAGAGATTTTACGGAGTAATTGTAACTTAACGATATTAGTTTAACTTGAGCACGTCATTTATGGTTCTCTAAATCGCCTTTGCGTTCAATTCTCATGTACAAAAGGATGAATTAGAATTCCCTTTTATTTTCATCCTCTTTCCCTTACTTTTTCCCCAACATTCTCATTACGCTCCCCAAGAAGAAAGCTTTTCCCTAACTCTCTCTATCCTTCTCCGCCTTCTCTTTTTTGCTATTGGAACTAATTGCCGGGCAACCAACAATTTCATTACCTTAGGGTGGCCAAGTTTAACTCAAACTAGTCTTCTTTGAGCCACTAAGAAAGAGATTTGATCGAGCAATTGCGACAGCGACATTAGTTCGACTTAAGCAACTCATTTCATGTTTTCCAAATCACCTTAGTTTTCAATTCCCAAGCCCAAAAGGGAATTTGAATTCGCTTTAATTTTCATCCTATTTCCTTTCATTTCTCTAACTTTCTCCCCAACCTCTCAAGAAGAAAGTTTCTCGCTAACTCTCTCCGTCCTTCTCCAACCTTCTCTCTTTTGTTCTAGGAACTAATTGTCTTAGACAACTAATAGTTTCATTTGCTCAAGTTTAACTAAAACTATTCTTGCTTAGCCTCCAAGAAAGAGAGTTTATTGAGTAACAGCTGCGTAGCGTTATAAGTTTAACTTAAGCGACTCGTTTAATGTTTTCGAATCACCTAAGTGTTCAATTTTGAAATCGAATAGTTGAATTAGAATTCCCTTTCAATTTCCTCCTATTTCGCTTTCTTTTCTCTAACTTTCTCTTCTAGCACACAAGAAGAAAGTTTCTCAAAAACTCTATCTCCGTCCCTCTCGAGCGTTCTCTATTTTGTTCTTGTAACTAATTAGCTCTGGCAAATAATAGTTTCACTAGCTTGGGTGGCCATGTTTTGCTCGAACTAATCTTGCTTGGCCTCCAAGAGAGAGATTTTGCTGAGTAAATGTAACTTAACGATATTAGTTTAACTTGAGCACGTTATTTGAGGTTCTTTAAATCGCCTTTGTGTTCAATTCTCAAGTACCAAAGGATGAATCAGAATTCCCTTTTATTTTCATCCTATTTCCCTTTCTTTTCCCTAACTCTCTCATTCTGTTCTCAAGAAGAAAGCTTTTCTCTAACTCTCTCCGTCCTTCTCCCGCCTTCTCTTTTTTTCCTATTGGAACCAGTTGCCTTACGCAACCAATAGCTTCATTAGCTTAGGGTGGCCAAGTTTAACTCAAACTAATCTTGCTTACCCACTAAGAAAGCGATCTTACTGAGCAACTGTAGCTTGACGATATTAGCTTAACTTAAGCAACGCGTTTCATATTTTCTAAATCACCTAAGTGTTCAATTCTCAAGTCCAAAAGGCTGAATTTGAATTCGCTTTAATTTTCATCCTATTTCCTTTTCATTTCTCTGGCTTTCTCCTCAAGCTCTCAGGAAGAAAGTTTCTCTCTAACGCCCTCCGTCCATCTCCAACCTTCTCTCTTTTTGTTCTAGGACCTAATTCGCTTGGACAACTAATAGTTTCATTAGCTCAAGTTCAACTAAAGCTATTCTTGCTTAGGCTCCAAGAAAGGGAATTTATTGAGTAACAGTAGCTTAACGATATGAATTCAACTTAAGCGACTCATTTAATGTTTTCCGAATCACCTAAGTGTTCAATTCTGAAGTCCAAAATGTTGAATTTGAATTCCCTTTAAATTTCATCATGTTTCGTTTTCTTTTCTCCAACTTTCTCTTTTCTCCTCTAGCACAAGAGAAGAAAGTAACCTCTCTCCGTCCCTCTCGAGCGTTCTCTATTTTGTTCTCGTAACTAATTCGCTTTGGCAAGTAATAGTTTCACTAGCGTAAGTGGCCATGTTTTGCTCAAACTAATCTTGCTTGGCCTCCAAGAAAGAGATTTTACCGTGTAATTGTAACTTAACGATATTAGTTTACCTTAAGCACCTCATTTAAGGTTCTCTAAATCACCTTTGTGTTCCATTCTCAAGTACGAAAGCAGGAATTTGAATTCCCTTTAAATTTCGTCCTATTTCGCTTTCTTTTCTCTAACTTTCTCTTCTAGCACACAAGAATAAGGTTTTCTCAAAAACTCTGTCCGTCCTTCTCGAGCGTGCTCTATTATTTTTCTTCTTTGGCTAATAATAGTTTCACTAGCTTAGGTGGCCATGTTTAGCTCAAACTAGTCTTGCTTAGCCTCCAAGAAAGAGATTTTACGGAGTAATTGTAACTTAACGATATTAGTTTAACTTGAGCACGTCATTTATGGTTCTCTAAATCGCCTTTGCGTTCAATTCTCATGTACAAAAGGATGAATTAGAATTCCCTTTTATTTTCATCCTCTTTCCCTTTCTTTTCCCCAACATTCTCATTCTGCTCCCAAGAAGAAAGCTTTTCCCTAACTCTCTCCGTCCTTCTCCCGCCTTCTCTTTTTTGCTATTGGAACTAATTGACCCAGGCAACCAACAGTTTCATTACCTTAGGGTGGCCAAGTTTAACTCAAACTAGTCTTGCTGAGCCACTAAGAAAGAGATTTGACTGAGCAATTGCAGCTTGACGACATTAGTTCGACTTAAGCAACTCATTTCATGTTTTCCAAATCACCTTAGTTTTCAATTCCCAAGCCCAAAAGGGCGAATTTGAATTCGCTTTAATTTTCATCCTATTTCCCTTTCATTTCTCTAACTTTCTCCCCAGCCTCTCAAGAAGAAAGTTTCTCGCTAACTCTCTCCGTCCTTCTCCAACCTTCTCTCTTTTGTTCTAGGAACTAATTGTCTTAGACAACTAATAGTTTCATTTGCTCAAGTTTAACTAAAACTATTCTTGCTTAGCCTCCAAGAAAGAGAGTTTATTGAGTAACAGCTGCGTAGCGTTATAAGTTTAACTTAAGCGACTCGTTTAATGTTTTCCGAATCACCTAAGTGTTCAATTCTGAAATCCGAATAGTTGAATTTGAATTCCCTTTCAATTTCCTCCTATTTCGCTTTCTTTTCTCTAACTTTCTCTTCTAGCACACAAGAAGAAAGTTTCTCAAAAACTCTGTCTCCGTCCCTCTCGAGCGTTCTCTATTTTGTTCTTGTAACTAATTAGCTCTGGCAAATAATAGTTTCACTAGCTTGGGTGGCCATGTTTTGCTCGAACTAATCTTGCTTGGCCTCCAAGAGAGAGATTTTGCTGAGTAAATGTAACTTAACGATATTAGTTTAACTTGAGCACGTTATTTGAGGTTCTTTAAATCGCCTTTGTGTTCAATTCTCAAGTACCAAAGGATGAATCAGAATTCCCTTTTATTTTCATCCTATTTCCCTTTCTTTTCCCTAACTCTCTCATTCTGTTCTCAAGAAGAAAGCTTTTCTCTAACTCTCTCCGTCCTTCTCGCCTTCTCTTGTTTTCCTATTGGATCCAGTTGCCTTACGCAACCAATAGCTTCATTAGCTTAGGGTGGCCAAGTTTAACTCAAACTAATCTTGCTTACCCACTAAGAAAGCGATCTTACTGAGCAACTGTAGCTTGACGATATTAGCTTAACTTAAGCAACGCGTTTCATATTTTCTAAATCACCTAAGTGTTCAATTCTCACGTCCAGAATGTTGAATTTTAATTCCCTTTAATTTTTATCCAATTTCCCTTTCTTTTCTCGGCTTTCTCCTCAAGCTCTCAGAAGAAAGTTTCTCTCTAACGCCTCCGTCCATCTCCGTCCTTCTCTATTTTGTTCTAGGACCTAATTCGCTTGGACAACTAATAGTTTCATTAGCTCAAGTTCAACTAAAGCTATTCTTGCTTAGGCTCCAAGAAAGGGAATTTATTGAGTAACAGTAGCTTAACGATATGAATTCAACTTAAGCGACTCATTTAATGTTTTCCGAATCACCTAAGTGTTCAATTCTGAAGTCCAAAATGTTGAATTTGAATTCCCTTTAAATTTCATCATGTTTCGTTTTCTTTTCTCTAACTTTCTCTTTTCTCTTCTAGCACAAGAGAAGAAAGTAACCTCTCTCCGTCCCTCTCGAGCGTTCTCTATTTTGTTCTCGTAACTAATTCGCTTTGGCAAGTAATAGTTTCACTAGCGTAAGTGGCCATGTTTTGCTCAAACTAATCTTGCTTGGCCTCCAAGAAAGAGATTTTACCGTGTAATTGTAACTTAACGATATTAGTTTACCTTAAGCACCTCATTTAAGGTTCTCTAAATCACCTTTGTGTTCCATTCTCAAGTACGAAAGCAGGAATTTGAATTCCCTTTAAATTTCGTCCTATTTCGCTTTCTTTTCTCTAACTTTCTCTTCTAGCACACAAGAATAAGGTTTTCTCAAAAACTCTGTCCGTCCTTCTCGAGCGTTCTCTATTTTTTTCTTCTTTGGCAAATAATAGTTTCACTAGCTTAGGTGGCCATGTTTAGCTCAAACTAGTCTTGCTTAGCCTCCAAGAAAGAGATTTTACGGAGTAATTGTAACTTAACGATATTAGTTTAACTTGAGCACGTCATTTATGGTTCTCTAAATCGCCTTTGCGTTCAATTCTCATGTACAAAAGGATGAATTAGAATTCCCTTTTATTTTCATCCTATTTCCCTTTCTTTTCCCCAACTAGACATGCTTAGCAATAGCAGCCTTATTCCACACAGTGAGAGACTTTAAACCCAAGCCCCCTTCATTTTTAGGAGAACACATTCTATCCCAAGACACCTTAGCCCCATATTTCTTTAGCTCACAGCCAGACCAGAAGAATGCTCTAAATAGACTCTCTATGGATTGAATGACCTTCTTTGGAAGGATGAACAAAGAGGTCCAGTAGACAACTTTTGATCATTCAGCAGATTTTGGAAGGCGCTTACAGCAGCCATGTCCATAGAACCATTCCCCGCACTACATAGCTTATGAGTTTCCCACGACAACTTCAGATCACAATCCCCAATAGTGAACTGATTGAGTATTCAACTTAGTCATAGTAGAAGGACTTGTCAATTAAGCAACAAGAGGTAGAAGCCATGATTAGCAGTACCCAAAATAGTATGTAAGACCCTCTCATTTTTTGATCTCACTCCACTCAACCCACAATATTGAATCTCACCACACTCGGAAAAAGCTTCCTTAACCTGCACATAAAAAGATACAATATATAAAGTGATGAGCTTGTAAAATATATAGATCCTAATTTCACTCGACCCACAGAAGTTCAAGGAAATTGTGACTATATGTCTCACCACACTCAACCCACAAATAAATTGAATCTTCATAGAAACACACCTACACAGGTAACAGCTAATTAGATAGACACTCATTGATATACTCACATCCACTCAACCCACATTATAGTGCACTCACATCACTCAGCAGCCCTCCCATCATTGTAAGGATGGGGCTTCAAAATAGATCTAGGAAGGTTCCATTGGGAAAGGAACCAATCATCACCAGTAGAAGTAGGAATGTTGCTAACAGATAACATTCTACTTCTCACCATAAGCACAATAGATTTAATGATAACCTCTACAGGTTTGCATTCTTTGTTGAAAACTCTATTGTTTCTTTCTAGCCAAATATGATACACAGTACTGAGGAAAGAGAGTCGAGTGATGATGGATTTCATGGACTTCCCTTTACTCTCTTTGTTGACAATAGTAACAGTGTCAGGCCAAGAGACCTGCTGCCATTGAACATTGCATTTACCTTGCATGAAATGCCATATTCTAGAAGTAAAGTTGCAGTCAAAGAAAAGGTGTGGATAGCTCTCATTTAAATCAAGGCAGAATGGACAGGTAGGACTAGATGAGATTCCAAACAGTTGGAGTCTATCATTAGTGTTCAGCCTACCATAGATAGCCAACCATACAATGAAGCTAACTTTGGGGATAGTGACATGACCCCAGACAAGATTGAACCAAGGAACAGAGTCCTGTTTATATCTCCACAACTCCCAAGCAGACTTAATAGTGAACACACCATCAGGATTGAGGGACCAAACAACAGTATCCTTCTCCAGAGGGTTAGGAAGGCAATTGTTAGGAGTTTGGGATGTTAACTCCCTGAGATCCCAAGAGGTAGGAAAAGGCCAATGCCAAGAACTCCCAACAATAATGTTACTGACTTTGGATTCCCTATCTAAACCAGAATCATACATGATTCTATCACCATATCTTTCCCAGAGGGGGCCAAGATGGTGCCAGTTGTCATACCACAAGAAAGTGTTCTGGCCATTACCAATCCTATGCTTAATAAGGGGGTAAATAACAGGCCTGAGAGAGAGGATTTTCCTCCACACCCAAGAAGGGTCACTAGGAGTTTTAATTTTCCAGAAACATTTACCCTTGATAAGATAAGACTTGACCCACTGGCACCACATAGATTTTTCCCCTCCAGAGAACAAAAACCAAACATGTTTAGCAATGGCAGCCTTATTCCAAACCTCTATAGATTTGGAACCTAGACCACCCTCTTTCTTCGGAACACATATTTTATCCCAAGCAATCTTCGCACTATGCTTTTTAAGATCAGTACCAGACCACAGGAAAGCTCTAAGGCGGCTCTCAATCTCCTTAATAACTTTCTTAGGTAAGATGAAAAGTGAGGACCAATAAACTTGCATAGAGAATAAGATGGTCTGGATGAGCTGAGCCCTACCAGCATAAGATAGAAGTTTATTGGTCCAACTACTAATTCTCTTAGTGATCCTATCAACAAGCTGTTTACAATCCGTGGCTCTCAACTTTGTGGTAATGAGAGGCACTCCAAGGTATTTGGCAGGAAGCACTCCTTCAGAGAAAGTGGCAATTTGAAGGATACTAGCCCTTAAATCCTCAGAACAGCCAGAGAAATAAATATTACTCTGGCTAGGATTAGGGGTGAGGCTAGAAAGGACACTAAACTCATTTAAGCCATCTATAATCAGTCGAACAGTATTAGTATCACCCTTATTGAAGATCATAAGGTCATCAGCAAAGCAAAGGTTAACAATTCTGGTCTTCTCACGTCTCCAATGAAATTTGAAAAGAGGATTCTTAGACTTTTCCTCTAGAATCCTAGCCAAAACCTCCATAGCCAAGACAAAAAGATAAGGAGACAAAGGGTCTCCTTGCCTAAGACCTCTAGCCCCTTTAAAGTAGCCATGAAGGCTACCATTGATACATATGGAAAAGGATGGACTAGTCATACAAGCTTTAATCCATGTGATCATAAGCTGGGGAAAACCCATGGCAGTAAGAATATCAATGATAAACTCCCATTTGACAGTATCATAGGCTTTCATGATATCAACTTTCATAGTACATTTAGGAACAGGAGAGCTCCTATGATAGCCCCTTATGAGTTCCTGGGATAAGAAAATGTTATTCAAAATTCTCCTCCCTTGCACAAAAGCAGATTGAACAGGATCAATGAGGTCAGGAAGGACCTCTTTAATTCTGTTAACAAGGATCTTAGCAATGCACTTATAGATTGTATTGCAACAAGAGATGGGCCTATAGTCACCAACTTTCACCGGGTTAGGAATTTTCGGAATAAGAGCAATTGTAGTGTTGTTAATTTCAGACAGAAGTTTCCCAGATTCAAAGAAGGCTCTAATGGCCTGGGTAACATCTTAACCAACAACACTCCAAGTGCTCTTAAAGAAGCCAGCTGAATAACCATCAGGGCCAGGGGGCCTTGTTAGCTTTCAACGACCAAAAAACATCCTTAATCTCCTTGTCAGAAACAGGGCTAGCCAACTTAATAGCTTGATCAGATGTGACCCTAGCTTTAATCAAATCAAGAACTCTACTAGTGCCTCTGTGATGGTTCTGTGAAGGAGTGCCAAAGAGTTTAGAAAACTAATCAATAAATGCATCATGGGTTTCCTCAGGAGTAGACGAAACCCTACCACCCTCCATCTCAACACTAAGAATTTTCCCTCTATTAATGTTACTCTTTATAGATCTGAAGAAAAACCTACTATTCTTGTCTCCCAGACCAAGCCATTGGACTCTAGATTTTTGATGCGCCAAGCTCTTCTCAACAGCACTAAGATCCACATATTTTTGAATAAGCTCCTCTCAAGGAGCTGAAAAGAGCTATTGCATGGATCTTTGTCAAGTTTCCATTGAATAGAATCCAGCTCAGCTTTAGAGGCCAAAACTCTAGTTGAAATGTCACCAAACTCCTTTTTTTCAAGGATTTAAGGATAGGTTTAAGATTGCGGAGTTTCTGGCAGACTCTAAACATAGGGACACCTCTAATATACTGATTCCAGTCCTGAGACACTTTAGGAAGGAAGTCCTTATGTTCAGCCCAGAAATCGAAATATTTAAAGTGTTTTTTAAAAGAGTAAGCCTTACCAGAGACAGTGACAACCACAGGAGAGTGGTCAGAAATGCTAGAAGGAAGAAACATAGCATGAGAGACAGGGAATTGGTCAATCTAAGACTCATTGACCAAAACTCTATCAATCTTAGTGGCTATGTAATCCCCCCTAGTCCTCTTATTAGTCCAAGTGAATTGACAACCACCATAAGCTAGGTCAACAAGCTCAGCATTTAGACTGTAAGAATTAAAGACTTCTTTCTCACTATTCCACATGAGAGAACCCCCAAACTTCTCATGATTGTATCTGATGGCATTGAAATCACCGAGAAAGGTTAAGGGGGCATCAGAGAAAAGATTGGAAATATTGAACATTTGGTCAAAAAAAATTTCCTTAAAATACTACAATTCTCAGCATAGACAAAACTAGTTTTGAAAACCTTGGCTTGAGATAAATCAATTATAATCACAGAGAATATGCTGGTCAGACAAGTTGACCATAATGACATCACAAAAAGTTGGATCCCACATCACACAAATTCTACCAGTTTTATTAGGTTGAGAGTTAGTCAAAAAAGACCAGTTGCTCATGCAAGAAGAGAAAGCATTGTTTTCATTTATGGCTTTTATTTTGGTCTCCAAAATACCCATGACCTTAATTTCTTCTTTAACCAAAAATTTTCTCATTTCTTTTTGCCTAGAGGGATCATTGAACCCTCTAATATTCCAAGAAGCTATTTTTTTTTTTTTTTTTTGATGCCCAGAACACCCCCAAAGCCGGCCCCTTAGGAGTCGACTCTACAAGCCAAACTGGGGGGAGCTAGCCGCGCCACCTTAACCAGCGGACTCCCACTTTAGCAGCTAGGGGATTCGAAACCAGGTCTGTATGGAAGGGAGCAAACCTCCTTACCAACCCAGCTGGCCCCTCGGTGGTCCAAGAAGCTATTTTAAAAGACATGGATAACAAAAATTAACTCTCAACCTAAGATAACAAAGGTTACCTTTTTTTCTTCTGGCTTTTACCCTTGCCAGAAGATTTGCTGTTGGTAGAGCTCGCATGACCTGCAACAAGAGTGGCTTGTGGACTATCCTCAGAAGTAGCCAGATTCTGCACTTTCTCCAAAAGACCTGTATCCCCTGGGAGGGCTAACATGGTAATATCCAGCAGGTTCTATTTGATCCCTGCTAATCCATCCTCAGTGTTGGTAGCATTTGCTGGTGCAGAAATTAGATTGCCCAAAGAGAAATCCCAGCAAAGTCACATGAAGCAAGCACGATCAAAAACCATATGCCACGGACTAGGGAGTTGAAGTAACAGACAATAACCCCTCAGCAACAAACCAGTCCACAGCCAACAAAATCATGAAATCAATCATCACATCCCCCAGTCCCTTCCTTGGTAGATCACAAGCCTCAAACCCCACAGCAGTGTGACCAGCACTCCATGTCAGGCGTGGCAATACGATCAATTAGGACGGGTCACATGAAGACAAGAAGCGACCAGAAAACCGGTAGCTATCTTGGTAATGCAAGCCTGTGACTCAAGTGAGGGCATTAATGTGATTGGAGGTTGGTCTGGTCCAGCAGGCTATCCCTGATGAGGTTATTTGTTGGCCCGCCCATTCCAAGGCATGAGGGGTCTCGGTTCCTAGTGAGGGGGGCACTGCTCCAGGTTGGTTTCACATGCAGGTGGAAGGATTGCTAAGTAATTTACAAGTGTGTAATTTATAGGTGGAAGGATTGCTGAGGCTCTTGTTGCTGGAAGTATTGCTGAATTTACTGAGAATTTAGTGAGTAATTTACAAAGTAGCGAATACCTCCCGCTCTTGTTGGTTGATGGGTTTCGGGCTGGTGCTTCTCAAGTCCATTAATGTCTGCTGGGCCGTTCTCAATATGACAACCGCTTTTGTGTGTGTGTGTGTGTGTGTGTTTTTTTTTTTTTTTTTTTTTTTTTTTTTTTTTTTTTTTTTTTTTTTTTTAAACACTAGGGCCCAACATTTAATTTACATTTTCCTTTCCTTGGACAAATAATATCTGGTGTGTCACGCCCCACTTTTTATTACTCGAAGTATTACCAATTTCATTTACTTGATTCCATTTCATAGATAACATGCGAAAATAAATTTGTATATTCAACTCGTAGAAGTGAATAACACTTTGCTCTCCCAGGGGATACAGAACTTTTGGAAAAAGTGCAGAACCTAGCAACTGCTGAGGACAGTCCACAAGCCACTCTTGTTGCATGCCATACAAGTTCTACCACCAGCAAATCTTCTGGCAAGAAAAGCCAGAAGAAGAAAAAAAGGTAACCTTGCTATCCTGGGTTGAGAGTTAACTGTTTTTGTTTATCCCATGTCTTTTAAAATAGCTTCTTGGAATATTAGAGGGTTCAATGAATCCTCTAAGCAAAAAGAAATGAGAAATTTTTTGGTTAAAGAAGAAATTAAAGTTATGGGTATTTTGGAGACCAAAATAAAAGCTATTAATGAACACTCTGTCTTCTCATCTTGTATGAGTAATTGGTCTTTTTTGACAAACTCTCAACCTAATAAAACTGGTAGAATTTGTGTGCTATGGGATCCTCTTTTTTGTGATGTCACTTTGGTCAACCTGTCTGACCAACATATTCTTTGTGAAATAAAGGATTTATCTCAGGCCAAGGTTTTCAAAACTTGTTTTGTCTATGCCGAGAATTGTAGCATCTTGAGGGAAAAGTTTTTTGATCAAATGCTTATCCTTTCTATGCTATTTTCAGATGCCCCTCTCACCTTTCTTGGGGATTTTAATGCCATCAGATACAGTTTTGAAAAATTTGGGGGTTCTCTTTTGTGGAATAGTGAGAAAGAGGCTTTTAATTCTTATATTTTTAATGCTGAGCTTGTTGATCTTTCTTATGGTGGTTGTCAATTCACCTGGGCTAATAAGAGAACTAGGGGTGATTACATCGCCACTAAGATTGATAGAGTTTTGGTCAATGAATCTTGGATTGACCAATTCCCTGTCTCTAATGCAATGTTCCTCCCTTCTAGTGTCTCTGATCACTCTCCTATTGTTGTTACTGTCTCTGGTAAGACCCACTCTTTCAAAAAAACCCTTTAAATATTTTGATTTCTAGGCAAAGCATAAGGATTTTCTTCCTAAAGTTTCTCAGGACTGGAATCAATATATTAGGGGTGTCCCCATGTTTAGAGTTTGCCAGAAACTCCGCAGTCTTAAACCCATTCTTAAATCATTAAACAAAAAGGAGTTTAGTGACATCTCAACTAGAGTGTTAGCTTCTAAAGCTGAGCTGGAGTCTATCCAGTGGAAACTAGACAAACATCCCTGCAATAGCTCCTTCCAACTTCTTGAGAGGAGCTTATTCAAAAAGTATGTGGATCTTAGTGCTGTTGAGGAGAGCTTAGCTTATCAGAAGTCTAGAGTCCAATGGCTTGGTCTAGGAGACAAGAACAGTAAGTTTTTCTTTAGATCTGTGATGAGTAATATAAATAGGGGAAAAATTCTTAATGTTGAGATGGCTGATGGTAGGGCCTCTTCCAAGCCTGAGGAAATTCATGAAGCTTTTATAGAGTATTTTTCCAAACTCTTTGGTAGTCCTTCGCAAAATCAATATGGTGGTACCAATAGAGTTCAAAATCTGATCAAAGCCAGAGTCACTCCTGATCAAGCCATTAAGTTGGCTAGTCCTATCTCTGATAAGGAGATCAAGGATGTTTTTTGGTCCTTAAAAGCTAATAAGGCCCTTGGTCCTGATGGTTATTCAGCTAGTTTTTTTAAAAGTACTTGGAGTATTGTTGGGAAAGAAGTTACCCAGGCTATAAGAGCCTTCTTTGAATCTGGGAAACTTCTGTTTGAAATCAACAATACTACAATTGCGATCATTCCGAAAATTCCTAATCCGGTGAAAGTTGGTGACTATAGACCTATCTCTTGCTGCAACACTATTTATAAGTGTATTGCTAAGATTCTTGCTAATAGAATTAAAGAGGTTCTCCCTGACCTTATTGATCCTGTGCAATCTGCTTTTGTGCATGGTAGGAGAATTTCGGATAATATCTTTCTTTCAAAAGAGATTATGAGAGGCTATCATAGAAGCTCTCCTGTTCCTAAATGTGCCATGAAAGTAGATATTATGAAGGCCTATGATACTGTTAAATGGGAGTTTATTATAGATATTCTTAGTGCCATGGGTTTTCTCCACACTAAATCTTCTTTCGACCAAGCTGGCGACAAAACTATTTAGTCGGGAAAACTTTTTGGCAACTAAAAATCTGACTTTTGGCGACTAAAGGTTTAGTCGCCAAAAGTGTAATTTCTTGTAATGTATGTACTTTTAGTTGTCATTTTGAGATATTTGGTTATACCTTAATCAAACATATTATCACTAGTACAGTATTAGTATATAACTCAATTCAACAATATTGTAAAGACCCCATCCATATTCATCAAGAGTAATAGTTTGACTTCAAGTTCTTATTCAGAAAACTGGATAACAAGTTGCAAAAATTAGGGGTTTTTTGTTGGGTAGAACACAGGTATGGGCTATTTGTCTGTATCCATTCACCCTCCATCCTCTCCCATAAGAATTCTTGATTATCCAGTAATACTTCTTGTATTTCTCGTCATAGCCAAATCCTACAATGAGGACGGCATGCTTACCAATCCTCCCTTTCTCACATCTCAGATAATTTTTGGACCCTTCATAAATGCCCTGTATATAATAACAAAAGAAAAGGAAAAAAAACAGAGAAATTTTTTTGTAAATAGTATTTAATGATATTATATAATAAAAATTAAATAAATTTACCCCTTTGAGATCACTGAATTCTTGAGTCATGAGTACTCCTCCCGCCACCGGCTGCTGCTTCATTGCCTTGAGAATTTGTGTTTCATTCGTAGGATCTATCGTAATAAGCTCACTAATGCGTATTGAACCTAACTTCTAATAAAAAATAAAAATTAGGTTAAGTGTTAAATTCATATAATATATATATATATATATATTAAAATATAAAGTTTATTACCTCCTGTTCATTCTTAGGTCTGCAGCAACATTTAGTTCCAACAAAAGGATATTCGCTTTCCATTCTAACTCCATTTGCTTCGATATAATTAAAAGCCTTTTTCGGGGAAAATGTGTAACATAGTGTGTCTTCTTCCATGCAGCAATCTAAGAGCTCTTAGGAGGAAAGTTCAGGGAGATCTTGTTTGCATATAATGCTAAAACCTCCTGCAACAGCTTCAGCAGCAACAATTGCCCAACACATGTCTAAGAAAAAATAATATATAACCTTAGCAACTATATCCAACTAATTCATTAACATCTCAAATTGTAAAGCTTTAATGAATAAATAAGTTAAATTCCATAACTGCATGGCCATAACTGCACTCCTTGCACTTTTCTCCCTACTGGTGGGTCTGATGATGTTAGTTGGTGTCTGCTAATAATGGCAAATTCACTATCCAACCCACTTGGAATTCATTAAGGAAACACTATGATCCTGTGAATTGGTCTAATTTAATTTGGGATCCTCATAATATCCCTACAGTGAGTTTTGTGGCGTGGATGGCTATTATTGGCAGACTGAACACTGGGGACAGGTTGCAACTCTTTGGTGTGACCCAATCTGCTGAGTGTGTATTCTGTCAGCACTTTTGTGAAGACCATAACCACCCTTTCTTTGTTTGTCCATTCTCGGAAAGGGTGTGGTCCTGCATTAAAGGTAAAATTAATGTTGATTGGCCATCTCTCCATTGGGATGATTTGGTCCAGCTCATAGCCAAATCTGTGAAAGGGCAATCCTTAGGGACTATTATTACAAAGCTTGCCTTTACTTGTACTGTGTACCAGTTGTGGCTAGCTAGGAATAATAGAGTGTTTAGCAAGGATATGGTACCTGAAGAGGTTGTTATAAAGTGTATTGTGGATATGGTTAGATTCAGGGTAATGCATATTACCAATCTGAAACCTCACCAAACTAACAGATGGTATCTTATTTCATGGAGATTACCTCATACTATGTTGAAGCCTGCTGCTACTGATGTGAGTAATGAGAGTTCATAAAATGTGGGTTGAGTGAAGGTTGGCTACTATTTATGTTGACGAAATTGTCCGTTTACACGGAGTTCCGGTATCTATTGTGTCGGATAGAGATCCGAAATTTGTATCTAGGTTGTGGAAGAGTTTGCAGGAAGCTATGGGAACAGAACTAAGGTTGAGTACTGCATTCCACCCACAGACAGATGGGCAGTCAGAACGAACGATACAAACTTTGGAAGATATGCTTCGCATGTGTGCTTTGGATTTTCAGGGGAGTTGGGAAGATTATTTGCCACTTGCAGAATTTGCCTATAATAATAGCTTCCACTCCAGCATCGGTATGGCACCATACGAGGCTTTGTATGGTAGGAGGTGTAGATCACCTATTTGTTGGACAGAGGTCGGGGATAGAGCTTTGCTTGGGCTCAAAATTATGCAAGACACTTCTGAGAAAATCAAAGTTATTCGGCAAAGGCTCAAACAGCTCAAGACCGGCAAAAGAATTATGCAGACATTCGGAGAAGACCTCTGTAGGGGTTACCTCCGAGACCCGTTCGAGCAAATCCATAATGTGCTTCATGTGTCGATGTTGAGGGGTTCCCTCTGAGACCCGTTACATGTGATTGATTATCACCGGGTTGCTATTGATGAAAATATGGAATATGCTGAATGGCCGGAACGAATTGTTGATTGGCAAGTGAAACAATTGAGAAACAAGTCCATCCCAATGGTGAAAGTGGAATGGAAAGAACACTATGGGACGGATGCTACATGGGAAAAAGAGGAGGAAATGCGTCTACGCTATCCACATTTGTTTCCCGACGAAGGTAAATTAAGTTTGGAGGACCAAACTTCCTAAAGGGGGGAAGACTGTGATACGCCGTTTCGTAGTATGCTAATTGGGCCTTAATTTGAGTATGTTTATGTGTTTAGCATGATTTTATGTGAAAATATGCTTTCGAAATTGTGAAAATATGTGATTTTGAATTTTATCTGTTCACCATAGGAATACCTGTTTGAATAATCTGCTTTGGAAATTAAATTGAGGGCCTTAACGGCCACAGGACCCAAAATCGATTACGCCACTGTGATTGACATAATTTTTAATGCTACATGGGAATCAATTTAATTGAAAAATTGATTCGGACCAGATTAAGTTGATTAAATTGGTAAATTGGTACCCAAGTATTTATTATTATTATTATTATTATTATTATGAGTTAGTGGGAATTGTTGGGTAAGGGCACTACACTTCCCATTCTCTCTTATGTATTCATTTTGGCTTATCAAACCTTGAGAAAAGGAGGAGAGTCGGCTGTAGAGAGGGAGAGAGGAGAGAATTGTGCAGATTGTAGCTTAAAGCTTGGGAACCTTGAAGATAATCCAAGAATTGTTCCATAGAGCTTCCACGCAATAGAAAGATTTTTTTTTATTGGATCAGACCAATACATATAAATGAAGTAGAGAACTTGTATCGTTTTTGGATCAAGTGGTGATTGTTTTAACTATCTTCCTGCCCATTTTCAAACCTTTGATATTCCAAACTTGCTGCTGCCTTCAAGTCCTGCCCTCAACTTTAAACCTTTGATATCCAACAGTTGTCACATCCTTCATGAGTTCTTACATTATTGCATTAGTTTCTCACATCAACTGTTTCTCGAAAGTATTCAAACATTTTTCGATAAAGTATTTATATCCTGCTTGATAGTACATCCATTAGTTCTTCCAAAAATGAGCTTGGTGTCTTTGGCCAATGCTCTGTATGGCTCCTTGTTGGATCAGCTCAATCGCCTCACTTCAATCTCTAGTTTTTTGTCCAAGACCTTTTCTTTTCATTTTTTTTCTTTTTATTTTTTTTGGATTCATAGGAAAAGAAATACAAGAAAGGAACTACAACAACATCACAAAATAAAAACAAAGGACACTAGGGATCCTTACACAAGAAGCTCCTAACATGTCTGCCACCAGTAGAATTATTATTTATTTTTATTTTTATTTTTATTCAGAAGAAATAAGAACAAAACTACAAGCAAACAAGGGACCCAACAGAGGGAGCCCAGCGAAACAAATCTCTAGGACCTAGTAGCACTGGCACATGAGGCCCCAACAATATCTGCAACTAGCAGATTTACAATCTCAACTGGGAGGTCATCAAAAGCTACCAAATCTTCTGGATGATTGGCACCCATATTTGCAAGCTTATCTGCGCACATATTGCCTTCTCTAAGGATGTGGCCGATGGTGCAATTGCATCTGTGCATAAAAAATTTTGTATCTTCAAGCAAGCCTCTGTATGGAAAGTGAGAGGAGGTGCCACTAGCCGACTTGTAATTTCACCAAGGGGGGGTCATCTAGAACAACTAGATTGTCTTGGTGGTTCACTCCTAAGTTAGCTAACCCATTTGCATTCTTGTTTCCTTCTCTTGGAATATGGATGATGGAGCAGTTGCACCTACGCAGTATAGAAATTTAATATCCTCTAGTAATGCTCTTTGGTGAAAGTTGGCAGGGGCATCTCTATTGGCTAGCAGCACCACTTGCTCTGAGTCTGTCTCAATGAGGGTGTATTTCTTTTTTTTGGGTGGATAAGTCATAAAATAAAAGACAAAAAACTTACACCACTACAAGGAGCATACCCCAGGCCCTAAACAAGCACTATACAAGGAACAAAGATAAAACCATGAAAACCTAGTCAACCCAGTATAAACTATTTAACAAAGCATACCTAAACGGACAAATGAAAGGAAAAAACAAAACACAAAATTAAGCTAGAAAACCAAAGCATAATAGCAAGTAACCCAAAATGTGTTCATGGGCCGCATGCAAATTTGATGAGGAGCATGAACACACCCAATAGCTAAGGAGCAAGCAACTAGAAATAAACACAAAACTTTGAAACCCCGTGCACATCCCGCACGGGTAAGCCAACTACCAAAACAACTTAAATAAAACAAGCATAAAAGAAATAATTTCTTCACACAAGAGGCGCCTATAGTAGCCATCAACACGAACACAGCCAGCTCCAAGCTTCGAACGAACCCAAACTGTATACCAAACCAGGTAGCACCATCCAAGGAGATACTTTGCTGCCATCCCATGCATCTCAAACAGATTTTAAACATTATAATAAACCCTGTCACCAGCAGATAACAAAACAAGATCAATTGCTCCACAATCAAGTAGCATTCAAGAAGCAATAACAGTTTACATATTACACCACACATATAGATGCTCACTACACTCAACCCACAATTATATATGCTCACATCACTCGGAAAACAATGCTCCATATACCTGCAAAAGAAAGAGATACAGGAAATATATAAAAACATGTTAGTTTCACTCAATGTGGCTAGTGATTTTAGGTTAAGTGATTTTTTATTCCTCACACTATACTCAACCCTTAGAGTATAAGGCACACACTCAAACTTCTGCTTCCCTGTGATCCAAGTACTTACATCAATAACAAACATTAGGAAACCCCACAGTGTATATGCTAACCATCACTCAACCCACAGTTTGTGAACTCTCATTCCTCACATCAGTTGCAGCAAGCTTCAACATAGTAGGAGGTAATATCCATGAGCTTAGATACAATCTGTTAGTATGGTGAGACTTCAAATTGGTAATATGCATTACCCTGAATCTAACCATGTCCACAGTACACTTTGTAATCACCTCTTCAGGGACCATATCCTTACTAAAAACTCTATTATTCCTAGCAATCCATATCTGGTACACAGTACAAGTAAATGCAAGCTTGGTAATAATAGTCCCTAAAGACTTTCCTTTCACAGATTTAGCAATAAGCTAGATCAAGTCATTCCAATGGATAGATGGCCAATCAACATTTATTTTACTTTTAATGCAGGACCACACCCTTTCAGAGAATGGACACTCAAAGAAAAGGTGGTTGTGGTCTTCACATGGATGTTGACAGAAAGCACACTCAGCAGATTGAGTCACACCAAAGATTTTCAATCTTTCTCCTATGTTCAATCTGCCAAGAATAGCCATCCACACCACAAAACTCACTTTAGGGATATTATGAGAACCCCAAATAATTTTAGACCAGTTCACTTGATCAAAATGTTTTCGTAAGGAATGCCAAGTGGACTGAATAGTGAATTTGCCATTAGCAGGAGGACACCAACTAACATCATCAGACCCACCAGTAGGGAGGAAAGTGGAAGGAGTGTTATCAATGAGATCCATAAGCACCCATGAGGATGGAAAAGGCCATCTCCAAGTAGTACCCTCCACAATCTCACTAACCTTAGTATCTATACCTAGTGCAGAATCATACACAATTCTAACCCCAAATCTATCCCACAAAGACCCCATAGGGTGCCAATTATCAAACCATAAGAATACCCTGGAACCATCACCTACCCTATGTTTGATTAAAGGGTAAATGACAAATTTAAGAGAGAGAATTTTCCTCCAAATCCAGGAGGGGTCATTTGGCACCCTAACTCTCCAAAAACTTTTACTTTTGAGGATATAAGACTTAACCCAAAGGCACCACATAGATTGCTCACCCCCAGAGAAGAGGAACCAGACATGCTTAGCAATAGCAGCCTTATTCCACACAGTGAGAGACTTAAAACCCAAGCCCCCTTCATTTTTAGGAGAACACATTCTATCCCAAGACACCTTAGCCCCATATTTCTTTAGCTCATAGCCAGACCAGAAGAATGCTCTAAATAGACTCTCTATGGATTGAATGACCTTCTTTGGAAGGATGAACAAAGAGGTCCAGTACACTTGCATAGAGAAGAGAACAGATTGGATCGATTGAGCTCTGCCAGCATAAGTGAGACACTTATTTGTCCAGCTTTTAATTCTCTTTGTTATTCTCTCCACAAGTTGATCACAGTCAGTGGCCTTAAGTTTTGTAGAGACTAAGGGAACCCCTAAGTATCTCACAGGTAAAGTGCCTTCACTGAAGTTACAAACCCGAAGGATCTCATCTCTTAACTTCTTTTCACAACCAGAGAAGAAAATGTGACTCTTATTAGGGCTAGGGGACAGCCCAGACAAATTCTTAAATTCTTCTAGACCAGTTTTGATGGACTAGACAGTGAACACATCCCCATTACAGAAGATCATCAAATCATCTGCAAAGCATAAATTTACAATCTTTGTTTTATTACATCTCCAATGGAATTTGAAATCAGGATGAGAAGCCTTCTCAGCCAAAATTCTGGATAGAATCTCCATGACAATAACGAAGAGATAAGGGACATAGGGTCACCTTGCCTCAACCCTCTCTCCCCCCTAAAATAACCATGCAGACTCCCATTAATGCAAATGGAATATATGGGACTAGTCATACAAGCTTTTATCCAAAGGATAATATTAGGGGGGAACCCCATTGCTGTTAAGACATCTAGAACAAATCCCATCTAACATTATCATATGCTTTCATAATATCCACTTTCATGGTACACCTGGGAGAGGGTGAAGATTTATGATAGCCCCTCATAAGCTCTTGTGAAAGGAAAATATTATCAGCAATTCTCCTTCCGGTGACAAAAGCTGATCGGACAGGATCAATGAGATCATGAAGAACAATTTTAATCCTATCAGCTATGATCTTAGAAATACACTTGTACAACGTGTTGCAACAAGAAATAGGTCTAAAGTCCCCCACTTTTTCAGCATTGGGGATCTTAGGAATAAGAGCAATGGAGGTGCTATTCAATTCCTGAAGAAGCTCACCCGATGTAAAAAAAGATTTGATTGCTTCAACAACCTCTTTCCCCACAACATCCCAGGCTTTATTCACCAAAAAAAAAAATAAAAAAAATCCCAGGCTTTCAGAAAAAAAACCCGCAGAATAACCATCAGGGCCAGGGGCCTTGTTAGCTTTTAGAGACCTGAAAGCATCAATGATCTCCTTATCAGTAACCTCCCTAGCAAGATTTTGATATTGAGCTTCAGACACTGACACCACATAGATTTTGATAGGATTTCACCCACTGACACCACATAGATTTTTTACCTCCAGAAAACAAAAACCAAATGTGCTTAGCAATAGCAGCCCTATTCCAAGTATCCAAAGATTTTAAGCCAAGACCCCCCTCATTTTTAGGAGCACACACTTTATCCCACACAATTTTGGCACTGTGATTATTAAGCTCACTACCAAACCAAAGGAATGCTCTAAGAATGCTATCCATCTCCCTAATAACCTTCTTAGGGAGAATGAACAGTGAAGCCTAGTACACTTGCATGGAAAAGAGAATGGATTGGATAAGCTGGCTTCTACCAACACAAGAAAGGACTCTGTTGGTCCAGTTCTTCACCTTTTTAGTAATCCTATCAATGAGTTGGGTACAATCAGAAGCTTTCAATTTAGTAGTGATCAGGGGAACACTGAGATACTTGACAGGAAGGGTGCCTTCTCTAAACTTAGCAACCTCGAGAATAGCATCTCTTAACTCCGTACTACAACCTGAAAAGTAGATGTTACTCTTGCTAGAACTAGGAGTAAGGCCAGAAAGTTTAGAGAACTCCTCAAGGCCTTCCATAATTAATTTTACAGTGGGCACATCTCCTCTAGTAAAGATCATGAGATCATCAGCAAAGCAAAGATTGACAATCTTAGTCTTCTTACATTTCCAATGAAACTTGAAAAGCGGGTAAGAAGACTTCTTAGCAAAAATTCTAGCAAGGATCTCCATGGCCAAGACAAACAGATATGGAGACATTGGATCATCTTGTCTCAGCCCTTTAGAACTTTAAAATAGCCATGAAGGCTACCATTGATACAAATAGAGAACGAGGGGCTAGTGATGCAAGCCTGAATCCAGGAGATCATGACAGGGGGGGAAAGCCATGACCTTAACGATATCGATAATGAATTCCCATCTGACACTATCATAAGCCTTCATAATATCCACTTTCATAGCACACTTGAGAGTGGGAGACTTCCTATGGTACCCTTTCATAAGCTCTTGGGATAGAAAGACATTATCAGATATTCTCCTACCCTGGACAAAAGCTGACTGGACAGGATCAATAAGATCAGGAAGAACAATTTTGATCCTATTTGCAATGATCTTGCCAATACATTTGTAAATAGTATTGCAACAAGAAATAGGTCTAAAATCCCCCAATTTCACAGGATTAGGAACCTTGGGAATAAGAGCAATAATGGTACTGTTAATTTCAGAGAGAAGTCTACTAGTTTCAAAGAAGGTTCTAATAGCCTGAGTAAACTCCCTACCCACAATATCCTAAGAGCTTCTAAAGAAACCAACAGAGAAGCCATCAGGGCCAGGGGCCTTATTGGCTTTGAGAGACCAAAATGTGTCCTTGATCTCTTTATCAGTAACAGGGCTGGCAAGTAGTAAGGCTTGATCCTTAGAGATTTTAGACTTAACAAGAGCCTTGATTCTATCATAACCATTATAATGGTCATCAATAGGAGTACCAAATAAACCTGAAAAGAAGTTTGTAAAAGCATTTTGGATGTCCTTAGGTTTGGAAGAACTATTGCCATCCGCCATCTCAATGCTCAAAATTTTACCCCTATTGATGTTACTCTTAATATTTTTGAAGAAAAAGCTATTGTTTCTATCACTTTGACTAAGCCACTGAACTCTAGATTTTTGGTGGGCCAAATTCTCTTCAACAGCCAGGAGATCAACATACTATTTATAGAGAGTCCTCTCAAGATTTTGCAAATCAACATTGCTAGGATCCCTATCCAACTTCCATTGAGCAGAGTTAAGCTCAGACCTAATAGTTTGGACTCTAGTGGAAATGTCACTAAAATCCTTCTTCTTGGCCTTAAGTAGGAACCCCATGAATATATTGATTCCAGATTCTAGATACAGCAGGACCAAAGTCCTCATAATTAGTGTCATGACCCGAACCCGCCCCTATGGGTTAAGGACATAATCGGCCAGTAATCGAGGGATTACCTACGGCCTCAAACCAAACCAAACATAACTCAACATAGTAAAAGGGCCAAACGGAAGCAAAATTTAAAACTTTGTCCATAGAGCTGTGCTTACATGGCACATCATAACAAACCACTCATATACATGTTAACAACTCACATCATAATATGTACTAACACAAAGCTCTGTACATACAGGATCATTCAGTCTAGGTCAGCCAATCAAAACTATATACAAACATAAACTAAAATCCTCGCCAACATGACAAAATAAACAAGATGGCAAAAAGGGCGAAGACGAGTCTCGTGCGTGAGACGTGTGGGCTGACTCTTCAAAACCTTGGTTGTTCCACACAAACTTCACTGAGGCTGGGTTTGGACCTCCCTTGGTTCACCTACAGACACATGAATGAGCGTGAGCGATAGCCCAGTGAATAATATCAAATAAAAAAGATACATTGGAACAATATACATCGAACGGCCTTAGGCCCAACTCTTATTTCTATTTAATACATACATATATCAATTGACTGCAATTCCAAACACATCGGATGGCCTCGGGCCCAATCTATTTGTGTCAAACTGGCCCTTGGCCCGTTTGTCTTTCATTCATGTCAAACTAGCCTTTCGCCCAATTCATTCCATCATTCGGATCATACTGGCCTCTGGCCCATTCTTTCTATCATTCAAATCATACTGGCCTCTGGCCTATTCATTTATCATTCAGATCATACTGGTCTCTGGCCCATTCATTTATCATTCAGATCATACTGGCCTTTGGCCCATTCATTTTATCATTCAGATCATACTGGCCTCTGGCCCATTCATTTATCATTCAGATCATACTGGCCTCTGGCCCATTCATTTAAGCATAGCAAACATTGTCCAGCAATCGAATTAACGAACTTATAAAACTTACATAGAAGTAAGCAATTGGATAATAACATATTTTAGATATCTTCGTTAAGATATTACTCACAGTGATCGGTTGGTTGATTTGCCCTGGAGCTTGACCCTACACATCATATAACACATATGGGTCACAAACGATTCAATCCATTCTTAATTCACATATTCCTTTTTAGGCTTCTTTCTTATCCTTCGAACTCATTTACAATGCTCAATGTATGCCTAAGAGTACTTAGAAGTGAAAGAGAACAGAAAATGAAACACAGAAGCCCTTTTCAAAATTTTAGAAAACAGGGTCCCCGCTCGAGCGCGGACTTCCCCGCTCGAGCGGACCCATGAGGTCTGCAAAAGTACTGGTTATGCCATTTTTACCCTCGATCGTGAATTCTGGCGCTCAAGTGGAAGGCCTCACTACATGGCTCCCCGCTCAAGCGTGAACTTCCCCGCTCGAGTGGATGTCATGTCTGCAAAAATATGCTGGGAGCTCGTATTTTACACTCGAGCGGCGGATTCCCACTCAAGCGGACACCATAATTTCTAGATTTTCCAGAACTGTTCTTGAGCTCAAATTCAACATTCAAAGGTTCCAAAGCTCGAATTAAGGTACCAAAATGGAGAAACACAACATATAGCATGAGTACACAAACAATATAGAGCCAATCTTCAAAATTAATCAACATTTCTTTTGTATAATTCAAACTCATGTCTTCAAACCTCATACAAGCTCCGTATCTTTAATTATTCAAACATGCATGCTAATTTTGACTTCATTTCTATTCCAAATGATGCAAATGGTGTTCATTGTTATGGAACTCAACGAAAACATGCTTGCATGTATGATTTTTAACACTCGTTTTTCCATATTCAACTTAATACATGCTTGATTATGCAAAATCATGGTGATCTTATACATGCATGTGACTTTGCTGGCTTCATGTGACTTTGCTGGGATTTCTCATAGGGTAGATTTTATCCTCCGTCACGGCTTTGGTTCAGTGGCTTGGATGTCAAGGCTGTGAGGAGTGGGATGCTTATTGGATTCCATGTTTTATCTGCAGTAGAGACTGGGGGCTTGTGGGGTTGATTATCATCTTTGTTTCGGCTTGGGGGTTGTTGCTTTGTTAGTGTGTTTGTTTTGTTTATTAGCTTTGTGGTGTTTTATGTTTATCTTTGCCCATATATCCATCTCAAGTTCCCATCTATTATCTCTGATGGTAGGGGTTACTTGAGGACAATTTGGATATATGGGCAAAGTTGGGTTATTGTGTTTTCTGTTTCTTGTTTACCGCCCCTTTCTTAGGGGGGTGCAGTGGTAGTTTTTGTTGGTTATATTTATTTATTTTATTATTTGTTGTTGGGCGTGCTTGGTTGCCCCTTGTAAACTTGTAAATTTTCATTGTCTTTGTTTTATGACTTACTTACCCAAATAATAATAATAATAATAATAATAATAATAATAATAATAATAATAATAATAATTTATAATGAAAAAAATGAAAAAAATAATTTATAATGAAAAAAATGAAAATAAGCCATTAATTGACACTAGTTAATTTATAATGAAAAGAGAGGCTCTGCTTTCTTCCCCTAGCCATTAAGTGGCCAAGTTTACCCTTTTTTTTTTTTTTTTTTTCTCTCTAACTTTGTCCGTACTTCTCCATCCTTCTCTATTTTGTTTTAGGAACTAATTAGCTTAGGACAGTAATTGTTTCATTAGCTTAAGTGGCCAAGTTTAACTCAATCTAACCTTGCTTAGACTCTAAGAATATAGCGATCCCGGTTTTTGCCCCGACCTTCTTTGTGTCCACGACTTGGGTTCCATGGTTGAATATCGTATCCTTGTCTTGTTATTCCCTTTTAATTCTTTGAAATTGAGTTTTGGGTCGTGTTGAGTGAGTTTGGAACATGTTGGTGATGAGTTGGTACAAATGGTTACTGCCCAGGTTTTGGTTCCTTTCGCTCAAGCGAGGCTTTTTGCGCTCGAGCGAGCCTTGGGTATTTGCTTCTTCGCTCGAGCGAGGATTGAGGGTCCTCAGGTTTCTTTCTTAGACGCAGCTTTCGCTCGAGCGAGACGTGTGCTATTTGTTCCTTTGCTCGAGCGAGAACTCTTGCACTCGAGCGTGCGTCTACGTTGGTGGCAGACTTGAAGCTTTGCATTGTATGCTCGAGCAACGCTTGAGCTCGAGCGAGGCCACTTGTTGTGTCCGGTTGCTCAAGTGACGACTCCTTCGCTCGAGCGAGCCTTGCATATATCAGTTCGCAGCAGCGTGATTTTATATGCGTTGGTCGCTTCTCATCTTCATGTGGGAGGATAGCTATCGGTTTTCTGGTCGCTTCTTGTCTTCACGTGACCCGCCCTAATTGATCGTATTGCCATGCTTGACATGGAGTGAAGGGCACACTGCCGTGGGGTTTGAGGCTTGTGATCTACCAAGGAAGGGACTGGGGGATGTGATGATTGCTCTCATGATTCTGTTGGCTGTGTATTGGTTTGTTGCTGTGGGGCTATTGTTTTTTCACTTCAACTCCCTAGACTGTGGCTTTTGATTACTGATCGTGCTAGCTTCATGTGACTTTGTTTGGATTTCTCGTGGGGTAGATTTTTTCCTCCGTCTCGGCTTTGGTTAAGTGGCTTGGATGTCACAGCTGTGATGAGTGGGACGTTTATTGGATTCCATGTTTTGTCTACAGTAGAGACTGGGAGCATGTAGGGTTGGTTATCATTTTTGTTTCGGATTGAGGGTTGTTGCTTTGTGAGTGTGTCAATTGTGTTTTTTAAGCTATATAGTATTTTTTTTTTTTTTAATCTTTGCCCATATATCCACCTCAAGTTCCCATCTATTATCTCTGACGATAAGGGTTACTTGGGGACAAAAATGATATATGGGCAGAGCTGGGTTATTATGTCTTCAGTTGTTTTTGTTAATCCCTCCTTTCTTAGGGGGGTGCAGTGGTAGTTTATGTTTGGCTATGTTAGTTTTTTTATTTGCTGTTGGGCGTGCCTGGGGTATGCCCCTTGTAAACTTGTAAATTTCATTGTCTTTAATTTATGACTTGCTTACCCAAAAAAAAAAAACTTTTTGATCTTTTCTTCACTCAAAACCCTAATCCGGCTACCTCTCTCTCTAAAACACCCACTCTCTCTACAAACACTCCTTGATTTAGAGTCCTCCTACCCTACTCCCTTTGTTAAAAAGCTAGAGTTTGGCGTGGGCTTCCTTTTGATCCGAAAAAGTTCAAGTTTGGAGCATCTTCAAGTTTCTCCTTCTTCCTCTTTGAGCTTCTCCATTTGAGGTAGGGATGTTCTACTCTTTATTATGAGTTTTAACCTAGATGTGTGTCATCTTTACATAAATGGTGGAGTTGGGAAGTTTGGATGAAGTTAGGGTTTGGGATTGAATTTGTGAAAGAGGGGTTTTCTGTTTTGGACTCCATATGTGTATGTGAGGTCTTGACAATGGGGTTATTTGTGTATAATGAGTGAAATTTAGCCTTGGGTGCAATATTTGGCAAAGGGGGAAAAATGCCCTAGTTTGAATAAAATAAGCTATTTTGTATAAATAATGAAATCAATGTGGAATTATGAAATTGGGGGAATATGTGATTAAAATGGTGTAGTTGGATTGATAAATCACTCACCTATGGAAAATTTGATAAATTATCTATTGATAGATTTATATTTATGTTTAGAAATATCTGTTTTGGGTTATCGGTAGAGAATAGCTGTGATTGTTGTAGAAAATGCATGAGGATTAGGAAAATCGAAACTAATCAATTGAATTATGTCATTTAATATGACAGTTTGAGTAAACCATTGAATATATGAATTGATGAGTCATTGTATATGACGTGTTTAAATACATTGTATATGTATCATTGAATGGGAGGAGATAGGGAATGTACTCCATTGTTTGGGTGGAGATAGGAGATGGACTCCATTGATAATTAAGTTGGCCGGAGTGTCCAGGGTGGAAGTCTCGAAACCTTATTTATTTATGGGTGTCGGTTCCCTCGGATGTAGTTCCGTAAAATGGCAAGAAATAGAAGTGTTGGATTGATGAATGTAGTGAATTGTGAATCATTGAGTTGTAGTCTCATTTTGGTTGTTTGATAATAATGAATTTGGTTAATTGATTTTATCCGAAATGGAAGAATGGAAATGAGTTGAGTTATTGATTGAATGAACATGAAAAGAATATGTGTTGGTCAAGGATGTTGCACATTTATCTGATACACATGTTTTAGTTAATCCTCATATACTGTTTAGCATATCTATACTGGGTTTTGGCTCACCCTACTTGGGAAACCATTTTTGAGGTACAGGTGACATGCCGCCTCCAAGGACTTAGCTTGGGAGGTTTAGGGGCTGAAGGCTCCGTTTTAGTGTGATGTTATGTGCTTATGTGATAACATGCTTATGTGACTATTTCGGTATGAGATTTATTTTCTAGGATGTAGATCGAGTCTATGGGTTTCTGGGAGTCCTGTTGGAAAGGCACTTGATCACTGCTGTTTCTAACTAGAACTCTAGCAACGCCACGGGATGGTCATTATCCGAAAATGAAATTCATGTGTGTTTATTTTTTTGGGTGAATAAGACATAGATAAAAGAAAAACGGAGAATACAAAACTACAAGGGGCATGCCCCAGGACCTAATAGAAACTATACATGAGAGAGACCACAGAGGCAACTAACCCCACGCAGCCAAGCCAAAACTAAACAAAACAAAGCAACGCCATAGTGTAAACAGCCAGCAATAGACAAAACGAATAGCAAAATAACAAGCTAACCACAAGATCCAAAATATGTTCATAGGCCACATTCTTTCGGATGAGGGCCATGAACACACCAGCGAGATCAAGAAAGTAACCCTGTGAAACTGTAAAGCTACAAAACCATGCACAACCCGCATGGATAGGCCAACCAACGAGAGTCCACTGTAAACCGTCTAATAAAACGAAGCAAACAACGTTTAAATAAATTAAAATAAAGACAACTTCTTTCCAAACGGCGCTTCGAGCAGCCATCACCAAGAAACAACCAGCCCGAATATCCAACAAGCAGGAAATCTGGGCTTCACCACCACAGCAATCATCAGAGGAGGGCCAGATCCGCCACCCCATGCAACCCAAGAAAAGCTTAAACATTGTAATACACCACCACTCAGATTTTGCTTCCTTAACCTGCATATAAAAAGATACACTATATATAAACATTAGCAGGATAGCTGGAATGGAAGTCAGAAATAAAACACTCAATATAGGTACACAAGTCACTCGGCCCTCAATATATAAACTCACACCACTCAAAGATTGCTTCCTTAGCCTGCACATAAAAATAATATATAGAATCCGTAGCTCAAAGAATTTTCCGGGCTAAATCACTCAACCCAACTGTGAAAGGAAAATATATATAGACCTCACAACACTCAACCCTCAAATAGCATCAATGAATCCTCATATGACTCCAAGCAGAACCTGCACAAGACCAAACTATTAGCCCACTCTTTTATGCTCACTTCCACTCAACCCTTATGTAGAGGAACTCACACCCCTCAGCAGCCCTCCCACATTAGCAACATGGGGCTTTAGCAAAGTCTCTGACAAATTCCATTTAGCAAGAAACCAACTATCACCTGCAAATCTTGGCAAATTCTTAATGGACATCATTCTGTTTCTAACCATCTGAGTAATAGATTTAATAACCACTTCCTCCGGTTTAAACTCTTTGTTAAAAATGCGGTTATTTCTCTCAATCCAGATATAGTAAACAGAACACAATAATGCATTGCTAATGATATTTGCTCTCAAAGAATTACCTCTAGCCTCTCTAGATGCAAATGTGACAATGTTAGGCCAGTCGAAATCAGGCCAATTTATGTTACACATAGCCTCAATAGCCCACCAAACCCTGCTGGCAAAAATGCACTTAAAAAATAGATGAGAATGACTCTCCCCAGGATTGAGGCAGAAGGGGCATTGAGAGTGAGGAGCCAAACCAAACATATTTAACCTATCACCAGTATATAGTCTATTGTGGATAGCCACCCAAACTATAAAGCTGACTTTAGGAATCCTATGAGGGCCCCAAATAAGCTTGTGCCAGTTCACTTTGGTGAATCTGTGTCTCCAATGGTTCCAAGCAGACTGGATAGAAAATTGACCATTAGGATTAAGTCTCCAAACAGATTGATCATGGTGTGAAGGATCAGGCCTACAACTTACAGGGGTAGAGGAGATCAACTCCTGGATTTCCCAAGAGTTAGCAATGGGCCACTTCCAAGAATGACCCTCAATGATTTGGCTAACTTTAGCCTCACAGTTAAGGCAAGAGTCATACATAATTCTATCCCCGTATTTGTTCCATAGAGGACCAAGGGGATGCCAGTTATCATACCAAAGGACAATGGATTCCCCACTGCCAACTTTGTGAGTAATCAGAGGGGCCATCCAATCCCTAAGAGACAGTATCTTTCTCCACAAAAAAAAAAAAAGATCACTGGGCATTTTAACTCTCCAAAAGCTCTTCCCCTTAAGTAAATAGGACTTAACCCATTGACACCACATAGACTCCTTACCCCCCGAGAATAAGAACCAAATATGCTTAGCAATGGCAGCTTTATTCCAAATATCTAAGGATTTGAATCCTAGACCTCCCTCATTTTTAGGAGCACACAAAGACTCCCAAGCAATTTTGGCACTATGAGTTTTAAGCTCACTACCAGACCAAAGAAAAGCTCACAGAATACTCTCAATCTCCTTTATGATCTTTTTAGACAGGATAAAGAGAGAAGACCAGTACACTTGCATTGAAAACATGATGGACTGGATAAGTTGGCTTCTACCAGCATAAGATAAAGCTCTATTCGTCCAACACTTCACTCTGTTTGTAATCTTTTCTGTGAGGGGAACACAGTCCGAGGCCCTCAGCTTAGTTGTAATAAGGGGAACACCAAGATATTTGACAGGAAGGGTCCCTTCATTAAACTTAGCAATCTCAAGAATAGCCACTCTTAACCCCATATCACATCTAGAAAAATAAATATTACTCTTGCTGGAGTTAGGAGTCAGGCCTGAAAGCTTAGAAAATTCCTCAAGACCGTCCATGATGAGTTTAACAGTAGGCACATCACCTCTACTAAAGATCATGAGGTCATCAGCAAAGCAAAGATTGATAATTTTAGTTTTCTCACACCTCCAATGGAACTTGAAGTGTGGAGACTGAGACTTCTCAGCTAAGATTCGGGCAAGCATCTCCATAGTTAACACAAAAAGATAAGGTGACATAGGGTCACCCTGACGTAAGCCTCTAGCCCCCTTGAAATAGCCATGAAGGCTCCCATTGATACAAATAGAAAAGGAGGGGCTAGTGATGCAAGCTTGAATCCAAGAAACCATAACAGGAGGAAAAGCCATAGCCCTAAGGATATCAACAATAAACTCCCAATGGACACTATCATATGCTTTCATAATATCCACTTTCATAGCACACTTTGGGGTAGGAGACTTTCTATGGTACCCTCTCAAAAGTTCTTGGGATAGGAAAATATTGTCAGATATTCTCCTACCTTGAACAAATGCAAACTGAACAGGATCAATAAGATCAGAAAGAACAACTTTAATCCTATTAGCTATGATCTTGGCAATGCATTTGTAAATGGTATTGCAGTAAGATATAGGTCTGAAGTCTCCCACCTTTGATGGGTTAGGAACTTTGGGAATGAGAGCTATAATGGTACTATTGACCTCAGATAGCAATTTCCCCGACTCAAAAAAAGTTCTGATGGCTTGAGTAACCTCTTTCCCCACAATATTCCAGGAGCTTTTAAAGAACCCCGCAGAAAAGCCATCCGGGCTAGGAGCTTTATTAGCCTTAATGGACCAGAATGTATCCTTAATCTCTTTATCAGTCACAGGGCTAGCAAGCAATAAAGCTTGGTCAGCAGAAATTTTAGATTTGACCAGAGACTGAATTCTACCAAGACCATTGTACTGATCATCAATAGGGGTACCAAAAAGACCAGAGAAAAAATCAGCAAAAGCATGTTGGATGTCCTCTGGTTTAGAAGATTTTTGACCATCCAACATATCAAGGCTTAAAATTTTACCCCTATTGATATTACCCTTAATAGTTTTGAAGAAAAAACGACTATTTCTATCACCCTGACTAAGCCACTGGACTCTAGATTTCTGATGAGCAAGACTTTCTTCAACAGCAAGAAGGTCAACATGTTGTTTGTAACAAGCCCTCTCAGATTTTTGCAACTCAACATTACTGGGGTCCTTATCAAGTTTACACTGAGCAGAAAGAAGCTCCGAGTTAGACACTTGAACCCTAGTAGAGATATCACTGAAATTGGCCTTATTTAAAGCCTTTAGAACAGGTTTCAGTTTCTTTAACTTCTGACAGACTCTAAACATAGGAACCCCTTGAATGTACTGATTCCAAACATTGGTAACCACAGGACCAAAGTCCACATGATCAGCCCAAAAGTCAAAGTATTTAAAAGCTTTTTTAAAAGAGGTTACCACACCAGATACATTAACAACAGCAGGAGAGTGATCAGAAATGCCAGATGGTAAGAATGTAGCCAATGAGGCAGGGAAGGCATCAAGCCAAGCCTCATTAACTAAAACTCTATCAATTTTGGTAGCAATATAATCCCCCTCACTTCTTTTGTTAGCCCAGGTAAATTGGCAACCTCCATAAGAGAGGTCAACAAGATCAGCTTTCAAAATACAAGAATTAAAATCCTCCTTCTCCTTAGACCAAACATTAGAGCCCCCAAACTTCTCATGAGGAAACCTAATAGCATTAAAATCCCCCAAAAAGATGAGAGGGTTTTTGGACTGTGAATGGGATAGAGTAGCCATTTGCTCAAAAAGAACTTGCCTAACATCATGTATATTATCAGCATAAACAAAACAGGCTCTAAACATATTATCAGTAGATAAATCATGACTTCACAAAAAATATGTTGAGCAGAGGCCTGAAGCAAGTTAATTTTACAAAAATTAGGGTCCCAGCACACACAAATACGCCCAGTATTAGAAGGTTGTGAGTTCGTCAAAAAGGGCCAGTTGTTTAAACCAATTGAAAAAACCTGATTTTCATTTACTGCTTTTATTTTTGTTTCCAAAATGCCCAAAATTTTTATGTCTTCATGCAGCAAAAATTTCCGAATTTCTTTATGTCGATGAGGATTGTTGAATCCCCTGACATTCCAAGATGCAATTTTTAAAGACATAAGAATATGACAAAAAAAATAAACCCACAGACCAGCTAAGAACTGGGATCTTGACTTATTTACCCAAAAAAAGAACTGGGATCTACCTGCGTTTCTTCCTCTGGCTTTTGTTACCTTTGCTAGAGGAGTTTCCTTTTGAACTGGTACCAGAATGGACTGGTTTTTTAGCTGAGTTGTCTTTGCTAGGAGTAGAGTCCACCAATTTCTCCACTTTTGCACATAGCTCAACATCATGTGGGAGAGCCAACCTGGTTATCTCCTTTCATCTCCGAAATCAGAGGTTTGGAGAGAGATATCTTCGATTATTTGCGCAGCTTCGACAGGAAAATTACAAACTCCCTTCTCCGTGTCGATAGGTATCTCGATCTGTGGTTCTTCACGCCCCTTACCATCCTTCCTATTACGAGCAACTAGAATACTGTCAGGGAGATTTTGAAACATAGGGACTTCAAGTTCCGTTCGATCTGACCATCGAGACGCTGATTGAGAGCCATCAAGGGTAGGTGGAGTCATCACCGATGGAGAGGACCCTTTCAATCTTGCCAATCGATCAGAAACCCTTTGAAGGTCTGATGGATCCAGATTAACAATACGATCCTTTGGATTTAGGGTTTCCACCAAACCCTCATCGATTTTAGATTTCCCCAAATCCAGAACTGAATCGGCGATCCTAGCCTCTGACTGATCCATATTTTCCTCACTCAAAGCGTCAAACTTGTTGTGTACAAACCCTAACGAACTACTTAACCTTTCCACTCCTGAATTAAACACATCGGTATCGCCCACACTTATTCCCGATTGACTCTCAGAGCAAGTTAAAGCATTAACTCCTAACATCGCATTCAATGAGGAATTGAAACCCTAGAAACACAGGTTTCTAGAGAGATGCGGGAGCTTCTCACTCTAACCCATATTTTTGCTGGGAATGATTTTTTGTTTTCTATTTTCGTGTGTGTTTATGTGATTATGTGCTTATGTGGAATGAATTATAGTTGTCCATTGTATTAGGATGCGAGTGAGATAGTTTCGGCACATTTGCAAATGTGCTAATATCTTTGTTACCTTTATAAGGATGTCAGGACGAGGTCATGGAGGTAGGCGTGGTAGGCCTAGGAGGCAAGAGATGCCTATACCAGATGAAATTCTGGCGCAGGAGGAAGGAGTGGGTCAGGCCAATGTGGCCGAACCGGTTGGTCAGCAGGCCATGGGCGCCTTAGCCCGTGAAATGGCTGGAGCATTGAGGGAATCTATGTACATTCTCAGGGTTGAGAATCAAGTCTAGGCCCAAGTAGTTGAGGCAGGGCCATCTTTTGTGAAGAGGGAGTTCTTCCGGTCGAATCCGGAAGAATTTTTCGGTGATGCTAAGGAGCCACTGAAGGCTGATGAGTGGCTTGAGCAGATGACGAAGACGTTTGAGATGTTCGACATCAAAGACAGAGGTTTGAGGGTAACCTTGGCATCCTTCCAACTGAAGGGAGACGCGGGTCAGTGGTGAAAGTATGCGCGAGGGCGCATTGAAGGGACTTGGGAGGCCTTTGTTGAAGCTTTTCAGGACAAGTACTTACCTTCTACAGTGAGGGTGAAGTTGAGAGATCAATTCTCCAAGTTTGTGCAGTTGAATACACCAGTGGCTGAGTTTGAGGCCACCTTTACTAGCTTGTCTAGGTTTGCACCAGAGTTAGTTGCGACCGAGGAGCGCCGATGTTTGGAGTTCGAGAAGAGGTTGCAGACCGAACTCATGTTCAGAGTGGCCGAATCCATGATCAGGGAGTATGGGCACCTTGTGAAGGCTGCAGCCCATCTACAGACTATTATGCATGCAGAGGAGGAGAGGATGAAGGGCTCCAGGAGGAGTTAGGATGGCCAGGGGGACGGTAAGAGACAAAGGGGTTCTAAGCCTCAGCAGTCCCAGGGAGCGCACTTGAGATCTACCTTTCCAGTGCCGAGTTCGGGTTCTGGGAGAGGTGGTTAGAGAGACATCACTTGTTACAAATGTGGTCAATTGGGCCACAAGTCTCCAGCTTGCCCACAGAGGGAAGGAGGGCAGTGAATAGGTTCATCTTCGGCCCGTTCTCAGGGCCAGAAGTCAGGGCAGAGGCTAGCTACTCACTTGTTATCAGTGTGGGGCAGGCAGACACTTGAAGAGGTTTTGCCCGTAGTTAGGTGGCACACCTGGTGCGTTTGATTCGAGGCAGACACAGAGTCACCAGCCAGTGCAGTTAGCATAGGCCTCGAGGGCCAATCAGGGAGCCTCTTCGGCTCAGTCTGTGCAGCAGTCTTATGCTCCGAGAGGTGAGCAGGTAGACCAAAGACCTACAGGATGTGTGTATGCTATTACCGCGCGCGGATCTTGTACCGGCTCCATCTGTTGTGAGAGGTACCTTTTTATTTTGTAACTCGGTTACTAATGTGTTGATTGATACGGGTGCATCCCATTCATTTATTTCGTTTGCATTTGCATTTGTTTTGGGGTTGGAGTTGGCACAGTTAGCATCTCCTATTTGTGTTGTATCACCTATTGGGGGTGAGATGGTTCTGAAGCAGGGGTGTCAGGGTTGTGACATAGAGGTCGCCGATCGTCGGCTTCCCTTTTCTTTTGTGTTGATGGTTATGATTGGTTTCGATGTTATTTTGGATATGGACTGGTTATCATCATACCGGACTGTTATAGGTTGTTACCGTCGGAGGGTTACTGTATGTACCTTGAGCGGCGAGTGTTTTCATTTCTTGGGGGATCGGGTTGGCAGAGTCTTACCACCAGTGTATGATCCGCGAGGACAGAGTGAACTTAGTTGTCTTCTCGCTAGCTTTATAGGTAGTGAGTGTGATGAGGTCCAGATCGAGTTGCCAAGAGTGGTTTGTGAGTACTTGGATGTCTTTCTCGAGGATCTTATTCGTTTACCATCCCATCGGGAGATTGAGTTCTCTATCGATCTAGTGCCTGGCACAGCACCGATTTCTATGGCACCATACCATTTTGCATCGGTTGAGTTGAGCGAGCTAAAGGTTCAGCTCCAGTAATTGTTAGATAAGGGTTTTATTTGCCCTAGTACTTTGCCTTGGGGAGCACTAGCCCTCTTTGCTAAAAAGAAAGATGGGGCCTTGCGACTTTGCATTGATTATCAAAAATTGAACCGGGTTATGGTTAAGAACAAGTACCCTATGCCTCATATAGATGATCTGTTTGATTAGTTGGAAGGATCCTGTTGTTTCTCTAAGATAGATTTGAGATCGGGCTACCATCAGTGGAGAGTGAGGAAGGAGGATATCCCGAAGACGACATTCTGTACGTGGTATGGCCATTATGAGTTTCTGGTGATGCCTTTTGGGCTAACCAATGCCCCAGCTGTGTTTATGGACTTGATGAACCAGATTTTCCGTGAGTTCTTAGATCGCTTCATAGTCGTCTTTGTGGATGACATTCTAATTTATTCACCCTCTGAGGAGGAGCATGAGGAACACTTGCGAGTGGTGCTTGAGCTGCTTAGAGCCCATAAGCTGTATGCTAAGTTCGAGAAATGTGAGTTCTGGGTAAGAGAGGTTAAGTTCTTAGGCCATGTAGTATCCGGGGAAGGGGTGACTAGGGATTCATCCAAGATAGAGGCGGTGTAGGAGTGGGCACAACCTGAGAATGTTTTTGAGATCCGTAGTTTCTTAGGGTTAGCCGGGTTTTACCATCAATTTGTAAAAGATTTCTCCAGAGTAGCTTCGCCTTTAGCTAAATTGACGTGGAAAGGGGTCAAATTTGTGTGGAGTGAGACTTGTGAAAAGTCATTCCAGGAACTTAAAGTTAGACTTACCACCGCCCCAGTCTTGATTATTCCGGAGAGGGGTTCGGGCTATTCGGTTTATTGTGATGCATCACGAGAGGGTCTGGGTTATGTATTAATGCAAGAAGGGAAAGTAGTAGCCTATGACTCGTGGGAGTTGAAAACACACAAGAGGAATTACCCTACTCACAACTTAGAGTTAGCAGTTGTAATTTTTACCTTGAAGATTTGGAGGCACTATCTGTATGGTGAGAGATTTGAGGTGTTTTCTAATCATAAGAGTCCGAAGTATCTATTTACACAGAAGGACTTGAATTTGAGGCAGAGAAGGTGGATGGAGTTCATAGAATATTATGATTTTGAGTTGCACTATCATTCGGAAAAGGCCAATGTTGTGGCCGACACCCTAAGTAGGAAGTCCATTAGTAGTGTGGCTTGTATAGCTATCCGGAAATAGGAGATGTTGGGTGCCCTTGGTGAATTTCACTTGCGTCTGGGCGAATCTGTTGAGTCCGCAGCCTTGTTTTCTGTAGTTGCACAACCTACACTTGTGAATCGAGTGTTAGAAGCACAGAAAGGGTGATTTTCAGGTAGAATCCCTCTGGGAGAAGATATCCAGTGGGAAGGTAGAGAAGGGTTTAACTGTGTATCCCGACCTGAGTGTGAGATACCGTGACTGCTTGTTTGTGCCGGAGTCTTGCCGAGAGAAAGTACTCCGAGAGTTTCACCATTCACGCCTTGCAGTGCATCCGGGAGGCACAAAGATGTATCATGATCTGAGTCGCCAGTTTTGGTGGAGGGGTATGAAGAAGGATGTGGCAGTGTTTGTATCGAGGTGCCTTACTTGCCAGCAAGTGAAGGTCGAACACTAGAGGCCAGCGGGTTTGTTGCAACCCTTGCCTATAGCCGAGTGGAAGTGGGAACATGTCACGATGGATTTTGTTGTGGGCCTTCCGAGGGCTCAACGGGGTAGTGATGCCATTTGGGTGGTAGTTGACCGGTTGACCAAGTCGGCGCACTTTATTCCTATGCACGTAAGAGATTCGGTAGATTACCTTGCTAACTTGTATATTCGGGACATAATGTGATTGCACGGGGTCCCAGTGTCGATTGTCTCAGATAGAGATTCGTGTTTCACTGTCCGGTTGTGGTAGAGTTTGCAGAGTGCCTTAGGCACTAGATTGACTTTTAGTAGGGCTTACCATCCTCAAACTGACGGGCAGTTCGAGCGCACTATTCAGATACTCGAGGATATATTTCGGGGTTTCGTCCTTGACTTTAAGGGGTCGTGAGAGAGTCACCTACCCTTAGTGGAGTTTGCCTACAATAACAGTTTCCAATCGAGTATTGGTATGGCACCGTTTGAGGCCTCGTATGGCCAACCGTGTAGATCTCCAATGTGTTGGGCCAAGGTGGGTGACGCACCTTTGTTAGGCCCAAAGTTGGTTTGGGAAACAACGGAGAAAGTGACACTTATCCGTAAGAGGTTACAAGTGGGGAAGAAAGCAGAGCCTCTCTCTCTAGATTCTAGAGAGAGAAAGCTCCCCCCGGAGGTGATTCATGGTAGTGTGTTCTAGTGCAGTCCTGGCCAGATTGTTTAGCTCGTCCTCTCATTAATCTGAGTTGGATGGGTGGTTAGATTGGAGTTGATTTTTCAATAGCAAGAGGTCAGTGGTAACTGAGCTCGTGGGTGTTGTTCTACGGTGATCTTCTTCACCGTCGTTGAGTATCGGGTGTGCTTCGTGGAGGTGGTCTCACCGTTCATGGAGGTGGTTGTTTTCCATCCACTATGGTGCTAATGGGTTGGGTGAGCTTTGTCCAGTCTGGTGTTCGTTCAAGCTGTTTATGCTTATAGTTTTTTATTGTAGCTCAGGCGGCTCCACCATTTAACTGACGCTGGGTTTGTCTATTCTCCAGCAAGAACTTACTCTCCTCAGGTACTTGATGGGGTGCTGGTTCAGTTTTGCAATGCTTGGTGGTAGTTAGGCGAGTTCGTTGATGGCTACCTTATTTCCTTTGAGCTTGGTTTCTCGCCGGTGAGTTGTTTCTCACCTTTCTTTCCTTCGGCGACGGTTTTGTCTGGTTTCAGAGCGACGGTGGTATTCTGCTGGGTTTCTGTTATCGGAGTACACTGGCCGTCTTGACTTGCGGGTTTGATAGTGGTTTCTTGTCGGCGCTGTGTTTGTCCAACTCAGGTACCGGTGATGATTCTGGTTTCTGTGTTCTGCACTGGTGTGTTTTAGCCGGTAACCATGTAGGAGGAGGTTTCCTCCTGTTATGGAGCGACAGTTAAGGAACTATGCAGGGTTCTTCAGAATTCAAAGCTGGTTCGGTTGTTTTTTGCCAGGCAATTTGGTTATGGAGCGTGGCTGTACGCATGGTCAGTCGCGTGGATAAAGTTGCTATATTCTAGTCCTAGCGTGCTGTCTTCTCAAGTATAGCACAAGGGTTATAGGAAGACTTTTCTGTTACAGTGGGCTGATTACAACAGTGAGCCCATGGGATTTGGTGATATTGGAATGCATATCATCATTGCACATGGATTATTTTATTATACGCATATTGTTTAAGCAGATAGGTGGAGCACTTGGGGGGCAGCAAATTTTCCCGCCCACTCAGGTTCAGTTTTGTTGAATTTTTTAGAGCGGTTTTCAATTCCGTGGGCTGGTTTTGCTTTACTATATTTATATATAGTTGGTAATATTTGTTACTGCCTATAAGGTAGGCACGTGGGTTTATTTGAGTTTCAAAACATGTTTATCGCCGGTTTTGTAAGGCCCACAGTTTTCTCAATACCAATAGCAGTTTGTGCATATAGGTAGTGCAATATCCAGGTGTTTTTTATATTATACTTTGGTTCAAAAGATGGCTTTTGTTTTGACCCACGTGAGGCTATTCGTGGGCTGGTATATTGGTGAAGAAAGTGGGGTTGTGTGTTTTATTAGTGGCCCATTTTTTTTATTCTCAGCAGATTGGGCTGTGCGATTTGGGGTTGATTAAATGGGTTTTTTTTGGTGAGCTCATTTATTTCTATTTCGCTACATTGTAGCGGACCATTTATAGTTGATTTTTTCATTTTGATTGATCGTGTAATCCTCATGTGACTCGATACAACGTGAGTTTCGAGCCATCTTCGCCAAGAGTGATTGAGGGGTGGTGTGTTTGTCTGTTGATTCTTGAGTCTGTGGTGTGTTTTTGTTTACTTGCCCATGCATCCATCCCAAGTTCTCATCTATTATCTCTGATGGTAGGGGTTACTTGGGGACAAAAAGGATATATGGGCAAAGTGGGGTTCTGTTTTCTTCTGTTGTTCTTTCGCTTTTGCGTGTGTGGTTTTATGTTGTAGGATGTCTAGGGAAAGTTTCTCTAGTAGTGTTTTCTTTGTTCGTCTTTTACTTGTTGTAGGGCGTACCTGGGATATGCCCCTTGTAAACTTGTATATTTTACTGTTTTATTTTATGACTTACTTACCCAAAAAAAAAAGCACCTCATTTATGGTTTTCTAAATCACCTATGTGTGCAATTCTCCTATCCAAAAGGATGAATTTGAATTCCATTTGATTTTCTTCCTGTTTCTCTTTGTTTTTTCTAACTTTCTCTTCTAGCTCTCTAGAATAAAGTTTATCTCTAACTTTGTTCGTTCTTCTCCATCCTTCTCTATTTTGTTTTAGGAACTAATTAGCTTAGGCCACTAATTGTTTCATTAGCTCAAGTGGCCAAGTTTAACTGAAACTGACCTTGTTTAGCCTAGAGAATTTTCTAAGTAATTGTAGATATAAGTTTAACTTAAGCACCTCATTTACGATTTTCTAAATCGCTTATGTATTCAATTCTCAAGTCCAAATGGATGAATTTAAATTCCCTTTGACTTTCCTGCTATTTTTCTTTATTTCCTTTAACTTTCTCTTCTACTTGTTAAGAAGAAAGTTCCTCACTAACTTTCTATGTACTTCTCCATCCTTCTTTATTTTGTTCTCGGAACTAATTAGCTTAGGCCACTAATTATTTCATTAGCTTAAGTGGCCAAATTTAACTTAAAATAAGCTTGCTTGGCTTCTAAAAAAGAGAATTTTCTGAGTAATTCTAGCTTAACGATTTTCGTTTAATTTATGCACCTCATTTGATTTTCTTCCAATTTCTCTTTATTTTCTATAACTTTCTCATCTAGCTCTGAAGAAGAAATTTTCTCTTAAACTTAATCAAAAGTATAATTTATTTGTCTAGAGCTAGGTGTATTTGTAGAGAGAATATGAGTTTTAGAGAGAGTGGGTCTCAACTTAGGGTTTTGAAATGTTTTATAGAGAGAGAGAGAGAGAGAGAGAGAGAGAGAGATGAAAAAGTTATATAAAATGGCCTGCTTACGAACTCCTAGAAGTTTTATAGACAAAAAGACAGTCGCTCGAACACAAGAAGTCTCGCTCGAGTGAATAACACTACTTCCCAGTGGCCCTGTTTGGTAGGGCTTATTTTCAGCTGATTTCAACTGTTAGTTTAATTTAAGCTATTTTGGTGTGTTTGGTTTAACTTGATAATACAAATTATATCTTTTTCTAAGCCAAAAATCAGTTTTTTCTATGAGTAGGAGATGAGAAGCTTTTCCAAATAGCTTAAGTACGCAGCTGCCATTTGAGGGGCAAAATGACTTAAATGCCCCTCAAAATTTCAAGTTATTACAAGTGTGCCATGTATATAAACCAAACACAACTCATTTCTATCTCTCACACGTCTCTAAGAGGCAATTTCTGGCGAAAGGGAGCTCTCTCTCTTCTCATCTCTCTCTCGCTCGAACCTGTGCACCAGAGCTCTCTCTCTTCTCTCTCTCTCGCATGAACCAGAGGCAGTGAAGCCCTAGCTCTCTAAAACCCTAGCTCTCTCTTTGTTCCTCTCTCTTCGCGATCGACAGCGTGACAAACCCTAACTCTCTTTCCCTCTTCGTGATCGATGGCATGACAAAACCCCAGCTCTCTCTCTCTCTCTCTCTCTCTCTCTCTCTCTCTCTCTCTCTTCGTGATTGCGGCTAGGGTTTTGCAAGGGGCTGTCGAATGTGAGATGAGAAAGAGGAGGATAAGAAGAAGGGGCTGCCGACGTGACAAAACCCTAGCCCTGCCACGTCGCCGCTGTGATTGTCGGAGCTAGAGTTTTCACTTTTTTTTTTCTTCCCCTAAAGGTTTTCAGTATTTTTTTTAATATAATAATAATAATAATAATAATAATAATAATAATAATAATAATAATAATAATAAAGCATTTTAGCTATTACTACGATAAATTTTATATTAATTAATACTAATTAATAATTTTAGTATTAATTGATTACAAAAAGCCATTAATTGCCACTAATTAATTTATAAGGAAAAATAATTTTATACTAATTGATTTATAATGAAAAAATGTAAATAATAATTTATAATGAAAAAATGAAAATAAGCCATTAATTGACACTAATTAATTTATAATGGAATAATTTTATACTAATTGATTTATAATGAAAAACTGGAAATAATAATTTATAATGAAAAAATGAAAATAATAATTTATAATGAAAAAATGAAAATAAGCCATTAATTGACACTAATTAATTTATAATGAAAAAATGAAATAATTTTATACTAATTAATTTATAATGAAAAGATGAAAATGACTTAATCTTGTAATACTAATTATATTAACTTTTATTAATGAAATAATTTTTTTAAATTAAAACTAAAAAAAATGACAAAATAATCATTTTTATATCATATAAGGGCAAAAAGAACAATTACATAGCAAAAAATTATCTTACAGCTTATCAACCAAACACTACTCTGCTACTTAAATCGATAATCCCATAGCTACACCAAACAAATTTTTTTTTTTTTTTTTTTGGGGTGAATCACACCAAACACCAAACAAATTAACAGTTTCTATTCACAGTTATAAGTTATAATTTGTTAAGTAATCTATAATTACTTTTCCACAGCTCTACCAAACAGGACCAGTATCTTTGCAGGCCTGCAAAAGTACTGAGAGCTCACAAATCTCGCTCAAGCAAAGAAGCCAAATTGTGGACAACAACAATTTGGATCAACTAGCAACCAACCTGTTCCAAAACACAATCAAGACACACCAATAACCAAACTCAATGAGAAATAAGGGGAAACACAGTATGAATATCTAAATAAGACAAATGAAACTCGAATTCAAAACATCAACGGGTCGGGTCTAAACCAGGAATGCTAAATTAGAATACATCAAGTGCAACATACCTACAAAAAATCAAGTTAATCGGATATCATTTACCATTTCATCCACTCACATCTGTATTCATTTTAATACTTTATATCACAATTGTTATTTATTTTTGTAGATACAAATGTGAGTAGATGAATGGGTAAACGACTTGGATTATCAAAATAGACTCCGAAATGGGCCCATTTTGTTGCACAACAGTGGCTGTTGTGCACCTCGCATAACAGCCACCCCAAATCTAGAACCCACACCCATACTAGACATTTGATAGAAATTTTGAGATCTCTAACATTTTTGAATTTGTAATGGGTTGAAGGATTCCCCACTGTCATTGACAGCCTTCTAAAAAAAATAAATTTATTAGTAAAAAATGTGTTAATAAAAAAATTTAATGCTCCAAAAAACTAGTTTATTTGATATATATATATATATATATATGTGTATATTTTATTATTTACTTTTATAATGACTAAAAAGTTGCCTTTTGACCATAAATGTGTATGCCCAAATTATTTAATCTTTTTAAAAAAGCAAAATATAGTTTTTTTTTTTAGCTAATAAATTAGTTTTTTTAGAGGTTTCCAAGTGAAGGGTAACAATGTTTTACACCTCCAAACAAGTTAGTCATGCCATAGACTCCCATGAAATTACATATTTAATTATCAATTAGTCATTAATAATCTAATTTGTATTTTTGTATATTAGCTAGAATAAAGGCAACTTGGTTTTGATAAACAAAACACTAAAAAAACAAAAGGGTAATACTGTATATTTATATAAAATTTTGTAAGGAGTGATGCGATGATAGGTTTAAAATTTCAAAATTTTAATTAGGTGTACTCAATTATTTTTTAAGTGCAAATAGAATCACCAAAAAAATGGTTGTCATTTTCATAATTAGGAAAAGTAATAATGCATTTAGGGAGTTAGGCCAAAAAAAAATGTAAAAATTTTATAAATAAAGAAAAGAAAAAAGTGGCTATTATTGAGGGAGATAGGCCACCAAGAAGGGGAAGCCACCAGATATTATTGGCCCAAGAAAAGGAAAATGTAAATCAAATGTTGGGCCCCAGTGTTTAAAAAAAAAAATACACACACACACACACAAAAAAAAGTGGTTGTCATATTGAGAACGGCCCAGCAGACATTAATGGACCTGAAGAGCATTGGCCTGAAACCCATCAACCAACAAGAGCGAGAGGTATTCGCTACTTTGTAAATTACTCACTGAATTCTCAGTAGATTCAGCAATACTTCCAACAACAAGAGCCTCAGCAATCCTTCCACCTGTAAATTACTCACTTGTAAATTACTTAGCAATCCTTCTACCTGCACTGTGAAACCAACCTGGAGCTGTGCCCCCCTCTCTAGGAACCGAGACCCCTCATGCCTTGGAATGGGCGGGCCAACAAATAACCTCATCAGGGATAGCCTGCTGGACCAGACCAACTTCCAATCACATTAATGCCCTCACTTGAGTCACAGGCTTGCATTACCAAGCCCGGCAATATTAACCTCTTTGGTGGCTCTTTAAATGGAACAAAACTATGTTCTAATATCTCGATGTGGGAATAAAACAAGTTAAGAGAGCAAGTTAGTCATGGAACAAAGTTAAATAGGAGATCCCCTAATGTATTTAACCCAAACTCCATGCACTCTAGGGAGGAAACTAAAGTGATTAGCCCAAAAATCAAAAAATTTAAAAGGCTTTTTGAACTTGTCCTCTTCACCCCCAAGATGCACAACAACTGGAGAGTGGTCAGATACACCAGGAGGCAGAAAAAGGGCATAAGAATTAGGGTTAGCAGACAGCCACCTCTCATTTGCAAGAACTCTATCAATTTTTGAGGTAATGAAGTTTCCACCCCCCCGCTTATTGGACCAAGTAAATTGACACCCCTTGTAACAGAGATCATCCAATTCAGATTCCAAAACTAGTCTATTAAACATCTCATTAGCTTGATTCCATATCTCCTTCCCCCCCAATTTCTCATGAGAGAACCTAACAGCATTAAAGTCACCAAGGAAAATGGATGGGTGACTAACATGATTGAGAGCAATTTTCTTTAAATAAAAAAATAAGGGAATTCTCAAATCATGTTTATTTTCAGCGTAAACAAAAATGGCCAAAAAACTGGAATCAGTACCAAAAACACTAACTTTGACAAAAATATACTGGTTGGATTTTTGAAGCATCAAAATATCACAAAAGTTTGGGTCCCAACACACCCAAATTCTAGCTGGCAGATCTGGTTGTGAATTTGACAAAAACTTCCAATTTTTAAAGCTATTTGCAAAAATTTTAGCTTCATTCTCCATTTTAATTTTTGTCTCCAAAATACTCATTATTTTAATGTCCTCTTTTCTAACAAAATCAGTGACTTCTTTGTGTTTAGATGGGTTGTTAAACCCCCTAACATTCCACGATGATAGTTTAAAGGACATGATAAATATAAAAATTACAACCAGATCTCCACAAAAAACACCAAAAGTTTTACCTCCTTTTCTTCTTCTGGCTGCCTGATTTGCCAGAAGACTTCTTCTTTGTTGAGCTACTCACTTTGAGACCATCATCCCCCTTGCCTCCCAGACTTTCAGGAGAATTAGCTCTCATTTCCTCTTTTCCCACATTTCGAACAGAATCCTCAGCTGCAGGGCTAGCATTTTCTACAACCTCAGGAGGGGGAAGATCAATAAGTTCCGTATCAACCTCAGCAGAAATGACCGCCACTGGATGGAGGTTAGCCCCCTCAGATTGGATCTCAGGTTCACCCCTCTTAGTAGCAGATGAACTATTGGCTTCATGGGGAACACTGTTAACAGGAGATGGAGGATCCCCCACTTTTTTCTTTCCCTTATCCTTGACTGTGGTCCACCCCTCATTATCTTCGACCCGTTCCTCTGAATTCTTCTGTAATTCAATGACGCGAGTTACTTGAGCAGAAAGACATGTCTTAGTCTCATGTCCAAAAACATGGCAATGTGTACATCTCGAAGGAACCCCTTGGTACTCCACATGGATATTCATTGACGCATCACCATCAGTGAGAAGAAAACTGTCAGGGAAAGTCGATTCAGCTGATATATCCACACACAATCTAGCAAAGGAAATCCTACTTCCAGAAGAGGTAAGTTGATCCATAAACAAAGGGACACCTACAGCACTGGCTATCCTCCCTAACCCTTCCCCATCCCAATATTCCAGAGGAATGTTATAAAATTTTACCCAAATAGTTTTATTTTATTTGTAATAGTTCTCCCCTCCTTTGGGGGGGCAGTGTGAGATTCTTTGTATTACCTGGGGTATGCCCCTTGTAAATGTGTAAACTTTTGTCTTTAATTTATGACTTACCCACCCAAAAAAAAATAGCCACTTTTTTCTAGAACCCACACCCATATTAGACATTTGATAGAAATTATAGCGATCCCGGGTTTTACCTCTTGTTGTACAGTGATCCGGACTTGGTTCCGTGGATGTTAGCAGTTGTTTATACCTTGTTCACGTCATTTCATACTTTGTATTTGAATTATAGGATGTGTTGGGCAGGTTTGTTACAGGTTGGCTGTGTTTGGGAACAAATGGTTGCTGCCCAGAATTTTTGGTCGTTCGCTCGAGCGAGCAGTTTGTCGCTCTAGCGAGCTCTTTGCTTTTGGTCCTTCGCTCGAGCCAGGGTTTCTTTGCTCGAGCGAGAGTTGAGTTTTTGTGTCTGGTGGCTCGAGCCAGGGCTTCTTCGCTCGAGCGTGCGATTGCGTTTGGTTCTGGACCTGAGAGCTGTATTTCTTGGCTCGAGCGAGCTGGTTATTCTTCGCTCGAGCGAGCATTTTGTCGCTCGAGCGTGCGTCTAGTTGCAAACTTGAGGGTTTGAATTGTTGGCTCGAGCGAGAATTTTGTCGCTCGAGCGAGGTAGGTTTCTTGTGTCTGGTCGCTCGAGCGACCAAGTCTTCGCTCGAGCGAGCCTGTTGTATATCAGCAGACAGCAGTGGGGAAAACATCACTTTTTCATCTCCTCTCTTTTCAAAACCCTAGAATTCGACTCTCTCTCTCTCTCTATACTTGTCTTCTCTCTAAGGTTTGATCTATCTAGAGTGAGCATCTACCCTAAGTCCTTTGTTAAAAAGATAGAGGGTGTCTTGGGCTTCGTTTTAATCTGAAAAATTTTGGATTTGGAGCACGTTGGTTTTTGGTCTTCATCTCCGTTTGGGCTCTAACTTCGAGGTAGGGATATCCTACTCCTTCTTATGAGCTTTGTCTTTGAATTTTAGCATTTTGATATGTTGGGGGTTGTTTAGTAATTTTGAGAAAGTTTGGGCCTTTGTGTAATTTTACAAAAGATGGGGGTTTTATATAAATAAACCGATATGCATGTTTGACATAGAGAAATGAGATTAATGTTGAACTATTGAGGAAAATGGAACCTTAGGGTTGTTGTGATAATTATGGGAAAATGCCCTAATTAGTTGGATAAATTAATTTGCATAATTGATTTTGAGAAATGAGGAATTGAATTGAGAATATTAAAATTGGGAAGATACGGGATTTAAGGGTGTAGTTGGATTCATTTAATCGCTCACTTAGGCAAAATGTTGATAATATATCCATTTGGTGCATTTATTTTCTGTTTAGAAATAACTGCTTGGGGCTATCGGTGGAGGATAGTCTTGATTGTTGTGTAGACAATGCATGATGATTAGGCAAACTAAAACTAATCGATTGAGTATGCTATAAAATATAGTGGTTGGAATAATACATTAACTTTATGTATTGATTAATTATGTATATGATCTACGTTTATATACATTGGGTGTGTAGGAGGAAATAGGGGATGTACTCCACGGTTTAGGGGAAAATAGGGGATGGACCTCTAAACCGGATTCTGTTTAACATTGATACAGCACTACAATGTGTATCAACTGTGGATTATGGAAATGTTTTTACATGTTTTGATACAGCACTAAAATGTGTATCATGTCTAAAGTGTGGAAGTGTTTTTGTTTGAGGTTGATACAGCACCAAAATGTATATCTATCATGAATTTCGAAAGTGTTTTAATGATGAACTATAATCTCATCAAATGATTTGGCCAGAGTACTGAGCCTTGTCTTCAAACTCAAAGTTGAATAGGAAATGGAAAGTGAATTGCAACATGGACCTGATTGTCATGGAACAGTAATATGATATAAATGGATGTATAAGTGTTGACCATCTATTAACTGCTAATCTTTAAGTCATTGTTTATAGCTGGTTTAGTATGTTTCTACTAGGTTGTGGCTCACCCTATATGGGACATCATTTTCAGGTACAAGTAGCATGCCACCTCCAAGGACATAGCTTGGAAGGCTAGAGGCAGACAGACTTTTGTTGTTTTGCTTTTTTTTGATGTATTACATGTAAATTCAAACCAAGGGCTTAATATGTGTTAGTACTCATTTCTTGTAACCAAGTGTTGGCTTGGAAAGTTGTAAGCCCATAGGGTGTTTACTTTTGTTGTCAACATGTAATACTTTTGTAAGAACTACTCTGATAAATAGGAAGATGTTTATTTCTCTTATATTGTTGCATATCAAGAATGATGGGTTTTATGTATTATTTTGAGGGCATTACAACTTGGTATCAGAGCGTACCGGGTTTGAATACTTTAGGTACGTGGGAAGTGATTAGTATCACAATGGGTTTGTCTCGCTTGTTAGAGACCTAGGTGTGACATTATGTGTTTATTTGATAACATGTTTAGGTGACTATATGGGTATGGGGTTTAGTTTCTAGGATGTTGATTGGATCCTTGGGTTTCTGTGAGTCTTGTTGGAAAAGCACTTGATCAATGTTGTTTCTAACCGGAACTCTAGTAACGCCTCGGGACTATCATTAGCCGGAAATGAAATTCGTAAGTGCTTATGTGTTTATGTGCTTACGTGGAGTGAATTACAGTTGTCCATGTATTAGGACGCGAGTGTTTAGTTTTGGCACATTTATTAATGTGCTAATGTTCTTCGTTACCTTTATTAGGATGTCAGGATGAGGAAGAGGTGGTAGACGTGGCAGACGCGGTAGGCAGGAGATGCCTTTATCGGATGATATTCCGGCACAGCAGGAGGGGGTTGGCCAGGCCAATGTGGCCGAGCTAGCAGTCGAGGTCAGGGCGCTTTAGTCGAGGATAGCCGATGCTTTGAGGAGTCTATGGGTATCCTCGAGCCGAGAATCCATTCGAGCTCCAGTCAGAGCCCGAGTTGTTGAGGCAGGGCCTTCCTTCTTGAAGAGGGATTCTTCCGGTCTAACCCGTACGAGTTTGTTGGGGATTCAAAGGAACCACTTAAGGCTGACGAGTGGTTGGAGCAGATGAGGAAGACGTTCGAGATGCTTGGCATCGAGAACGAGGCGTTGAAAGTGACCTTGGCATCCTTCCATCTTAAAGGGGGTGCGGGTCAGTGGTGGAAATACATGAGGGGCCGTATTGTTGGCACGTGGGAGACTTTTGTGGAGGCTTTTCAGGAGAAGTATTTATCTCCAGCAGTTAGGGAGAAGCTGAGACCAGTTCTGCCAGCTTTTGCAGTTGAGTTCTTCAGTGGCCGAGTATGAGGCTGCTTTTACTAGTTTGTCCAGGTTCGTACCTGAACTTGTGGCGTCTGAGGAATGCCGTTGTATCGAATTTGAGAAGAGGTTAAAGCGTGGCCTCAAGATGAGAGTTGAGGGTTCTATGATCAAAGACTATGGGCGCTTGGTTGATGCTGCAGCCCATATGGAGATCATGATGCAGGAGGAGGAGGGTCAGAGAGGCTCCAAGAGGAGCCAGGATGGTCAGGGTGATGGCAGGAGACAGAGGGGTGCTAACCCTCAACAGTCTCAGGGTGGTGTTGCTAGATCGACCTTTCCAGTGCCGAGTGCAAGCTCGGGGAGAAGCAATCAGGGAGATTTCACCTGTTACAAGTGTGGTCAACTGGGCTACAAGGCTTCGGTTTGCCCATATAGGGGAGGAGGTCAGAGAGCTGCTTCATCTTTAGCTAGACCGCAGAGCCAAAGTAAGGGCAGGAGCCAACCCTTGTCTTGTTATCAGTGTGGTCAGCCTGGGCACTTGAAGAGGTTTTGCCCACAGTTGAGTGCCATTTCAGGTGTGTCTGGTTCTAGGCAGAATGGGTTTTCAAACCAAGCTTCAGGTGCAGGCCTCGAGGGCCAATCCGGGAGCTTCGTCGTCCCAATCTGTGCAGCAGTCGTATGCTCCGAAGGGTGAGCAGTTGGATCAGGGGCCTACTGGGCACGTGTATGCTGTTACCACACGGGATCTTGTACGTGCTCCATTAGTTGTGAGAGGTACCTTCTTGTTTTGCAACTCGGTTGCTAGTGTATTGATTGATACGGGTGCATCTCATTCTTTTGTATCTGCTACATTTGCATTTGTTTTGGGATTGGAGTTGGCACAGTTAGCATCTCCTATTTGTGTAGTGTCACCTATTGGGGGTGAGTTGATTTTGAAACAAGGATGTAGGGGTTGTGATATAGAGGTCGCCGATCGCTGGCTTCCGTTTCCTTTTGTAGTGATGCCCATGTCAGGATTTGATGTTATTTTGAGTATGGACTCGCTATCGTCATACCGGGCTGTTATTGATTGCTACCGCCAGAGGGTCACAGTTTGTACCTTGAGTGGGGATTGTTTCCATTTTCTGGGGGATCGGGTTGGTAGTGTGTTGCCACCGGTGTATGATCCGCGAGGGCGGAGTGAGCTTAGTGGTCTACTTGCTAGCCTTTTGAGTAGTGAGTGTGGTGAGACCCAGACTATCTTGCCGAGAGTGGTTTGTGAGTACTCGGACGTCTTTCCCGAGGATCTCGTTAGTTTGCCACCTCATTGAGAGATTGAGTTCTCTATTGATCTAGTGCCCGGCACGGCGCCGATTTCTATGGCACCTTACCATTTTGCCCCAGCCGAGTTGGTTGAGTTGAAGGTTCAACTCTAGGAATTGCTGGATAAGGGCTTTATTCGCCCAAGTGTTTCGCCGTGGGGAGCACCAACCCTCTTTGCTAAAAAGAAAGATGGTGCCTTGAGACTTTGTATCTACTACCGGAAGTTGAATCGGGCTACGGTCAAGAATAAGTACCCTATGCCCCGTATAGATGATCTGTTTGACCAGTTGAAGGGTTCCCGTTGTTTCTCTAAGATAGACTTGAGATCGGGTTACCACCAGTTGAGGGTCAGGGAGGAGGATATTCTGATGACGGCATTCCGTACGTGGTATGGCCACTATGAGTTTCTGGTGATGCCATTTGGGCTCACCAATGCACTGGCAGTCTTTATGGATTTGATGAACCGGATATTCCGGGAATTCTTAGATCGCTTTGTGGTCGTTTTTGTGGACGACATTCTCATCTATTAACCTTCTGAGGAGGAGCACGAAGAACACTTGAGAGTGGTGCTTGAGTTACTTAGAGCCCATAGGCTGTATGCCAAGTTTAGGAAGTGTGAGTTCTGGCTAGGGAAAGTCAAGTTCTTAGGCCATGTGGTTTCTGGGGAAGGGGTGTCTGTTGATACATCCAAGATTGAGGCAGTGAAAGATTGGGCACAGCCTAAGAGTGTGTTTGAGATCCGCAGTTTTCTGAGTTTAGCTGGGTATTACCGCTGGTTTGTGAAGGATTTCTCCAAGTTAGCTTCGCCGTTGACTAGACTGACTCGGAAGGGAGTCAAATTTGTATGGAGTGAGACTTGTGAAAAGTCGTTCCAAGAGCTAAAAGTTAGATTGACCCCACTTTGGTCTTGATTATTTCGGAGAGAGGGTTGGGTTATGCAGTCTATTGTGACGTCTCACGAGAGGGTTTGGGTTGTGTGTTGATGCAAGAGGGGAAAGTAGTTGCCTATGGCTCACGTCAGTTGAAAATACACGAGAAGAATTACCCTACACATGACCTAGAGCTAGCAGCAGTGATCTTTGCCTTGAAAATTTGGAGGCACTACTACTTTATGGTGAGAGATTCGAGGTGTTCTCGGATCATAAGAGTCTGAAATATCTGTTTACATAGAAAGACTTGAATTTGAGGCAGAGGAGATGGATGGAGTTTATTGAGGATTACGACTTCGAGTTGCACCATCATCCGAGGAAGGCCAATGTTGTGGCCGATGCCTTAGCAGGAAATCCATTAGTGATGTAGCTTGTATAGCCATCTGGGAGTAGGAGATGTTAGGTGCGCTTGGCGAGTTTGATTTGCTTCTGGGCGAATCCGTTGAGGTTGCGGCCTTGTTTTCTGTTGTTGCTCAGCCTACACTTGTGACCCGAGTGTTAAAGGCACAGAGAGGTGACCTTGAGGTAGAATCCCTCCGAGAGAAGATCTCCAATGGGAAGGTTGAGAAGGGTTTGACGGTGTATCCCGACCAGAGTGTGAGATACTGAGACCGATTGTTTGTGCCGGAGTCTTGCCGAGAGGAGGTACTCCGAGAGTTTCATCATTCACGCCTTACGGTGCATCCAGGAGGCACTAAGATGTATCGGGATTTGGGTCGCCAGTTTTGGTGGCGGGGTATGAAGAGAGATGTGGCAGTTTTCATGTCTAAGTGCCTTACTTGTCAGCAAGTGAAGGCTGAACATCAAAGGCCAGCGGGTTTGTTACAACCCTTACCTATTGCCGAGTGGAAGTGGGAGCATGTCACTATGGACTTCGTTGTAGGTCTTCCGAGGACTTAGCGGGGTAGTGATGCTATTTGGGTGGTTGTAGACCGGTTGACTAAGTCGGCGCACTTCATTCCTATGCACGTGAGAGATTCGGTAGATCATCTTGCCGACTTGTATATTCGGGATATAATGAGGTTGCACGGGGTCCCAGTGACGATTGTCTCAGATAGAGATCCTCATTTTACTGCCAGGTTGTGGCAGAGTTTGCAGAGTGCCTTGGGTACTAAGTTAACCTTTAGTACGGCTTATCATCCTCAGACTGACGGGCAGTCCGAGCGTACTATTCAGACCCTTGAGGATATGCTTCGAGGTTCTGTCCTTGACTTTAGTGGGACGTGGGAGAAGCACTTGCCCTTGGTGGAGTTTGCCTATAACAACAGTTTCCAGTCTAGTATCGGTATGGCACCGTTTGAGGCCTTGTATGGCCGACTGTGTAGGTCTCCAGTTTGTTGGGCTGAGGTGGGTGATGCACCTTTGTTGGGTCCGGAGTTGGTGAGGGAAACGACGGAGAAAGTTGAGCTTATCCGTAGAAGGCTTGTTACAGCCCAGGGTCGTCAAAAATCCTATGCCGACCGTAGGAGGTGACCTTTGGTATTTGAGGTGGGTGATCATGTCTTTCTAAAGATATCACCTAGGTGAGGATTGATGAGGTTTGGGAAGAGGGGGAAGTTATCCCCTCAGTTTATTGGCCCTTTTGAGATTCTTGAGAAGATTGGCGAGATGGTCTATCGTTTAGCTTTGCCGCCGCAGTTGTCCAGAGTTCATGACGTGTTTCATGTGAGTATGGTTCGGAAGTATGAGCCAGATCCATCGCATGTATTGGATTGGACCGACTTAGAGGTTGATGAGGATGTCTCGTATGAGGAGAGACCGGTTCGGGTCTTGGATAGGCGGGATCAAGTCTTGCGAGGCAAGACCATTCATTTGGTAAAAGTTTTGTGGAAACATCACGGAGTGGAGGAAGCCACTTGGGAACGTGAGTTGGAGGTCCGAGAGAAATATCCGGACCTATTTGTGGATATTTGAGCATATGTTGTATTATTGAACCTTAAGAGTATTGACTATGTCTTAAGTTGTAAAACATTGTATATGTTTTGGTTTATTGGAAATATTGTAAAACTTGCCTAAAATTGGAAGTTGGTTATAACATTGCATATGTTGAATGTGTTATAGAAATGAAATTATATCATGAATATTGAATATGATATGGAAATGGGAATCATGTACATTTTAAATTGTTGAAATGGAAGAGAAATGTATGTTGATAATGCAGGTTGAAATATACGTTGAGAAATGCCTCTTGATAAGAGATGAAATGGCTGGTAATGGGCCAAGTTATTGAATGTTGAAATGTAATGTTGTTTAAATTTGAGAAAATCCTGTTTTTGAAAAACTTGTGCTTAATTTCGGGGACGAAATTCTTTAAGGGGGGGAGGTTATAGCGATCCCGGGTTTTACCCCTTGTTGTATAGTCATCCGGACTTGGTTCCGTGGATGTTAGCAATTGTTTATACCTTGTTTACGTCCTTTCATACTTTGTATTTGAGTTATAGGATGTGTTGGGCAGGTTTGTTACAGGTTGGTTGTGCTTGGGAACAAATGGTTGCTACCCAAAATTTTTGGTCCTTCGTTGGAGCGAGCAGTTTGTCGCTCGAGCGAGCTCTTTTCTTTTGGTCCTTCGCTCGAGCCAGGGTTTCTTCGCTTGAGCGAGAGTTGAGTTTTTGTGTCTGGTGGCTCGAGCCAGGGCTTCTTCGCTCGAGCGTGCGATTGCGTCTGGTTCTGGACCTAAGAGCTGTATTTCTTGGCTCGAGCGAGCTTTTCTTTGCTCGAGCGAGCTGGTTATTCTTCGCTCGAGCGTGCGTCTAGTTGCAGACCTGAGGGTTTGAATTGTTGGCTCGAGCGAGGTAGGTTTCTTGTGTCTGGTCGCTAGAGCGACCAAGTCTTCGCTCGAGCGAGCCTGTTGTATATCAGCAGACAGCTGCGGGGAAAACATCACTTTTTCATCTCCTTTCTTTTCAAAACCCTAGAATCCGACTCTCTCTCTCTCTCTCTCTCTCTCTCTCTCTCTATACTTGTCTTCTCTCTAAGGTTTGATCTATCTAGAGTGAGCATCTACCCTTAGTCCTTTGTTAAAAACATAGAGGGTGTCTTGGGCTTCGTTTTAATCTGAAAAACATTGGATTTGGAGCACGTTGGTTTTTGGTCTTCATCTCCGTTTGGGCTCTAACTTCGAGGTAGGGATATCCTACTCCTTCTTATGAGCTTTGTCTTTGAATTTTAGCATTTTGATATGTTGGGGGTTGTTTAGTAATTTTGAGAAAGTTTGGGCCTTTGTGTAATTTTACAAAAGATGGGGGTTTTATATAAATAAACCTATATGCATGTTTGACATAGAGAAATGAGATTAATGTTGAACTATTGAGGAAAATGGAACCTTAGGGTTGTTGTGATAATTATGGAAAAATGCCCTAATTAGTTGGATAAATTAATTTGCATAATTGATTTTGAGAAATGAGGAATTGAATTGAGAATATTGACATTGGGAAGATACGGGATTTAAGGGTGTAGTTGGATTCATTTAATTGCTCACCTAGGCAAAATGTTGATAATATATCCATTTGGTGCATTTATTTTCTGTTTAGAAATAACTGCTTGGGGCTATCGATGGAGAATAGTCTTGATTGTTGTAGACAATGCATGATGATTAGGCAAACTAAAACTAATCGATTGAGTATGTTATAAAATATAGCGGTTGGAATAATACATTAACTTTATGTATTGATTGATTATGTATATGATCTGCGTTTATATACATTGGGTGTGTGGGAGGAGATAGGGGATGTACTCCACGGTTTTCGCTCAATCGCCCCCCTTTCCACTACTCTCCAAATCCTAGATTTGAAATAATCACTCATTCTTCTTCTTCTTCTTTTTTTCTTCTTCTTCTAGTTCTGAAAACCCTAGATCTAGGGGTTGCGGTGGAGCAGCAATGGTGAAGAAAGGGGTTAGCGAATAAGGGCTAGAAGGGGATTTGTGATATGGGAGGGGGTTCATGATAAGAAGAGGAATAGCAGGGTAGGGGAGTTGTGGTAATGGTGGGGGTTGGGTTCGGGTTTTAAGGTGACACAAAAGAATTAGAAGATGAAGAAAAAGAATAGGTTAAGGTTTTTGCGTTAGTGCATGACGACAAGGTTTGCATCGGTTGCCAGCAAAAACGAAGATAGCGATCTCTTTCTCTCTCGATCTCTCGATTTCTTTCCCTCCAGATCTAGGAACCCAGATCGGAAGAGGTTCACCGGTGGGGGTTGCGTGGTTGTTATGCGAATGAGAGGCTAGGGAAGGGTCACTAGCGGCGATGGTGGCAAAGACTATTGGTGATGGTGATGGTGGGTGACTATGAATAAGGGGTGTTTTGAGAAATGGCTTTAGGGACAAAAGAGTAACTTGATAGAAGGACAAAGATGTAATTAAAAAAAAAGGCAAACTTTACTTTACCCTCCTGTGATTTGGGCTGGGTGCAGTTTATTCTCTTGACATTTAGAAATCACCACATAGCCCCCATGTGGTTACTGAATTGAAGTGCATACTAACTTCTGTTAACAGAAGATGTAAATTGACAGTTATACCCTCGTTTTCATCTTCTTCATTTTCTTCTCAATTCTACTTCTCCTCTTCTCCATTCTTCTTTTCCTTTCACAAACCCAAAAGCTAGAAGGTAGATATATACGTATATACATTCTTCTTCTGAATTAAATATATATATATATATATATAATTTAATCCAACTATGCTTTCAATCTAGTAACTTAATCACCTACCAACTAAGAAATCAAAGAACACGACCAGTACAAAATAATTATACTGAGGGCTCCCTCCCGGTGAGATACCTTGGTGTGCCTTTAATCAGTACTAAGCTTAAAGTGTCTGATTGTCATATTCTGGTTGAGAGAATTACCATGAGGATTAAAAGTTGGACCAATAAACTGCTCTCTTATGCTGGTAGAGCCTAACTCATCCAGTCTATTCTATTTTCAATGCAAGTCTATTGGTCCTCTCTTTTTATCCTCCCTAAGAAGATCATTAGAGACATTGAGAGTATTCTTAGATCTTTTCTTTGGTCTGGGGTTGAGCTGAAAAAACATAGTGCTAAGATTGCTTGGAAGTATATCTGCAGACATAAAAATGAAGGTGGTCTTGGTTTTAAGGACTTGGAAATCTGGAACAAGGCTGCTATAGCCAAGCATGTTTGGTATTTGTTTTCGGGTGGGGATTGTTCTATGTGGTGCCAATGGGTTAAGTCTTACTTGCTCAAAGGCAGGAGTTTCTGGTTCGTTAAGACTCCCAGTGATCCTTCTTGGGTTTGGAGGAAAATCTTGTCACTCAGGAACTTAATCTATCCTCTCATCAAATTCAAGATTGGTAATGGGGAAAATGTGTTTCTTTGGCATGATAATTGGCACCCTCTTGGTTCACTTTGGCATAGGTTTGGTCCTCGGATCCTTTATGATACTAATCTTCCTGACAGCTCTAAGGTTAGCTCTATAGTTTCTAATTGTTCTTGGAAGTGGCCTATTTCTAACTCTTGGGAGATAAAGGAGTGGATCTCCTCCACTCCTTTATCTCTTTTACCTTCCCCTGGCTCTTCTGACACTCCTGTGTGGAGCTTGACTGCTGATGGTACTCTTTCTATCCAGTCTGCTTGGGATTGTTAGAGGGATAAGGGGCCCAAAGTCTCTTGGTCCAAACTTATATGGGGCCCCCTTTAATCCCTAGGGTTAGCTTTATTGTTTGGTTGTCCATTAATGAGAGACTTAACACTGGTGATAGACTTCAAGCTTTTGGTCTTGTTCCAAATCCTTGTTGCCCCTTCTGTCAAGCACCTGAGGAGAATCACTCCCATCTCTTTTTTAGGTGTATGTTTTCTTCTAGGGTTTGGGGTGACATGCTTGCCAAGTGTAATGCTAATTGGCCTTCTTTGCCTTGGTTGGATACTGTTGAGTTTGCTACTAGATCTACCAGTGGTATTTCTTTGAAAGTGATGATTCTGAAGTTGTCTTTTCTTTGCACTGTCTACCACATTTGGATGGAGAGGAATAGTAGAATCTTTAGTAAGGTCCACAAACCTGAAGAGGTTGTTACTAACTCTATTATCCAAATGGTTAGGGGTAGGCTTCTTTCTATGGAAAATATTAAATCTTCTGCAGGTGATACTTGGTTTTTGGAGAAATGGAATCTGCCTTACAAAATCATGCAGCAGACCTATGCTAGTGCAGATGGCAGAAGAATGAGTGTTGTGAGCTTACCTACAATTAGGGCCGAGTGATGGTAAGCATAAACTGTGGGGTTTCACTAATTGGGTGTTCTTTTGTAGGTGCTTTCTCTCTTATCAGGTTATGATGAATCCTATATCTTCTCCCAAGTTGCAGTGGTCGTATGGAGGGTTGAGTGTTGTGAGCCAGCAAAATATATTATGCCATAGTGGGTTGAGTGATGAGAGACAGTATACATGTTTTGTTCTAACATTTATTATTACATAATTTATATATTTTGTGCAGGTTTATGGAGCCCTCAAGTGTTCTGTCTATCTTGTTATCTTGAGAAATCATGTGAGGTGTGGGCCAAGTGATGTGAGATTCTATATGGAGTGGAGTGACATGCTCTATTGTGGGCCGAGTGTGGGGAGGTCCTATACAGTGTGCCTGTTATTTCTTCTCCTCTATGATCTTCGTTACGGTGGTGGCATTTTATATGGTTGGTTGGTACGGGTTTACGTAATGGTGCGGAGGTGTGTTGATTTCCTTCTTCGCAGTTCCATGAGGCTGCTGCTAGTGTATTTATATCTTGGTGTTGAGGGATGGTGGCTGATTGTTGCACAGGTTCCGGTGGCAGTTGACAGTGTGTGTGTGTACCGTGGCGATGGTTGCTTCAAGCGCCTTGCTAGGCTACATGAGAGAGAAAATCAGTTGTTTTCTTTGTTATTTTTACTTAGTTTTAATGTGTATCTCGCCTACCCCTACGGGCTGTGTAGGAGGTTTTTTGTGCATTTTGGTGTACCGTGTAATAGGTTCTTGAGCACTTTCGGAAGTCTGGGTTTGGATTGGCTTCTTCCTATGGTCAACTTGGGCTGTTATTTTTGTATGATTTTAATTGTTACAAGTGCCTATCCCTACGGGTTGTGTAGGGAGGTTTGTTATTGTGATGGTGCTAGTTTTGGCTGCTGGCTTTGTCATTTGTACAAAGTCCCTATCCATCATAGGATATGGCCTTTGTACAGTCTGATTGGCTAGTAATCCATTATGCTCCCTTGATCTTCAGTTGTAATTTCCTAGGCTTGATTTAGTGGTTTGTTGTTTTGCTTTTTCCTTTTGGGCTTCGGTGGCTCTGTGCCGAAGTTCTTGTTGTTGCTTTGTTAGGGCCTGGGGTATGCCCCTTGTATTTTTGTAAAATTTTCTGTTTTATTTATTTCTTATTCACCCAAAAAAAAATAATTATACTTCCAAAAAAAAAAAGAATCAATAAAAGTGAAAGAAACAAGTAGCAAAAAAAGTAATTGAAATTGGGTTTGTGAAAATTAGAGACCCCAAAATTGGGCATCAGTTCAACACAAATATATATATATATATATATGGAATTGGGTTTGCAAATTAATGGAGCCTTCTGAAGCGAAATTGGGAACAAGAGCCACAACCACCAATGTGAAAAACAACAAAGTTAGAACCCACACCAATTTGGATCAATGCTAACCAACCTGTTCCAAACACAATCAAGACACACCAATAACCAAACTCAATGAGAAATAAGGAGAAACACAATATGAATATCTAAATAAGACAAATGAAACTCGAATTCAAAAAATTAACGGGTCGGGTCTAAACCAGGAATGCAAAATTAGAATACATCAAGTACAACATACCTACAAAAAATCAAGTTACTTGGATATCATTTACCCTTTCATCCACTCACATCTGTATTCATTTTAATACTTTAAATCACAATTGTTATTTATTTTTGTAGATACAAATGTGAGTGGATGAATGGGTAAAGACTTGGATTATCAAAATGGACTCCAAAATGGGCCCATTTGGTTGCACAACAGTGGATGTTGTGCACCTTGCACAGCAGCCACCCCAAATCTAGAACCCACACCCATATTAGACATTTGATAGAAATTTTGATAAAAGTTTTGAGATCTCTAACATTTTTGAATTTGTAATGGGTTGAAGGATTCCCCACTGTCATTGACAGCCTTCTAAAAAAAAATTAATTTATTAGTTAAAAATGTGTTAATAAAAAAATTTAATGCTCCAAAAAACTAGTTTATTTGATATATATATATATATATATATATATGTATATATTTTATTATTTATGTTTCTAATAACTTTTATAATGACTAAAAAGTTACCTTTTGACCATAAATGTGTATGCCCAAATTATTTAATCTTTTTAAAAAAGCAAAATATGGTTTTTTTTAAGCTAATAAATTAGTTTTTTTTAGAGGTTTCCAAGTGAAGGGTAATAATGTTTTACAGCTCCAAACAAGTTAGTCATGCCATAGACTCCCATGAAATTACAGATTAATTATCAACTAGTTATTAATAATCTAATTTGTATTTTTGCATATTAGCTAGAATAAAGGCAACTTGATTTCAAAAAATGTATTGATAAACAAAACACCAAAAAAACAAAAGGGTAATACTATATTTTTATATAAAATTTTGTGAGGAGTGATGCGATGATATGTTTAAAATTTCAAAATTTTAATTAGGTGTACTCAATTATTTTTTAAGTGCAAATAGAATCACCAAAAAAAAAATGGTTGTCATTTTCATAATTAGGAAAAGTAATAATGCATTTAGGGAGTTAGGCCATAAAAAATGTAAAAATTTTATAAAAAAAGGAAAAGAAAAAAGTGGCTATTAATGTTGACAAAGTTGATCCAAATAAATTGTTTGTTCCATGACTAAGTGGTTAATAGCCACTTAGCAGTGGAGATATTTTTAGTTATCAAAGTTATCAAATTAAGATTTCATTAAATTGTTATTCATTCAGCATATTCAACAGGTTCACATTCCAACCTTCACATATTAGGGTTTTGCATTCAAAAATTAGGAAATGATGTTTTAGAAAATGATGGTAAACTCTTAACTCTAAATGATGTATTATACTTAGAAAATGAAGTTTTATTGTTTTCCCTTATACATGGCCAGTGTGCATCTCTGACTCGGCCTCATATCCATTAAACTTGTTCCCTTATTTCATATGTAGTTTCTATTGATGTGAAAATATTTATGCTAGGCATCCTTTTCTCTTTGGAGTGGCCAAAGCAAATATGCTTTAGAGACATTAGAGCAACTATTTGCACAAAATAAAAGTAGCTTGGATGGCCAATCCTTATGGTAAACTCTTAACTTTTCAACAAAATAGCTTCATCAAGAAGGACATAATTATTTTTGGGATCCTTCTGCTTCAGCTGGTTACTTGGCAGTAGAGTTGCTTGCTATATTTCGGATCCTATCCTCTGTTTTTCTATTTCAGTGCAGGTGGTGGTTTTGTTCTTTTATTGTAAGCTGGGTTGAGGTGGGGGAGTTTTTTTTTTTTGGGTAAGTAAGTCATAAAATAAAGACAATGAAATTTACATGTTTACAAGGGGCATACCCCAGGCACGCCCAACAATAAATAAAAACAAATATAGCCAACAAAATCTACCACTACACCGCCTAAAAAGGGGTAAACAAGAAACTAAAAACACAATAACCCAAACTCTGCCCATATATCCAAAAGTCCTCAAGTAACCCCTACCATCAGAGATAATAGATGGGAACTTGAGATGGATATATGGGCAAAGACATACATAGAGTACCACAAGCTAATAAACAAAACATACACACAAACAAAACAACAACCCTCAAGTCGAAACAAAGATGAGATTCAACCCCACATGCTTCCAGTCTCTACTGTAGATAAAACAAGGAATCCAATAAGCATCCCACTCCTCACAGCCGTGACATCCAAGCCACTTAACTAAAGCCGTGACGGAGGAAAAAGTCTACTCCCTGAGAGATCCTAGCAAAGTCACATGAAGCTCGCACAATCAAAAACCATAAGTCACGGTCTAGGGAGTTGAAGTGAAAACAATAGCCCCTCAGCAACAAACCAAAACACAGCCAATAAACTCATGAGATCAAGCATCACATCCCCCAGTCCCTACCTTGGTAGATCACAAACCTCAAACCCCACGGCAGTGTGCCCTTCCCTCACCAACCATTGCTTTATTGATGTATGTTTTGTATGATTGTTGCTATCAATAAAGTTGTTCCTTTTTTCGCTGATCAAAAAAAAAAATTAAAGGTAATTGTATTCATTTCATTGCTGTTGCATTTTAGTCAGTAACCTCTCTCTCTCTCTCTCTCTCTCTCTCTCTCTCTCTTTCAACCTGTCTATGTATGTATTGGATTTTTTGAAATCTACACTTGTCAAGCTCTTCATTGAAAAGAAATGGTGAATTCAGGTTTTGGATTTTTAGAGATATGTTATATTATGGCCTATAGATTTTAGGTTTTGGATTTTGATTTGGTCTACATTATAATTTCGATGTTCGGACTTCTATTTGTGTTTCTTAATCAAACATTGAATCTAATCTTATTAACTTCTCCATTTTTTTTTTGAAAATTTACATACGTACTTGTGAATATATGTGAATGTGTGCCCTATTCTGGTTCAAGATTGACAAGTTGTGGACTTATAAAGCATCTCCATCACCCACAGAGTGCATGGGTGTGTGTGTGCTGGGAGCTCAAGAGGTGATATAAATCACTGACTCAAGAGATTATCAATTAGGAACTCTAGGTAAGGATTACATGCTTGATTGTTGTAGATTAATTATCTAATAATTAAAATCAAGAAATGATTAGGCTCAATTTCATGTAATTCGAAAGAAATTAGGTTTAATTTGCATGTCATATGGGTAAATTAGAAAGAAGACGAAGAAATTGAGTTAGGTTTAAAAACAAAAATTAAAGGAATTAAGAATTGGTTTGATTTTGGCTCTAAATTCGAACCGTGTAAGATATATTTTGCAGCTGCTGTGGACAAATTCTTTACTGTTCCATTCTGGTGTTGAATTTGTGTATGTCACAGCACAGCACAGCACATGACAAAGCCCATAAATACAAATAAGTTGATATTTTTGTTTCACTAAACTAGAATGGAGTTGTATCTGTTCTATTTGTTGGGTGGAAATTGACTCCCTAATAATTTTTGGATTGTTCATGATAGCAGACAGAAACTCTTAGTAACAGAACATGATCTTTTTCCAAGTGGAAGGGTTTTGCTTGGGGCATGGGAAATATGATCTATTTCCTTCTCTTCCAAATAGTGCCTCTTGATTATGAGCTAAATTGTCATCAGTTGCATGATTTTCATTGTGAATGGTAACATTCTAATAATTATTAAATTACTTCAATGTTGTCCTAATTTATTAAATTGTTTTATAAGTGACGCTATCCTGAAATGTCATAATTGTTAGAATTTACAAAGTATAATATATCATAATTATCAATTTTATAATTGTTATAATTTGAAATGTCAATTTTATTGAATAAGTGCTAATGATTTTTTATTTTTTATTTTATACAGGTTGCTTTTGCATGGGCTATTGTGGATATTTACTTTTGTATACAAAGAGCATTTGTTCTGTATTCTGTATATAAAAGACATTTATTTTTGTACAATCCTTTGTTTTGGAAATCCAGTGTTTTTATATGTAATATTTAATTTAGATGGATTATACTTGGTTGGTATGGATTTATATGATATTTAGAATATGATGTTACAAGTTAAAGTTTTTGGATAGTTGATAATGAAATGTGTATTATTCATAATGGGTTTAGATTATAATTGATAGATATATTATTTTGTATATGTACAGGTTGCATTCATAATGGAATACATACAATTTAGAAATTAATAAAAAAAATATTCAATTTGTACATTTTAAAAAAAAATTAATAAATAGAGCTTTTGTCGACTAAACATTTAGCAGCCAAAAAATATAAAGGGAATTTGTTGGCGACTAAACAGTTAGTAGCCAAAAAAAATGAAAATTTTTGGCAACTAAAAAATTAGTAGCTAAAAAGGAGCACCATGATTTTAGCGACTAAAAAATTGGTAGCCAAAAATGAGTGTCACGTTTTTAGCAACTAAAAAATATTTTAGTTGCTAAAACAAAAATGCACATTTGTTGAAAACTTTGGCGACTAAAAATTTAGTTGCCAATTGCCGACTTTCAGCGATTAAAAAAAATTAGTCGCCAATACCTTTTCTTTTGGCGACTAATTGTTTAGTCGCCGATTTAGGATTTTCGACGACTAAAAATTTTTTTAGTCGCCAATACCTTTCCCGACAATCTTCTTTCGACCAAGCCGGCGACCAAACTATATAGTCAGGAAAACTTTTTGGCAACTAAAAATCTGACTTTTGGCGACTAAAAGTTTAGTCGCCAAAAGTGTAATTTCTTGTAATGTATGTACTTTTAGTTGTCATTTTGAGATATTTGGTTATAACTTAATCAAACATATTATCACTAGTACAGTATTAGTATATAACTCAATTCAACAATATTGTAAAGACCCCATCCATATTCATCAAGAGTAATAGTTTGACTTCAAGTTCTTATTCAGAAAACTGGATAACAAGTTGCAAAAATTAGAGGTTTTTTATTGGGTAGAACACAGGTACGAGCTATTTGTCCGTATCCATTCACCCCCCATCCTTTCCCATAAGAATTCTTGATTATCCAGTAATACTTCTTGTATTTCTCGTCATAGCCAAATCCTACAATGAGGACGGCATGCTTACCAATCCTCCCTTTCTCGCATCTCAGATAATTTTCGGACCCTTCATAAATGCCCTGTATATAATAACAAAAGAAAAGAAAAAAAAAAACAATGAAATTTTTTGTAAATAGTATTTAATGATATTATATAATAAAAATTAAATAAATTTACCCCTTTGAGATCACTGAATTCTTGAGTCATGAGTACTCCTCCTGCCACCGGCTGCTGCTTTACTGCCTTGAGAATTTGTGTTTCATTCGTAGGATCTATCGTAATAAGCTCCCTAATGCGTATTGAACCTAACTTCTAATAAAAAATAAAAATTAGGTTAAGTGTTAAATTCATAATATATATATATATATATATTAAAATATAAAGTTTATTACCTCCTGTTCATTCTTAGGTCTGCAGCAACATTTAGTTCCAACGAAAGGATATTCGCTTTCCATTCTAACTCCATTTGCTTCGATATAATTAAAAGCCTTTTTCAACGAAAATGTGTAACATAGTGTGTCTTCTTCCATGCAGCAATCTAAGAGCTCTTGGGAGGAAAGTTCAGGGAGATCTTGTTTGCATATAATGCTAAAACCTGCTGCAACAGCTTCAACAGCAACAATTGCCCAACACATGTCTAAGAAAAAATAATATATAACCTTAGCAACTATATGACCAACTAATTCATTAACATCTCAAATTGTAAAGCTTTAATGAATAAATAAGTTAAATTCCATAACTGCATGGCCATAACTGCACTCCTTCCACTTTTCTCCCTACTGGTGGGTTTGATGATGTTAGTTAGTGTCCTACTACTAATGGCAAATTCACTATCCAATCCACTTGGAATTCATTAAGGAAACACTATGATCCTGTGAATTGGTCTAATTTAATTTGGGATCCTCATAATATCCCTAAAGTGAGTTTTGTGGTGTGGATGGCTATTATTGGCAGACTGAACACTGGGGACAGGTTGCAACTCTTTGGTGTGACCCAATCTGCTGAGTGTGTATTCTGTCAGCACTTTTGTGAAGACCATAACCACCTTTTCTTTGTTTGTCCATTCTCGGAAAGGGTGTGGTCCTGCATTAAAGGTAAAATTAATGTTGATTGGCCATCTCTCCATTGGGATGATTTGGTCCAGCTCATAGCCAAATCTGTGAAAGGGCAATCCTTAGGGACTATTATTATAATGCTTGCCTTTACTTGTACTATGTACCAGTTGTAGCTAGCTAGGAATAATAGAGTGTTTAGCAAGGATATGGTACCTGAAGAGGTTGTTATAAAGTGTATTGTGGATATGGTTAGATTCAGGGTAATGCATATTACCAATCTGAAACCTCACCAAACTGGCAGATGGTATCTTAGTTCATGGAGATTACCTCATACTATGTTGAAGCCTGCTGCTGCTGATGTGAGTAATGAGAGTTCATAAAATGTGGGTTGAGTGAAGGTTGGCTACTATTTATGTTGACGAAATTGTTCGTTTACACGGAGTTCCGGTATCTATTGTGTCGGATAGAGATTTGAAATTTGTATCTAGGTTGTGGAAGAGTTTGCAGGAAGTTATGGGAACAGAACTAAGGTTGAGTACTGCATTCCACCCACAGACAGATGGGCAGTCAGAACGAACGATACAAACTTTGGAAGATATGCTTCGCATGTGTGCTTTGGATTTTCAGGGGAGTTGGGAAGATTATTTGCCTATAATAACAGCTTCCACTCCAGCATTGGTATGGCACCATACGAGGCTTTGTATGGTAGGAGGTGTAGATCACCTATTTGCTGGATAGAGGTCGGGATAGAGCTTTGCTTGGGCCTGAAATTATGCAAGACACTTCTGAGAAAATCAAAGTTATTCGGCAAAGGCTCAAAACAACTTAAGACCGGCAAAAGAATTATGCAGACGTTCAGAGAAGACCTCTTGAGTACGAGGTTGGTGACCATGTGTTCATCCGTGCGTCCCCAATGAAAGGCCAAGTCAAATTTGGAAAGAATGCCAAGTTGTCGCCCCGTTACATTGGGCTGTTTCAAATTTTGGAGAGGCTTGGTCCAGTTGCCTACAGAGTCGCTTTGCCACTGGGATTCGAGCAAATCCATAATGTGTTTCATGTGTCGATGTTGAGGGGTTACCTCCGAGACCCGTTACATGTGATTGATTATCACTGGGTTGCTATTGATGAAAATATGGAATATGCTGAATGACCGGAATGAATTGTTGTTCGGCAAGTGAAGCAATTGAGAAACAAGTCCATCCCAATGGTGAAAGTGGAATGGAAAGAACACTATGGGACGGATGCTACATGGGAAAAAGAGGAGGAAATGCGTCTACGCTATCCACATTTGTTTTCCGACGAAGGTAAATTAAGTTTGGAGGACCAAACTTCCTAAAGGGGGGAAGACTGTGATACCCCGTTTCGTAGTATGCTAATTGGTCCTTAATTTGAGTATGTTTTATGTGTTTAGCATGATTTTATGTGAAAATATGCTTTCAAAATTGTGAAAATATGTGGTTTTGAATTTTATCTGTTCACCGTAGGAATACCTGTTTGAATAATCTGCTTTGGAAATTAAATTGAGGGCCTTAACGGCCACAGGACCCGAAATCGATTACGCCATTGTGATTGGCATAATTTTTAGAGCCTATGGTGAAATTTAATTGAAAAATTGATTCGGATCAGATTAAGTTGATTAAATTGGTAAATTGGTGCCCAATTATTTATTATTATTATTATTATTATTATTATTATTATTATTATTATTATTATTATTATTATTATTATTATTATGAGTTAGTGGGAATTGTTGGGTAAGGGCACTACACTTCCCATTCTCTCCTATGTATTCATTTTGGCTGATCAAACCTTGAGAAAAGGAGGAGAGTCGGCTATTGAGATGAGAGAATTGTGCAGATTGTAGCTTAAAGCTTGGGAACCTTGAAGATAATCCAAGAATTGTTCCATAGAGCTTCCACGCAATAGAAATATTTTTTTTATTGGATCAGACCAATACATATAAATGAAGTAGAGAACTTGTATTGTTTTTGGATCAAGTGGTGATAGTTTTAACTATCTTCCTGCCCATTTTCAAACCTTTGATATTCCAAACTTGCTACTGCCTTCAAGTCCTGCCCTCAACTTTAAACCTTTGATATCCAACAGTTGTCACATCCTTCATGAGTTCTTTACATTATTGCATTAGTTTCTCACATCAACTGTTTCTCGAAAGTATTCAAACATTTTTCAATAAAGTATTTATACCCTGCTTGATTACATCCATTAGTTCTTCCAAAAATGAGCTTGGTGTCTTTGGCCAATGCTCTGTATGGCTCCTTATTGGATCAGCTCAATCGCCTTCAATCTCTAGTTTTTTGTCCAAGACCTTTTCTTTTCATTTTTTTTCTTTTTATTTTTTTTGGATTCATAGGAAAAGAAATACAAGAAAGGAACTACAACAACATCACAGAATAAAAACAAAGGACACTAGGGATCCTTACACAAGAAGCTCCTAACATGTCTGCCACCAGTAGAATTATTATTTATTTTTATTTTTTTTATTCAGAAGAAATAAGAACAAAACTACAAGCAAACAAGGGACCCAACAAAGGGAGCCCAGCGAAACAAATCTCTAGGACTTAGTAGCACTGGCACATGAGGCCCCAACAATATCTGCGACTAGCAGATTTACAATCTCAAATGGGAGGTCATCAAAAGCTACCAAATCTTCTGGATGATTGGCACCTATATTTGCAAGCTTATCTGCGCACATATTGCCTTCTCTAAGGATGTGGCTGATGGTGCAATTGCATCTGTGCATAAAAATTTTTGTATCTTCAAGCAAGCCTCTATATGGAAAGTGAGAGGAGGTGCCACCAGCCGACTTGTAATTCCACTAAGGGGGGTCATCTAGAACAACTAGATTGTCTTGGTGGTTCACTCCTAAGTTAGCTAACCCATTTGCATTCTTGTTTCCTTCTCTTGGAATATGGATGATGGAGCAGTTGCACCTATGCAGTAGAAATTTAATATCCTCTAGTAAAGCTCTTTGGTGGAAGTTGGCACGGGCATCTCTATTGGCTAGCAGCACCACTTGCTCTAAGTCTGTCTCAATGAGGGTGTATTTCTTTTTTTTGGGTGGATAAGTCATAAAATAAAAGACAAAAAACTTACACCACTACAAGGGGCATACCCCAGGCCCTAAACAAGCACTATACAAGGAACAAAGATAAAACCATGAAAACCTAGTCAACCCAATATAAACTGGTTAACAAAGCATACCTAAACGGACAAATCAAAGGAAAAAACAAAACACAAAATTAAGCTAGAAAACCAAAGCATAATAGCAAGTAACCCAAAATGTGTTCATGGGCTACATGCAAATTTGATGAGGAGCATGAACACACCCAATAGCTAAGGAGCAAACAGCCAGAAATAAACACAAAACTTTGAAACCCCGTGCACATCCCGCACGGGTAAGCCAACTACCAAAACAACCTAAATAAAACAAGCATAAAAGAAATAATTTCTTCACACAAGAGGCGCCTATAGCAACCATCAACACGAACACAGCCAGCTCCAAGCTTCGAACGAACCCGAACTGTATACCAAACCAGGCAGCACCATCCAAGGAGATACTTTGCTGCCATCCCATGCATCTCAAATAGATTTTAAACATTATAATAAACCCTGTCACCAGCAGATAACAAAACAAGATCAATTGCTCCACAATCAAGTAGCATTCAAGAAGCAATAACAGTTTACATATTACACCACACATACAGATGCTCACTACACTCAACGCACAATTATATATGCTCACATCACTCGAAAAACAATGCTCCATATACCTACAAAAGAAAGAGATACAGGAAATATATAAAAACATGTTAGTTTCACTCAATGTGGCTAGTGATTTTGGGTTAAGTGATTTTTTATTCCTCACACTATACTCAACCCTTAGAGTATAAGGCACACACTCAAACTTCTGCTTTCCTGTGATCCAAGTACCTATATCAATAACAAACATTAGGAAACCCCACAGTGTATATGCTAACCATCACTCAACCCACAGTTTGTGAACTCTCATTCCTTACATCAGCTGCAGCAAGCTTCAACATAGTAGGAGGTAATCTCCATGAGCTTAGATACAATCTGTCAATATGGTGAGACTTCAAATTGGTAATATGCATTACCCTGAATCTAACCATATCCACAGTACACTTTGCAACCACCTCTTCAGGGACCATATCCTTACTAAAAACTCTATTATTCCTAGCAATCCATATCTGGTACACAGTACAAGTAAATGCAAGCTTGGTAATAATAGTCCCTAAAGACTTTCCTCTCACAGATTTAGCAATAAGCTAGATCAAGTCATTCCAATGGATAGATGGCCAATCAACATTTATTTTACCTTTAATGCAGGACCACACCCTTTCAGAGAATGGACACTCAAAGAAAAGGTGGTTGTGGTCTTCACATGGATGCTGACAGAAAGCACACTCAGCAGATTGAGTCACACCAAAGATTTTCAATCTTTCTCCTGTATTCAATCTGCCAAGAATAGCCATCCACACCACAAAACTCACTTTAGGGATATTATGAGGACCCCAAATAATTTTAGACCAGTTCACTTGATCAAAATGTTTTCTTAAGGAATGCCAAGTGGACTGAATAATGAATTTGCCATTAGCAGCAGGACACCAACTAACATCATCAGACCCACCAGTAGGGAGGAAAGTGGAAGGAGTGTTATCAATGAGATCCATAAGCACCCATGAGGATGGAAAAGGCCATCTCCAAGTAGTACCCTCCACAATCTCACTAACCTTAGTATCTATACCTAGTGCAGAATCATACACAATTCTGACCCCAAATCTATCCCACAAAGACCCCATAGGGTGCCAATTATCAAACCATAAGAATACCCTAGAACTATCACCTACCCTATGTTTGATTAAAGGGTAAATGACAGATTTAAGAGAGAGAATTTTCCTCCAAATCCAGGAGGGGTCATTTGGCACCCTAACTCTCCAAAAACTTTTACTTTTGAGGATATAAGACTTAACCCAAAGGCACCACATAGATTGCTCACCCCCAGAGAAGAGGAACCAGACATGCTTAGCAATAGCAGCCTTATTCCACACAGTGAGAGACTTAAAACCCAAGCCCCCTTCATTTTTAGGAGAACACATTCTATCCCAAGACACCTTAGCCCCATATTTCTTTAGCTCACAGCCAGACCAGAAGAATGCTCTAAATAGACTCTCTATGGATTGAATGACCTTCTTTGGAAGGATGAACAAAGAGGTCCAGTACACTTGCATAGAGAAGAGAACAGATTGGATCAATTGAGCTCTGCCAGCATAAGTGAGACACTTATTTGTCCAGCTTTTAATTCTCTTTGTTATTCTCTCCACAAGTTGATCACAGTCAGTGGCCTTAAGTTTTGTAGAGACTAAGGGAACCCCTAAGTATCTCACAAGTAAAGTGCCTTCACTGAAGTTACAAACCCGAAGGATCTCATCTCTTAACTTCTTTTCACAACCAGAGAAGAAAATGTGACTCTTATTAGGGCTAGGGGACAGCCCAGACAAATTCTTAAATTCTTCTAGACCAGTTTTGATGGACTAGATAGTGAACACATCCCCATTACAGAAGATCATCAAATCATCTGCAAAGCATAAATTTACAATCTTTGTTTTATCACATCTCCAATGGAATTTGAAATCAGGATAAGAAGCCTTCTCAGCCAAAATTCTGGATAGAATCTCCATGATGTAATGCTGTTGGATCAGACTGTGCAGAATGAGTCTGCGTGGTCTTCCTTGCCTTGTACTGGCAGTTGGTCTAAGGTGAAAAGTGAAAAGAAGAAATCGAAAAGCAGTTCTGTTTGTTGTCTGGTTGTCCCCTCTCTCGTGATAGAACAAGACCCTCTCCCATATTCAATTGGTCACGTAATCAAGGAATGCGCGTGAACAAAGAACTTGATCGAGAAGGCCTCGGGGCTACCTTTCCTTCAGCATTCCTACCAGTTGGGTGAGGTTTCCTTCTGTTGAAGTTCGATTCGGTCTCGGCCCGAGCTAGTGCAGGCGGAAGGATTCTAGTTCTCATTTGGCTCCCTTGCCTTGAGTGAACAACCGCAATCCCTCTATCTAGGAGATTGCACCGCACATAAGATGAATTAATCTTTTAGTCCCCTTTTGCCCAATTCCTATCATACTAATTGCTCTGACAAGCGAATTACTCTTCTTTGTGTGTTCTCCTAGTTATCATTGATAATAAGAATCCTAGGAAGAGCGGTTAAGCTCAGCTAACTCGTTAATCAGTATTCTCCTAATCAAGCTCGGTGCTAACTCATTCATACTAAGGGCGCTTAACTGTAAAACGACTCTGTTCAGTTGTCATTGATGAAAAGGAAGGAAAACAAATTAAATAGGGTTGGCATAACCAGATTCGAACCAATAAGTGACGGAAACAATACATCTTGGCCATACTGAGTTCGGTTCACTCAGCCGACAACGCTTAGCAACTAAGCCCTAATAGACACTAATGAACCAATAGCCCAATACTAAGCCCCTTGCGTCGTCTAACTTCCTTCTCTTCTGTCTTAGATAGGCTTGAGGGCTCATAGGGCCACCTTGCCTCAACTCTCTCTCCCCCCTAAAATAACCATGCAGACTCCCATTAATGCAAATGGAATATGTGGGACTAGTCATACAAGCTTTTATCTAAAGGATAATATTAGGGGGGAACCCCATCGCTGTTAAGACATCTAGAACAAATCCCATCTAACATTATCATATGCTTTCATAATATCCACTTTCATGGTACACCTGGAAGAGGGTGAAGATTTATGATAGCCCCTCATAAGCTCTTGTGAAAGGAAAATATTATCAGCAATTCTCCTTCCGGGGACAAAGCTAATAAGACAGGATCAATGAGATCATGAAGAACAATTTTAATCCTATCAGCTATGATCTTAGAAATACACTTGTACAACGTGTTGCAACAAGAAATAGGTCTAAAGTTCCCCACTTTTTCAGCATTGGGGATCTTAGGAATAAGAGCAATGGAGGTGCTATTCAATTCCTGAAGAAGCTCACCCGATGTAAAAAAAGATTTGATTGCTTCAACAACCTCTCTCCCCACAACATCCCAAGCTTTATTCACCCAAAAACAAAAACATCCCAGGCTTTCAAAAAAAAAAAAAAACCCCGCAAAATAACCATCAGGGCCAGGGGCCTTGTTAGCTTTTAGAGACCTGAAAGCATCAATGATCTCCTTATCACCCTTGAGTAAGTAGGACTTGACCCATTGACACCACATGGAACCCTCCTCACCCGAAAACAGATACCAGACATGCTTAGCTACAGCCGCCCTATTTCAGACACCCATCTCTTTAAAACCTAAACCCCCTTCACCTTTAGGCCTACACACATCATTCCAAGCAATCTTAGCACTATGCTTCTTAAGTTCAACACCAGACCACAGGAAAGCTCTCATGATAATATCAATTTCCCTCATAACCTTCTTAGGAAGGATAAAAAGGGAAGACTAGTAGACTTGCATAGAGAAAAGGACAGTCTGGATAAGTTGAGCTCTACCCGCATAGGAAAGAGGCTTATTGGTCCAACTCTTAATCCTCTTGGTAATCATCTCAACCAGAATTTGACAATCAGTAGCCTTAAGCTTAGTGGTGATCAGAGGCACACCCAGGTATTTCACAGGGAGAGTACCCTCAGTAAATTTGGCAACACTAAGGATATCATTTTTAAGCTCATTGCTGCACCCAGAGAAAAACATGTTACTTTTGCTAGGACTAGGAGTAAGCCCAGACAGTAGTCTAAACTCTTCTAAGCCTTGCATGATAAGGTTTACAGTGCCAGTGTCACCCTTACTAAAGATCATGAGGTCATCAGCAAAACACAGATTGACAATCTTGGTTCTATCACACCTCCAATGAAATTTGAAACGAGGATCACTGGCTTTTTCAGCAAGAATCCTGGAAAGGATTTCCATAGCCAAAACAAACAAGTAAGGGGACATCGGATCCCCTTGTCTAAGCCCTCTCGCCCCTTTGAAATACCCATGAAAACTCCCATTGATGCATATAGAGAAGGAAGGGCTAGTCATACAAGCCTTGATCCAATTAATCATACAAGGAGGGAAATTCATGGCATACAATATGTCAAGAATGAATTCCCACCGAACATTATCATAGGCCTTCATAATATCAACTTTCATAGCACACTTAGGAATTTTAGAATCCCGGTGATAGCCCCTCATAATCTCCTGAGACAAAAAAATGTTATCCGAGATCCTTCTACCTTGGACGAAAGCTGACTGCACAGGGTCAATAAGGTCAAGAAGGACAATTTTGATTCTATTAGTAATGATTTTGGCTATGCATTTATAGATCATATTACAGCAAGAGATAGGCCTATAGTCCCCCACCTTCATGGGGTTAGGAATTTTAGGAATCAGGGCTATGATCGTACTGTTAACCTCGGAGAGAAGTTTGCCAGTTTCAAAAAAAGATCTTATAGCAAGAGTGACCTCCTTACCCACAATGTCCCAAGAACTCTTGAAGAAACCCGCCGAATAGCCATCAGGACCCGGAGCCTTATTGGCCTTGAGGGACCAAAAGACATCCTTTATCTCAGCGTCAGAAATAGGCTTAGCAAGCATATCCGACTGAGATAGAGTCACCTTAGTTTTAACCCAAGATCTAATCCTATCAAGGCCATTATATTGGTCAGCAAAAGGGGCTCCGAAAAGATTGGTATAGAATTGCACAAAAGCATTATGGACTTCACTCATCTCAGTAATCTTATAGCCATCCCCCGAATCAACACTCACAATTTTACCACGATTAATATTGTTCCTCACCGACCTAAAGAAGAAACTACTATTCTTATCACCCAAGCTAAGCCATTGGACTCTAGATTTTTGGAGAGCTAGACTCTCCTCCACCTTGCTAAGATCCAGATAGTTCTTAAGCTCATTCCTTTCCTGAACCTGGAGGTCACAATTCTGAGGGTCTTTGTCAAGCTTGATCTGGACAGATTCCAGTCTAGCTTTAGCAACTTGGACTCTAACAGAGATATCACTAAAATCTTTTTTATTCAACAACTTGAGATCAGATTTGAGTTGTTTCAGCTTTTGACAAACCCTGAACATGGGAACCCCTTTAATAAATTGAACCCAATTAGCAGACACACATTTCAGGAAATTAGGGTGCTTGGACCAAAAATCAAAGTATTTAAAAGGTTTCTTAAAAGAAGTTTTGGTCTCACTGATAGTAACCACAGCAAGAGAATGATCAGAAATGCCAGAGGGGAGGAAAAGGGCACTGGACTCAGGGAACTTTTCCAGCCAAGCCTCATTAACAAGAACCTTGTCAATTTTGGTAGCAATATAATCACCAGCACCTCTTTTATTAGCCCATGTGAATTGACAACCACCATAAGATAAGTCAGTCAACTCAGATGAGTTAATATAGGAGTTGAATTCTTCACTCTCATTGGACCAGACAGAAGAACCCCCCACTTTTTCCTGGCGATATCTCACAGCATTAAAATCACCCAGGAAAATGCTAGGGGAATTGGACTTAACACGGGAGATAGACAACATGTTTTCAAAAACCACTTTCCTCACAGAATGTTTATTATCCGCATACACAAAAGTTGCAAAAAAAGTGACTTTAGTGGCCAATATCATGATTTCACAAAAGATGTGTTGGTTAGACTTTGAACACAGTTTTACATCACAAAACTCATTTTTCCAACACACCCACAGCCTGCCAGTTTCAGTTGGTTGAGAGTTGGACAAAAAAGACCAATTACCAAAACATTTTTTAAAGATGTTATTCTCATTGCACTGTTCTCCCTGATCTTATTGACCCTGTTCAGTCAGCCTTTGTTCAGGGGAGGAGAATTTCTGATAATATTTTCCTATCCCAAGAGCTTATGAGAGGGTACCATAGGAAATCCCCCACCCCGAAGTGTGCCATGAAAGTGGATATTATGAAAGCATATGATGGTGTGAGATGGGAATTTCTTGTCGATATTCTCAAGGCTATGGCCTTTCCTCCTGTCATGATTTCCTAGATCAAGGCCTGCATTACTAGTCCTTCATTTTCAATTTGTATCAATGGGAGCCTCCATGGTTATTTTAAAGGGGCTAGAGGGTTACGACAAGATGATCCCATGTCCCCTTACTTATTCGTTTTGGCTATGGAGATTTTGGCCAAAATCTTGGCAGAAAAATCTACGCACCCGCTTTTTAAGTTTCATTGGAAATGTGAGAAGACTAAAATCATCAATCTTTGTTTTGCTGATGATCTCATGATTTTTAGCAGAGGAGATGTGCCCACTGTTAAGCTTATTATGGAAGGGCTTGAGGAATTTTCTAACCTTTCTGGCCTTACCCCTAATCCCAGTAAAAGTAACATCTACTTTTCTGGTTGTGATATGGGGTTAAGAGTTTCCATTCTTGATATTGCAAAATTCAAAGAAGGTACTCTTCCTGTTAAGTATCTTGGTGTCCCCTTTATTACCACTAAGTTGAGGGCTTTTGATTGTGTCCCTCTCATTGATATCACCAAAAAAGTTAAAGAATTGGACTAATAGAGTGTGTCTTATGCTGGTAGAAGCCAGCTTATCCAATCCATTCTCTTTTCCATGCAAGTGTATTGGTCCTCCCTGTTCATTCTTCCCAAGAAGGTTATTAGGGAGATTGATAGTATTCTTAGAGCCTTCCTTTGGTCTGGTAGTGATCTCAAAACTCATAGTGCCAAAATTGCCTGGGAGTTTGTGTGTGCTCCTAAGAATGAGAGGGGTCTACAACAAAATAGAGAAGGACGGATAAAGTTAGAGAAAAACTTTAATCTAGAGAGCTAGAAGAGAAAGTTAGAGAAAACAAAGAGAAATCGGAAGAAAATCAAATGGAATTCAAATTCATCCATTTGGACATGAGAATTGAACACAGAGGTGATTTCGAAAACCATAAATAAGGTGCTTAAGTTAAACAAATATCGTTAAGATACAATTACTTTAAAAAATTCCCTTTCTTAGTGGCTAACCAAGGTTAGTTTGAGTCAAACTTGGCTACTTCAGCTAATGAAACAATTAGTGGCGTAAGCAAATTAGTTCGTAGAACAAAATAGAGAAGGTCGGAGAAAGACTGACAAAGTTAGAGAAAATAAAAAGAAATAGGAAGAAAATCAAACGGAATTCAAATTCATCCATTTGGACTTGAGAATACAAATGTCATTAAGCTACAATTACTTTGAAAATTCTCTTTCTAAGAGGCTAAGCAAGGTTAGTTTGAGTTAAACTTGGCCACTAAAGCTAATGAAACAAAATAGTGAATGATGGGGACGGACGGACAAAGTTAGATAAAAACTTTTTTTTTTTTTTTGGGGTAAGTAAGTCATAAAATAAAGATAGTAAAATGTACAAGTTTACAAGAGGCATACCCCAGATACGCCCTACAACAAATAATAGAAGAACAAAAAACACCACAAACTACCATTGGACATCCTACAACATAAAACCACACTCGCAAAAGCGAAAGAACAACATGAAAAAAAAAAAAAAAAAAAACAGAACCCCACTTTGCCCATATATCCTTTTTGTCCCCAAGTAACCCCTACCATCAGAGATAATAGATGGAAACTTGGGGTGGATATATAGGCAAATAAACAAGACACACCACATACTCATAAAACATAACAAACAAACACACAATACAAATTTAACTAACTAAACACCCAACAAGACCAATCGAACAATGATAACTGCCCCTGCTTGCTTCCAGTCTCTACCTCGGATAAAAGCATGGAATCCAATAAGCATCTCGCTTCTCATAGCCGTGACATCCTAGCCACTCAACCAAAGCCATCATGAAGGAAAATATCTATCCCATGAAAGATCCTGGCTGAGTCACATGAAGCCTGCATAGTCAATCACCATAATCAACGGTCTTGAGAAGTTTAGTGAAAAAACAATAGCCCCGCTGCAACAAACCAATACATAGCCAACAAAACATGAGAGCAATCATCACATCCCCCAATCCCTTCCTTGGTAGATCACAAGCCTCAAACCCCATGGTAGTGTCCCCATCACTCCATGTCAGGCGTGGCAATACAATCAATTAGGATGGGTCACATGAAGACAAGAAGCGACCAGAAAACTAGTAGCTATCCTCCCGCTCATCTCCCAGTCTCTAACTCGGCTAGTTATCGAACCACTATTCCAACGTGGGAACAAAGACCAAGTGGATATTTTCATTGAAAACTTCATCACAAAATTTATGAGTTTCCCTCCAAAACAAACCCACATGATGGTTCTATAGCAATATACAAAAGCCACATCAACTTTATGTCTGAGCCCTCTTCCTAACGTAGGTGGAGCACCCGAGGCTCGAAACACGCGCACTTGTTGCGTGTAGACATGCTGCATACCCATCAAAATTTCACTGTAGAAAGATTAGTATCTCCCTACCATAACGACGACGCCAGAAAACCCAACGCCGGAGACTGAAACAAATTGTCGGTGACTGAAAACAACCACCTGCAACTTGACTAAACAGCATGCAAGACCAGAAATCTAAGCCATGCGTCACCATAACCCATACCACAAGGTGAAAACACCTGGAAACAAGATAAAGCCCAGCGCCGATCAACTCCATGCCGAAGCAAAACACACCAGTACAGACACAAATCTCAAATTAGCTGCTGCAAGATAGCATCCAAGATACAAACTCAGAACCATGCATATTCACATCGTGGAAAACAAAGCCACCATGGCCACTCACAAAATAAAACTCGGCACCAGTAGTTCCATTGACCAATATTCTCTCTCTAGAGAGAGGCTAACAGCAAAGTAAGATGACCATAGTAAATCGGAGACGACCAACAGTGGTCACCACACCAAGCTGTAGAACTCACCAGTGGCATATCCAGAACACTCCTTTAGCTACCAGATTTACATGAACGCAGATACCACCGTCATATCAACCAACCCACCAACAATGATCGGAACCTCGACATAGGCACTGACCCACGAACGGTTTGACCATCGGGAGCTGACAAATGACTACTCGCTGGCGAGACAACTGGGATGAGATTTCATTCTCACCAGTCATAGCGGACCACAACTCAATGTACTAGAGGCCGAAGTCATGGGATTTGAATACATTTAGAAGCACCAGAGAACTCCCAATCCAAACTTGAAAAACACAACAAAGATCAACACCACCCCTAAAACGGAGCTTAACAGACCTGAACACACTCACTTACCCTTAAAATTTGGGTAGAGGAGTTAAAACAAGCTGGCCAAACTGCACCGGACCCTCACCACCATGATACACCACCGGGGGAAGGGGGGGGAGTTTTCTCTCTCTAGAATCTAGAGAGAGCTCTCTCTAGAAGCTCCTACTTTCTTCCCCGTTTTTTATAAAAACTTTCTTCTAGAGAGCTAGAAGAGAAAGTCAAAGAAAACAAAGATAAATTAAAATCATTAAGCCACAGTTACTCAGAAAATACTCTTTCTTGGAGACTATGCAAGGTTTGTTTGAGTTAAACTTAGCCTCTTAAGCTAACGAAATAATTAGTGGCGTAAGAAATAATTAGAGAAGGATGGAGAAGGACGGTCAATGTTAGGGAAAAACTTTCTTCTATAGAGCTAGAAGAGAAAGTTAGTGAAAAGAAAGAGATTTAGGAAGAAAATCAAAGGGAAGTCAAATTCATCCTTTTGGATTTGAGAATTGAACACATAGGTGATTTAGAAAACCATAAATGAGGTGCTTAAGTTAAGCTAATATCGTTTTTTTTTTTTTGGGTGAATAAGAAATAAATAAAACAAAAAGATTTACAAAAATACAAGGGGCATACCCCAGGCCCTAACAAAGCAACAACAAGAACCTCGGCACAGAGCCACCAAAGCCCAAAAGGAAAATACAAAACAAAAGACCACTAAACCAAGCCTAGGAAATTACATCTGAAGATCAAGGGAGCAAAATGGATTACTAGCCAATCGGACTGTACAAAGGCCATATCCTATGATGGGTAGGGACTTTGTACAAGTGACAAAGCCAGCAGCCAAAACTAGCACCATCACAATAACAAACCTCCCTACACAACCCGTAGGGATAGGCACCTGTAACAATTAATATCATACAAAAATAACAGCCCAAAATGACCTTAGGGAGAAGCCAAGACAGACCCAGTCTACCGAAATTGCTCAAGAACCTATTGCACGGTACACCAAAATGCACAAAAAACCTCCTACACAGCCCGTAGGGGTAGGCGAAATACACATTAAAACTATGTAAAAATAACAAAGAAAACAACTGATTTTCTCTCTCGTGTAGCATAGCAAGGTGCTTGAAGTAGCCATCGCCACGGTACATACACACATTGTCAACTGCCACCGGAACCTATGCAGCAATCAGCCACCATTCCTCAACACCAAGATATAAATACACTAGCAGCAACCCCATGAAACTGCGAAGTAAGAAACACCTCCGCACCATTACGTAAACCCGTACTAGCCAACCATTTAAAATGCCACCACCGTAACGAAGGTCGTAGAGGAGAAGAAATAACAGGCACACTGTATAGGACCTCCCCACACTCGGCCCACAATAGAGCATGTCACTCCACTCCATATAGAATCTCACATCACTTGGCCCACACCTCACATGATTTATCAAGAGAACAAGGTAGACAGAATACTTGAGGGCTCCATAAATCTGCACAAAACATATATAATATGTAATAATAAATGTTAGAACAAAACATGTATACTGTCTCTCATCACTCAACCCACTATGGCATAAAATATTTTGCTTGCTCACAACACTCAACCCTCTATACGACCACTGCAACTTGGGAGATGATATAGGATTCATCATAACCTGATAAGAGGGAAAACCACCTACAAAAGAACACCCAATTAGTGAAACCCCACAGTATATGCTCACCATCACTCGGCCCTAATTGTAGGTAAGCTCACACCACTCATTCTTCTGCCATCTGCACTAGCATAGGTCTCCTGCATGATTTTGTAAGGCAGATTCCATTTCTCCAAAAACCAATTATCACCTGCAGAAGATTTAATATTTTCCATAGAAAGAAGCCTACCCCTAACCATTTGGATAATAGAGTTAGTAACAACCTCTTCAGGTTTGTGGACCTTACTAAAGATTCTACTATTCCTCTCCATCCAAATGTGGTAGACAGTGCAAAGAAAAGACAACTTCAGAATCATCACTTTCAAAGAAATACACTGGTAGATCTAGTAGCAAACTCAACAGTATCCAACCAAGGCAAAGAAGGCCAATTAGCATTACACTTGGCAAGCATGTCACCCCAAACCCTAGAAGAAAACATACACCTAAAAAAGAGATGGGAGGGATTCTCCTCAGGTGCTTGACAGAAGGGGCAACAAGGATTTGGAACAAGACCAAAAGCTTGAAGTCTATCACCAGTGTTAAGTCTCTCATTAATGGCCAACCAAACAATAAAGCTAACCCTAGGGATTAAAGGGGCCCCCATATAAGTTTGGACCAAGAGACTTTGGGCCCCTTATCCCTCCAACAATCCCAAGCAGACTGGATAGAAAAAGAACCATCAGCAGTCAAGCTCCACACCGAAGTGTCAGAAGAGCCAGGGGAAGGTAAAAGAGATGAAGGAGTGGAAGAGATCCACTCCTTTATCTCCCAAGAGTTAGAAATAGGCCACTTCCAAGAGCAATTAGAAACTATAGAGCTAACCTTAGAGTTGTCAGGAAGATTAGTATCATAAAGGATCCGAGGACCAAACCTATGCCAAAGCGAACCAAGAGGGTGCCAATTATCATGCCAAAGAAACACATTTTCCCCATTACCAATCTTGAATTTGATGAGCGGATAGATTAAGTTCCTGAGTGACAAGATTTTCCTCCAAACCCAAGAAGGATCACTAGGAGTCTTAACGGACCAGAAACTCCTGCCTTTGAGCAAGTAAGACTTAACCCATTGGCACCACATAGAGCAATCCCCACCCGAAAACAAATACCAAACATGTTTGGCTATAGCAGCCTTGTTCCAGAGTTCCAAGTCCTTAAAACCAAGACCACCTTCATTTTTATGTCTGCAGATATACTTCCAAGCAATCTTAGCACTATGTTTTTTCAGCTCAACCCCAGACCAAAGAAAGGATCTAAGAATACTCTCAATGTCTCTAATGATCTTCTTAGGGAGGATAAAAAGAGAGGACCAATACACTTGCATTGAAAACAGGATAGACTGGATGAGTTGGGCTCTACCAGCATAAGAGAGCAGTTTATTAGTCCAACTTTTAATCCTCATGGTAATTCTCTCAACCAGAATATGACAATCAGACACTTTAAGCTTAGTAGTGATTAAAGGCACACCAAGGTATCTCACCGGGAGGGAGCCCTCAGTAAAATTGGCAATTTGAAGGATATCCTCTCTAAGCTCTCTACTACACCCCGAGAAAAAAATGTTACTCTTACTAGGGTTAGGAGTGAGGCCCGACAACTTCCTAAATTCCTCCAAACCCTGCATGATAAGAGTAACAGTACTAGGGTCCCCTTTGCTAAAGATCATCAGATCATCAGCAAAACATAAATTGACAATTTTGGTTTTCTTACATCTCCAATGGAATTTGAACAAAGGACTCCTAGATTTTCCAGCCAATATCCTAGCAAGGATCTCCATAGCCAACACAAAAAGATACAGGGACATAGGGTCCCCTTATCTTAACCCTCGAGCCCCTTTAAAATACCCCTGAAGGCTCCCATTAATACAGATCGAAAAAGAAGGGCTTGTGATACAAGCCTTTATCCAGGTGATCATGCAAGGAGGGAAAGCCATAGCTGTAAGAATATCAATGATAAAATCGCCATTCTCTCTTATCTCTCTCTCTCTCTCTCTCTCTCTCTCTCTCTCTGCTTTGTAACTAGAAGAGTACTACTTGAGTGCTTGATTTCGTGAAGATTGTTTTGGAGCCTTAAGGGCATCTCTAACAGTTCACCAAATATTTCATCAAATTTGAGTAAAAAAGGCATGAATTCCTCTATCTGATATCAGCCACTCCAACGATGCATTTGTAACTGTCATCAAAACACAAGTTGTCCAAGAGGATGATCGGCCGGTTGACCGGCAAGAGCAAATAAAAAAAAAAAAAATTCACTAGCTTGTTGACAGTCCACACCATTGCTCTGTTATGGGAATTGTTCAATTAAACAAAAACCATCCAAAAAAAAACAAAAAAACAAAACAAAACAAAACAAAAACAAAAACAAAAACAAAATATGATTCCCATCCTATGAATTCAAACAGCCAAACCCAATTGCCTTACCAAAGAAAATCAAAGAAATCATAGTAAAATCCATACCAATTCCCAAGAATTCTATTTCCTTGAAGGCCCAGATCATAATAAAATTCCAAAACTCCAATCCTCAAAAGTCGCCATTAACAGCTCCAAAAAAAAAAAAAAAAAAAAAAAAAAAAAAAAAAAAAAAAGAAAAAATAATTTCCTTTCCTTCTTATTCAACAGACCATAAATCACAACAAAGTTCTTATTTCCCAATCCAGCATATACCCACCAAACACCAACTCATCACTCTCTTATTCTCATCTTCTAAACACACAGAGAGACAAACAGAAAAAGAGCTATATATATATAGAGAGAGAGAGAGGGGGGAAGAGAAGGGAAGCGTAGATCTCAAGGGGAATTGAATGGTTGACAAAATGGCTGCTACAACATTTGTATTTGGTCCTTTCTTGCAAAGTTGAACTTGATTCTAATCCAATCAAATGAATTTGCGATTGTCTATGAGTTGAAATTGTCTTGCACACAAACAATTGCATTTGCAAGTAACTGATCAACAAAGCAGATTACGAATCCATTAGACAAAATGTTTGCCAGAATCATGGGCAAGAATAGTACCCATAAAATAAGTTCACCGAGAAAACTTGTGAGACAAAGTGAAACCAAGGAAATACAAGAAATAGCTCTGGAGATGGAAGTAACATAGCCCTCTATTTAAGGAAAAGTTTCACAAGTGATTTGCATTTGGTTAAAAAGTCCTGGTGCCAGACAGTAGATGCATATGGTTATGAGGAAAGTCCATATGTTTGCAGTGTGTGCCTCAAATGGATTCACTGTCTTGCCATTATACATCAATGGGAGGAAAACGATTAGAAATGGAAGGCATTTGTATATGGCATCGCATAGAGGAGCAGAATTCCCACTTTGTACAATCATATGCAATCACAAACAAACATCAACAACACTCTGCTTTAGATTTAAACATTTGATGTAAAAAAAAGTGGGAGGGGGGATTATCGAATCAAATTCAAAGAAAATTATAAATTCAGAGTCAAAATCAAAGTAACTAAAATTAGACAGGCCAAATTAAAACAATATCCACCCACGTAATTTGCCTCTGTGTGTGTGTGTTTTCTTTGAATTAGTATTCAAAATGAGTTAGTTAAAAATAGGAGTGCACGATGTTCCTATGTGCAATTAGGTCTTAGAAAAGTAGCAGGTAGCTAGTCTTCTCGCAGTTGTTCAAGAATTATATCTATTTTCTATATTATTATAAAAGGATTGATAATTCTAGGACTAACAGTCCTATAAATGTTAATCTCATCTTATTAATTTTGTCCAAATAACCATAACCTAGAACTCTTGGTCTATGTTTGTTTAGACAATATAACTTTGGAATTAGACTAATAATTCAACAAAACATATAATTTTACATTTGGTGAAAAAAATTGAGGTTCAAACTAAGGTCACGTTTGTTTGGCTTTATAGAATAGAGAGGATTAAGAGTACGGTAGGATTGAGTGAGGAGATTATTAGTATGGTAATATTATTAGTATGGTAATATTAACCTTCCGGAAGAAGGATGGACCACCGTTCCAGCTAAGGGTAAGAGGAAGATGGGGGAGCCTGTGTTAGAGCCTATACCTGAAATGGTGGAGTCTCCTGAACCCCCTCCAGCTGGGGTGACACCTGCTTCTTTTGAAGAGCCTTTAGCTCCTCCTGTTCAATCTGTACAACCTCAAGAGACCCATGAGGACATAGCCGAGCAGAGTCAATCAGTGGAAGAAGTTAGCTCTGATACTTGATGATGTGGACAAATTTAAAAGTGTATTTGAACTTACAAAGCTGGTTATACCAAATGTCTTTGAAATCTTTGGAAAGCCTTGAAAGAGACAAAGAAGACTCCTACTGGAGCTCAGGTAAAGGTGAAGAACAAGTCCTCTGGCAAGGGCAACAGCAGCCAAAGGAAGAAGAAGAGGTAAATGGTTTCAGTTGGTTGGTTGGGGTTTTTTGTCACCTCCCTTTTTGTTTCCCATGACTATTAAAATTGCTTCATGGAATGTTAGAGGATTGAATGATCCTACTAAACATAAAGAAATCAGGAATTTTGTGTCTAAAGAAAATATTCATGTCATGGGAGTTTTGGAAACTAAAATAAAACAGTCTAATGAGAGGAAAATATGTGGTAAGTGTTTTGGTAATTGGTCTTTACTCTCTAATTCCCAACCAACTGAAACTGGGAGGGTCTGGGTGTGCTGGAATGAAGATTTTTGTTCTCTTCAACTTGTTTCAATGTCTAATCAGCATATTTTGTGTAAAATTGGTGACTTGGCAACAAATGAAATTTTCTTTGCTGTTTTTGTCTATGCTGAAAATAAGCACATTTTAAGAAAGGTGTTTTTTGATGAAATGTTTAATATCTCCCGTGCTAAATCCAAAGTTCCTTGTATCTTTTGGGTGATTTTAATGCTATAAGGTACCCTCGAGAAAAATTGGGGGTTCCTCCACTTGGTCTCCTGAACATGAGGAGTTCAACACCTATATTAACGCATCTGAGCTGGCAGATCTGTCGTATGGTGGGTGCCAATTCACATGGGCTAATAAGAGGTGTGAGGGAGCTTTCATAGCTACTAAGATTGACAGAGTCTTGGTTAATGAGGCCTGGCTGGATAAGTTTCCGGTATCTACGGCTACTTTTCTCCCGGCTGGTATCTCTGATCACTCCTCTGTTGTGGTCAATGTCAGCGTTAACAGTGGCTCCTTTAAGAAACCCTTTAAATATTTTGACTTCTGGTCGCATCACCCTGACTTTCATAGCACTGTGTCTAGCACTTGGGTTCAGTATATTCGTGGTGTCCCTATGTTCAGAATTTGCCAAAAGCTGAGACAACTTAAAGTTAGTCTGAAGCTTTTAAATAAAAAAGATTTTAGTGATATTTCTACTCGTGTCCAGATTTCTAAGGCTAATTTGGATCGTGTCCAAATTAAACTTGACAAGGATCCGTTGAATTGTGGTATCCAGGCTGAGGAGAGAGAGGAGCTTAAGAAATACATTGAGCTTAGCAAATTGGAAGAGAGCCTTGCTCTTCAGAAATCCAGAGTCCAGTGGCTAGGTCTAGGTGATAGGAACAGCAGTTTCTTCTTTAGGTCTGTGAAGAGCAATGCCAATAGAAGTAAGATCATGAGTGTGGTTATGGAGGATGGTTCTAGATCCACTAAGAGTGCTGATATCTATGATACTTTTGTCCAATTCTATACCAAGCTGTTTGGTACCCCTATCTTGGGGCAGTATAACGGGTTAGAGCGTATCCATTCGCTGGTGAATAAAAAGGTTTCTGCTTCTCAGGCGGCCCTTTTGGTTAAACCTATATCGGATACCGAAATTAAGGAGGTTTTTTGGTCCCTCAAAGCCAATAAAGCCCCTGGGCCTGATGGGTATTCAGCTGGCTTTTTTAAAAGCTCTTGGGATATTGTAGGAAAGGAGGTTACCCTTGCCATTAGATCTTTCTTTGACTCTGGTAAACTGCTTTCGGAGATAAATAGCACCATCATTGCTCTTATTCCTAAAATTCCTAATCCTATGAATGTTGGTGACTATAGACCTATATCTTGCTGCAACACCATCTACAAATGCATTGCCAAGATTATAGCTAACAGAATCAAACTAGTGCTGCCTGACTTGATTGACCCTGTACAATCTGCTTTTGTCCAGGGTAGAAGAATTTCGGATAACATATTTTTGTCCTAGGAAATTATGAGAGGTTACCACCGGAGTTCCAATACTCCGAAGTGTGCTATGAAGGTGGACATTATGAAGGCCTATGATACTGTAAGATGGGATTTCATTCTTGATGTTCTCACTACTATGGGCTTTCCTCCTTGCATGATAAATTGGATTAAAGCCTGTATGACTAGTCCGTCTTTCTCCATTTGCATTAATGGGAGTCTTCATGGGTACTTTAAAGGGGCTAGAGGGCTTAGACAAGGAGACCCTATGTCCCCTTACCTTTTTGTGTTGGCTATGGAGATTTTGGCTAGAATTCTAGCTGAAAAATCTAGGAGCCCTCTCTTTAAATTTCATTGGAGATGTGAGAAGACCAAAATTGTCAATTTGTGTTTTGCTGATGACCTTATGATCTTCTGTAAAGGGGATCCGGTTACTGTCAACCTCATCATGCAAGGCTTGGAGGAGTTTCGGACCTTATCGGGTCTTACCCCTAATCCTAACAAGAGCAACATCTACTTTTCTGGGTGTAGTGATGAAATTAAAGCAGATATTATGCACATTGCCAAATTCACTGTGGGATCTCTTCCTGTGAAATATTTGGGTGTGCCTTTGATTACTACTAAGCTTAAAGCTTGTGACTGCCAATCCCTTGTGGATAGGTTGACTAAAAGGATTAAAAGCTGGACCAACAAATTGCTATCTTATGCTGGAAGAGCCCAACTCATCCAGTCTATTCTCTTTTCGATGCAAGTTTATTGGTCCTCCATTTTTATCCTTCCTAAGAGGGTCATTCGTGACATTGAGGCCCTTCTTAGGTCCTTTCTTTGGTCTGGGACGGAGTTGAAAAAACATAGTGCTAAGATTGCTTGGAAGAATATTTGTAAATCAAAAAATGAGGGTGGGCTTGGTTTTAAGGATATGGAGGTTTGGAATAAAGCGGCCATAGCTAAACACGTTTGGCATCTGTTTTCTGGTGGGGATTGCTCCATGTGGTGTCAATGGGTCAAGTCTTACTTACTTAAGGGGAAGAGTTTTTGGGGTGTCAAGATGCCCAATGACCCTTCCTGGGTCTGGAGGAAACTTCTGTCTCTTAGGGAGTTAATTTTCCCCATCATCAAATTCAAAATTGGTAATGGTGAAAATGTTTTCCTTTGGCATGATAATTGGCACCCTTTAGGTTCGCTTGTGCGTCGTTATGGCCCGAGGATTTTGTATGACACTAACCTTCCTGACTGTACCAAGGTTAGTTCCATTGTCTTAAGTGATTCTTGGAATTGGCCTATTCCCAACTCTTGGGAGATACAGGAATGGATTGCTGCTACCCCACCTTCTCTTAAACCCACCCTTGACACCCCTGATATTCCTGTGTGGAGTTTGACTGCTGATGGTTCTTTCTCTATTCACTCTGCTTGGGATTGTTGGAGGGACAAGGGTCAAAAGGTTACTTGGTCTAAACTCATTTGGGGTCCTCCTGTTATCCCTAGGGTTAGTTTTATTGTCTGGTTGGCCATTCATGAGAGGTTAAATACTGGGGATAGGCTTCAGATTTTTGGTCTTTTAACTAGCCCCAGCTGTCCTTTGTGTCTTGCCCCTGAGGAGAACCATTCCCACCTGTTCTTTAGGTGTTCTTATTCCTCTAGGATTTGGGATGCTATCCAAACTAAATGCAATTCCAATTGGCCTTCTCTGCCTTGGTTGGAAATGATTGAATTTGCTACTAAATCCACTAATGGCAAATCTTTGAAAACTGTGATTTTGAAATTATCTTTTCTTTGCACCATATACCACATTTGGATGGAGAGAAATAGTAGAATCTTTAGTAAGGTTTTCAAACCTGTAGAGGTTGTTACTAATTCTATCATCCAAATGGTACGGTGTAGGCTTCTATCTATGGAAAATGTGAAATCTTCTGCAGGTGATAATTGGTACATGTTGCAATGGAATCTGCCTCCTACAATCTTGTTACACTCCCAAGCTGCTGCTGTTGATAAGAGGCTGAGTGGTGTGAGGTTACCTACATTGAGGGTTGAGTGATGGTGAGGATATACAGTGGGTTTTCTAATGAGGTTGCTGTTTTGCAGATTCTATCGGTTTGCTATGGATATCACAGTTCCACAAATTCTGAAGGCTTTGAAGGGAGGGTTGAGTGATGTGAGCCAGTATATTTGGCACTGTATATGTGGGTTGAGTGGGGGGAGGAAGTACATATGTTTTACTCTAATTTTTATTATTTATTATATATGTTTTATGCAGGTTAATGGCACATCTAAATACATAGATCAGATTGCAGGATTGTGTGAGCATGAGCAGCGTGGGCCGAGTGATGTGAGATCCTTCATTGAGTGGAGTGTCTTCTTTTGCTGTGGGTCGAGTGTGGTGAGGTTCTATACTGAGTGTCTGTTGTTTCTTCTTCTTTATGACTGGCTATACTATTCCGGTATTTCCTCTCTATTTTGTGCTACAGGTATAAGGCACGGCTGGGAGGGATGGTTTGTTGGTTCCGGTGATGGCATCAGGTGGCTATGTGATATCTGTGTGTGTGACAAGGCTGAATTGCCACATGAATGGTGGTGTGGAGCTCGTCTATTTTATTTCGGCAGTTCCAGATTTCTTCACGGCAACCAGGTATCCAACCTGGTTTGGAGGCTTAGTCTTTGATGCGAGTTGCAAGCTTAGGTGCCAGCAGGAAGAGTGTATATGTCTCGTGGTGATGGCTGCTTCAAGCGCCTTGCTGTGTTACATAAGCGAGTTAATCAGTTGTCTTAATTATTGCTTGAATATAATATTTTTGTGTACTCTCGCCTACTCCTACGGGCTGTGTAGGAGATGTGCATATTTTGTTGGGCAATGTTTTCGGCATTTATGCGGAACTGAATTGCTGGATTTTATTAGGTACTCCAATAGGTTCTTTTGGGATTCAATTTGTATGTTGGTATTACAGGTGCCTATTCCTACGGGCTGTGTAGGAAGATCCTTTGCTGCTGTGATTCCCTCGGCTGGTACGGTTTTGGGAGGGGTGCTGGTTATGTATTTGTACACAGCCCCTATCCTCTCCAGGACATGGCCTTTGTACAAATCGTTGGCTAGTATCCCGTTTTACTCCCTCGGTGCTCAGCTGTAGCTTGTCTCGGCTTAGTATAGTTTTGTTTGTTGTTTTTTGTTCTGCTTGGCTTCGGTGTTCTGTGTCAAGGTTGTGCTTATTTGTGTGTAGGGCCTGGGGTATGCCCCTTGTAATCATGTAAATCTTTCTGTTTTATTTATTTCTTACTTACCCAAAAAAAAAAAAAAAAAAATTTGTACACTACTGGATTAGTACTGCTATAGATAATATTAATATATAAAATTAAGATTTTTTAATTTTTAGTAATTTTTAATATTATAATTTTTTTTTGTTCTAAAAAATATAAATTTTGCTTAAAAATCATTTAAAATTCACTAAATATAAACAAAATCATATTTTTTTAGTATTTATTAAAAAAATTTAAATATTTCTTTCACTAATAATTTTTTTAAAGCATAATAATATTAAAAATGGTTTTGATGAGCCTCACGGATTGTTAATCGAATCCCCTCTTCTTTTTTTGGGTAGGTGAATCCCCTCTTCTAAGAGACCAAACAAACATGCAGTGACGGAGCCAGGAAACTAAATCAGAAGGGACACTTATTAATTACAACTTTAATTTTTTTTCCCCATAACCAACAATAAAAAGATAATAATAATTTTTGAAAAGTACAAAACCTTAAATAAATTATTACAAAAGTATTTCATATAAAATTTTATATTTAACTTCGAGTAAAATCAAAAAGAAAGTATTGCGTGTAACTACTGTATCATGGACAATATAAAAAAGTCATATATTTAAATCGTAAAATAAATTATATAATGGTAAAATAAATTAAATTTTTATAAAATTTGAGTAAAAATTTCATATAATAGTGATATCACGTCATTAGTGACATATGATATCACCGACCAATAGTAAAGCAACATATGAAGGGTGAATTCCACATGCAAATATAACTTACACTCTAGTAATTTTTACATAAATATAGTGAGATTAATTATATTTGAATATCAATAATGATGGATATTACCTTTATATTGAGATTTTTTCACAAAATTTTCATACATAAAAAATAATTTGTTGCAGTCACTTCATTTGTAGTCACTTCATTTTTTTTTTTTTTTGGGTGAATAAGTAGTCACTTCATTTTCAATAAAACAATCAGTATTGTTTTCATAGATTTAAAAATGCCCTTGACATTTTGTTCTAAATATTTTTTTTTTGTTTAAAATTTTATTTATATACATATGTAAAAAAGAAAAAGAAAAAGAAAAAGAAAAAAAATCTAGGGGGCGCACGCGACCCCCTTGGTCACCATGTGGCTCTGCCACTACAAACATGGCCTAATAGTCCATCCGGATATGGAATTCTCATATGGGAAACTATTGAATCTCAAGAGGGAAATAAGATATAAAATGGAATATTAAGAAAAAGTTTAGACAAGTTAATTAAATACGAATTGATATAATTCTATCAATCCCTCTTCATAACCCATGGTTAATCCAAACTTGAAATAAAATACACAATTCAAATGAATTACTAATCTAAAGAGTAATTGTCCTAAGAATGCTATTATCATCTAATTCAATCAACTCAAACAAGAGAGTATAGTAGTCGAGTAGACCACTATATTTCACCAACTTAGCTTGACCTTTTATTTTTGGATGGGATCATAATATCGAAATGAATTTCCAAGCAAAGGTATGGAGCAATCACAGCTCCAATCTTAGATGCCTCAAGGGTAAATGAGAAATATAGGGAAATGGGACTTTCGTAGGAGCGATCAAGCTATCCACACGTTAAATAATAATAATAATAATAAATAAATAAATAAAATAAAAAAATTCTAAGTACACATTATTTGTGTTATTGAAATATAAACTTATAAATAAAAGTCAATTTTTTATATTTAAACTTTCGAACAAAAGTGAATTATTCAGATATACATTTCGCTCGAATGTAAATTTTAGAATAATTTTAATTCTAAAGTTTATATCTGGGTTTTGTTCGAAAATTTATATTGAATGGCATAAATGATGTATATTGAGATTTTCTGTGATGTGCAAAAAGAATTTTCCTTATGGAATTATATTTGAAAAGTATGACTAAATTCTTCTTATACAAAACTAATAAGACTTAATGTTATTTCTTTAAAAATAGTAGGATTAGTTGGTTATTTTCTAATTACACCATTTTCTGAATTTTAAAATTATCAGTTTATCTCACTATACTTTTCATAATTTCAACTATATCATTATACACCAAATCTCTCATCTTTCTTTTATACCTATTAACATTTCAAACCCTAAGGCCCCGTTTGGCTTGGGTGATAGAGGAGGGGATTGGATTAGTAGTGAGATTATAGTCCATAAGAATCATATTTGTTTAGAGAAATGACCATGGGCAAATCGTCCATAAAAGCAACTCTCATGCAAGGTTGTTTGGAAAAATTTATTTGTGAATTTACACTTCGTTTGTTTGAGCGGAAAATATTTTCTAATGGGAGAAATATTTTTCAGTGAAAATATTTTTCTATGTTTGGTGGTGGTGGTGGTGGTGGTAGAACGAAGGTAGAGATAGAGGTGGATGTGGAGGTGATGGCATGGTAGTGGAGTGGTAGTGACACTGATGGTGACAGTGGTGTGGTGGTGGAGGTAAGAATGGTTGGGGTTAAGGTGTAGGTGAGAATGGTGGTGGTGAATTGTTTTTCATAGAAAGAGAAGTGAGACACCTGGTCATGACACCAACTGAAACATTTGCTTTATAGTATAGATGGTATAAATGTTTGAACAAAATGGAGATGATAAAAGTACCTTTGTGGTTCAATTGAAGATGACACCATTGACGCAAGCAAGTCTCTGTGTTATGTGTTCTCTGTGTACAAGCTAAAGAGAATAATATGTGTTGGGCCTCTATAACTCAAACTAACCTTGCTTTGCATCGAAGAAAGAGAATTTTCTTAGTAATTGTAGCTTAACGATATTAGTTTTTACTTAAGCCCCTCATTATGGTTTTCAGAATCACCTTTGTGTTTAATTCTCAGGTCCAAATTGATGAATTTGAATTCCATTTGATTTTCTTCCTGTTTCACTTTCTTTTCTCTAACAATCTCTCCTAGCCCTCAAGAAGAATGTCTGTCTCTATCTTTCTCCACCCGTCTCTATTTTGTTCTAGGAACTAATTTGGTTAGGCCAATAATTGTTTCATTTGCTTCTGTGGCCAAGTTTAACTCAAATTAACATTGCTTAGCCTCTAGGAAAGAGAATTTTCTGAGTAATTATAGCTTAACAATAATAGTTTCAACTTATGCCCCTCATTTAAGGTTTTCTAAAGCTCCCAAGTGTTCAATTCTCAAGTCCAAAAGGGCGAATTTGGGTTCCCTTTGATTTTCTTGTTGTTTCTCTTTCTTTTCTCTAACTTTCTCTTCTACCTCCCAAGAAGAAAGTTTCTCTCTAACTTTCTCCGTCCTTCTCTATTTTGTTCTAGCTACTAATTAGCTTAGGCCCCTAATTGTTTCATTAGTTCAAGCAGCCAAGTTTAACACAAACTAACCTTGCTTAGCCTCTAAGAAAGAGAATTTTCTAGCAAATGTAGCTTAATGATTGTCGTTTAACTTAAGCATCTCATTTAAGGTTTTATAAATCACCTAAGTGTTCAATTCTCAAGTCCCAGTAATATTATAGGGACGCTGCTGGGATCATATATAACTCACTCCCTCACTCTCTTATACCAGTAAAGTTTTTAGAGAGTGACTTGCGTCATCCGAGAGAGTAAGTGACGTCATTGAGAGTGAGTGAGTTATGGCCTCAATGCAACGCCGTTTTAGAGTTCAAAATAAGAACATCTTCCTCACATATCCCAGATGTTCTGTACCTAAAGAGAGATTGTTAGAAAAAATAAGAGTTCACTAACAGGCCACCAAATTATGTGAGGGTTGCACATGAATTACACGAGGACGGTGAACCACATCTCCATGCTCTTGTCCAATTTCCATACCGTTTTCAAACACAGGATGAACGGTTCTTCGACGTTACTCACGATCGAACTAATCGCCATTTCCATCCAAATATACAAGTGGCCAACAACCATCAGGCTGTGCTGGAATACATCTCCAAATACGGGGACTACACAGAATGGGGTGAATTCCGTGAGAGAGGTCACTGTGCTAACAGGGACAACAATGAAAATGTATATCACGAAGCTCTTGCAGCTGGAAGCAAAGAAGAAGCACTGGCACTGGTAAGAAATGGCGATCCAAAATGTTTCTGGTTGAATTACGACAAGTTGTCATCCAATTACAACAAATTTTTTTTTTGGGTGAATAAGAAATAAATAAAACAGAAAGATTTAGAAGAATACAAGGGGCATACCGCAGGCCCTACATACAAAATAAAAACACAAACCTCGGTAATAAATCACCGAAGCCCAGCCACAAAATAAAAAACTAAACAAACCGAGGAAACCAAGGCTACATCCAAAGAACGAGAATCAAAGGGTGGTTACAAGCCATGACATTGTACAAAGGCCATGTCCTGTTCGATGAAGCTCTGCATTTGTGTAGAAGATGTAGTCAGTTCTACTCTCTCTTTGGTCCTGAGTGAAAGAGAGAGTCTTGATTGGGTTTCTGTGGTTTAGTCCGTCAGGTTCTTTCGCCGACGATAATTTTCTTTGCCATTGTCATGGCGTCTTTGCCATGGCAGGCTTGCTGTTTCTCCAGTGATTTATTTTCCAGCGTGGGGATCACTACCGGCGTTGGTCTGAGTTTCACTGGCTGCCGACGTGTTGCTGTGACGATAGAAATGGGGACTGGTGTTGCTTATTTCTCGGTTTCAATGCCGGATAGGAAGGTTGCTGGCCACGATGGTGTGTTTGATTTCACTGGTGGTCTGGTTTGCTGGTTTTGCTGGTGTGCTACTGTTTCAGCGGTGGCCATAGTGGCATGTACCTACTCTGGCGCGTTGTTACAGTGTGAAAATGGAGAGTGGTATTCACACTCCAGTTCTGTCATATGGTCCCGTGTGGGCTTTTGAGCACATCGGGCAGTGTGTTTTCCCGCCCATGCGTGTGGGCTCAAGTTGATGCAGACATGCAGTTCTTGGAGGTGGTGGGTTTTTGATTTGATCTTCCAAAAGCTAAATTTTGTGTATATATATATATATATTATATATATAAATTTGTGGGTTCATGGATGCATGTATTTGGTCTGCAAGTGGGGCCGACATGATTTCCCTTTTTGGGCTAGCTGTAGTCTACTAGCAGATTGATACATGGGGAAGACTTTTGCGTGTGTGGGACAACTTCTCACGTGGGATGTTTTTCTGGAATTGTTGCTAGTCGTGGTTTTCGATTTTTGTCAGCCACGATTTTGTCCACAACCAACAACTATTTTGTTTGGTTTGTGTTTGACTGCGTGTTTGTTAATTTGGTTTCTTTTTTGTATAATTGTCCATATATCTTCCTCAAGTATTCATCTATTATCTTTTGTATGATAGTGGATACTTGGGGTTTTGATATATGGACAATTTTGAATTTATTTAGGTTTTTATTTTGTTTTAATTAGTTATTTGTTTTAGTTCTCCCCTTTTTGGGGGGTGTGCAGATTTGTTGTATTACCTGGGGCATGCCCCTTGTAAATGTGTAAACTTTGTCTTTAATTTATGACTTACCCACCCAAAAAAACAAAAGCCATGATAGAGGAAAAAATCTATCCCATGAGAAATCCTGATAGAGTCACATGAAGCTAGCACGATCAGTAACCATAAGCAACAGCCTTGTGAGTCGAAGCGACAACGGTAGCCCTACAGCAACGAACCAAAACATAACCAAAAATAACCTGAGATCAACATCACATCCCCCATTCCCTTCCTTGATAGATCACAAGCCTCAAACCCCATGGCAGTGTGCCCTTCACTCCATGTCAGGCCCAATACGATCAATTAGGATGGGTCACATGAAGACAAGAAGCAACCGGAACCGGTAGTTATCCTCCCGTTCATCTCCCAGTCTCTAACTCGGCTAGTCATCGAACCACTGTTCCCCATAGCAGTGACCCCTCAATCACTCTTGGCGGAGATGGCTCAAAACTCACCTCAATCACTCTTGACAGCTTCTTAATTCCATTTTGTTCTCCATGCAAGTTTACTGGTCCTCTCTCTTTATCCTCCCCAAGAAGGTGGTAAAAGAGATTGAGAGGATTTTTAGAGCTTTCTTTTGGTCATAGTGCCAAAGTTGCCTGGGATAAGGTTTGCAGCCCTAAAAATGAGGGTGGTCTTGGCTTTAAGTCCGTTGACATTTGGAATTGAGCTGCTATTGCTAAACATATCTGGTTTCTTTTTTTCTGGTGGCGAGAAATCTATGTGGTGCCAATGGGTGAAGTCCTACTTACTTAAAGATAGGAGCTTTTGGAAAATCAAAGTCCCAAATGACCCTTCTTAGGTCTGGAGGAAGCTGTTATCTCTTAGGGATAAGGTTTCTCCTCTTATTGTGCATAAGATTGGTAGAGGTGATTCTACTTTCCTGTGGCATGATAATTGGCATCCACTTGGGCCTCTATGGCATAGATACGGTGATAGAATCCTGTATGATTCTTGCCTCAATAGTGAGGCTAAAGTCAGTCAGATTGTGGTTGGGAATTCTTGGAAGTGGCCTATTCCTAATTCTTGGGAGATTAGGGAATTAATTTCAGTTACTCCCAGTAGCTGTAAACCTAATTCCTCGAGAAGTGACCAACCTTTTTGGCACTTAAACCCGGATGGTGTCTTCTCCATTAAATCTGCTTGGAATTACTAGAGAAGCAAATTTGACACTGTGGCCTAGCATAATCTTCTTTGGGGGCCCCATATGATTTCGAGGGTTAGTGTTATTGTTTGGATGGCTATCCAAGAGCGATTAAATACTGGGGATCGTTTGCAGCTGTTTGGCCTGTCATCTAGCCCAAATTGCCCTTTTTGTCAATACTCTACTAAGAGCCATTCTCATTTGTTTTTTGATTGTATCTTCACTGCTAGAATTTGGGACACTCTTAAAGCCAAATGTAATGTCAATTGGCCTTCTCTCCAATGGCCTCACATTACTTTGCTCTGTTTATCATATCTGGCTAGAAAGGAATAACAGAATTTTCCATAAAGAACTCGAACCTAAAGAGGTGATTATTAAATCTATCATTCATACGATTAGAGGTCGAATTCTTTCTATCACAAATTTGCCTAGATCTACAAGAGATCATTGGTACATGACTCAGTGGAATCTGCCCAACACAATCTTGAAGCCCCATGCTACAGAAATGGGAGGGCTGCTGAGTGTGGTGAGATCACTATAAGAGGGTTAAGTGATTGTGAGCATACATGTGTGGTTATCTAATTATATTCTCTTGTGCAGTGTGCAATGGTATATGGAGCAAATTTTGAGTGCCTAAAATGAGGGTTGAGTGTTGTGAGACCATACTTTAAAGATATTCTGTGAGGAATGAGTTTTAATCTATTTTTTTATGGTTTCTGAGCTAATGAATATATATATGGTACATCTGTATTTGCAGGCTAAGGAAGCTGTTACTGAGTGTTGTGAGTTCCGAAATTGTGGGTTTAGTGATGTGAGACCTAATACTGTGTGTTTTCTCTGCATGTTACAATGTGTTGTCAATTATGAAATGTTGGGTAACAATTGCGGTTTGTTTCTGGTGGCAGATCCTTCTACTATGTGCAATAGGCAGACATGTTGTGCTGTGTGGCCTGTCTGCTGTAGTGAAATCCCAGTTCAGGTTGCTGAGGTCTTGCTATTGATTTCACAAGGACCAGGCTGCATGTTGCGCCAGTCTACGTGGAGATTTGTCATTGTGGAAATTCCTCGTCTTTATTTTATATTTGTAATATTTTGTTTTTGCTCCTTTGTAAAGATGTTAACAGTTGGGTTTTGGGTGTTACTTCCTACCTCTACGGGTTGTGTAGGGATTTCTATATCTTTTCTTTGGGTTATTTTTGTTTGTACTTGCACTTGCGGATACAGAGTTACTATATGGGTGGGTGATACAGTAGCTGGGGATTGTTTTGGCATGGACGTAGCCTCCTGGATCAAATGGTTTGGCTTGCTTCTTTTCCCCTTACTAGGCTGCTACAATCGTTTTAATTCTCTTGTTCACCTTCCCTATTTCTAGTATATATGGATGGTGAACAAGCTATTTGGGCTGTTTTTGTTTTGGTTTTGTTCGCCACTCTCTGTGTTTGTTTTTTGGTTTCTTGTATAGCTGTGTTAGGTCCTGGGGTTTGCCCCTTGTAATCTTGTAAAGTTTCTTGTTTTATTTATGTCTTATTCACCTAAAAAAAAGAAAAGAAAGCTTCTTTCTAACTTTCTCCGTCCTTCGCCAGCCTTCTCGATTTTGCTACAAGAACTAATTAGCTGAGGCCACTAATTGTTTCATTGGTTTATGTGGCCGAGTTTATCTCAAAATAACCCGGCTTAGCGTCAAAGAAAGAGAATTTTCTAAGTACCTAAAGCTTAATGATATTAGTTTAACTTAAGCACCTCATTTATGGTTTTCTAAATCACCTATGTGTTCAATTCTCAAATCCAAAAGGATGAATTTGACTTTCCTTTGATTTTCTTCCTAAATCTCTTTCTTTTCACTAACTTTCTCTTCTAGCTCTATAGAAGAAAGTTTTTCCCTAACATTGACCGTCCTTCTCCATCCTTCTCTAATTATTTCTTACGCCACTAATTATTTCGTTAGCTTAAGAGGCTAAGTTTAACTCAAACAAACCTTGCATAGCCTCCAAGGATGGTGGCTGCTTCTTGTGCAGATCCAGAAGGCATGAAGTGTGTATATGTAACGTGGTGATGGCAGCTTCAAGCGCCTTGCTGTGCTACATGAAAGTGAAAATCAGCTGTCTTTCTTACTGTGTGTACATAGTTTTATTAGGTAATTCCGCCTACCGCTACGGGCTGTGTAGGAGGATTTTTGTGTCTGTAGTTCTGCTGCGCTATAGGCAACCCATCAAAGATGATATAATGGGTTTGTTTTTGTTTTCCCGTAAGGTTCCTGGTAGGACTTTTTATTTTTTATTTTTAAAGGTATAAGAGCCTCTTCCCACGGGGTGTGTAGGAAGGATCCAAGGAGGCTGGGTACTTTTTGGTTTGTGTTGTTCAAAGGTGGCTACTGCTTATATCTATTGTACAAGGACCCTATTCATTACAAGACATGGCCTTTGTACAATCCGATGGCTAGTAATCATCCTTTAATTCCCGATTTTGGTTGTAACCTCGGTGTTCTTGGTTTTGTATAGTGTTTTTATTTTGTGGCTGGGCTTCGGTGATTTGTTGCCGAGGTTTGTGGTTTTGTTTTGTTGTTAGGGCCTGGGGTATGCCCCTTGTATTCTTGTAAATCTTTTTGTTTTATTTATTTCTTATTCACCCAAAAAACAAAAAAACAAAAAGAAATAGGAAGAAAATCAAACAAAATTCAAATTCATCCATTTGGACTTGAGAATTGAACACATAGGTGATTTAGAAAACCATAAATGAGGTGTTTAAGTTAAACTAATGTCATTAAGCTACAATTACTCTGAAAATTCTCTTTCAAGGAGGCTAAGCAAGGTTAGTTTGATTTAAACTTGGCCACTTAAGCTAATGAAACACTAAGCTAATTAGTTCCTAGAACAAAATAGAGAAGGATGGAGACGGACGGACAAAGTTAGATAAAAACTTTCTTCTAGAGAGCTAGCAGAGAAAGTCAAAGAAAACAAAGATAAATAGGAAGAAAATCAAGGGGAATTCATATTCATCTCTTTGGACTTGAGAATTGAATACGTAGGTGATTTAGAAAACCTTAAATGACGAGCTTAAGTTAAACTAAAATCATTAAGCCACAGTTACTTAGAAAATACTCTTTCTTAGAGGCTATGCAAGGTTTGTTTGAGTTAAACTTGGCCTCTTAAGCTAACGAGATAATTGGTGGCATAAGAAATAATTAGAGAAGGATGGAGAAGGATGGTCAATGTTAGGGAAAAACTTTCTTCTATAGAGCTAGAAGAGAAAGTTAGCAAAAGAAAGAGATTTAGGAAGAAAATCAAAGGGAAGTCAAATTCACCATTTTGGAGTTGAGAATTGAACACATAGGTGATTTAGAAAACCATAAATAAGGTGCTTAATATCGTTAAGCTAGAAGTACTCAGAAAATTCTCTTTCTTTGACGCTAAGCCAGGTTATTTTGAGATAAACTGGGCCATATAAGCTGATGAAACAATTAGTGGCCTCAGCTAATTAGTTCCTGTAACAAAATCGAGAAGGATGGCGAAGGACGGAGAAAGTTAGAAAGAAACTTTCTTCTTGAGAGCTAAAAAAGAAAGTTAGAGAAATAGGAAGAAAATCAAAGGAAATTCAATTTCCATCTTTTGGACTGGAGAATTGACGACTTAGGTGATTTAGAAAACCATAAATGAGGTGCTTAAGTTAAACTAATATCTTTAAGCTACAATTACTCAGAAAATTCACTTTCTTAGAGGCTAAGCAAGGTTAGTGTGAGTTACCCATGGAGTTTTGTGGTTTCCTTATCAGATTATTTGTCTGGTTTGGGCGTTGTTGTGTGTTGTTGCTAAATCTGGTTTTATTTTCTCCAGATTTAGTAGGTGCCGTTTGGTAACACTTACGTTTTTAATTTTCTGTTTATATTTACAAAAGTTTTAAAAACTCAAATAAAAACTTGTTTGGTAAAATTTTTGATTTATAAATCAGTGGTATCAGTTTATAAATTTGGCCAAAAAATGAAAACACAAAAAATGTGTTTCCATTTTGAGTTTTCAATTTTTTTTTAAAATTTTTTTACCACCCACCACTCACCACCCACCTGCCGCCACCACCCACCACTCGCCACCACCACCCACCTGCCACCCACTCGCCACCACCACCCACCACCCACTTGCCATCCACCTGCCACCACCCGCCACTACCATCCACCGCTCGCCACCTACTTGCCACCATCACTCACCACCCACTTGCCACCACCATCCACTACCTGCCACCCACCCGCCACTACCATCCACCACCCACCACCACCACCACCACCACCCACCACCCATCTACCACCACCACCTACTCACTACCACATACCACCTGTCACCGTCACCGTCACCCACCCATCCACCACCACCACCACCACTACCACCACCACTCGCTACTTACCCGCCACTACCCACCACCCCCCGCCATCCGCCACCCACCTGCCATCACCACCCATCACCCGCCGCCACCACCACCACTACCACCCACTCGCTACCACCAGCCACCATCACCTACCCACCCACCATCACCACCTACCACCTGCCATCCGCCACCCACCTGCCACTACCACCTGCCATCCGCCACCACCACCACCCACTCGCTACCACCACCCGCCACCGTCACCCACCCACTCACCCACCCACCACCACCTGCCATCTACCCGCCACCACTACCCACCCGCCTTTCGCCATCACCATCCATCACCCGCCACCAACACCACCACTACCACCACCCACTCACTACCACCCGCCACCGTCACCCACCACCACCACCCGCTACCACCAGCTACCCACCACCCACCGTCACCACTTTCCACCACCGTCTTCCGTCGCCACTTGCCACCGTTTGCCATTTCTCACTCTTTTTTTATATTTTAAATTTTTTTAAAACATTTTGTCAATTACCAAACGCGTTTATAGTTTATGTTTTTCTAAAAATAAACAAAAACCAGTTTATAAAATTTTTGTAAATATAAACTGAAAACGTAAACGTTACCAAACACACCCGTAGTGTTTAAAGTTTCTGTAGGTCATTGCTGTTGTGAAGATGAAGTTCTGGTGCTATTTAGGCTTGATGTTTTGGCTCCTATACTCTAGTCTGAGTTTCAAGTGAGCAAAGTTTTCAAGCTTGGTGGTTTCCGGCTGTGAGATGGTTGTTTCTAGTGCTCCATTGCAGTTTCTGAGTTGTCCAGTCTTTATCCTTTTTGGCTAGTTTGAGGTTTTCTTGGGTACCAAGTTGTTTTTCTTTCGATTGCTTAGGCTAGGTACGGTGGCAGATTTATCTGGCCATGGAAAGTTTGTTAGCTCCGGCACTGGTGTGTTCTGGGCTTGGAGCGTGGCAATGTTTCTGAGAGTGTGCAGGTTTGGGTCAGTACCCGGTGTTGACTCCATATGCACTGTTCTGATAGCTCCGGTATAGGTGGACAACAATCATATTTTTAGAGAAATTTCCAACGAGTTGGGCTGGTGAAGCTGGATTCATCTGATGGATTTGGAAAATGGAGTTGGTGCTCCGGGCATGGAAGCGTCTTCAGTTCCGACGCTGGTTTGTTTTCCGATTCACCGGTGATGTTGCTTCTTTCTGGCGTCAGTTCGGTGATGATTGTGTTGAAGTCAAGCGTATGGGTGAAGCCAAGAGTATGGTGCACAGCCATGCGAGTGGGTCTTGGTCTTTGTGTTATGTAGACTCACACTCTCGCGGGTGGGCTGCTAGTGATGATTGCAGGCTGATGTGTTATTTCCATACAGCTGGTGCTGCTGTCTATTGTAGGGGAAAGTGGTTCACGTGGGTTTTCCTGGCCCACGGTTTTGTGTTACAACCAGCAATGGTTTTGGTTTATATTGCAATATTATAAGGGCCTTATAGGTGCTGCTTTTGGATTTGGTGATTAGCTGAGTGGGATGTTTAGTGGAGGGAATTTCAAATTGTTTTTTGGGGATTCACGTGGTTAATGGACTGAGGTCACGTGTGGAACTTTTGCTGCAAGTGCATCACGTGGAGAGGTAAGGTTTATTTTTTTTTTTTGATTTGATGTGGGCCCGACAAAACCTTACTTCATGGATATTTGATGTTTTGGTCCACGGCAAATTTGGTTTGTGAAGCAATTGGTGGGGCCCAATTGGATTATACTTTGTTTGGCCACGTGTGGGCTTCTATTTTATGTAGCAGGTTCCAGCCTTAAGTGATGGGGCCCGCCACAACGTGAAGTTTTGAAGGGTATGTGGTTTATATGGGTGTGCATATTATATTATATGCGTTGAGCTGCAAAGTGGGGTTTTTCTGACCCCACGGGTATTTGTTTTGGGCCCACGGTGGTGTTTTGAACTTCATATTTATATATTTCGTGGGCCCACTAATCTATATAATTTTGGGTTCACTTTCAATAGGCGGTGGGCTTGGTTTTCCCACTGTGGGCAGTCCGTGGGCCTCCTATTATGGTGCTCGTGGTCTTGTTGTCATAATTGGGTTATTTTGGAAATTTTGTTTAACCTCTTGGCAGTGAATCTTTTACAGTTGATTATTTTATGGTGATTGATCGTGTGATCCTCATGTAACTCGATATGAGGGTGGTTTTGAGCCATCTCCGCCAAGAGTGATTGGGGAGTCACTGCTATGGGGAATAGTGGTTCAATAACCAGCTGAGTTAGAGACTGGGAGATGAGCGGGAGGATAGCTACCGGTTTTCTGGTCGCTTCTTGTCTTCATGTGATCCGTCTTAATTGATCATATTGCCACGCCTGACATGGAGTGCTGGTCACACTGCCGTGGGGTTTGAGGCGTGTGATCTACCAAGGAAGGGACTGGGGGATGTGATGATTGATTTCATGATTTTGTTGGCTGTGGATTGGTTTGTTGCTGAGGGGTTATTGTCTTTTACTTCAACTCTCTAGTCCGTGGCATATGGTTTTTGATCGTGCTAGCTTCATGTGACTTTGCTGGGATTTCTCTTGGGGTATATCTTTTCCTCCGTCTTGGCTTTGGTTAAGTGGCTTGGATGTCACGGCTGTGAGGAGTGGGACGCTTATTGGACTCCATGTTTTTATCTACAGTAGAGACTGGGGGCTTGTGGGGTTGATCATCATTTTTGTTTCGGCTTGAGGGTTGTTGCTTTGTCAGTGTGTGTGTTTTGTTTCTTAAACTTTGTGATGTTTTTGTATTTCTTTGCCCATATATCCACCTCAAGTTCCCTTCTATTATCTTTGATGGTAGGGGTTACTTGAGGACAAAAAGGATATATGGGCAAAGTTGGGTTCTTGTGTTTTTAGTTTCTTGTTTACCCCCTTTCTTAGGGGGTGTAGTGGTAGTTTTGTTGGTTATATATGTTTTTTATTTGTTGTTTGGGCGTGCCTGGGGTATGCCTCTTGTAAACTTGTAAATTCTTTGTTTTTGTTTTATGACTTACTTACCCAAAAAAAAAAAAAAAAAAACTTGGCCAATTGAGCTAATGAAACAATTTGTGGCCTAAGCTGATTAGTTCCTAGAACAATATGGAGAAGGATGGAGAAGGACGGACAAAGTTAGACGAAATGTTCCTTTTTGAGAGCTAGAATAAAAAGCGAGAGAAAGTTAGGGAGAAACTTTCTTCTTGGGAGGTTTCTAGGAAAGTTAGAGAAAAGAAAGAGAAACAACAAGAAAATCAAAGGGAATTCAAATTCACCCTTTTAGACATGAGAATTGAACAATTGGGAGCTTTAGAAAAACCTTAAACGAGGGGCATAAGTTAAAACTATTATCGTGAAGCTACCATTACTTAGAAAATTCTCTTTCCTAAAGGCTAAAATGTTAGTTTGAGTTAAACTCTGCCACAGAAGCAAATGAAACAATTATTGGCCTAAGCAAATTAGTTCCTAGAACAAAATAAAGAAGGATGCAGGAGAGATTGTTAGAGAAAAGAAAGTGAAACAGGAAGAAAATCAAATGGAATTCAAATTCATCAATTTGGACCTAAGAATTAAACACAAAGGTGATTCTGAAAACCATAATGAGGGGCTTAAGTAAAACTAATATTGTTAAGCGACAATTACTAAGAAAATTCTCTTTCTTCGATGCAAAGCATGGTTAGTTCGAGTTAAACTTGGACAGTTAAGCTAATGAAACAATTAGTGGCATAACCTAATTAGTTTCTAGAACCAAATAGAGAAGGATGGAGAAAGACGGAGAAAGTTAGAGAGAAACTTTCTTCTTGAGAGGTTAAAGAGAAAGTTAGAGAAAAGAAAGAGAAATAGCAAGAAAATCAAAGGGAATTCAAATTCATCCTTTTGGACATGAGAATTGAACACTCATGTGATTTAGAAAAGCTTAAATGAGGTGCCTAAGTTAAACGGAAATCGTTAAGCTACAATTACACAGAAAATTCTCTTTCTTAGAGGCTAAGCGTGGTTAGTTTGAGTTAAACTTGGCCGCTTGAGCTAATGAAACAATTAGTGGCCTAAGCTAATTAGTTTCTAGAAAAAAAATCGAGAAGGACAAAGTTAAGGAAAAACTTTATTCTAGAGAGCTAAAAGAGAAAGTTAGAGAAAACAAAGAGAAATCGGAAGAAAATCAAAGGTAATTCAAATTCACCCATTTGGACTTGAGAATTGACCGCATAGGTGATTTAGAAAACCATTAATGAGGTGCTTAAGTTAAACTAATGTTGTTCAGCTACAATTACTTAGAAAATTCTCCTTCTTAGAGGCCAAGCAAGGTTAGTTTGTGTTTAACTTGACCACGTAAGCTAATGAAACAATTAGTGTCCTAAGCTAATTAGTTCCTCGAACAAAATGGAGGACGGATAAAGTTAGAGAAAAACTTTATTCTAGAGAGCTAGAAGAGAAAGTTAGAGAAAACAAAGGGAAATAGGAAGAAAATCAAATGGAATTCAAATTCATCCATTTGGAATTGAGAATTGAACGCACAGGTGATTTAGAAAACTATAAATGAGGTGTTTATGTTAAACTAATGTCATTAAGCTACAATTACTCTGAAAATTCTCTTTCTAGGAGGCTAAGCAAGCTTAATTTGAGTTAAACTTGGCCACTTAAGCTAATGAAACAATTAGCGGCCTAAGCTAATTAGTTCCTAGAACAAAATAGAGAAGGTTGGAGAAGGACGGACAAAGTTAGAGAAAAACTTTAATCTAGAGTGCTAGAAGAGAAAGTTAGAGAAAACAAAAATGGAGAAAACAATGTTCTCCAATCCTATCAGCTTATGATGGATCGCAGATCTTTACTAAAAATGGAGAGGCCGAATGGAGGGTTGAGTGAGGAGAGGAAGTACATATATTTTGCCCTAACATTTATTATATATTATCTATATTTTGTGCAGGTTAAAGGAGTTATCATGTACACTGTCCATCTGGAATTTATGAGAGAATATGTGAGTTGTGTGCCTAGTGATGTGAGATATTATATTGGAGTGGAGAGACGTCTTCTATTGTGGGCCGAGTGAGGGGAGGTCCTACACAGAGTGCTTGTTGTTTTTACTTCTCTATGACTACTTATACTGTTTTGGAAATTCCTACTTATACAGGTATACAGTATAGTGTGTAGGGATGGTGGCTACTTCTTGTGCAGATCCAGAAGGCATGAAGTGTGTATATGTAACGTGGTGATGGCAGCTTCAAGCGCCTTGCTGTGCTACATGGAAGTGAAAATCAGTTGTCTTTTTTATTGTGTGTACATAGTTTTATTCGGTAATTCCGCCTACCCCTACGGGATGTGTAGGTGGATTTTTGTGTCTGTAGTTCTGCTGCGCTATAGGCAACCCATCAAAGATGATATAATGGGTTTGTTTTTGTTTTCCCGTAAGGTTCTTGGTAGGACTTTGTTTTTGATTTTTAAAGGTATAGGAGCCTATTTCTATGGGGTGTGTAGGAAGGATCCTAGGAGGCTAGGTACTTTTGGTTTGTGTTGTTCAAAGGTGACCATTGCTTATATCTATTGTACAAGGACCCTATTCATTACAGGACATGGCCTTTGTATAATCCGATGGCTTAAGCACCTCATTTAAGGTTTTCTAGATTACCTAAGTGTTCAACTCTCATGTCCAAAAGGATGAATTTGAATTCCCTTTGATTTTCTTGCTGTATTTCTCTTTCTTTTCTCTAACTTTCTCTTCTACCTCTCAAGAAGAAAGTTTCTCTCTAACTTTCTCCATCCTGCTCCATCCTTCTCCGTTTCGTTCTACGAACTAATTAGCTTAGGCCACTTTTTGTTTCATTAGCTCAAGTGGCCAAGTTTAACTCAAATTAACCTTGCTTAGCCTCTAAGAAAACAGAATTTTCTGAGTAGTTGTAGCTCAACGATATTAGTTTATATTAAGCACCTCGTTTAAGGTTTTCTAAATCACTTGAGTGTTCAATTCTCCAGTCCCAAAGGTTGAATCTGAATTACCTTTAATTTTCTTCGCATTTCACTTTCTTTCCCTAACTTTCTATTTTAGCTCTCAAGATGTAAGTTTATCTCTAACTTTCTTTGTCCTTCTCCATCTTTCTGTACTTTGTTCTAGGAACTAATTAGCTTAGGCCACCAATTGTTTCATTAGCATAAGTGGCCAGGTTTAACTCAAACTCACCTTTTTTAGCCTGTAAGAAAGAATTTTCCAAGTAATATTATCTTTGACGATATTAGTTTAACTTAAGCACCTCATTTAAGGTTTTCGAAATCACCTAAGTGTTCAATTCTCAAGTCCAAAAGGGTGAATATGAATTCCCTTCGGTTTTCTTCCTATTTCTATTTCTTCTCTCACTTTTTATTCCAGCTCTCAAAAAGGAACATTTCCTCTAACTTTGTCTTTTCTTATCCGTCCTTCTCCATATTATTCTAGGAACTAATTAGCCTAGGCCACTAATTGTTTGATTAGCTCAAGTGGCCAAGTTTAACTCACACTAACCTTGCTTAGCCTCTAAGAAAGTGAATTTTCTGAGTAATTGTAGCTTAACGATATTAGTTTAACTTAAGCACCTCATTTATGGTTTTCTAAATCGCCTAAGTTGTCAATTCTCTAGTCCAAAAGATGGAAATTGAATTTCCTTTGATTTTCTTCCTATTTCTCTAACTTTCTCTTCTAGCTCTCAAGAAGAAAGCTTCTTTCTAACTTTCTCCGTCCTTCACCAAACTTGGCCACTTAAGCAAATGAAACAATTAGTGCCGTAAGCTAATTAGCTCCAAGAACAACAAAATAGAGAAGGACGGAGGAACTTAGAGAGAAACTTTCTTCTTGAGAGCTAGAAGAGAAAGCTAGGGAAGCGAAAGAGAAATAGGAAGAAAATCAAAGGGAATTCAAATTCATCATTTTGGACTTGAGAATGGAACACACCTAGGTGATTTATAAAACCTTAAATGTGGTGCTTAAGCTAAACGAAAATCATTAAGCTACATTTACTTAGAAAATTCTCTTTCTTAGAGGCTAAGCAAGGTTAGTTTGTGTTAAACTTGGCCGCTTGAACTAATAAAACAATTTGTGGCCTAAGCTAATTAGTTCCTAGAACTAAATAGAGAAGGACGAAGAAAGTTAGAGAGAAACTTTCTTCTTGGGAGGTAGAAGAGAAAGTTAGAGAAAAGAAAGAGAAACAGCAAGAAAATCAAAGGGAATTCAAATTCACCCTTTTGGACTTGAGAATTGAACACTTGGGAGTTTTAGAAAACCTTAAACGAGGGGCATAAGTTAAAACTATTATCATTAAGCTACAATTACTCAGAAAATTCACTTTCCTAGAGGCTAAGCAATGTTAGTTTGAGTTAAACTTGGCCACAGAAGCAAATGAAACAATTATTGGCCTAAGCAAATTAGTTCCTAGAACAAAATTAAGAAGGATGGAGAAAGATAGAGACAGACATTCTTCTTGAGGGCTAGGAGAGATTGTTAGAGAAAAGAAAGTGAAACAGGAAGAAAATCAAATGGAATTCAAATTCATCAATTTGGACCCAAGAATTAAACACAAAGGTGATTCTGAAAACCATAATGAGGGGCTTAAGTAAAACTACTATCGTTAAGCGACAATTACTAAGAAAATTCTCTTTCTTCGATGCAAAACAAGGTTAGTTCGAGTTAAACTTGGACAGTTAAGCCAATGAAACAATTAGTGGCATAAGCTAATTAGTTTCTAGAACCAAATAGAGAAGGATGGAGAACGACGGAGAAAGTTAGAGAGAAACTTTCTTCTTGAGAGGTTAAAGAGAAAGTTAGAGAAAAGAAAGAGAAATAGCAAGAAAATCAAAGGGAATTCAAATTCATCCTTTTGGACATGAGAATTGAACACTTATGTGATTTAGAAAACCTTAAATGAGGTGCTTAAGTTAAACGGAAATCGTTAAGCTACAATTACACAGAAAATTCTCTTTTTTATAGGCTAAGCATGGTTAGTTCGAGTTAAACTTGGCTGCTTGAGCTAATGAAACAATTAGTGGCCTAAGCTAATTAGTTTCTAGAAAAAAAATCGAGAAGGACGGACAAAGTTAGGGAAAAACTTTATTCTAGAGAGCTAAAAGAGAAAGTTAGAGAAAACAAAGAGAAATCGGAAGAAAATCAAAGGTAATTCAAATTCACCCATTTGGACTTGAGAATTGACCACATAGGTGATCTAGAAAACCATTAATGAGGTGCTTAAGTTAACTAATATTGTTCAGCTACAATTACTCAAAAAATTCTCCTTCTTTTTTTCTTTTTTTTTTTTTGGGTAAGTAAGAAATAAATAAAACAGAAAGATTTACACGATTACAAGGGGCATACCCCAGGCCCTACACATGAAACTAAGCACAACCTCGGCACAGATCACCGAAGCCCAACAAAACACAAAACAGCCACAAAAACTATTCAAAGCCGAGACAATCTACATCTTTCTCCGTCCATCCTTTTCTGAGTAAGTGTAGCTTAATGATTTTCGTTTAGCTTAAGCACCTCATTTAAGGTTTTACAAATCACCTAGGTGTTCAATTCTCAAGTCCAAAAGGATGAATTTGAATTCCCTATGATTTTCTTCCTATTTCTCTTTCTCTTCCCTAACTTTCTCTTCTAGCTCTCAAGAAGAAAGTTTCTCTCTAAGTTTCTTCGTCCTTCTCCATCCTTCTCTATTTTGTTGTTCTTGGAACTAATTAGCTTACGCCACTAATTGTTTCATTTTCTTAAGTGGCCAAGTTTTACTCAAACAAACCTTGCTTAGCCTCTAAGAAAACGAATTTTCTGAGTAATTGTAGCTTAACGATTTTCGTTTAACTTAAGCACCTCATTTACAGTTCTCTAAATCGGCTAAGTGTTCAACTCTCATGTCCAAAAGGATGAATATGAATTTCCTTTGACATTCTTCCTATTTCCCTTTCTTTCACTAACTTTCTATTTTAGCTCTCAGGAAGAAAGTTTATCTCTAACTATCTCCGTCCTTCTCCGTCGTTCTCTACTTTGTTCACGGAACTAATTAGCTTACGCCACTAATTATTTCATTAGCTTAAGTGGCCAAGTTTAACTCAACCTAACCTTGCTTCGCCTCTAAGAAAGAGAATTTTCTGAGTAATTGTAGCTTAACGACATTCTTTTAACTTAAGCACCTCATTTATGGTTTTCTAAATCGCCTATGTGTTCAATTCTCATGCATGAATTTGAATTCCTTTTGATTGTCTCCCTATTTTACTTTTCTTTCTCTAACTTTCTCTCCTAGCCCTCAAGAAGAATGTTTGTCTCTATCTTTCTCCATCCTTCTCTATTTCGTTCTAGGAACTAATTAGCTTAGGCCACAAATTGTTTCATTTGCTTCAGTGGCCAAGTTTGACTCAAACCAACCTTGCTTAGCCTCTAAGAAATAGAATTTTTTGAATAACTGTAGCTTAACGATAATAGTTTTACTTATGCACCTCATTTAAGGTTTTCTAAATTATCTAAGTGTTCAATTCTCAAGTCCAAAAGGATGAATTAGAATTCCCTCTGATTTTCTTGCTATTTCTCTTTCTTTTCTCTAACTTTCTCTTCTACCTCTCAAGAAGAAAGTTTCTCTCTAACTTTCCGTCCTTCTCCATATCCTTCTCTATTTTGTTCTACGAACTAATTAGCTTAGGCCACTTTTTGTTTCATTAGCTCAAGTGGCCAAATTTAACTCAAACTAACCTTGCTTAGCCTCTAAGAAAACAGAATTTTCTGAGTAGTTGTAGCTCAACGATATTAGTTTATATTAAGCACCTAATTTAAGGTTTTCTAAATCGCCTGAGTATTCAATTCTCCAGTCCAAAAGGATGAATCTGAATTACCTTTAATTTTCTTCCTATTTCACTTTCTTTCCCGAACTTTCTATTTTAGCTCTCAAGATGAAAGTTTAACTCCAACTTTCTCCGTCCTTCTCCATCTCTCTGTACTTTGTTCTAGGAACTAATTAGCTTAGGCCACCAATTGTTTCATTAGCTTAAGTGGCCAAGTTTAAATCAAACTCGCCTTGTTTAGCCTGTAAGAAAGAGAATTTTCTAAGTAATATTAGCTTGACGATATTACTTTAACTTAAGCACCTCATTTAAGGTTTTCGAAATCACCTAAGTCTTCAATTCTCAAATCCAAAAGGATGAATTTGAATTCCCTTTGATTTTCTTCCTATTTCTCTCACTTTTTATTCTAGCTCTCAAAAAGGAACATTTCCTCTGACTTTGTCCGTCCTTCTCCATATTGTTCTAGGAACTAATTATTAGCTTAGGCCACTAATTGTTTCATTAGCTCAATTGGACAAGCTCAACTCACACTAACCTTGCTTAGCCTCTGAGAAAGTGAATTTTCTGAGTAATTGTAGCTTAATGATATTAGTTTAACTTAAGCACCTCGATTACGGTTTTCTAAATCACCTAAGTCGTCAATTCTCCAGTCCAAAAGATGGAAATTGAATTTTCTTTGATTGTCTTCCTATTTCTCTGACTTTCTCGTCTAGCTCTCAAGAAGAAAATTTCTTTATAACTTTCTCCGTCCTTTGCCATCCTTCTCGATTTTTTTACAAGAACTTATTAGCTGAGGCCACTAACTGTTTCATTAGCTTATGTGGCCCAGTTTATCTCAAAATAACCTGGCCTAGCGTCAAAGAAAGAGAATTTTCTGAGTACTTGTAGCTTAACGATATTAAGCACCTTATTTATGGTTTTCTAAATCACCTATGTGTTCGATTCTCAAATCCAAAAGGATGAATTCGACTTCCCTTCGATTTTCTTCCTAAATCTCTTTCTTTTGCTAACTTTCTCTTCTAGCCCTATAGAAGAAAGTTTTTCCCTAACATTGACCATCCTTCTCCATCCTTACCAAATTATTTCTTACGCCACTAATTATTTCGTTAGCTTAAGAGGCCAAGTTTAACTTAAACAAGCCTTGCATAGCCTCTAACAAAGAGTATTTTCTAAGTAATTGTGGCTTAATGATTTCAGTTTAACTTAAGCTCGTCATTTAAGGTTTTCTAAATCACCTACGTATTCAATTCTCAAGTCCAAGGGGATGAATATGAATCCCCCTTGATTTTCTTCCTATTTATCTCTGTTTTCTTTGACTTTCTCTGCTAGCTCTCTAGAATAAAGTTTCTATCTAACTTTGTCCGTCCGTCCGTCTCCATCCTTCTCTATTTTGTTCTAGGTACTAATTACATTAGGCCACCAATTTTTTCATTAGCTTAAGTGCCCAACTTTAACTCAAACTAACCTCGCTTAGCCTCCTAGAAAGAGAATTTTCAGAGTAATTGTGGCTTAATGACATTAGTTTAACTTATACACCTCATTTATGGTTTTCTAAATCACCTATGTGTTCAATTCTCAAGTTCAAATGGATGAATTTCAATTCTGTTTGATTTTCTTCTTATTTCTTTTTGTTCTCTCTAACTTTCTCTTCTAGCTCTCTAGATTAAAGTTTTTCGCTAACTTTGTCCGTCCTTCTCCAACCTTCTCTATTTTGTTCTAGGAACTAATTAGCATAGGTCACTAATTGTTTCATTAGGTTAAGTGGCCAAGGTTAACTCAAACTAACCTTGCTTATCCTCCTAGAAAGAGAATTTTCAGAGTAATTGTAGCTTAATGACATTAATTTAACTTAAACGCCTCATTTATGGTTTTCTAAACCACCTATGTGTTCAATTCTCAAGTCCAAATTGATGAATTTGAATTCCGTTTGACTTTCTTCCTATATCCCTTTGTTTTCTCTAACTTTCTCTTCTAGCTCTCTAGAATAAAGTTTCTCTCCAACTTTATCCGTCCTTCTCCATTTTGTTCAAGGAACTACTTAGCTTAGGTGGCCAAGTTAAACGCAAACTAACCTTGCTTGGCCTCTAAGAAGGAGAATTTTCTGAGTAATTGGAGCTGAACAATATTAGTTTAACTTAAGCACCTCATTAATGGTTTTCTAAATCACCTATGTGGTCAATTCTCAGGTCCAAATGGGTGAATTTGAATTACCTTTGATTTTCTTCTGATTTCTCTTTGTTTTCTCTAACTTTCTCTTTTAGCTCTCTAGAATAAAGTTTTTCCCTAACTTCGTCCGTCCTTCACGATTTTTTTCTAGAAACTAATTAGCTTAGGCCACTAATTGTTTCACTAGCTCAAGCGGCCAAGTTTAACTCAAACTAACCATGCTTAGCCTATAAGAAAGAGAATTTTCTATGTATGGCCACTAATTTTTTCATTAGCTCAAGCGGCCAACTTTAAATCAGACTAACCATAGCCTATAAGAAAGAGAATTTTCTGTGTAATTGTAGCCTATCGATTTCCGTTTAACTTAAGCACCTCATTTAAGTTTTTCTAAATCACATAAGTGTTCAATTCTCATGTCCAAAAGAATGAATTTGAATTCCCTTTGATTTTCTTGCTATTTCTCTTTCTTTTCTCTAACTTTCTCTTTCACCTCCCAAGAAGAAAGTTTCTCCCCAACTTTCTCCGTCGTTCTCCATCCTTCTGTATTTGGTACTAGAAACTAATTAGCTTATGCCACTACTTGTTTCATTAGCTTAACTGTCCAAGTTTAACTCAAACTAACCTTGCTTTGCATCGAAGAAAGAGAATTTTCTTCGTAATTGTCGCTTCACTATATCAGTTTTACTTAAGCCCCTCATTATGATTTTCAGAATCACCTTTGTGTTTAATTCTTAGGTCCAAATTGATGAATTTGATCTCCATTTGATTTTCTTCCTGTTTCACTTTCTTTTCTCTAACAATCTCTCCAAGCCCTCAAGAAGAATGTCTGTCTCTATCTTTCTCCGTCCTTCTTTTTTTTGTTCTAGGAACTAATTTGCTTAGGCCAATAATTGTTTCATTCGCTTCTGTGGCTAAGTTTAACCCAAACTAACATTGCTTAGCCTCTAGGAAAGAGAATTTTCTGCGTAATCGTAGCTTCACGATAATAGTTTTAACTTATGCCCCTCGTTTAAGGTTTTCTAAAGCTCCCAAGTGTTCAATTCTCAAGTCCAAAAGGGTGAACTTGAATTCCCTTTGATTTTCTTGCTGTTTCTCTTTCTTTTCTCTAACTTCCTCTTCTACCTCCCAAGAAGAAAGTTTCTCTCTAACTTTCTCCGTCCTTCTCTATTTTGTTCTAGGAACTAATTAGCTTAGGCCACAAATTGTTTTATTAGTTCAAGCGGCCAAGTTTAACACAAACTAACCTTGCTTAGCCTCTAAGAAAGATTTTCGTTTAGCTGATGACTTTCTCCGTCCATCCTTTTTCTGAGTAAGTGTAGCTTAATGATTTTCGTTTAGCTTAAGCACCTCATTTAAGGTTTTATAAATCATCTAGGTGTTCAATTCTCAAGTCCAAAAGGATGAATTTGAATTCCCTATGATTTTCTTCCTATTTCTCTTTCTCTTCCCTAACTTTCTCTTCTTTTTTTTGGGTAAGTAAGTAATAAAATAAAACAATGAAATTTACACGTTTACAAGGGGCATACCCCAGGCACGCCCAAACAACAAATAAAAGCATAAATAAACAACAAAACTACCACTACACCCCTTAAGAAAGGGGATTAAACAAGAAACTGAAAACACAATAACCCAACTTTGCCCATATATCCATTTTGACCTCAAGTAACTCCTACCATCAGAATAATAGAAGGGAACTTGAGGTGGATATATGGGCAAAGAAGTACAAAACAACACAAATTTTAAGAAACAAAGCACACACACGGACAAAGCAACAACCCTCCAGCCGGAACAAAGATGATGATCAACCCTACAAGCCCCCAGTCTCTACAGCAGATAACAACATAGAGTCCAATAAGCGTCCCACTCCTCGCAGCCGTGACATCCAAGTCACTTAACTAAAGCCAAGACGGAGGAAAAGATATACCCCAAGAGAAATCCCAGCAAAGTCACATGAAGCAAGCACGATCAAACACCATATGCCACGGACTAGTGAGTTGAAGTAACAGACAATAACCCCTCAGCAACAAACCAATCCACAGCCAACAAAATCATGAAATCAATCATCACATCCCCCAGTCCCTTCCTTGGTAGATCACAAGCCTCAAACCCCACGGCAGTGTGACCATCACTCCATATCAGGCGTGGCAATACGATCAATTAGGACGGGTCACATGAAGACAAGAAGCGACCAGAAAACCGGTAGCTAACCTCCCGCTCATCTCCCAGTCTCTAACTCGGCTGGTTATTGAACCACTATTCCCCAAAGCAGTGACTCCCCAATCACTCTTGGTAGAGATAGCTCAAAACCACCCTCATATCGGAAACACATGAGGATCACACGATCAATTACCATAAAATAATCAACTATAGAAGATCCGCTACAAAGAGGTTAAACAAAAATAACCAAATAACTCAATTATAACAACAAGACCACGAGCACGAGCACCACAACAGGAGGCCCCCGGACTGCCCACTGGAAATGAACCCAAAACACTCGTGGTACAGAAAACCCCACCTTGCAGCTCATCACATATAATATAATATGCCCACCAATTTATAGCGGGCCCACGTAATATATACAAAAAAACGTGGCCCACAAAAAATTGCCCACGGACAGCCCACTTTGCCAACGTGAGAATGAAGCCCACGTGGATAGTTGCCTTGAAAACTACATAACTTTTGAATTAGCCCACACAAAATCTCCTTCAAACCCAAAGAGGACCCATGAGCCTATGTCCAAACAAATAGACCGTGGGCCCTACTACTCATATAAAATACTAAACAATATCCAAAAGTAACTCACGTGCCTACTTCATAGCAATGAAGCAGCTAACACGGTTTGATCAAAACCAAACAGCCCATAGTTTCACAAAACCACCAACATAAAATATTCAAAATACAAACTAGGACCCACAGCGTAGTGGCTGACTAATCTTCAAGCCATGTCCATTAACCAAAATGTATAATATTTTATATATACAACTCACAAACCTGCCCCATGATTGACATCAGGTCTCCACAAAATCCTTGAGGCAAGCAAAGCCCACGTGCATCAACACTTCCCCATGTCCAGGCGGGAAGCTCACCTTTTTGAACTCACGCATATGCCAAACCGTGATATACACGCCCAACAAACCAGATCAAACCAGCGTCGGATCGGAGTAGCCTTTGCCGTAGCACCAACCCCACTGCAAAGGCCTAAAATTCTGGTAACACCAGGAGAAGGTGAAACCGACACCAAAACAAAATAACCACCGTCCAAAAAAGACGACGGCACTGTGATCGCAGCAGACCGCCACCACCCCTGTCAACCCAAAAACACTTCGGAAGGCATGACCACCAACCGGCGAAACTCGCGCAGCTAACAACCCAAACGCCGAAGATCCTCACAGCGACGGAGAACCATCTATTCCAATATCCACCAGAATGAGGCCAACAGACGTGCCCACCAGTGAACTACCAGCGAGCAGCTATCGAACTACAAACGTATGACGTCACCCACACCACCACAGTGCCTAAACTCTACCATGGATGGACTACACACAGAACACACACCAGCTGTACAAAAGACCGGTTACAACAGTTTCACACCAAGATCAGAACTACCCATCTTGAAGACCCAAGCTGGACAGAACATGCCTGGATAGAATAACACTCCAGCCAATGAATACCATATGGCCGTAACAAATGATGCACAGGAAAACACCATAACCCAAACTCACAAACTACTCTATTGATAACAAAACCAGCCGAAGAGATTTCACCGGACTGGTAACTCTCACAGTACACATTCTCCCTCAAGGGGTGAGGAAGAAAGATAGACAGTGCACCATTTTCACTTCGGGGGGAGCTTTCTCTCTCTAGATTCTAGAGAGAGAAGCTCTGCTTTCTTCCCCTTCGTACCCTTGTCTCTCCAACAATCCCCATCTATTCCTCTCCGCCTAACTTTCTCTTCTAGCTCTCAAGAAGAAAGTTTCTCTCTAAGTTTCTTCGTCCTTCTCCATCCTTCTCTATTTTGTTGTTCTTGGAACTAATTAGCTTACGCCACTAATTGTTTCATTTTCTTAAGTGGCCAAGTTTTACTCAAACAAACCTTGCTTAGCCTCTAAGAAAACGAATTTTCTGAGTAATTGTAGCTTAACGATTTTCGTTTAACTAAAGCACCTCATTTACAGTTCTCTATAAATCGGCTAAGTGTTCAACTCTCCTGTCCAAAAGGATGAATATGAATTTCCTGTGATTTCCTTCCTATTTCCCTTTCTTTCACTAACTTTCTATTTTAGCTCTCAGGAAGAAAGTTTATCTCTAACTATCTCCGTCCTTCTCCATCGTTCTCTAGTTTGTTCACCGAACTAATTAGCTTACGCCACTAATTATTTCATTGGCTTAAGTGGCCAAGTTTAACTCAACCTAACCTTGCTTCGCCTCTAAGAAAGAGAATTTTCTGAGTAATTGCAGCTTAACGACATTCGTTTAACTTAAGCACCTCATTTATGGTTTTCTGAATCGCCTATGTGTTCAATTCTCATGCATGAATTTGAATTCCATTTGATTGTCTCCGTATTTCACTTTCTTTTCTCTAACTTTCTCTCTTAGCCCTCAAGAAGAATGTTTGTCTCTATCATTCTCCATCCTTCTCTATTTCGTTCTAGGAACTAATTAGCATACGCCACTAATTGTTTCATTTGCTTCAGTGGCCAAGTTTAACTCAAACTAACCTCGCTTAGCCTCGAAGAAAATAGAATTTTCTGAGTAGTTGTAGCTCAACGATAGTAGTTTATATTAAGCACCTAATTTAAGGTTTTCTAAGTCGCCTGAGTGTTCAATTCTCCAGTCCAAAAGGATGAATCTGAATTACCTTTAATCTTCTTCCTATTTCACTTTCTTTCCGGAACTTTCTATTTTAGCTCTCAAGATGAAAGTTTCACTCTAACTTTCTCCCTCCTTCTCCATCTCTCTGTACTTTGTTGTAGGAACTAATTAGCTTGGGCCACCAATTGTTTCATTAGCTTAAGTAGCCAAGTTTAAATCAAACTCACCTTGTTTAGCCTGTAAGAAAGAGAATTTTCTAAGTAATATTAGCTTGACGATATTACTTTAACTTAAGCACCTCATTTAAGGTTTTCAAAATCACCTAAGTCTTCAATTCTCAAGTCCAAAAGGATGAATTTGAATTCCCTTTGATTTTCTTCCTATTTCTCTCACTTTTTATTCTAGCTTTCAAAAATTAACATTTCCTCTAACTTTGTCCGTCCTTCTCCATATTGTTCTAGGAACTAATTATTAGCTTAGGCCACTAATTGTTTCATTAGCTCAATTGGACAAGTTCAACTCACACTAACCATGCTTAGCCTCTGAGAAAGTGAATTTTCTGAGTAATTGTAGCGTAATGATATTAGTTTAACTTAAGCACCTTATTTATGGTTTTCTAAATCACCTATGTGTTCAATTCACAAATCCAAAAGGACGAATTCGACTTCCTTTGATTTTCTTCCTAAATCACTTTCTTTTGCTAACTTTCTCTTCTAGCCCTATAGAAGAAAGTTTTTCCCTAACATTGACCGTCCTTCTCCATCATTCCCTAATTAGTTCTTACGCCACTAAGTATTTCGTTAGCTTAAGAGGCCAAGTTTAACTCAAACAAGCCTTGCATAGCCTCTAACAAAGAGTATTTTCTAAGTAACTGTGGCTTAATGATTTTAGTTTAACTTAAGCTCGTCATTTAAGGTTTTCTAAATCACCTACGTATTCAATTCTCAAGTCCAAAGGGATGAATATGAAGTCCCCTTGATTTTCTTCCTAGTTATCTTTGTTTTCTTTGACTTTCTCTGCTAGCTCTCTAGAAGAAAGTTTCTGTCTAACTTTGTCCGTCCGTCTCCATCCTTCTCTATTTTGTTCTAGGAACTAATTAAATTAGGCCACTAATTGTTTCATTAGCTTAAGTGGCCAACTTTAACTCAAACTAACCTCGCTTAGCCTCCTAGAAAGAGAATTTTCAGAGCAATTGTGACTTAATGACATTAGTTTAACTTAAACACCTCACTTGTGGTTTTCTAAATCACCTATGTGTTCAATTCTCAAGTTCAAATGGATGAATTTCAATTGTGATTGATTTTCTTCTTATTTCTTTTTGTTCTCTCTAACTTTCTCTTCTAGCTCTCTAGATTAAAGTTTTTCTCTAACGTTGTCCGTCCTTCTCCAACCTTCTCTATTTTGTTCTAGGAACTAATTAGCTTAGGCCACTAATTGTTTCATTAGCTTAAGTGGCCAAGTTTAACTCAAACAAACCTTGCTTAGCCTCCTAGAAAGAGAATTTTCCGAGTAATTGTAGCTTAATGACATTAGTTTAACTTAAACGCCTCATTTATGGTTTTCTAAATCACCTATGTGTTCAATTCTCAAGTCCAAATGGATGAATTTGAATTCCGTTTGATTTTCTTCCTATTTCCCTTTGTTTTCTCTAACTTTCTCTTCTAGCTCTCTAGAATAAAGTTTCTCTCCAACTTTATCCGTTCTTCTCCATTTTGTTCGAGGAACTACTTAGCTTAGGGCACTAATTGTTTCATTAGCTTAGGTGGCCAAGTTAAACACAAACTAACCTTGCTTGGCCTCTAAGAAGGAGAATTTTCTGAGTAATTGTAGCTGAACAATATTATTTTAACTTAAGCACCTCATTAATGGTTTTCTAAATCACCTATGTGGTCAATTCTCAAGTCCAAATGGGTGAATTTCAATTACCTTTGATTTTCTTCCGATTTCTCTTTGTTTTCTCTAACTTTCTCTTTTAGCTCTCTAGAATAAAGTTTTTCCCTAACTTTGTCCGTCCTTCTCGATTTTTTTCTAGAAACTAATTAGCTTAGGCCACTAATTGTTTCACTAGCTCAAGCGGCCAAGCTTAACTCAAACTAACCATGTTTAGCCTATAAGAAAGAGAATTTTCTGTGTAAGGCCACTAATTGTTTCATTAGCTCAAGCGGCCAAGTTTAACTGAGACTAACCACAGCCTATATTATTCTCCCAAAAAAAAAAAAACCATAGCCTATACAAGAAAAAGAATTTTCTGCGTAATTGTAGCCTAACGATTTCCGTTTAACTTAAGCACCTCATTTAAGTTTTTCTAAATCACATAAGTGTTCAATTCTCATGTCCAAAAGAATGAATTTGAATTCCCTTTGATTTTCCTGCTACTTCTCTTTCTTTTCTCTAACTTTCTCTTTCACCTCCCAAGAAGAAAGTTTCTCCCCAACTTTCTCCGTCGTTCTCCATCCTTCTGTATTTGGTACTAGAAACTAATTAGCTTATGCCACTACTTGTTTCATTAGCTTAACTGTCCAAGTTTAACTCAAACTAACCTTGCTTTGCATCGAAGAAAGAGAATTTTCTTCGCAATTGTCGCTTCACTATATCAGTTTTACTTAAGCCCCTCATTATGGTTTTCAGAATCACCTTTGTGTTTAATTCTTAGGTCCAAATTGATGAATTTGATCTCCATTTGATTTTCTTCATGTCTCACTTTCTTTTCTCTAACAATCTCTCCAAGCCCTCAAGAAGAATGTCTGTCTCTATCTTTCTCCGTCCTTCTTTTTTTTGTTCTAGGAACTAATTTGCTTAGGCCAGTAATTGTTTCATTTGCTTCTGTGGCTAAGTTTAACCCAAACTAACATTGCTTAGCCTCTAGGAAAGAGAATTTTCTGCGTAATCGTAGCTTCACGATAATAGTTTTAACTTATGCCCCTCGTTTAAGGTTTTCTAAAGCTCCCAAGTGTTCAATTCTCAAGTCCAAAAGGGTGAACTTGAATTCCCTTTGATTTTCTTGCTGTTTCTCTTTCTTTTCTCTAACTTCCTCTTCTACCTCCCAAGAAGAAAGTTTCTCTCTAACTTTCTCCGTCCTTCTCTATTTTGTTCTAGGAACTAATTAGCTTAGGCCACAAATTGTTTTATTAGTTCAAGCGGCCAAGTTTAACACAAACTAACCTTGCTTAGCCTCTAAGAAAGATTTTCGTTTAGCTGATGACTTTCTCCGTCCATCCTTTTTCTGAGTAAGTGTAGCTTAATGATTTTCGTTTAGCTTAAGCACCTCATTTAAGGTTTAATAAATCATCTAGGTGTTCAATTCTCAAGTCCAAAAGGATGAATTTGAATTCCCTATGATTTTCTTCCTATTTCTCTTTCTCTTCCCTAACTTTCTCTTCTAGCTCTCAAGAAAAAAAAGTTTCCCTCTAAGTTTCTTCGTCCTTCTCCATCCTTCTCTATTTTGTTGTTCTTGGAACTAATTAGCTTACGCCACTAATTGTTTCATTTTCTTAAGTGGCCAAGTTTTACTCGAACAAACCTTGCTTAGCCTCTAAGAAAACGAATTTTCTGAGTAATTGTAGCTTAACGATTTTCGTTTAACTAAAGCACCTCATTTACAGTTCTCTATAAATCGGCTAAGTGTTCAACTCTCCTGTCCAAAAGGATGAATATGAATTTCCTTTGATTTCCTTCCTATTTCTCTTTCTTTCACTAACTTTCTATTTTAGCTCTCAGGAAGAAAGTTTATCTCTAACTATCTCCGTCCTTCTCCATCGTTCTAGTTTGTTCACCGAACTAATTAGCTTACGCCACTAATTATTTCATTGGCTTAAGTGGCCAAGTTTAACTTAACCTAACCTTGCTTCGCCTCTAAGAAAGAGAATTTTCTGATTAATTGCAGCTTAACGACATTCGTTTAACTTAAGCACCTCATTTATGGTTTTCTGAATCGCCTATGTGTTCAATTCTCATGCATGAATTTGAATTCCATTTGATTGTCTCCGTATTTCACTTTCTTTTCTCTAACTTTCTCTCCTAGCCCTCAAGAAGAATGTTTGTCTCTATCATTCTCCATCATTCTCTATTTCGTTCTAGGAACTAATTAGCTTACGCCACTAATTGTTTCATTTGCTTCAGTGGCCAAGTTTAACTCAAACTAACCTCGCTTAGCCTCAAGAAAAGAATTTTTCGAGTAGTTGTAGCTCAACGATATTAGTTTATATTAAGCACCTGATTTAAGGTTTTCTAAGTCGCCGAGTGTTCAATTCTCCGGTCCAAAAGGATGAATCAATTACCTTTAATCTTCTTCCTATTTCACTTTCTTTCCTAACTTTCTATTTTAGCTCTCAAGATGAAAGTTTCACTCTAACTTTCTCCCTCCTTCTCCATCTCTCTGTACTTTGTTGTAGGAACTAATTAGCTTGGGCCACCAATTGTTTCATTAGCTTAAGTAGCCAAGTTTAAATCAAACTCACCTTGTTTAGCCTGTAAGAAAGAGAATTTTCTAAGTAATATTAGCTTGACGATATTACTTTAACTTAAGCACCTCATTTAAGGTTTTCAAAATCACCTAAGTCTTCAATTCTCAAGTCCAAAATGATGAATTTGAATTCCCTTTGATTTTCTTCCTATTTCTCTCACTTTTTATTCTAGCTTTCAAAAATTAACATTTCCTCTAACTTTGTCCGTCCTTCTCCATATTGTTCTAGGAACTAATTATTAGCTTAGGCCACTAATTGTTTCATTAGCTCAATTGGACAAGTTCAACTCACACTAACCATGCTTAGCCTCTGAGAAAGTGAATTTTCTGAGTAATTGTAGCGTAATGATATTAGTTTAACTTAAGCACCTTATTTATGGTTTTCTAAATCACCTATGTGTTCAATTCACAAATCCAAAAGGACGAATTCGACTTCCTTTGATTTTCTTCCTAAATCACTTTCTTTTGCTAACTTTCTCTTCTACCCCTATAGAAGAAAGTTTTTCCCTAACATTGACCGTCCTTCTCCATCCTTCCCTAATTAGTTCTTATGCCACTAAGTATTTCGTTAGCTTAAGAGGCCAAGTTTAACTCAAACAAGCCTTGCATAGCCTCTAACAAAGAGTATTTTCTAAGTAACTGTGGCTTAATGATTTTAGTTTAACTTAAGCTCGTCATTTAAGGTTTTCTAAATCACCTACGTATTCAATTCTCAAGTCCAAAGGGATGAATATGAAGTCCCCTTGATTTTCTTCCTAGTTATCTTTGTTTTCTTTGACTTTCTCTGCTAACTCTCTAGAAGAAAGCTTCTGTCTAACTTTGTCCGTCTGTCTCCATCCTTCTCTATTTTGTTCTAGGAACTAATTAAATTAGGCCACTAATTGTTTCATTAGCTTAAGTGGCCAACTTTAACTCAAACTAACCTCGCTTAGCCTCCTAGAAAGAGAATTTTCAGAGCAAATTGTGACTTAATGACATTAGTTTAACTTCAACACCTCACTTGTGGTTTTCTAAATCACCTATGTGTTCAATTCTCAAGTTCAAATGGATGAATTTCAATTCTGTTTGATTTTCTTCTTATTTCTTTTTGTTCTCTCTAACTTTCTCTTCTAGCTCTCTAGATTAAAGTTTTTCTCTCACTTTGTCCGTCCTTCTCCAACCTTCTCTATTTTGTTCTAGGAACTAATTAGCTTAGGCCACTAATTGTTTCATTAGCTTAAGTGGCCAAGTTGTTAAACAAACCTTGCTTAGCCTCCTAGAAAGAGAATTGTCAGAGTAATTGTAGCTTAATGACATTAGTTTAACTTAAACGCCTCATTTATGGTTTTCTAAATCACCTATGTGTTCAATTCTCAAGTCCAAATGGATGAATTTGAATTCCGTTTGATTTTCTTCCTATTTCCCTTTGTTTTCTCTAACTTTCTCTTCTAGCTCTCTAGAATAAAGTTTCTCTCCAACTTTATCCGTCCTTCTCCATTTTGTTCGAGGAACTACTTAGCTTAGGGCACTAACTGTTTCATTAGCTTAGGTGGCCAAGTTAAACACAAACTAACCTTGCTTGGCCTCTAAGAAGGAGAATTTTCTGAGTAATTGTAGCTGAACAATATTATTTTAACTTAAGCACCTCATTAATGGTTTTCTAAATCACCTATGTGGTCAATTCTCAAGTCCAAATGGGTGAATTTCAATTACCTTTGATTTTCTTCCGATTTCTCTTTGTTTTCTCTAACTTTCTCTTTTAGCTCTCTAGAATAAAGTTTTTCCCTAACTTTGTCCGTCCTTCTCGATTTTTTTCTAGAAACTAATTAGCTTAGGCCACTAATTGTTTCACTAGCTCAAGCGGCCAAGCTTAACTCAAACTAACCATGTTTAGCCTATAAGAAAGAGAATTTTCTGTGTAAGGCCACTAATTGTTTCATTAGCTCAAGCGGCCAAGTTTAACTCAGACTAACCATAGCCTATATTATTCACCTAAAAAAAAAAAAAAACCATAGCCTACACAAGAAAAAGAATTTTCTGCGTAATTGTAGCCTAACGATTTCCGTTTAACTTAAGCACCTCATTTAAGTTTTTCTAAATCACATAAGTGTTCAATTCTCATGTCCAAAAGGATGAATTTGAATTCCCTTTGATTTTCCTGCTATTTCTCTTTCTTTTCTCTAACTTTCTTTTTCACCTCCCAAGAAGAAAGTTTCTCCCCAACTTTCTCCCGTGTTCTCCATCCTTCTGTATTTGGTACTAGAAACTAATTAGCTTATGCCACTACTTGTTTCATTAGCTTAACTGTCCAAGTTTAACTCAAACTAACCTTGCTTTGCATCGAAGAAAGAGAATTTTCTTCGTAATTGTCGCTTCACTATATCAGTTTTACTTAAGCCCCTCATTATGGTTTTCAGAATCACCTTTGTGTTTAATTCTTAGGTCCAAATTGATGAATTTGATCTCCATTTGATTTTCTTCTGTTTCACTTTCTTTTCTCTAACAATCTCTCCAAGCCCTCAAGAAGAATGTCTCTCTATCTTTCTCCGTCCTTCTTTTTTTTGTTCTAGGAACTAATTTGCTTAGGCCAATAACCTCGTTTCATTTGCTTCGTGGCTAAGTTTAACCCAAACTAACATTGCTTAGCCTCTAGGAAAGAGAATTTTTATGTAATCGTAGCTTCACGATAATAGTTTTAACTTATGCCCCTCGTTTAAGGTTTTCTAAAGCTCCCAAGTGTTCAATTCTCAAGTCCAAAAGGGTGAACTTGAATTCCCTTTGATTTTCTTGCTGTTTCTCTTTCTTTTCTCTAACTTCCTCTTCTACCTCCCAAGAAGAAAGTTTCTCTCTAACTTTCTCCGTCCTTCTCTATTTTGTTCTAGGAACTAATTAGCTTAGGCCACAAATTGTTTTATTAGTTCAAGCGGCCAAGTTTAACACAAACTAACCTTGCTTAGCCTCTAAGAAAGATTTTCGTTTAGCTGATGACTTTCTCCGTCCATCCTTTTTCTGAGTAAGTGTAGCTTAATGATTTTCGTTTAGCTTAAGCACCTCATTTAAGGTTTTATAAATCATCTAGGTGTTCAATTCTCAAGTCCAAAAGGATGAATTTGAATTCCCTATGATTTTCTTCCTATTTCTCTTTCTCTTCCCTAACTTTCTCTTCTAGCTCTCAAGAAGAAAGTTTCTCTCTAAGTTTCTTCGTCCTTCTCCATCCTTCTCTATTTTGTTGTTCTTGGAACTAATTAGCTTACGCCACTAATTGTTTCATTTTCTTAAGTGGCCAAGTTTTACTCAAACAAACCTTGCTTAGCCTCTAAGAAAACGAATTTTCTGAGTAATTGTAGCTTAACGATTTTCGTTTAACTAAAGCACCTCATTTACAGTTCTCTATAAATCGGCTAAGTGTTCAACTCTCTGTCCAAAAGGATGAATATGAATTTCCTTTGATTTCCTTCCTATTTCCTTTCTTTCACTAACTTTCTATTTTAGCTCGGGAAGAAAGTTTATCTCTGACTACCTCCGTCCTTCTCCATCGTTCACTAGTTTGTGCACCGAAGTAATTAGCTTACGCCACTAATTATTGCGTTGGCCCAAGTGGCCAAGTTTAACTCAAGCTAACCTTGCTTCGCCGCTAAGAAAGAGAATTTTCTGAGTAATTGCTTAACGACATTCGCTTAACTTAAGCACCTCATTTATGGTTTTCAATCGCCTATGTGTTCAATTCTCATGCATGAATTTGAATTCCATTTGATTGTCTCCAGATTTCACTTTCTTTTCTAACTTTCTCTCCTAGCCCTCAAGAAGAATGTTTGTCTCTATCATTCTCCATCCTTCTCTATTTCGTTCTAGGAACTAATTAGCTTACGCCACTAATTGTTTCATTTGCTTCATGGCCAAGTTTAACTCAAACTAACCTCGCTTAGCCTCAAGAAAATAGAATTTTACGAGTAGTTGTAGCTCAACGATATTAGTTTATATTAAGCACCTAATTTAAGGTTTTCTAAGTCGCTTTGAGTGTTCAATTCTCCACCAAAAGGATGAATCAATTACCTTTAATCTTCTTCCTATTTCACTTTCTTTCCTAACTTTCTCTTCTAGCTCTCAGGATGAAAGTTTCTCTCTGACTCTCTCCGTCCTTCTCCATCTCTCTGTACTTTGTTGTAGGAACTAATTAGCTTGGGCCACCAATTGTTTCATTAGCTTAAGTAGCCAAGTTTAAATCAAACTCACCTTGTTTAGCCTCAGAAGAAAGAGAATTTTCTAAGTAATATTAGCTTGACGATATTACTTTAACTTAAGCACCTCATTTAAGGTTTTCAAAATCACCTAAGTCTTCAATTCTCAAGTCCAAAAGGATGAATTTGAATTCCCTTTGATTTTCTTCCTATTTCTCTCACTTTTTATTCTAGCTTTCAAAAATTAACATTTCCTCTAACTTTGTCCGTCCTTCTCCATATTGTTCTAGGAACTAATTATTAGCTTAGGCCACTAATTGTTTCATTAGCTCAATTGGACAAGTTCAACTCACACTAACCATGCTTAGCCTCTGAGAAAGTGAATTTTCTGAGTAATTGTAGCGTAATGATATTAGTTTAACTTAAGCACCTTATTTATGGTTTTCTAAATCACCTATGTGTTCAATTCACAAATCCAAAAGGACGAATTCGACTTCCTTTGATTTTCTTCCTAAATCACTTTCTTTTGCTAACTTTCTCTTCCAGCCCTATAGAAGAAAGTTTTTCCCTAACATTGACCGTCCTTCTCCATCCTTCCCTAATTAGTTCTTACGCCACTAAGTATTTCGTTAGCTTAAGAGGCCAAGTTTAACTCAAACAAGCCTTGCATAGCCTCTAACAAAGAGTATTTTCTAAGTAATTGTGGCTTAATGATTTTAGTTTAACTTAAGCTCGTCATTTAAGGTTTTCTAAATCACCTACGTATTCAATTCTCAAGTCCAAAGGGATGAATATGAAGTCCCCTTGATTTTCTTCCTAGTTATCTTTGTTTTCTTTGACTTTCTCTGCTAGCTCTCTAGAAGAAAGTTTCTGTCTAACTTTGTCCGTCCGTCTCCATCCTTCTCTATTTTGTTCTAGGAACTAATTAAATTAGGCCACTAATTGTTTCATTAACTTAAGTGGCCAACTTTAACTCAAACTAACCTCGCTTAGCCTCCTAGAAAGAGAATTTTCAGAGCAATTGTGACTTAATGACATTAGTTTAACTTCAACACCTCACTTGTGGTTTTCTAAATCACCTATGTGTTCAATTCTCAAGTTCAAATGGATGAATTTCAATTCTGTTTGATTTTCTTCTTATTTCTTTTTGTTCTCTCTAACTTTCTCTTCTAGCTCTCTAGATTAAAGTTTTTCTCTAACTTTGTCCGTCCTTCTCCAACCTTCTCTATTTTGTTCTATGAACTAATTAGCTTAGGCCACTAACTGTTTCATTAGCTTAAGTGGCCAAGTTTAACTCAAACAAACCTTGCTTAGCCTCCTAGAAAGAGAATTTTCAGAGTAATTGTAGCTTAATGACATTAGTTTAACTTAAACGCCTCATTTATGGTTTTCTAAATCAACCATGTGTTCAATTCTCAAGTCCAAATGGATGAATTTGAATTCCGTTTGATTTTCTTCCTATTTCCCTTTGTTTTCTCTAACTTTCTCTTCTAGCTCTCTAGAATAAAGTTTCTCTCCAACTTTATCCGTCCTTCTCCATTTTGTTCGAGGAACTACTTAGCTTAGGGCACTAATTGTTTCATTAGCTTAGGTGGCCAAGTTAAACACAAACTAACCTTGCTTGGCCTCTAAGAAGGAGAATTTTCTGAGTAATTGTAGCTGAACAATATTATTTTAACTTAAGCACCTCATTAATGGTTTTCTAAATCACCTATGTGGTCAATTCTCAAGTCCAAATGGGTGAATTTCAATTGCCTTTGATTTTCTTCCGATTTCTCTTTGTTTTCTCTAACTTTCTCTTTTAGCTCTCTAGAATAAAGTTTTTCCCTAACTTTGTCCGTCCTTCTCGATTTTTTTCTAGAAACTAATTAGCTTAGGCCACTAATTGTTTCACTAGCTCAAGCGGCAAAGCTTAACTCAAACTAACCATGTTTAGCCTATAAGAAAGAGAATTTTCTGTGTAAGGCCACTAATTGTTTCATTAGCTCAAGCGGCCAAGTTTAACTCAGACTAACCATAGCCTATATTATTCACCTAAAAAAAAAAAAAAAACCATAGCCTATACAAGAAAAAGAATTTTCTGCGTAATTGTAGCCTAACGATTTCCGTTTAACTTAAGCACCTCATTTAAGTTTTTCTAAATCACATAAGTGTTCAATTCTCATGTCCAAAAGGATGAATTTGAATTCCCTTTGATTTTCCTGCTATTTCTCTTTCTTTTCTCTAACTTTCTCTTTCACCTCCCAAGAAGAAAGTTTCTCCCCAACTTTCTCCGTCGTTCTCCATCCTTCTGTATTTGGTACTAGAAACTAATTAGCTTATGCCACTACTTGTTTCATTAGCTTAACTGTCCAAGTTTAACTCAAACTAACCTTGCTTTGCATCGAAGAAAGAGAATTTTCTTCGTAATTGTCGCTTCACTATATCAGTTTTACTTAAGCCCCTCATTATGGTTTTCAGAATCACCTTTGTGTTTAATTCTTAGGTCCAAATTGATGAATTTGATCTCCATTTGATTTTCTTCCTGTTTCACTTTCTTTTCTCTAACAATCTCTACAAGCCCTCAAGAAGAATGTCTGTCTCTATCTTTCTCCGTCCTTCTTCTTTTTGTTCTAGGAACTAATTTGCTTAGGCCAATAATTGTTTCATTTGCTTTTGTGGCTAAGTTTAACCCAAACTAACATATCTTAGCCTCTAGGAAAGAGAAATTTCTGCGTAATCGTAGCTTCACGATAATAGTTTTAACTTATGCCCCTCGTTTAAGGTTTTCTAAAGCTCCCAAGTGTTCAATTCTCAAGTCCAAAAGGGTGAACTTGAATTCCCTTTGATTTTCTTGCTGTTTCTCTTTCTTTTCTCTAACTTCCTCTTCTACCTCCCAAGAAGAAAGTTTCTCTCTAACTTTCTCCGTCCTTCTCTATTTTGTTCTAGGAACTAATTAGCTTAGGCCACAAATTGTTTTATTAGTTCAAGCGGCCAAGTTTAACACAAACTAACCTTGCTTAGCCTCTAAGAAAGATTTTCGTTTAGCTGATGACTTTCTCCGTCCATCCTTTTTCTGAGTAAGTGTAGCTTAATGATTTTCGTTTAGCTTAAGCACCTCATTTAAGGTTTTATAAATCACCTAGGCGTTCAATTCTCAAGTCCAAAAGGATGACTTTGAATTCCCTATGATTTTCTTCCTATTTCTCTTTCTCTTCCCTAACTTTCCCAGCTCTCAAGAAGAAAGTTTCTCTCTAAGTTTCTTCGTCCTTCTCCATCCTTCTCTATTTTGTTGTTCCTGGAACTAATTAGCTTACGTCACTAATTGTTTCATTTTCTTAAGTGGCCAAGTTTTACTCAAACAAACCTTGCTTAGCCTCTAAGAAAACGAATTTTCTGAGTAATTGTAGCTTAACGATTTTCGTTTAACTAAAGCACCTCATTTACAGTTCTCTATAAATCGGCTAAGTGTTCAATTCTCCTGTCCAAAAGGATGAATATGAATTTCCTTTGATTTCCTTCCTATTTCCCTTTCTTTTACTAACTTTCTATTTTAGCTCTCAGGAAGAAAGTTTATCTCTAACTATCTCCGTCCTTCTCCATCGTGCTCTAGTTTGTTCACCGAACTAATTAGCTTACGCCACTAATTATTTCATTGGCTTAAGTGGCCAATTTTTTTTTTTTTTTTTTTTTTGGGTGAATAAGAAATAAATAAAACTGAAAGATTTACACGATTACAAGCGGCATACCCCAGGCCCTACAAACAAAACAGCACAAAACATGGCTAAGAAACCAAAACTATACAATGCCGAGAGAACTACATCCGAAAGTCAAGAGAAGGCCAAACGGGATGTACATAGTCCATGTCCTGTAAAGGATAGGGACTGTGTACAAAATACAAACCCAAAGACCCACAGTAACTGTCCTTCTAAAGGAGCACAACAGCTAAGAAATTGTCCTACACAGCCCATAGGACTAGGCACGTGAATCATTATCATACAAAAATAACATCCCCCAGAGAACCTGATAATAGTACCAAAGGAGACCCATTCCAGCAGATAGCTAGAAAACCTATTACACAACGCAATGAAACACACAAAAGTCCTCCTACACAGCCCGTAGGAGTAGGCCAATATACCCACAAAAAAAATTGTACAAACAATAAAGAAGACAACTGATAAACACACTCATGTAACATAGCCAGGCGCTAAGAGTAGCCATCGCCACGGAACACGCACCCTCAACCAACATCCCCCACGGAGCAGTCCCATCGAAAAAGAACCTTGCATCCGTAATGCCTGGGGCAAACACCTGCACACCATCCCACGGAAATTTGACCAAGCGAACCATTCCTGCAGAGATGGTCCAGAGAGCAGCCATCCCCACATAACCATATTGAGATCGGGTAACCCTGCCCAGACAAAGAAACATCAGAGCATGTATGATTATAGAGGAGAAGGAATAAAGCACACAATATATGAGACCTCCCATCACTCGACCCACTTCTAATGACATCACTCCACACATTATATGGTCTCACACCACTCGGCCCACATCTCTTCAACACACACAAACATCCAGCCAGCAACTTGTAATGAGGAGCTTCCTTAACCTGCATATAAAAGATATAATATATAGATATGGTTAAAAGAATTATGAGATGTCTCACACCCCTCAACCCACAATGTAGAATCAGATTATATGGGCTCACTCCACTCGGCCCACAAGTAACAATAATCCAATAAGCTAGAGAGCAAGAAACAATCTCCAAGAACGACCCAGCAGCCATGATAAAAAACCTATAAAAGAGAAGAGACATTAGAAAACCCACAATTTCTGCTCACATTCACTCAACCCTCAATATAGGAGCACTTTCCACACTCAAGAAGTTATCAGCATTGTTGACCTTGGGCTGCTTCATAATAGATATAGGTAAGTTCCATTGAGCCAGAAACCAAGCATCACCTGTAGAGTTAATCAAATTATTCAAAGAGAGCACCCTACTTCTAACCATCTGAACAATAAGATTAGTAACCACACTCTCAGGTCTAGACTCCTTGCTAAAAATCCTCCTATTCCTTTCTAACCAAATTTGGTAGATAGTACCAAGGAAAGAGAGTTTAGTAATGATAGACTTCAGAGTTTTACCTGTGATGGACTGTGTAGCATGGAGAACAGATTCCTGCCAGGAAACCTGGGGCCAACTAATATTGCACTTAACCTGTAAAGCCCCCCAAATCCTAGAAGAGTACACACAGCTAAAGAACAAATGGGAGTGACTCTCCCCAGGGCCATGACACAAAGGGCAAGAAGGGTTATGGGCAAGGCCAAACAATTGCAGCCTATCCCCCGTATTCAATCTCTCATGAATAGCCATCCAAACCATAAAGCTCACCCTGGGTATGGAAGGATGACCCCAAACAAGATTACCCCAAGGCACTTTCGTACCCTTATCCCTCCAACAATCCCAAGTAGATTGTATGGTAAACTTCCCATCCATTGTCAGGTTCCAAATAGGACAGTCCTGGTTATCCCTCACAGGTTTAAGGTCACTGGGAGTAGAGGAGATTAGCTCCTTGATCTCCCAAGAGTTATCAACAGGCCACTTCCAATCATTATTAGAAATAATTTCACTAACTTTGGAATTGAAAGAAAGACCCGTATCGTACAAAATGCGGTGACCAAACCTGTGCCATAGAGAACCCAAAGGATGCCAGTTATCGAACCACAAGAACACCTTATCCCCTTTACCAATTCTGAACCTGATAAGAGGATAAATGAGATTTCTAAGAGACAGAATCTTACGCCAGACCCAAGAAGGGTCGCTAGGCATACTAACATGCCAAAGGCTCCTACCCTTGAGTAAGTAGGACTTGACCCATTGACACCACATGGAACCCTCCACACCCGAAAACAGATACTGTGACATGCTTAGCTGCATTTCTATTCCAGACCCCCATCTCTTTAAAACCTAAACCCCCTTCACCTTTAGGCCTACACACATTATTCCAAGCAATCTTAGCACTATGTTTCTTAAGATCAACAACAGACCACAAGAAAGCTCTCAGCATACTATCAATTTCCCTCATCACCTTCTTAGGGAGGATAAAAAGGGAGGACCAGTAGACTTGCATAGAGAAAAGGACAGTCTGAATAAGTTGGGCTCTACCCGCATAGGAAAGAGGCTTATTGGTCCAACTCTTAATCCTCTTGGTAATCATCTCAACCAGGATTTGGCAGTCAGTGGCCTTAAGCTTCGTAGTGATCAAAGGCACACCCAGGTATCTCACTGGGAGGGTGCCCTCAGTAAATTTGGCAACACTAAGGATATCATTTTTAAGATCATTGCTACACCCCGAGAAGAACATGTTGCTTTTGTTAGGGCTAGGATTAAGCCCAGACAGAAGTCTGAACTCATCTAAGCCTTGCATGATAAGGTTAACCGTGCCAAGATCACCCTTACTAAAGATCATGAGGTCATCGGCAAAGCACAGATTAACAATCTTGGTCCTGTCACACCTCCAATGAAATTTGAAATGAGGATCACTGGCTTTTTCAGCAAGAATCCTGGAAAGGATTTCCATAGCCAAAACAAACAAGTAAGGGGACATCGGATCCCCTTGTCTAAGCCCTCTCGCCCCTTTGAAATACCCATGAAGACTCCCATTGATGCATATAGAGAAAGAAGGGCTAGTCATACAAGCCTTGATCCAATTAATCATACAAGGAGGAAAGTTCATGGCATGCAATATGTCAAGAATGAATTCCCACCGAACGTTATCATAGGCCTTCATAATGTCAACTTTCATAGCACACTTAGGAATTTTAGAATCCCGGTGATAGCCCCTCATGAGCTCTTGAGACAAAAAAATGTTATCCGAGATCCTTCTACCCTGGACAAAAGCTGACTGCACAGGGTCAACAAGGTCAGGAAGGACAATTTTGATTCTATTAGCAATGATTTTGGCTATGCATTTATAGATCGTATTACAGCAGGAGATAGGCCTATAGTCCCCAACCTTCATGGGCTATAATCGTACTGTTAACCTCGGAGAGAAGTTTGCCAGTTTCAAAAAAGGATCTTATAGCAAGAGTGACCTCCTTACCGACAATGTCCCAAGAACTCTTGAAGAAACCCGCCGAATAACCATCAGGGCCCGGAGCCTTATTGGCCTTGAGGGACCTAAAGACATCCTTTATCTCAGCGTCAGAAATAGGCTTAGCAAGCATATCCGACTGAGATGGAGTCACCTTAGTTTTCACCAAGTTTCTAATCCTATCAAGGCCATTGTAATTGTCAACAAAAGGGGCTCCGAAAAGATTTGTATAGAATTGCACAAAAGCATTATGAATATCACTCATCTCAGTAATCTTATTGCCATCCCCCGAATCCACACTCACAATTTTACCCCGATTAATATTGTTCCTCACCGACCTAAAGAAGAAGCTACTATTCTTATCACCCAAGCTAAGCCATTGGACTCTAGATTTTTGGAGAGCGAGACTCTCCTCCACCTTGCTAAGATCCAGATAGTTCTTAAGCTCATTCCTTTCCTGAACCTGGAGGTCACAATTCTGAGGGTCTTTGTCAAGCTTGATCTGGACAGATTCCAGTCTTGCTTTAGCAACTTGGACTCTAACAGAGATATCACTAAAATCTTTTTTATTCAACAACTTGAGATCAGACTTGAGTTGTTTCAGCTTTTGACAAACCCTGAACATGGGAACCCCTTTAATAAATTGAACCCAATTAGCAGACACACATTTTAGGAAATCAGGGTGTTTGGACCAGAAATCAAAGTATTTAAAAGGTTTCTTAAAAGAAGTTTTGGACTCACTGATAGTAACCACAGCAGGAGAGTGATCAGAAATGCCAGAGGGAAGGAAAAGGGCACTGGACTCAGGGAACTTTTCCAGCCACGCCTCATTAACAAGAACCCTATCAATCTTGGTAGCAATATAGTCACCAGCACCTCTTTTATTAGCCCATGTGAATTGACAACCACCATAAGATAAGTCAGTCAATTCAGATGAGTTAATATAGGAGTTGAATTCTTCACTCTCATTTGACCAAACAGAGGAACCCCCCACTTTTTCCTGGCGATATCGCACAGCATTAAAATCACCCAGGAAAATGCTGGGGGAATTGGACTTACCACGGGAGATAGACAACATGTTTTCAAAAACCACTTTCCTCACAGAATGTTTATTATCCGCATACACAAAAGTTGCAAAAAAGGTGACTCTAGTGGCCAATATCATAATTTCACAAAAGATGTGTTGGTTAGACTTGGAACACAGTTTTACATCACAAAACTCATTATTCCAACACACCCACAGCCTGCCAGTTTCAGTTGGTTGAGAGTTGGACAAAAACGACCAATTACCAAAGCATTTTTTGAAAATGTTATTCTCATTACACTGTCTAACTTTGGTCTCCAAAACACCAATGACATGAATATCATCATTAAGCACAAGTTTTTTGAGATCTTTATGTTTAGAAGGGTCATTAAACCCTCTAACATTCCAAGAAGCAATTTTCAAAGTCATTGGAAACAAAAACAAAAATATCACTAACCCTCAACCAACTGAAGCAATAGTCACTTCTTCTTTTTCTTCCGATCATTGTTACTTACGGAAGATTTACTACCTTGAGCTTGCTTGGCCTTGCTGGCTGTAGCAGACCCTGGAGTACCCACCTTCGCTGGAATAGTATCAGCAATCACCTCATCTAAAAGATGTGCTGCATGCGGAAGCACCAATCTTGTCACATCAAAAATGCTATCTTGAAGTGCCTGAGCCTCTTTCTGCACCTTAGCCAAATCCTCATCTGGTGTGCTCACTTCCACTGCTGGAACAGGAATCTCCACTTCAGGACTAATTGGAGCAAGGTTCTCAGCAGGCACTGGAGGGGGAACATCCACATCTGGTGTGCTCACATCCACATCTTCAGAGCTATCTGGTTCAGCCTCCCCAACCTTCCTTTTCCCTTTGGCTTGAACAGATGTCCACTCATCTGCTGGAACCTCAGTTGCTTCCTCAGAGTTCTTTTGGAGGCTTATTAGGTGAGCCACCTGTTTGGACACACACTTCTTGGTTTCATGGCCAAAGATTTGGCAATGTTAACAGATGGAAGGCAAACCTTGGTATTCAGCCCGGATTAGAACTGCGTCATCGTCACAGTGGATTTGAAAGTAGGTAGGCAGCTTGGACGTTGCTTCTATCTCAATGCAAATCCTGGCAAAGGCCACCCTAGATCCTCTGGCAGTGAGTTGGTCCATGCACAACGGGTTTCCAATCGCACTAGCAATTCTACTAAGGCCATCAGGGTCCCAGTATTCAAGTGGAATATTGAAGAATTTGACCCAGACTGGAATCTTGGTAGCTTTTTCCTTAGCTAGTTTCATCATTCTTTTCCACTGTTTGAGGATAAGCAAATAGCCACCAATATACCACGACCCCTCCTCAAGAACTTCCCTACAGCAGTCCAGAGATTCGAAGACAAAGAACATGAATCCATCTCCGTTGGTTAAGACCTCCTTGAGCCCCTTATTCTTCCATAACCCAAATGCGCTGTTACGGAGATAATTATAACCCACTCCCTTATCTATGAAATAGCCCACCAGACATGAGTCCCATTTCTCCAACAGATCGGATCTGCGAGGCATGTTAACCACTACAGCATCTTCGATAAAAGTAGGAGGGACATACCTTAACTTGATTTTGGATCGAGTTGATGCAGAGGCGACGTTAGCCCAGGTTCTCTGTTGAGGTTGACTAGGCCCACCCTCTGTTGATGCAGGATTACGTCCACCATTCCCACCTCGACCCCCTCTGGTTCCACGGTATCCTCGTCCACCCCTACCATGGCCCTCAAACTGGATATGAGAGGCATCATCCTCAGGGATTCCGACATCATCCACCCCCGATTGGACACCAAGGGCTTGACGATTCCTCCATTCTCCTCTATTCCTAGTAACATCAAGGCTATCAGGGAGATTCTGAAAGTTATTTCCTGCATTATCAATAATATCCGACCACCTAGGGTTTGAGGTCTGACCGATCGGGGTCGAAGGGATGACCTCACCACCAATCTTCTCTGAATCTATGCTCTGAGGGTCTTTAAGCTTTTCCACACGATCAATATATCCCTGCGAACCCCCATCGACAACGATCACCCCCGTACCCGTATGAACTTCCCCTACTCCATGATCAGATCGCACTTGAGGGACGATCTAGGGTTTCAACGTGCTGATCCCTTTGCGTAGGACTATCAGCCCTAACACCAGCACTTGCCTCACTCCCCACCTGTGTTTTAGTTACCTCCATCGATGAAACACTCAGATTCTCAGATTTGGTATTGTTTACAGGCCCCTGATGTACCACAGATGTACCCCGTGTTGCTAACTCCGAACCACCCAGCATAAAGCCCTCGTTCAGCGATGATGTAGCCACCGAAGAATCATTAACTATCGCATTAAACTTACCCGGGGAAGCATTAACTACAGGCATCGGAATTCAATGAGGTATTGAAACCCTAGAAAACAAAAGTTTTCTAGAGAGATGTCAGAGCTTCTCTCTCTAACCCATTGGTATAGCTTTTTTTTCTAAGTGGCCAAGTTTAACTCAACCTAACCTTGAATTTATAAGAAAGAGAATTTTCTGTGTAAGGCCACAAGAAAAAGAATTTTCTGCGTAATTGTAGCTTAACGATTTCCGTTTAACTTAAGCACCTCATTTAAGTTTTTCTAAATCACATAAGTGTTCAATTCTCATGTCCAAAAGGATGAATTTGAATTCCCTTTGATTTTCCTGCTATTTCTCTTTCTTTTCTCTAACTTTCTCTTTCACCTCCCAAGAAGAAAGTTTCTCCCCAACTTTCTCCGTCGTTCTCCATCCTTCTGTATTTGGTACTAGAAACTAATTAGCTTATGCCACTACTTGTTTCATTAGCTTAACTGTCCAAGTTTAACTCAAACTAACCTTGCTTTGCATCGAAGAAAGAGAATTTTCTTCGTAATTGTCGCTTCACTATATCAGTTTTACTTAAGCCCCTCATTATGGTTTTCAGAATCACCTTTGTGTTTAATTCTTAGGTCCAAATTGATGAATTTGATCTCCATTTGATTTTCTTCCTGTTTCACTTTCTTTTCTCTAACAATCTCCAAGCCCTCAAGAAGAATGTCATCTCTATCTTTCTCTCTTCTTTTTTTTTGTTCTGGAACTAATTTGCTTAGGCCAATAATTGTTTCATTTGCTTCGTGGCTAAGTTTAACCCAAACTAACATTGCTTAGCCTCTAGGAAAGAGAATTTTCATGTAATCGTAGCTTCACGATAATAGTTTTAACTTATGCCCCTCGTTTAAGGTTTTCTAAAGCTCCCAAGTGTTCAATTCTCAAGTCCAAAAGGGTGAACTTGAATTCCCTTTGATTTTCTTGCTGTTTCTCTTTCTTTTCTCTAACTTCCTCTTCTACCTCCCAAGAAGAAAGTTTCTCTCTAACTTTCTCC